>CM035422.1:69275595-69958095 GCA_020310875.1 Ceratopteris richardii
ATGATGTTTTGCCTTTTGCTTTCAATAATTTTCAAGGATTTCAATCGATGTTGATTCACAAAGTTGTCACTGTAAGTTGAAGTTATGTTTAGTCAATTCACGTTTTTTATGTTAATCCGGACAATATATTCAGTAAAATCACATATCTATATGTATTTAAAGTTGGAACATAAGATTCATGTATGGGAACGCTTTCTACATTTTCATACTGTTTTCTCGAGAATCAATACCCCACCCACATGAGTGGGAAGCATGATTCACATTTGAAAAAGCTGTGTGAAGATTACTAGACTCATTCAGCAGGACTTGTATCAGCTTGACAGTAAGACCCTGACAAAGTGCCTGGTGACAGTGTCCCTCCATAAGAGAGAATGCTGCGTATCTACGTCTGAGTCCATCACCTTCTGCTGAGCCATTGATAATGCTCCTGATGTGGTCGTGAAAGTCACTCCCAGGTAAACATACGAGTCTGTACCTCAATGGAACCGCCAGCTGCTTTAAAGTAACTCTGTCGCCGTATGTGTGGATCATAGTGGAAAGCAATGTTTTAGCAATGGCAACGACAAGAGGTTAGCAACGAGGGCAATGTCTGGACGAGGGCGTTGCGATAAAGTTATTTATTTTTCAAAATTTATATATGTATTTCTCAGGTATTTCGGGTCCTATGATATGTAATAAGATGGGATATGGCTGTATATACCATAAAATACATATATAATAGAGATTATCAATCTAACTTGGTCCTGACTCGTGAGTCATGAGTCACGACTCACGACTTCGGACTGATGATTGGTTAGTGGTTGCTCATTACATCATTCATGTTACATGATCATAATATTAAAGTTTTAACATGTTATAACTTACAACTTACATCATCGATTATCATTCAATGATCTCATTATATAACATCTAACATGTCACATGAATCATGATACATCATAAATTATAAGATTTAACATCAATAATCATAACATCATCATCTTGATTCTAACAACATAATATCAGATCATAACATTTAACACCTAACTTTCTAGTTTCTAACTTTTAACAAATTACAATAAACATCATGATTCATGAATCATAACATAAATGATAACACCTGGCACCATACATGTCACATGATCATATCATCATTGATACATCAAAATAAAAACATAGAGAATCACTATGAGAAATGATAAATCATATGAGTCATGACTCATGGCATAAATCATAAGTGGCAAATGATAAATATAAAGTCACAAGTGAGTCGTGATAAGTGTCCAGACTCCATTGTCATCACAATAGTAAATACATATGATGAAATATCAAATGTCAAATGTGAACTATCAAAGTCTGAAATGTCAATAATCAAACTCTGTCACTCTAACATGGCGTCAGATGACAAATCATCACTCTCATCATCATCATCATCATCATCATCATCATCCTCCTCCTCCTCCTCCTCCTCTTCCTCCTCCTCCTCCCTAGTAGTAGTGGTATGTGGTCTGTTGCTAGTGCATGCGCCACCACTACCGCTAGGTCCTGTGCGTTTGCGAGATGATTTGGTATCATGCAGAGGTAAGGTAAACTCATGGTACATCATAGTATATAAGTCCAAATCCTCTGGAGGAATATCTGGAATATCTCTCACTTTCTTTATATCTACTGTATCCACGTTGACCTCCCTCACATCTCTTGTATGGCCTCCACTCTCCAAGAGGAGCAAGTTGCAGTGGCAATAAACTAGCGGCTCCAACTGCGTTGTAAATAGTCTGTTCCTCTTCTTTGTATGGAAGAGGGCCCATGTGTTCCAATTCCTTTCAGAAGGACTTAGGTTGTATTCCTGTGAAAGGATACGAATAGCTAACTCTCTCTTCAGTACAACATAATTCAAAAAATAATTAGTACATAAATCGTAATACATATTTAGCACGTCACACAATACACTAAAGACTTTTGACTTAGTACTTACCAATTGAGGAGCACTAGCACCGTACATCTCCCACCATGATACTAGCCGCAACTTAGTAGATCTCAAACAAGCCGTATCCTTTCCAAAATGGAGACCACCATTTTGGAATACCGAGAGGGGTCTCTCCAATTGAAGTCGCAAGTCTACATGAGTTGGATAAAGTTTATATACATGTGTTCCATGCACTCAAGAGCTCCTCATCAACGATGGCCTCTTGAGATCTCCATAAGGGATGCAATAAGTGTGCCATCCCATGGATCGGATGATGAAACCAATCCATCGATCCCTCCTCACAAGCTTAAGCTACTCAATCCTATAAACAAAGAAATTATAAAATTTTAGAGACTAATTTTTAAGATAATAAGAGCTTTAAGTGTCAAAAATTCAAACCTCAAAGTGACAAGTAATAACTTAATAAATACCTGTCCAATGTTAAATATGGGCAATGTGAAAGGGACTCGCCAACTCAATCCATGATCTCATAGACGAGTCCCAATGTACTCCCCTCCCATATAAACGATGTGAAGAAAGGAATGTAATGGATGTATGGCGTGCACAAGTGCCTCTACATCCCTCCAAAATGAATTTGACAAGCATGTAATCCGGACAAAATCTGCCTTGATGGGAGTGTGTCCATCCAAGGCCGTCGACTCTGTAGATACAACTGTCTGCATCAAAGCCTTCCGCACCCAAAGTAGTCTCTCCAACACTATGCACATGCAAGCAAATGTGGTCTTCGCAGGCTTTAGGATATCCAACTCATTTTATGATATGAAAATAGCTAATAGTTCACCAAGAGACCACCTTATGGCATGTGGAAAAAATAGAATGAATCCAAGGGACTTTCCAAGATCCTCTATCAAAAGATCAATGCTATGTGTGGCACATGGGGCCAACACAATGGAGGGAAACTCTACCTCTAACAATTTACCCATGGCCACACAGTTACTTCCATTGTCGGTAATGACCTGCACAACATTCTTTTGACCGACATCCAAAATAGCTTGGAAGATATGACCATATATAAACTCACATGTGAGACAAAAATTACACCAAATCAGCCATATGTCATATATGAAAAGACTTGTCACTTTACAACGTACATATATGATGTTACACATTTAAAATAGATGCATGGCACATGCATTATGCATGATGCTATGCATCATGCATGATGCATGACCCATGCAGCATGCAGTTGCTAGCATGCTCCATGGATAATGGCACAATGCACATGGTACATGCATGATGCACATGGTACATGCATGATGCACATTGCACACTATATAGTATATACAAGTAACAATATAATATACATGCAATGTGCATGTGCCATGTACATACATAATACATATATATAGCATATGCAAAATTTAAAAGCATATCTTAAAATTAAAACTTGAAATTTCAGCTATACATACCTGTCACTGTAAGTCTAGCTTGTGATGCATCAATGGCGCGAAGGAACATAGTGCCTTCGCAACAATGCATTAGTATGTTATATACAGTCCTTTTCCTGATGTGTGTCCATCCATCACACATAATACTGCATCCATACTTCTCCCATGTGCCCATCATGGGCGCTAACTTCTTCTCCACTATATCCTTTGTTTTGTGTAGCTCACTAGTCCTCAACTCCTCATATGAAGGACCCCTCCATCGATATCCCAATGTGCTCACTAACTCCCTGGCTTCCTTCCATGTGGGTGTGCGTGCAACATTGAAAGAAAGGCCACACTATATGATAGCTTCATTATACCTTGTTTGGCCTCAAGCTCCTGCTGCCTCTGAAAGCCCGCACGTACGGACGCCGAAGAAAGTGATCCTGAGGCTGCCTTTGTCAGTGGCTGAGTGTCATCCTCAAGATGGATGGTATCATTTCACTGCTCATCATTCCCTTCACTAAAGGATCCCCTATGACCGTGATGTGCTCGAGCATCATGTGGATGAGAATCAGAGAAGCTCATAGAGGTGGAGGTGGGCCGAGAGCTCTGTGGATACTTTTTGGCTTCCCTCTGAGCTACCTACTCAAGGAACTCATCCTTGATGTCAGCTCGTATAGGTTGTTTGCATGCTACAATGCTCAAGCCACTAAATTTGGCAAGGTGGGCTTTGATACGATCTTCCCCACCAACCCCTTTGTAACCACATAGGTTACATGTCCATCTCTCACTCCCACGAGATTCAAATTTCCCTTGGCGAGACACATAATTCCAACAATTTTACTTTGATTTAGGCATGGTGAGTTTCTCTCTCTCTCTCTCTCTCTCTCTCTCTCATCTCTAGAGCTTCACTCATCCCCTCACTTAGTATTGGACCACGCCCACTTGGTGCTGACCATACATTTATCACATTCACACTTTCATCCCCTACTCCAGTAGACCCTCCCTCACCCACGGAGACACATACCACGATACACTTCACACATGAGCTCTCACACATTTATGCACACCATTTACACACCCGCCTACTCTCCCTCGATCCACTGTCACTCTTGGACACACTTACATCACATATCACCACCATACTACAGGACTCAGCTCTCCATAGCTTCCCACACCGCACACATATACACCCTCCACGGACAGGATCCATGCCCGAGAACCGCTGGTATGATGCAGATTGTCGTGAGCTACGGAAGCATCTACGGATTTTAGATCAAGGAGGGGATATTACACACACACAGGCACAACGTCGCATGTAGAGCCTTACTCGCCGCAAACGGTGAGAATGTGAGGAGAGACACTACTGGGATATTTACCATTTGCTCATGAGTCGAAACAGTGTAGTGGCATGGCGACATTTGAGAGAGAGGAGATAGCACACACCCATTCGAGACCTGAGCACTTGGCATAGCTATGCACGGAGCCTATACGAGATCCTAGACCAGCCCCCCATTCCCAGGCCGCAGAGCTCACGTCCCACTACCTCTGACTTCTTCACACCCACTATGGTGGGACGCGCTATTGCCCGTCAAGAGCATGGAAGGGCCCATGACCACCTCGGTTTACAGGCACAACACCTCATCTACAAAGGCACGGCTCTCGCACCACTCATTGCCCACCTCTTCAACCGTGCATTGGTTGAAGGGTTCCGTGACTCGTGGACTGAGCACACCATAGTGCCCATTCATAAGTCACGTGTTACTATGGATCGAACTACATACCGGACGATCATGATGGGCCCTATATTGGCCAAGTTATATGGGACAGTACTAGAGACAGATTTGAGTACTCTCGCTGAGAGGAAGGGCATCAACGCTTGAGGACAGGCAGGATTCAGACGAGACTACCATTGACCACATCTTCACTCTCAGATGCCTGATCGACTAGGCAAGGGTCAAGAAGAGGAGATTATATTGCTACTTTGTGGACTTCGGCAAAGCATTTGACACTGTCCCCAAGGAACGACTCTTGAGATGACTGCTTGATATCGGAGCTCCTGAGGTGATGATATGGGGGATGTACGCCTTATACGAGAGAGTATCTGGTAGAGTCAGATGTCCAGGGGGCTTATCTGATCCACTTGCTAGCACTATCGGGGTGAAGCAGGGGTGCCCTCTTTCACCCACGCTCTTTGGTCTCTACATTGATGAGATAGTAGACTTCATAGAGGAGGAGGGAGGCGATGGCATTGAGGTACGTGAGTCCACTGTCCATATCCTTTTATATGCTGATGATATTGTACTGGTTTCAGAGTCTGTAGAAGGTCTACAACATCATCTACATGGCCTAGATTACTTTTGCAATCACAGAGGGGTATCTGTGAACCTTGGTAAAACCAAGGTCATGATCTTTCATACATCAGCACAAGTATGCAGACATAGTTTGTTCACAACAGCACGTGGACCAATTGAGGTGGTCGGATCATATGTTTACATGGGAGTGATATTTACAGCAGCATCAGGGGTCTTTTCTATGTCTCAGGAAGCCCGTGACCGCATCACACGTGGGTACGCAACACTAGTTTTGATGGAGAGACAGTGCCACTAGGCATATTTTCAGAAGCCCCGCACAAAGGGGTGGCTCTTTGACACTTTGGTTACCCCAGCGCTCATGTATGGGGCAGCCATGTAGGGGCCGGGATTAGCTACATCAGTATAGACAACATTGGAGAGGCCACAGATCCTCATGATTGCCAGACTTATCCGCAGCAAGCCTTGAGTACCACATGATATCATTAGAGCATAGCTCGCTGCACCACCGATGCTAGTTGAGGCACACAGTATGCCTATTACACAGACTTCGGAGCATGGATACAGAGCGCATCGCTTATCGTGCTTTCCAGGCATGACGTGATATGGCATTAGCTGGCGACACCTCCTCATGGTATGCACAGACACGAGATTGGCTTGCCCACCATGGTTTTGACATAGACAGGCTACCACCACTACACTACGACTTACATGCACCCATCTACTCGCTCTCTCACCAGGAGAGGAATAGGGTCATTCGTCAGCCGATACTGCATACATACATACATAGGACATGGTTGAGCCCTAGGGATACATTGCCACCGAAAATGCTCTATTACCGTGAGCATTTTCTACATATATCGGACGAGGGCTTCATCGAGATTCTGAGATACATGCAGACATACCTACCCCACCACCTTCGAGTCGTCATTGGATAGCTCCGAGTTTCATCACATCATCTCAAGATTGAGAGGGGTCGGTCTAGGGGAGTCCCCCGTGAGGAGAGGTGGTGCCTAGTATGCGAGACAGAGGTAGAGAGTGAGGAGCATTTTGTTATCAGATGCGAGCATACTTAGACCTACGAGCACAGTTTCAGATAGAGGAGTCACTCCAGTTATGCACGACTATGGGAGACCAGCATCGCTTGGGATGCTTCCTCACAGAAGCATACGAGAAGCGAGAGCAGTCACTACAGCCCACACATCAGACACGGGTGAGTACCCAGCAGACCATTACTCCGTTCTTTTAGGGAGCGGAGCTAAATTAGAGAGGTCCATCTATAGGGCTCACGGTCCACAAGGCAGCAGCACAGAGAGCACGACGCCGACCACACATGTTTGGATATCGCCGACCACGACTATATGAGGAGGATATCTCACGCATGAGGACAGCCTACTACCGCATGATGGAGTAGAGGCGTACCACCACCCCCTGGGTTGTCTTCCTTCAGGAGGCACTCAGACCACCATCGATGGATGTACCACATACTACACCCACGTCCACCCATCACCAGTAGCTAGGGTATTTTACTCACTCACATTATGGATCCCCAATGTATCAGGTGGCCATTAGCCATTATCTGTTGAGTCAGAGCCATGTCTCCCGAGCCTTTTCCAGCCCTATATAGCTTTGGGTAGCGAGTACTTTTTTTTATCATTTCATTTTCTACACAGCGTTACTACACTTGTACATGTTTTTGTCTCATAGGCCAAGTTTGGCCTCTAGAAGACGTTAATATGACTTTCTTTCTTTCTTTCTCTGTCTCTCTCTCTCTCTCTCTATCTTTCTCTCTTTCACACACTCTCTCTCTCTCACTTGAGGAGATACACTTTGCAGTTTGGAACTGCAATGGAGATGTATGGACACACCCAGAGAGGTTAGAAGAGGTGCGCAGAGGTAGAGACATCCTTATGCCGACAGAGACACATTAGAGCCGAGATCGGAGCCTACCTCGAGTCCATGGTTTCGAGTGGGAGTCCACATACAGAGAGTACACGTCAGCATACCACGAGAGGATTAGGAGTGGCCATACTCTTTAGAGATGGACTTTAGAGCAGCCATACTCTTTAGAGATAGACTTCAGAGCAGGATACAGATAGTCGCACGTGATTCACAGGCCAGATATCTTTGGATTCGACTCCCGCTCTCACAGGAGCATATTATCTTCATAGCATTATGCTACTTTGCTCCTTCTAGCTCGCGGTTCGCTATCATAGATAGAGAGGAGGACTCACCATACACTTGTTTGTCAGAAGAGATTACAGAGTACTCTGCATTAGGGCAAGTCCTCCTTATGGGAGACTTCAATGCGAGGACAAGTAGTGATGAGTGTGAGATATTTGACGCAGAAGACCCACAGATACTGCATCCCATAGAGGATGAGTCTATAGCTCGAGCTTCAGCTGACTCTACACACACTCGCTATGGCACTGACCTACTTAGACTAGGCTCTCGACATAACCTCGTTATCTATAACGGGATGGCTCAGTGGCCTACCTCAGGAGGATTGACATGCATACCCCACTTAGTCACAGATGGCCGGGGAAGTACAGTAGATTACGTCATGGGATCCAGAGAGGCCATCCACCTACTTACCTCATTCACCATCCCACCCATACCCATTGGGGCCAATCACACGTACCTCGCGCTCTCCCTCAAGGGAGACACCCCTACACCCACACCTGCAGCACGCATCCCACACACCACCATCCATTTCACACACGAGCTAGCTCACGTATATGCAGCTCAAGTCGAGAAGGATCTTCTCTTGTTCCATCCTAACACTCCACTATCCCTACTCATCTCACAGATAGCATCAATCCTTCATACATCAGCCATCAGCTCCTTCCCGCACACCATCCATTCTGGTCACACACCTCCTCCTGGGACTATGCCACAACATCGCTGATACGATGAGGAATGCAGAGACCTTTACTGCCGACTACGAGCATTGGGAGAGATCACAGAGAGAGAGGCGAGGATACGAATGAAGCATCAGAAGAGGCGAGCCTTTGAGGAGGCACAGGAGCTTGAGCTATACCATCTCTTTATGAGTATGGACAGTGCTGCAGCATGGCGTACCCTATGACAGCCACGCCCGACCACACCTATTGGAGACCTATACACGTGGCATGATTATGCTGAGAGATCATATGAGGTACCTGGGCAGCCTCCCATTACCCAGCCACTTGAGCCTCGCCCTACTAGTTCTTCTCTCTTCACAGCAAAGATGGTTGAGAGGGCCATAGGACGACTACGACATGGACGTTCGACAGACCACACGGGATTGCAGAGCGAGCATCTCATATACGAAGCCTCCACTATAGCCCCATTGATTGCACATGTCTTCAACCAGGCTATAGGGGAGGGCTTCCCAGAGGAGTGGACTATGCACACCATTGTGCCTATCCGCAAATCTGGCGACACCTTGGACCAGGGAACTACAGGACCATCATGATTGGCCACACCATGGCCAAACTATACGGTGCCATACTTGAGGCAGAGCTCAGCTCATATGCACATACTGAGGGGCTACGAGCGCGAGGCCATGCAGGTTTTCGCCGAGCTTTCTCTACTATTGATCACATCTTCGTTTTGCACTGCGTCATTGATGGGGCAAGGGTGCGGAAGAAGAGATTATATTGCTGCTTTGTGGACTTCCGCCACGAGAGAGACTCTTCGGACGCCTCCAGAACTTGGGAGTACCATCAGAGATGATTTGGGCCAGCTATGCACTCTATGAGCAGGTGACTGGGAGGGTAAAGTGTCCGGGAGATATGTCTGAGGCCATTGCTAGCACGATCGGTGTTAAGCAGGGCTGCCCACTCTCCCCTACTCTATTTGGTCTCTACATCGACGAGATTGAGGACTACTTTCTCCGAGCTGGAGGAGAGGGTGCAGGTACACATGTCCAAATTTTATTATATGCCAATGACATTGTATTGATTATCTAGTCTCAAACATGTTTGGTAAAATACTAAGGCTGATGGACCCCTATCTCTAGGGGTATATGCATGTCTATATGCTGAGGGCAATACAATCATGAAGATGAAGCTGTCTACTAACTCCATCCAATGGTAATGGAGGGGTGGAGGATGTGATACATAGGTGGAGCTTGTGCTAGAGCTGCCTGTATGAAAGCTATAGGATTTGCTCTCATCAGGGCTACTCGCACCGCAATCGCCGAGAAGAAAGAAAGAAAGAAAGACTTTTTAACGTCTATTAGAGGCCAAAATCGGCCTATGAGACAAAACATATACATCAGTATGATCCAATCCACTGTGATCCAAAATGAAAATAAAGTGTGAGTACTGCAAACGGGTATAAAAGGTGGGATAGTAGCTGGTATCAAGGGTGTGGGGTGCTATGGGTATGCACTCTATATGCTCAGTGGGTGAGATACAAATATGATATGCATAGGGAGGGGAGGCTCGATGGTATCACAACCCCCTAAATGCCTGGAGTGGGTGTAGGATATAATGCATCGGTGGGTAAGGCATCATGGCGATCCTCAAAATGCTCTGGGCGTCCAAATCGATAGGGGTGCGCTGCTAACGTCTCTGTATCTCCATGTCATGGCGTGCGTGAATCGCCTGAATCTCTCTCCGATGTGGACGAGCTCTCCGGACAAGGGGTCTCGGTCGTCGATGCTGTCGTCTAAGCTCCTCTGCTCTGTGTAATGTGACACCCCGCATGGAGCTGGGCCCTCGAGTGTATGTGGGTCTGAAAAAATCTGTAATATAAGTCTGAGAGGGGGGGGGGGGGTCAGGTGTATCTCCATCTGCTGCTGGAGGAGTGATGCGCGATGGTGCTGGAGCTCTACTAGGAAACGACCTAGAGAGAGAGAGAGAGAGAGAGAGAGAGAGAGAGAGAGAGAGAGAGAGAGAGAGAGAGAGAGAGAGAGAGAGAGAGAGAGAGAGAGAGAGAGAGAGAGAGAGAGAGAGAGGGAGGGAGGGAGGGAGGGAGGGAGGGAGGGAGGGCATGGGGGAGTTTTTTTTTGGGGGGGGAGGGTTTGAAGGAGGTATGGAGATTTCAGGTCCATTGAAGTCTAAAATATCGTATTGGACCATGATGAATCTTATCATAGCTTCAAAACAATCATTGCAAACCATTCACAACGTGTTAATAACCCTCCAGTGCAAATAGTCTCACAATCCGTTCATGCACAACAGAAAAGAGAGCCCCCCGTCATGAAGAATGGTAGAGATACATAGTAGAGGACTTAGTGGCAGAATAGTGTGTGTGTCATGATTGAATCTGTGGTCTATTTTTATCCGAGAGGTAGTGAGCAAAGTGTGTAATAGGATGTGTTACATGAGTGTGCACATGGAGGTGCTGGAGTTTTTGTGGAGGAGAAAAGGAGAGGAGATTATAATTGGTTTTGTGGGACAGTGTACACATGCACCTGCACACACGAGCATGGAACACACACACGTGCATGCACATGCACGCACACCTACTCACAAGCTCTTAGATGAATTATGTACACATATTCTGATGATGATCATAATACAAAGGTGAGATTTAAATCGTAGATATGAATGAGGATTTCAATTGTAGATTTAAATAATGTGCATTGTAGATGTTTAAGAAACTTAAAAAAAAAAAAAGAAAATCCAGGTTTTTATTTATCATGAGCAATTTCTATATTATTTTGTACTATATCTATTCAACGTTCTTGTACATATTTAACTTGAGAAACACAAAAAATGTGTGAACAAAATCGGAACATGACTTTTCCGATTTACAGAAAGTACAAATCGTGGATTTATTGGGAACTGTAATGATGACTCAACAATGGTTTTGTTTTCCGCAGTCTGTAGTTGCTGAAATAGCATTTGGTGAGGAGCCAGCAGCTTTGTTAGAGTATGCTTATCATGTTTGGGCACTGCTCTATATAAAGCAAAAAATAGACTGTTCTTTTATTTCACATGACTGAAGCACCAGTTCATTTCGTGTCTTGCAGAAGTGTATTATTCACACAGCAACTTGTATTGTTTGCTCCACAAGCTGTTTCTTTCCATACACATGTACAGACATTGATTCCAACACTTTGGGCTAAGCAGGTACATTCCTCTGTTTTCAAGCCTTATCAGGAGTACACAATATACCACACCACCAACCCCCCCCCCCCCCCCCCCCCCCCCCCCCCCCCCCCCCCCCCCTTTTTTTCTTTTAAGTTTTTGCCCCCCCTCCTCTCCCTCTTTCTCACTCGTTTTATATATACATTAGATACATACAGACATACATATGCATGCATGCATACATATGCATGCATGCATACATATGCATGCGTGCGCGCGCGTGCACACACACACACACATGTCACTCACACACACACACACACACACACACACACGCACGCACGCACACGTGCACGGACAGGCACACACACATGCACACGCGCACATACACACACACATATATATACACACATACAGATATATATACACACACACACTATATGTTTATCTATGTACATATATATTTAGATATATATATAGACCTACACACACACACACACACACACAGGCACACGCAGGGCACGGGCAGGGCACAGGCACACGCACGTGGACAGGGAGGGCACAGGCACACGCACGTGGACAGGGAGGGCACAGGCACACGCACGTGGACAGGCACGCACAGGCACACGCGCGCACATGCGCACACACCTGGGCATGCGCGCGCGCACACGCATGCACACACACACACACACACACACACACACACACACACACACGCGATGCCTCTCACAAGCCCCTTTCTTTGGGTGGCTTAAATGCTTAAACGGTTGATGCTTAGAAATCTTTTGAGTCGCTTGATCATTGTCAGCCTTCTTTACGCCAAGCTGCAGTATCTACTTTACGTCATCTTGCTGAGAAGGATCCTGTGAGTCATTGTTTCATGAGTTTTTTGTGAGTTGTGATTTCTTCTTCCTGTTCCTTGGACGTTTCCTATTTGCTTCTTGGCTGGGGTGCAGATTTCCATGATTGATGAGGGCATCGAGGAGAAGCTTTTTGCAATGCTGGATACAGAAACTAATGGAGGGTATAGTTTACTGACCCTACGTTATTGTTGAAGAAATATGAGTTTCTTAGGGGCACGTGTCTTAGCATTGCCATTATGTGTGAGTCCAGGATAATCAAATTAGTCAGACTGACTCTGCTTCGCCTGTTAGAGGCTGCATGCCCAATATATGCATCACGGTGGCTTTTCTTGTGCAAAAATGTGGTGAGTATATGACACTATGATCCTAAAAACATCTCAGGTACTCTATAGATTAAAAAAGATGTGTTTCCAGGTTCTAGCAACATCATCAACTATCTCTGCTGGTAATAAGCGTGCTCCAAAGGGTGGTGCTGACCAGAGTGCATCGAAGGTCTTGGATACATTTGATCATGATGATGAAGAGATGATTAGCAGAGTGGATGGTGAAGGGAAATCGCTACATGATTCTGAGCTGGTAGATTCAAAATTTAAGGAAGGGGATCAGTTGCCACGCTACAGCACACGTCTGTTTGCTGCAGAGTATGATTGCAATGAGAAATCATTTATTATGCTTCTTTCAAAAATAACATTTGAGTATTTGTGCATATAAAGTTAATGTCGGGAGTGAGAAACCGGATAGAAGATCTCACTACCTTTTTACCCCCTTGGTATTTGGTTTCTTCGTAGTGTGATAATTGGTCAAGTGGCGTTTTTCAAATCTAAGTTATCTACCTATGCACCCAGCTTTGTATCTTACTTTTTATTAACTTTTGACGTATGATACTAGGAGATATGCACGTTTTCTTAGTTTCCTAATGGTTTTTCCAGTACTTTCAAGGTCGTCCCAGCTTGCTCTAGCTTCGAGTACTTTCTTTTCATACTATTATCATTTGTTTTTCTTTCATCTTAAACGGATAGTGTATCTGATACATCATGATGTAGCTTTTTCGTCTTGTAGGTCATTTTGACCTTTTGGAAATGATAACTATCATTCTAGTGCTTTGAGGAAGCTATAAGAGCCAAAGCCAAAGATCCTTATCAAGGACCAAAGCAGTTGGCAAACATATGCTGAGACTCAAGAGATTGTGTCGAGTAACCTTCCAACCACTCATCCCCACACCATACAGATCCCTATCTCTTAATAGATCCTCCTTGACCACTGTATTTATTATTACAGGGGTTTGGTCTACAGGCTCAGTGTATCAGGTACAACCATGAGCCTGTTACATTGACTCTTGCCCTTCTGTCATGACCCTCCGCTGTACCCTGTCTGGCAGATCTCCAGTAGAGTGGACAATAATTTCTGTGAACCTGATACAGAAGAGAGTTGACTTTCTGGCCCCAAGAACATACAAAGAGGGGTGATTTGTTTTGCTTTGGCCAAATTATAGAGGCACAGTTTAGTCAGTATGTCCAGAGAGATGGATTCAGCACCAGGTCAGGCTGGCTTCAAATCGACCTTTCCTACTATCAATCATATCTTCATTTTCATGTCTGACAAATCAGGTGAGAGTTTGAAGACATAAACTAGCTGATGCGTTTCAATATGGTCCCCAAAGAGAGACTTTTTGTATAAATCACAGAACCTTGCGGGCCCAGATGAGATGATTTGGGACATTTATGCATTGTATATGTGCATAACTTGCAGAGTCCACTGCCAATATTCTATGATAAACACATTGATAAGATCATTGATTTTCTCATGGGACAAAGTGGTAGAGTTGCTCATATGGCAGATAAACTTACATTTTATGTTATTTGCTGATGATATTGTTGTTTTCTTTGAGTCTGAGATGGGTTTGCAGTGCCACTTCCATGCTCTGGATGAGTTTTATACTTACGGTAAGCTAATAAAACTAAGGTTCTAATCTTTCATACTTCAGAACCTGTGAGGAGCTGACTTAATCTTATGCAATGGATGCAGTATGTAAAAGAAAACTCCCACACAAAAAGTTTGATTTGTATGCTTTCATAGATAACCTCTTTCTCCTGCCGCATGCAAGCGCACTTGCTTTTCCTTGTCCCAAGTGGCATTGGATTCCATGGTACTTCCCCTCCTTCCATGTGGAATGTACTTTGTTTGTTCCCGTCTTCTCTTTCCAGGTGGCATCTCTCTGTGAAGAGTATCTCCTCTCAATGCACCTTCATGTTCCCAGAGGTGTATCCCATGCAACTCAGAAGCAGCCATGTAAGCTACTCTCTCTCATGCTATGGACAACTTCCCCCACTCTCTTCTCCCCATTTTCCTTCCAAATAGAATCTCCAAAATGGCTCTCCCCAATGTGTTATGATGGAAGGGCAAGGTGTGGCCATAAGTTGGACTAGGGTTCTTGCCCTCCCCTCTTTTTAAGGAGATACAGCCCAAAAGAGGACATGGGATATGATCGCTCACACATCCGTGTGCACCCTATTCCGGGTTTGGTGCCTAGTAGAGTCAACACCCTCTCATTAAGGGGGTCTGCTCTTCTCCATGTTCATAACCCATCAGTAGGGAGGACTTTGGAGGAATGACAAGCAAGCATAGTGGTGGTGTGACTGTCAAAAAGGTTGGTGCCCAGAGAGGTGTAGTAGATGCATCGTGGAAGGTTCCTATCACTTTACTCCTCACTTCTTCTACCATGCTTCTACCATGCTTCTACCATGCTTCTACCGGCTTTCACACACAAGAGTTGTGCCTCGACAGGCTGTCGGGGTCCCTCCCCCTTGTATATAATGGATTCTTATGCTGTAAGGGATCAATCTTGCTGTCGTTGCTTTATTTGCATATTGTGTTTGCACATCACTTTACTTACCCTCCCTACCCAGTTAAGCCTGAGATGCTTACATTGTACACCAAGCTTTTTAATTTTTTTTTTGTATGATTTAAATTTCTTTTGTATGTGGTTTCTCATTGTACATGAGACAAACATGGTACTCGAAGCTCTCCGCCCTGAAGAACTTTGTTGCAAACATCAGACGGATTTGTCTGTGCTCAATGAAATACTGATGGTAAATACACGTTACATTTGTGGATATATAAGAAAGATACAAAAAGTGGTACAAAATGGGAGCAGAAAGTGATACAAAATGAGAGCAATGCTCTACCAACCAAGAAGGGGTCGAAAATTGAATGTTGAAATAGACCTGCATCTAGTGGTCAAGATGTGCCAGGAACTCTACTATGAGATTGAAATGAAGCTGATTCTGAATTTGGAGCCAGAGACAAAGTGGGATGTAGCTGACTATCTGAGTGATCCTGGTGACCATTTGAGTGGATTTGTGGAGTGAGAAGCTGGGAAGGAAATGAAAGAGAGATACCTTGGGCTGAATCGAAGAATTACTCCTTTGGCAAAAGTGAGTGAGCCTCTTTGGATGAAATAAAAATTGGTGGGAGGAGGCTCTGGAAAAGGTCTGTGTTTGGGGGAGCCAGATGGAAGAAGGCCGGATATGGGGGGTCTCGGATTGGAGATCGTCGAAGGTAGTGATGAGGTTGGTGAAGGAAACAATGGTACCATGGAGTTTGGACAGTTGAGAAGAGCATGGCAGCAGGACTGGATGGAGAGAGTGGGTTCTTAGTGAAGGAGATCGATGATGCTGATACATGTCATAGACATATCCTTGCTCTGAGACAGGTAGAGTGCTCAGAGCCTCTCTACAGTCAGAACAGATCTGGACATGATGCGTACGCTGAGCAAATATAGGTGTAGTGGTGGTCGTGGCAGTTACTGTAGGCATTGAGGAAGAGACCATGCATGGTGGACTGATGAGTACCATCTCTGAAAGGTTGTGTACCCATGTAAGCATCAAGGAGAATTACACTTGAAAAGAGGGATCATGATCTATTTTATGTCCATAATGTTGCCAATGTTGCCTGAGAGCAAAAATCACTGTGGCATAAGGAAATGAGAGATGGGGAACGAAGCTATAGAGAGGGTCACATAGTCTAAAGCGGATGTAGAACTTTGGAGAAGAAAGAAGAATATGAAAAGGTAAAGAATGTTGCAGGCCTGATCTATTGTGGTGTATCCAAACAAGATCTCACATTGTGGTATGGGCTCTGTGGAAATGAGCCCCGAGTAAGTGGGGAATAATGATATGCACAGCTCAAGGGGAATTAAGTAGTAGTTGCAATGATTGATATATCGAGGGAGCCACTGGGAAGGTTTGGGAATGAGTGCAGCATGATCGACTTGGTACATCCTCAGACCTACATGGAAGTCAAGCATGAACAATCCTTCCTAAACCTTCCTAACGAAGGTCTGCCTCAGTAAGAATTCATAAGAGTGTTGTCCTTGGTAGATCTAAGGCATAGATCCCCCATATCATCTCAGCCACATGATCATACGGATCATCTATTCCATCAAAGTAATTTTTCATTGATTTCACTAATTGGGTGGGTCTCAATATTCTGGGGTGCTCTCTGGGTCCAGGTAGAGGAAAGTCTTCTCTACCTTGTTGAGGCTTGGGTTCTCTCATTCTCTCGTGCTCCAATCTGGTAGTCCCTATTTCAGATCGATCTTGACTTATAGGGGCAGCAAAGCTTACTTCGGTTCTTTTTCTTACCTTTCCCTTCTATGAACCATGAGCTTGGGATGTTCCCGCGTAGATGTTTGAAGAGCCGCTCCCTAGAACTGTGTGGAAGGCTTTGCGGAAGTCCACAAAGCAGCAATATAATATCCTCTTCCTCACACGTGCCTAGTCGATCATTCATCTCAGAGTGAAGATGTGGTCAATGGTAGAGTAATCGTGTCTGAATCCTGCCCGTCGTGGGGCCTAGATACCCTTCCTCTCGACGAGAGGTGCTCAATTTTGTCTCTAGGACTCCCCCTTTTAACTTGGTGAGTACGGGGATAATCATGATCGTCCGGTATGTGGCTGGATCCATAACATCCCCTCACTTATGAATTGGCACAATGATGTGCTCAGTCCATGAGTCAGAAAACCCTTCAACGAGTGCTCGGTGAAGAGGTAGGCAATGAGTGGTGCTAGAGTCGTGCATCCGTAGATCAGGTGCTCTACCTGTAAACCGAATTGGTCATGGGCCTTGCCATGCTGTAGATGTGGCAATGGCACGGCTCACCATAGTCGATGTGAAGAAGTCACAGGTAGTGGGGCATGAGCTTTGTGGACGAGGAATGGGGGGTTTGGTCCGGGATCTTGTATAGGCTCCATGCATATCTATGCCAAGTGCTCGGGTCTCGAATGGGTCTTTTGCTATCTCCTTTCTCTCAAGTGTCGTTCGCTACTGCATTGTCCTGACTCATGAGCAAGTGATAGATATCCCAATATTGTCTCTCCTCCCATTTCTACCGCTTGTGGCCGGTAATGCTTTCCATGAGTCGGTGTGCCTTCCTGTGTGTAATATCCCCTCTGTGCTCTAAAATCCGTAGATGCTTCCTTAGCTCCCGACAATCTATATCATACCAATGGTTTTGGGGCTTGGAACTCTTGTGTAGAGGGTCTATATGTGTGTGGTGTGGAAAGCTGTGTAGAGCTAAGTCATGTAGAATGGTGATGATATGTGATGTGAGTGTGTCTAGTGGTTGTAGTGGGTCGAGGGAGAGTAGGCGAGTGCGTAAGTGGTGTGCACAAACATGTGAGAGCTCATGTGTGAAGTGTATCGTGGTGTGTGGCTCAATGAGTGTGGGAAGTTCTAATGGAATAGGAGATGAAAGTGTGAACGTGATACATGTATGGTCAGCACCGAGTGTACATAGTCCAATACTAAGTGAAGGAATAAGTGAAACTCCAGAAATGGTAGACCGTAGCCATAAGGGTAGCAAGTAAGTCCACCCGAGCTTGGGCAAGGATGCATACTGTTATATATAACGAGATGATGTCGGTTGCCTAGCTCAAGCCTCGGCCCTCAAGTAAATGCCTTCCATTCTTGTTGGTGTCCTGACCCATGTCCGCTGACACTCTACTAGTCCTCTCCTCGTCCGGGTCTTTGCCCCTTGGTCCTCCATGGTCATGTCCCGCGTATCGGATCTGGCTGATAGGAAGTAGCATATGGCAATGTAGACACAACTCTCCAGTGATATCTCCATGCGGACCCACATGTATCGTGCCTCCTACTCTCTACCTATAATGTGGATCCGGCTCTGTATCTTCTATCTAAATATGATGGCGACACCCCCCGACCCCCATGCCGTACTCTGTCTCATTGTGGCCTTGAATGCAGATTCCCAATGAAAATGTGCAATCTGGGAGAGGCCTCTTTCTAGGCTCTCTTGGGTCTCTATGATGCAAGCAAAGTCATGGGATCACCTCCAGTCGGTCTGGCCATGTCCAAAGTGCTCTATTGGAGTTCCACACTGCTCCTCTAAGTGTTGATTCATGGTGTGGTGTCACAACCCAAGGATAGGGAATTCACCAAGAGAATCTCTGGGGGAGCAAGTGTGGGCACCGATCCAGATGGAGCACCCACCGGTACTAGAACTTATGATTTGTCATATGCTTGTGATGATTCTTAGACAATGCTAACGTTCTTCCACATTGACCTCATAAAGAGGAGGAGGACATGAACTCGTTGAAGCCACCGATGGGCATATATTGCCCTTCCATCATGATACATAGGAGAACCATATCTTGGATTCTAATTACACAAAAAATGAGGAGAAGAGAATGGGGCATTGTCGTCCATCCAAGAAGAGAGAGAGAGAAGGGTAGTTTTACAATAGCGCTTTTCGAGATTGTGTGGAATATGCCCTTGGGGAAGCTTGCACCTTGACAGGGAGGAGATGCTCTAGAGAGAGAGAGAGAGAGAGAGAGAGAGAGAGAGAGAGAGAGAGAGAGAAAGAAAGAAAGAAAGTGTTTTTACGTCTATTAGGAGGCCGAACTCGGCCTATGAGACAAATCGATGTACATGGGTGTATCTTCTGTCTATCAGAGAAGATAAAAGTGCTGAGAAAGAAACTGGTAAAGTTGATACATATCTTCGTGAAATGCGTGTGGAGATACCCATGAAAGGGGGGGGGGGGTGTATGGAGTGCGATATCTATGGCAGTCTATATGCAAAGGGGTAGTACAACAAGCATGGGAATGCATCTGAAACGACTAACTAGCTCCATCCTGTGCTAATGGGCGGGTGTAAGATGTGATACATAGGTGGAGGTGGAGTCAGGGCCATCGTGATAGCTGCAACGGGATCAGCCATCATCTGGAATCGTCTCTCCTCCATGGCGCCATGGTGACGAGCTTGGATCTCTGCAATCTGATGTCGGTGATGTCTCGGGGCCCGATATCCTCTAGCACGGGGTCGTCTCCTAGCTCGAGCAGCCTGAGCTTGCTGAAGAGTCACCCCTCTCGGTGTGTGGGCTGAGGGGGGGAGGGCTGCAGCACGTCGTGGAATAAAGAACTCAGTGAGCTGACTCTGTCTCCCTCCTGTATGGGTTGCTACAGTAGGCTGGAGTAGGGAATCTCTGTGACTCTGTATCTCTAGTAGGAATCGCCCGAGCTGTTCTGGTCTCTAGAGTCCATGATCTCTCGGAGGGTGGGCTGCCCTATAAATAGAGTCCCGTATCTACCTCTGATGCCATCATATGCGCTACATCTGCATACAAAGTGCTCCTCATCCTCTATCTCTACTTTGCAAACCCTGCATACCCACTCCTCTCTGGGAATGTCTGCGGCTTTGCCCGTCTCAATCTCTAGTCTATGTGATGAGACTCTCAACTGGCCAATCGCTACCCTCGAGCTATGAGGCATGTAAGTATCCATGTAACATGGCCTCCGGATGAAATCGTCTGCTAGGATGTCTAAGAACTGGTCTCCATAGTGCAATAGTCTCGATCCCATGTGTGGTGTATGCCATGTCTGACTAATGTAGCGCTGCCAAAGATCCTGTCTCAACACAACATTCCTCTCATGACGGGAGAGGTGGATGTGAGGTGAGTCTGGGTCGTACTGAAAAGGCGGTAATCTGTCCATATCAAGCCCATGACTATCAAACCATACTCTAACCTGAGTGTACCTAGCTCTCTCATATCCTGACTCTGATATCTGTATAGATGCCTCAAAAGCTCTGCGTGTGAGTCTGTCTGTAGGGAGCTCCCTCATCCTCTGAATAAAGCAGATAGTCTGGAATAGTGCATCTACTACCATGGGTGGTGCAGCTAGCTCTGCCCTGATGATGTCATGTGGTACCGACTGTTTCCCGCGAAATAGTCGCGAGATCATACGTACCTGGGGCCTCTCGATCGCACTCCACTGGGTGGCTGTGAGGCCTGGGGCCCAAACTGTCGCAGCATACATCATAGCTGGTCGGACTAGTGTGTCAAATAGCCACCCCTTCGTGCGGGGCTCCTGGAAGCGTGCCTGGTGACATCTCCGCTCTAACATGGCTAAAGCTGCATATGCTCGTGTGAGTCTATCGGTGGCTGCCTGTCTCATGCTGAAGGGGCCAGGTAAGCTCGTGAGTGTGACTCCGAGGTAGACATAGGAAGTGACCACCTGAATCTGTCCACCGCCGGCTGTGAATCCTGCTCCATTCCTCACCAAGGGGGAGGTGTGGAAGATCATGACCTTGGTCTTGCCAAGGTTTACTGTCAAGCCCTTCTGTGTACAAAACTCATCGAGGGCATCCAAGTGGCCCTGTAATCCATCGGGTGACTCTGAAATCAAGACAATGTCATCGGCATATAATAAAATGTGGACAGGTGTACCTGCGAGGTCTGCACCCTCTCCTCCAGCTCAGAGAATGTAGTCCTCAATCTCATCGATGTAGAGACCAAATAGAGTGGGAGAGAGCGGGTAGCTTTGCTTAACACCGATGGTGATAGCAATGACCTCAGACATACCTACCTCCTGGACACTGTACTCTCCCGGTCACATGCTCATAGAGTGCATAGATGGCCCAAATCATCCCTGATGGTATTCCCAAGCTCTGAAGGCGTTGGAAGAGCCTCTCTCGTGGCACTGTATCGAAAGCTTTGCGGAAGTCCACAAAGCAGCAATATAGTCTCTTCTTCCGCACCCTTGCCCCATCAATGAGGCAGCGCAAAATGAAGATGTGATCAATAGTAGAGAAAGCTCGCCGAAAACCTGCCTGGCCTCGTGCTCGTAGCCCCTCAGTTTCTGCATATGAGCTGAGCTCTGCCTCAAGTATGGCACCGTATAGTTTGGCCATGGTGTGGCCAATCATGATGGTCCTGTAATTCCCTGGATCCAGGGTGTCGCCAGATTTGTGGATAGGCACAATGGTGTGCCTAGTCCACTCCTCTGGGAAGCCCTCCCCTATAGCCCGATTGAAGGCATGTGCAATCAACGGGGCTATAGTGGAGGATGCATATATGAGGTGCTCGCTCTGCAATCCCGTATGGTCTGTCGAACGTTCATGTCGAAGTCGTCCTATGGCCCTCTCAACCATCTTTGCTGTGAAAGGAGAAGAACTAGTAGGGCGAGGCTCAAGTGGATGGGGAATGGGAGGCTACCCAGGCACCTCATATAATCTCTGAGCATAATCATGCCATGTGTGTAGGTCCCCAATAGGTGTGGTCGGGCGTG
Source organism: Ceratopteris richardii (assembly GCA_020310875.1). Classification (NCBI taxonomy): domain Eukaryota; kingdom Viridiplantae; phylum Streptophyta; class Polypodiopsida; order Polypodiales; family Pteridaceae; genus Ceratopteris; species Ceratopteris richardii. The sequence continues at coordinate 69,297,714 of CM035422.1, forward strand.
GCTCTCGTAGGGTACGCCATGCTGCAGCACTGTCCATACTCATAAAGAGATGATATAGCTCAATCATCTGTGCCTCCTCAAAGGCTCGCCTCTTCCGACGTGTGAGAGTCTTCATCTGTCCTGTGGCCTGTCTCTCTGTGATCTCTCCCAATGCTCGTTGAGCTCGTAGTCGGCGGTAGGTATCTCTGCATTCCTCATCATAGCAACGATGTTGTGGCATAGTCCCTGGGGGAGGTGTGTGACCAGAATGGATGGTGTGTGGGAAGGAGCTGATGGCGGATGTCTGAAGAACTGATGCTATCTGTGAGGTGAGTAGGGATAGTGGAGTGTCAGGGTGAAGCAAGAGAAGACCCTTCTCGACTTGGGCCGCATATATGTGAGCTAGCTCGTCTGTGAAGTGGATGGTGGTGTGTGGGATGCGTGCTGCGGGTGTGCGTGTAGGGGTGTCTCCCTTGAGGGAGAGAGCGAGGTATGCGTGATCGGCCCCAATGGGTATAGGTGGGATGGTGAATGAGGTAAGTAGGTGAATGGCCTCTCTAGATCCCATGACGTAATCTACTGAACTTCCCCTTCCATATGTGACTGAGTGTGGCATGCATGTCAATCCTCCTGAGGTAGGCCACTGAGCCATCCCGTTATAGATAACGAGATTATGTCGAGAGCCTAGTCTGAGTAAGTGAGTGCCATAATGAGTGTGTGTAGAGTCAGCTGAAGCTCGAGCTGTAGACTCATTCTCTATGGTACGTAGTATCTGTGAGTCTTCTGGGTCAAATATCTCACACTGATCATTGGCATTGAAGTCTCCCATAAGGAAGACTTCCCCTAGTGCTGAGTACTCTGTAATCTCTTCTGACAAGCAAGTGTATGGTGAGTCCTCCTCTCGATCTATGATAGCGAATCGCGAGCTAGAGGGAGCAAAGTAGCATAAAGCTATGAAGATGATCCGCTCCTGTGAGAGCTGGAGTCGAATCCAAAGATATCTGGCCTGTGAGTCACGTGTGACTATCTGTATCCTTCTCTGAAGTCCATCTCTGAAGAGTATGGCTACTCCTCCTGATCCTCTGGTGGTATGCTGACGTGTACACTCTCTGTATGTGGACTCCCACTGGAAACCGTGGACTCGAGGTAGGCCCCGGTCCGGGCTCTCATGTGTCTCTGTGAGCATAATGATGTCTTTGCCTTTGCGCACCTCTTCCAACCTCTCTGGGTGTGTCCATAGGTCTCCATTGCAGTTCCAAACTGCAAGGTGTATCTCCTCGAGTGTCTCACAGGCCGCGAATCCCTATGGGATGGCCTTGCCATCAATGATGACACGACCATCTCTGTATGAAGCCTTCTTTCCTTCTTTGCGAGCTTGGTGTACTCTCGGCATGCATGCACGGCGGTGTGCTACTTGCATGGGTGTGAGATCATCATCAAGGTAGATGGGGGGGCCATCAAGTGCTCTCAGAATCACCCTCTTGCGTAGGAAAGTAGATCTTACATCTTCTGAAGGGAAGTGTAGAATGAGAGCTCTCTTCTTCGTGGGGTCTCGTCCCATTCTCCAAGACTTGATAAATGGAGGGGAGTCCTCTTTGTAGCCGAGCATCCTGCATAGTGTCTTCCCGTCGGACTCGGGTGTAGAGCCTTCTTTTTCTACAATACCCGTGATGCGTACATTGAGACGACGGGCATGTCTCATCTTTTCTTCTTCAATGGTGGTGTGCACGATGAGTGCTTCTTCCTTTTGTGCTTCCTCTTTGGCTTCTTTTTTGATGTTCTTTCTCACTATGTCGATCCATCCTTCTTTGGTGGCTTCTAATTTGTTTTCCATGCTCGCGGTCAAAGCTTTGGTGAGTTCTTCTTTTAAAGCTTCTGTCGTGTTCATATGAATCTCTCCCTCTTCGGGTGTGAGAGATACCATTGAAGCTTTGATCAGCTCCAATTCTTCTTTCATGTTTGCCCTTTCCTTAGCCCATTCTTCTTTTTCTTTGTTTCTCTCTCTCTCACACTCTTCTTTCTCTTTCTGCCATGCTTCCCTCTCTTTGTGATATGTTTCTACTTCTTTCTCGAGTTTTGAGAGGCGGTTGATGATGGCCGTGATAGTGGAGTCCACCATCTTCTTGTTTTCTTTGATAGCTATGGTCAGTTTGTCCTCCATTTTCATCAAATCGTCCTTCTTAGCCGTAGCGCTCATTGAATTCGAAGATGAGAAAAAAATGCTCAGTGTGCTGAGCCCAAAGACTTGCGATGAAGACGGGAGCGCGCCCGATCCGCGATGGAGCAAGGGTGGGAGTGGCTAATAACTGTAGGCAACAATTATTAGTCCGGGACAGAGCAACAGGCGGATTTAGGGTTTCGTGACGAGTAGATTTAGGTCATTATTAGTCCGGAACAGGGATCCAATTATTCTAAGTTGTGCCCCAAGCTCGGGACAGAGCAACAGGCGGATTTAGGGTTTCGTGACGAGTAGATTTAGGTCACCTGGACGGGCAGAGAGAGAGAGCAGGTACAGATTTAGGGTTTCAAAGAGGATAGCGTGCGTCAGATGCTGCGTCAGAGGTCGCGCGTCAGAGGAGCAGTAGGTCGGTGCGCGTCAAAGGCCGCGCGAGGCCGCGCGTCAGTGCGTGTCAGAGGAGCATCAGGTCAGTGCGCGTCAGAGGCCGCACGTCAGAGGCTGCGCGTCAGAGGACAAACTGACCATAGCTATCAAAGAAAACAAGAAGATTTGATGAAAATGGAGAGAGAGAGAGAGAGAGAGAGAGAGAGAGAGAGAGAGAGAGAGAGAGAGAGAGAGAGAGAGAGAGAGAGAGAAATGAAATGAAATGAAATGATATATTTACGTATTCTGAAGGCCAAAATGACCTATGAGACCAAAAGTTACAAAACTGGTGAATTTGATACAAAATCTGAGTACCAAAGGAAGTGATATTGAAAATGAAAGATGTAAAATAGTTGGGAAAAAGCTAACACCAAGACTAATACAACAAAGGGCTGATACATAGGAGGGATGTGCTGATATACAAGGCTGGAGATCTATCCTCATATGCACTGTGGGCGTCTGAAAAGTATAGCTCGAATCCTCCGCTGCAGTCTCCGTCGATACTGTGTAGCATCTCTCACTCTCGGTCGTCTAGATCTCCCTAGCTCCAGTGCTCGGTCTATGAGAGTGCCAGTAGTCGCTGTATGAGTGTGGACAGTACTAGATGCTCTACTGACTGCTCCTCTAGCTGCCCAATGTTTGGTGTAAAGAAATCCGTAATCTGTCTCTTGGACTGTCTCCCTCCAGCTCTCCTCAGTAGAGTGTCTCTATGTCTGTGTACCTCTAATAAATATAGGCCAAGACATCTCTGATCCTCAAAACTCATGACTCTAGATAGAGGCCCAAAACCCTCTTTGAATAGACAATGAAAACGGCCCCGTATCTCATAGTATACCGTGCAATGACATATGTAATGTAGCTCTGTCTCTGGCTCGAGGTGACATAGACGGCATATCCTGCTATCTGCTGGTACCCCTCTGAATCTGCCAGTCTCAATCTCAAGCTGATGTGAGGATGTGCGCAACTGGCCAATGGCACAACGCAAGGCATGGGAAAGGTGTGTATCCATATAGGTAGGTCGAGTCACAATCCATCCGTTGTAAGGTGTAGAAGATGCTCTCTATAGAAGATGCTCTATAGAGAGAGAGAGAGAGAGAGAGAGAGAGAGAGAGAGAGAGAGAGAGAGAGAGATCCACCTGGAAAGAGAAGAAGAGAAGAAACGTACATGCCACATGGCAAGATGGAGGGTACCATGGAATCTATGCCACTTGGCACACGAGGGAAGGCTCGTATGCTTACTTCTACATGTCAAGGAGGGAAGGAGTAATATATCGAAGGGTAAATATTGAATCTTTTTTGGTGAGGGGGCCTTCATTTACATATTGCATCTGCTGCCCTGAAGTCAATTTCAAGGTACCGGAAGTATCAACTTGCCTGAAGTATGAAGTGCATGCCACTGGACCTGAAGGTACTCTTTCTAGGACAACAAAGTACCCTTCAATCATTGGAAAGTACACTTCAATCATTGATTCTGGAAGAAAAAGTGGGGCTCTGCACTGTATTACATTGATGCTCAATGTCCAATACTAAGCTGAAGATGTCTACTAGATGATGAATGATAAAATCTCTGGCCGTTTGAAAGTGATATGGCACTTGAAGTGTATGAAGCTGTGCCTACATAACTTTGGTAAAGTGAAACATCCATTCCTGTTCCTCATTGTACATGATGGGATAGGCACTGTGTTTTACGCTGATGCTTGATGTCAAAGACTAAACTGAGGAGGTTTTACAGATGCTGAAAGATAAAATCTGTGGTCATCTTGAAATGATATGGCACATTAAGGGCATGGAGTTCTGCCTATTTAACTTTGGTAAATAGAATCATCCACTCCAGTCATTAAATTATCAGGAAAATATAGAACCAGGGCTAGTAGCTAGGATATACAACAAAGGCCTTAGAATAATTCTAAATACACAATGGTGGTAAAAAGGCTGAGAAGATAGACATACCATAGCAACTAAAGGTAAAGGAATCGGCTGGTCAGAAACTAGGAACTTTGAAGAAGCATTCAAAGGTAGTGTTTCAACAAGGAGAATCGATGTCCAGGTCCTAGATGTGCATCCTCTCTGTCCTGACTCCTGCTCCATATTTTAGATGGTGGGATAAGTGCATGAGCTGACAATGATGCTAATCTCTCAAAAGTAACCTGAACGTCTCTAGACTGTCCAGGTCAAAATGTGCTCTCTATGAAACAGTGTAGCTTTTGAAGTGTCTGAAGCTCTATCTTTTCTAACATGGTAGAGGAAATCATCTGCTCGATTTACTGTATCCTGATTCCTCCATATATCATATTTGGTATATATCTGAGCTAGCTTTGGAGACACACCGCCACCTGCTATCTCATTTTCTGAAGACAGTTGCCTTTCCCACCACATTTTTCTCAATCATTTGAATGTTGTACAGATTGTGAGGGTTTTGTGGGTTCTTTTCTCATATTTAATTGTTATGTCTGACTCTTATATAATGTACTTAGTGCATGCTACAAATGGTTATATTTAGTGCGTCAAAGCTTAATTCCTGATAAATATCGGATAAGCCAAAATGGACTATAGAGATTCTTTCTGAAAGAGACAATTAGTAGTACAGGTTTGCTCACTATCATTTGTTGAAAAACTGTCAGGTGTTTGAGTCGTTTACCTTACGCAGTTGGGGAGGATAATAGACATTTTCTTCTACAACTTGCTAGAGAAGATGCAGAGTTCAGAGCAGGCTCAAAATCAGGAGGAGACTGGCTTGTAAATAATCTTGGACAGCTTGTTGCCCTTGCATACCAGGTCAGTGTCTCAATATTCATGAGTTGTGGAGTAGACTTTCCTTATGAATACCCTCAATCCATTGTGTGTGTTAAAATTCTCCTGTTGATGCTCTCATTTCGTTAATTTTTATCTGATTAAATGAGATCTTTGTTATTTGTTGTCTTTGATGTAACCCCCCCCCCCCCCCCCCCCCCCCCAACACACACACACACAAAAAAAAAAAAAAGACAAAAAAAAGGGCCGGGGGAGGGGAAAACCTTTGTTTTCCCTAACCCCTTCTTGTTCCATTTTTAAAACCATCATTAGCTGTTGCACTGCTCTGTCCCTTTGCAGCAATGAAGAAGGAAATTAATGATATGAATTGCTTTTTCATTTTCTCTTTTTATTGTTTTTAGTTTATTCATAGACAAAACATCATTCTTTTCTTGCATTTTGTACTAATAAGGAGTTATGTTTACTGGGTTGAGCAAATGCAATGAAACAACTGAACCAATGTTCAAAATCTTGCTTTGAGTGAAAAAGAGAGGAGCTCTCACGAGTTCTTAAGCTAGTCTCATATGGTCTTGTGTAATTTAATACTTCTTTTAGAGTAGATGCGACATTGCTAAGTTAATGTCCGCATGAAGCATCTTCAACTAGTGGGACAGCTTCTTTTAGTGATTCATGGTCTGATTCTATCTCTGTTGATGGAAGTTTACGTTAAGAATTCTGGACCCATCTTGATTTTTGAACCTTAATCCAAAGGTCTTGTGGTCACTTCTCTTTGTAGCCACTCAACAGCTCTTTCATTTTATTCAATAGGTCTCCACCGGTATTTTCGAGACATTGCGACCAAAAGGAGTAATGCTTCTACTGACCATTATAAAGAAGGTAGGCTTAATATGACTTTTGAATTGTTGGGAACTGTTTACATACTTCTTTTCTAATCTTTCTTCTCAAATATTTATAGTTTGGACAACATGAGGACCCAGATTTTGTTGGTCACCTTCTTCTGGAACAGTATCAGGTCCTCTATTTTCTGCTTCATCTGTTAGAGACTGTATAGAGCCTAAATTCCGCCTCTATCATGGATCATAACTTTATATTACAGGCTCAATTTGTGTCTTCAGTACGTATGGCATTGGATTGGAATGCAGGCCCTCTTCTTCTAGATTCTGGTCTGCAGCTTGCTGCTATGGTAAGATACATTTCTATTGTTTCAGACTTCTGTGTATTGGGCTTTTTGTAGGGATGTATATGATTGGCAGAGAACTGTTATACTCAGATAATCACAAACAGAATATCCAATGACGACATTTCTGTCGTGCGCCGCATTATTGCACTAATGTCACGTCTCCTCGAGAACTTTGAAGACCTGCAGTTTCCTTCGTATGCAGAGTGGGTGGGTTGTAAGGTAAATCATAGGTGTTGTTGTAGCAGATCTTGTATCTCAACGGGATCTGGTGAAAAGATTTCAGAGTTTGTTTCTTCTTTATTGGCAGGTTCAAGTTAGCCTATTATGCGCATATGCATCTATCAAGAATTATGCATGTAGCTGTAGTACTGAAACATTGAATAGAGTGGAGAGGCTTACCCCCTTAATGCAGCTTATCGATAGTGCATCCACAAAACTGAAACAGCTTTGGATGTGGCTTTTGAGGGATGTCACTATGTTACAAATGTATCCTGTCTCGCATTTGCAGGTTGGAAATTCAAACTATGCATCTCTTAAGAACAAATTATATATGTAATTTTTTGTTCCTGATTGGATCCATCTTACAGACAAAATACAACCCTTTCCTAGGAGGCCTTCTACTGCCTGCAGTTACAACAGTTATTCAGCCTCTCCTTGAGGAGATTTGGCCAGTCATATTTGAGGCTCTGATGAGCAATTCAATAGTTGAACCATCTCCTGATGATAGCAGTATCATAGAACGAGAGAGTAACCAAATGGATTTTGCAAAGAATCACAATATTAGCTGTGAAACAGTGCCATTATCAAAGGAAGAACTCAATCAGCTATGGATATTGTGTTTCTCAACGTTATGTCAGAAAGGCAAACAGAGGAAGTCTATTGCACGCAGTCCAACTATATTTCATGCCACTGTTTTCAAAGCAGTGCATTCAGTTTCGATTCTGGATAATTACCAGTCAGTTGCCTTCCGAGGAATGACATACCTATATGAACAGGCTATGAAGAATCCAAGCTTTCTATGCATGGACCTTTGGAGAGAGCTTCTCCAGGTAACTCTTCAGTGAAGAAAAAATGCTGCTGAAGTTCATGAATTTGCCTTGATTGAAACTTCAGTTTGATTTTATTCTCAGATACTCATATGTACCACTTTCCAACCACAATCAGAAGCCTCAAAGTACATCATGTCAATGCTAGACAAGGTTTTTTCCATGTTATAGATTTTGGAATTTGAAAGAATTAGTTAAAGTCATATACCGATACAATTGAATGTGCAAATTACTTAGGTAATAAAACTTTCACCAAATGAATATTTTCAAGATGAAGAGTGGGTTTCAGCATTAACAGAGGCTGCTGTCTACCATGGAAAACAAGTATTATGGAGGTTTGAATGCAGAAACTCTGATGACTTAATGTTCTGTTTTATTACATTGTTTGAATATAGAAATGACGCTCCGTGCTTGTGAACTGTCATGCACTTCTTTCAAGTCACTCCAAAAAACTGTATCCAGTTGTTCTTTGGATCAAATTTTAATAATACACCTTTAGATAGCCAATTTCATATTCTTTCTTATTTTTTGGTGCTTTTCTTCCTTATTTTGTTCTTCTGTTTTGTGTTTCTGTTTCCAATTTTTGCGATTGTAACTGGTTGCACTGAGGAATGCCTATTTTTTGCTTTATATCATTTCATTTCTGCAGAGTCTGATTGGTCTTCATAATGCCCACATCTGTGGGAGAATGAAAACTCGGTAAGCATCTTGTTTTGCTGTTCGATTCCTCGCTTGCATAATGTGTTGTTTACAAATGTTGTCATCAAAGAGTATGCTCTGTCTTTCCCAGTAGGTACCCTTGTTCCATTTTCATGCAATTGCTGCATTTCTCTTCAGATCTCTCTTTGGTTCTATTGCTTTTCTCTGCTGAAAAGAAAGCAGAACCTGAAGTGGAAAGCCAAACGTTATGATGCATTACTATATTGGCTGTGGGCACCTATTATAGTAGGCTCATTCATAAAGAGAAGTATGGATCTCGTCTTTTTCTTTTGTTTTTGTTTTTTGTTTTGTTTTGTTTTGTTTTTATAATTATTAATATCTGTACATTTATATTTTTAAAATTTTTGAGTTTTTTAAACATCTACTGGATGTGTTACATGAGTACTACATCTCCAGACAAAGAGCAATTTGTTGAACAAGTAGGTTACCTTTGATTCAATAGAGTGTTAAATCATTCTTAAACCCACCTTTTTCCATTTGCATAGCTCTTCCTCCATACTTATTGATAACTTTTTGCCTGTACTATTGAGAACACTGGAAGCAAATATATGTTCAAACAGGAATATTCTTTTCTATATTGGAGTCATAAATTTGGATTCCTTATTCAAGTTTGTCTTACAATGCTTCTCTGTGTCTTTATGCATTACAGTGCTTAATGGCATGTATGATCAGCTTCACTAATTGTTTTCTTCTGATGAATTTATGTATGGTGCTACTTCAGTGCTCTGGCTGGCAATTTTAAGGTCAATGCTATCCTTTGTAGTATATTTGAGACACTTGGCATTCTGGCTCAAAAATTGTCTGAGGTGAAGTGCTTTTGTACTTGGATGTGGTAAAGTGTGTTTGTGCTTTGTGAAAGTTGATTATATATTTTATGTTTTGCTGATCCAGAAATGTAGCTACCTTTTACCAATCATTTTCTCACTAGAAGTGAGGTTCATAATATCTGCTTCTGGAAGAGAAAGCTCAGTATCAAAAGCGAAACCTTTTATCTTCGAAATAGCGAAGCTGCTACTAAGTACAACAGGTTGTTTCATTTTCCTTAGACTATTCTCAAAAAGTTATATCACTCTAAATTTCTTGCTATCAGAGATCTTTCCTTTAATAGTTAACAGGATTTTTTTTGTAATGTGTTTCCTATTCTGTCCATATAAATGTGGCTTGTTCAGGACATAATACAATACCTATGCATACAGAATCCCAATCGCAATGCTAGGAGTTGACTTGTTCCTGTGTCCTTTGGGCTGATCGCATCTTGAGACCTGTCATAATCTTGTAGATTTTACATCACTATTGGGTTGAAACTTCTGTTCATCTAAGTACAATCCTTGTCCTATCATGTGATTGGGAACATACAATGAATGTACATTCCATGTGGTGTGCCGTAAAACCTCTGCATGCTAATAAGTTACAACAATGTAAAGATTGCTAAGGAAGCTATCATCCAACTTTACAGTTCATGGAGAGTAGTGTCCTCATACATCATACAATGGGTTCTAGATTACATCAATTGAAAAAGGTTTTGGATCTGAAGGTGTCGAGGCAATCTAGTAATGTAGATAAGGTTTATCTGAAGTGCTTATCAAAGATCTCAAGGGCCAGAAGAAATTCCTGGCGTGCACACTATTGTGTTGGTATATCATCTTGTTCACTTTCGTAAATGGTGAACCATCAGGAAGATAAAAGAAAAGCTACCTGTGCAATGTTATGTGCAGCTGGAGTTACTAGATTTGCCATCTTTGTTGTGCAAGAGGATTGAGATAGTAGGGCAATCATAAAAGAAGTTGCTTTATGCTTCCATATTAATTCATATTAGAAGCAGCAAGATTCGTAACATGTGAAGTATGTATCCTCTTTCCAAAGGCTTGACTGCATATATATCCAAGTAGGTAATGTTTTGATTTACTTGAAGCAGAGTTCCTTGAATATCTCTTGCTTCCATTGTAGGAAGCTTCAACACTCTTGAGAAATTCCCCACCAATAAGGAGCATGAAGTTCAGCTGACTTCTATGTTCCTAAAGACATTAAGAACATGGCAGTGAGCACTTATTGTTTTTGTTAAAAGAAGGTAATCCTTTTACAATGCTTTGACATTGTCAATGCTGCAATGAGCAATGCTATTGAGACAAGAAATGTTGCAATGAGCAATGCTATTGAGGCAGAAAAAAGTATGTGTAAGGAGGTTTGTACACAAAAAATGAGTAGCCCTAAAAGTAAACTGGTATAATTGAATGATAATCTTATGGAAATTTAGAGTGAAAATGTAACTGGTCCGTTGGGAGTGTAGTTTGCACTTCTTCGCGGTACACATGAGCATTTACACTGCTAGACTTGCACATCACACAACCTGAATGAAACTCTACACTTCACACTTGCTTAAACTAGTTGAGAGACGTAGTGAAAGAAGAACCAGGAAAACCAAGTGAACGAGCAATAGGAGAGAACTTGAGCTTATTTCCCTTCAAGATATATACCAATACATAACCCTAGACAATATGTGCAGACTCTCTCCTGCCAAGGTTACCCTCTGTACAACACCTATACGGACTTCCTTGCAGGACAAGCAAGCTGCATCACATGTCATTGCTGGAGAGCATGGTCACAAGAGCTCACAAATGTGCTCCAGAATGTCACTATGTATCAACCTCTGATTGTCTATGACTTGAGTGGAAACGTCCTTATATATCTTTGGAGTTGGAGATTGAAGGCCTAGATTTGGGCAGTTACGTTGGCAGTGCTAGTGGTGGTCCTTGGCAATCCCCACAGCTGAGAGATGCCCATGCAATTATTGCATTAGCGTGTGGGTGGTGGGCCAACCTAGTGGGTGGTCCAAGCTGCATGCTAAAGGCACCCAAGTTGGTGGTCATGGTATGGGAGGTGGCCCAAGGTTAGTGGTCCAAGACTCTGAGGTGGCCCATGTCTGGTCCAGCTTTGCTGTAGTTGTTTAGGTTGATCGTCCATCAGCATTCATCCGGCGACACCTTGCTCTTGTCCTCTTTGATGGTTGGCCATGTACCTTTTGTCTTGGTACCTATGACTCTTGCCATTTTACCTTAGCTCACATGATAAAAGTTTTACCCTACAAGTTGCACAAAAATGATAGAAGTCTTTCCATCTTGGAGAGAAGTAGTGCAGTTCCCTTTCCCTTAAAAAAAAATAATAATAATAACATTTTAAAAATTATTTGAAGGTATTTTTGCTGTTACAATTCAAAATTGCTGAAATGACAAAAAAAAAGAAGAAGAAGATATGGAGGTAAGGAAAAATGTTAAATCCATTTATATGCAAGGGGGTTACAAGACAAATGAAGTGTGTATAGAAAGATATGCAACCTTAAAACACTAGACAATGAAGGAAATAATTGGCTAGCTCCTTGCGAGAGTGACTGCTGGGTGGCGGACAGGGCACATCCTCATCGTAATTTGCTGCCAAGAATGATTAGAACATAGAAAACTTATACTTGTACAAATCCCTCTGTTTTTGCAGCTCTTTATTTTCCTTACATAATTCTTTCGGCTCCTTTTTTGTATCTACAAGGTTTTGCTCCAATGCCTCTATCTTCTTTTCTACAGTAGAAAAGTGCTCTTGCTACACACACACCCAAGTCGCCTTAGATAAAGTCGTTCAAGAGAGAAGAGTTACCTTTAGAAGGATGATGAAGGGATTCCCACGGAGATAAGATAAGTCTCCCTCAAAAGGTGAAGAAGGTAAAGAGCAGAGAGTTGTATCCTAGTGAGTTGATGAGGGGAAGGAAGTGACTCAGGGGAGTCCTTGTAGAGATGTCACCCAGAAAGGAAGTTGCGGATGAGGAGGTGAAGGGCATGAAAGGGGGAGTTTCCAATGATAGGTGACTAAAATGATTGGGTCGAAATAAGTGAGGGTGGAGTTAAAGGTTGATGTCACTATGGTTGGAGGATGTGTGGTGCTCTAGAGAGGTAGTCTCGAGGAATAAGAGCTAGCACAAAGGTCTGGGTAAGGTATAGCCAAAGGGGGAAAATGGAGGTTTGGATAAGATGTAGCCAAAGTGTGAAGATGGAGGTGTGGATAAAGTGTAGCCAAAGGGTGAAGATGAAGGTAGTTGTGCATGGGTGGAATTGCCAAAGGGGATTAGAGGGTCCCCAAGGATACATTTTGAAGAAGAGGGGATGATACTCCTCTGAGGAGACTTTTTACTCAAGGGGGGTTCTCCTAAGGGAAATATGCCTTGTAACATGCCTGTGCAAAACAAAGAGTCCTTGTAGATGGCAAAATCCATAAAGGATGTAAACAACAAGATAGAGTACAGATAGTGCAGAAAGGGGGGTTCCCAAAAGAATAGAACAACTCGGTTCTACTTAGGAAAGTATACCCTGTAACATGGTTGTGCAAAATAGAGACTCCCTACAGTAGACACTCCCTATAGATGGAAAAATCCATAAAGGATGTAAACAGCAAGAGGAAGTACACATAGTACAAAAAGGGGGGTGCCCAAAAGAATAATACAACTAAAAAATAACTTGTACTGCTCACACATGAAGTAGGAAGATGGTGAGCTGATGGCAATCCTTAGCCCAAGATAGTTTCAATGAGCTCAAGGTACACACAAATTCTGACGAACAATTGAACAAATAGAAGTAAATAGCATCAATCCAGCCAGTGCCACTGCCTACTCACATTAAGGATGCCAACTTGGTCACCTTCCTTAGGAGAGCCTTCAACAAGTAGCACAAATGGCATACCAGCTAGTAGGTTGCTTAAACTTCACTAATAGTATGATCGCCAAAACACACTTAGACAAAATTATTGTTTCACTAGATAAAACACACTAGGAGCAGTCGAGCACACTATGACAATTAGACCAACAATCTACAAGTAAACAACATTAAACATCACAAAGCATAGTCTCAACACTTGCCAAGAGCTCCACTATACACTGCAAGAATTGCCCAAAGCCTATAGCCCAAATCTCCAAAAGTACAAAGGAGGGTTAACTCAACACACTAAAGTAAGTAGCCCAATTCAGATATACAATAGAGATACAAGGGATAAGAGTCCTACAATCGAGCACAAGAGCTCCTCCTACACACATGAACAAAGTAGCGATACTCCCAGTAGTGGTCCCAATACTAGTTTTAGATAAGTGCTAATTAGCTGCCTATATAGATACAAGAAGGTGACATGAGTGGCTTTGCATGGGTAGAGGTGGTCCTTGGAGGAGAGTGAAGGTGCCCCCTAACATGGATTGAACACCATGGAAAGGCTTGGCACGAGAAGACTTCCAACAAAGGGAGGTGGGCTACCACCCCATGGCAAGTAACCACCTTTTGGTCTTATTCGTCCACCATTTGGCTTTTATCCATGCATGACTTTGAAGTTGAGGAGACCAGCCTTTGGTGAGATCACCTAGTGTGATCTTGCATTATTTGCATTATCTTGATGCCATGTCTTCAGCGTTGCCATGTCCCATGATCCTTTGCCCAAGACTACCATCTAAGAGATGGTCGCTGTGGGCAAGGCCACCCCAAGGGGTGGTTGCCTAGTTAAAGGGAGACCAACACTAAGGAAGGTGGACGACCGACACTGAGGAGGGAGGGACCCTATATTGATGTCGGAGCATGAGCATAGGTTGCCTGGACCATGAGGTGGGAGGAGCATAAGCTAGAGAGACCAACACTAGGGAGGAGTCATAAGGCTCGATGACCAAGAAGTGCAAGGAGTCATATGCGAAGTGGACTTGAGCAGAGGCCCAAAGCCAACCTAGAGCAACCATCGAGGGTGTCATATGAGCCTTAAGGAGACCAACATATTTGCTTGGGGCGGTCATCTCATGGAGGGAGGACCATCTCATGGTGTGAGCATGTTTGTCTCTATCAAGGGCGACCATATATCCTTGAAGGGAGAGCATTTGTAGGGAGCATGAGGGGGAGCTTGAGAGAGTAGGATCGACAAAAAGTTACACTCAAAGGTACCAATGATGATGTCTTCATCTTATGGTAGGGAGACCAGAACATGTTGCTGCAAGAGAGGGTGGTGACCGAAATGAGATATTCATGGAGACCATCAGAGAGAGTCAAGAAGGCAACCAATTAGAGGGCAAGGTAGGGAGACCATAGTTTTTGCAAGTTGGGGAGCTTTTCGTCATCCTCAAGATAATGTAGAGTGCAAGCTGTCCAGATTACTGAGATTTCCCATGGACGACCACCCCAAGTAGAGGTCAAGCCCTAGGGCAACCACCCAAAGGAGGCCCCAAGGGCAATGAGCACTCAAGCAAGAGGGTGACCATCCAAAGTTGGTACCTCGGCATATGCTCATACTAGAGACCCCCACCTCAAGTCTTTGCACCGTTCCATTGCAAGATGGTCCTCTTGTGCCTTTTATTTGCTTCAAAGAATTCATACTTTATTACAAGAGAAACGAGCGCCGGTAATCAAGGGAAGCTTTTCTCCTGCAAAGTCTTTCAGTGGAATTGCGCCTTCGGCCAAGAACTTCACCACTCCATAAGGTCAAGCCTACTTGGACACCAATTGAGTTTGCACATGTGGCCATGTGGGATTTTGTGTACCAAGACTAGAGAACCTTAATTTACCTCTTTTGTTCTCATATGTTTGTCGTGGACTCTTTTGCTCTCTTCTTGCTTATGTTGTGGCCTTTTTAGACTTTCGTGCACTCATTGTTGGTTTCTTGCACTCTTCCAATGTTGCTAGCCTTCTTATGTGCGGATCAATTCCAGCATGAGATCTTTCTTTCCTCCATTTGTTTCCTCATGATAAATTCAAAAGGAGGAAATACTTCCTTACCATATGTTAGTAGAAAGGGACCTTCACTTGTAGTACTTCTTGTAGTCTGATATGCTGAGATTGTTCCAATCAATACTCATGGCCAAGAGATGTTGGTGATCGAGAGAAACTTTTCGTAAAAGCCTGATCAAAATTTTGTTGGAGCTTTCGAATTTTCCATTAATTGGAGGTAGTAGGCACATGAACTTTTGTGATAAACGTTTTACAGCAGCTGATTCACAAAGTGAGTCCCCCTATCACAAGTGACTTAAATCATGAGAAAATTTCTCTGTTCATGAACTTAACCCTAGTTGATGCAGTACAATCCGAAGTGGCCTTAGCCTCTACCCACTTGCTTGGGTGACAACTAGCCATCAAAATGTACCTTTTATAGTGGGGTTGGCTTAGTGGGCTGATGGGCTCAATGAAATGAAGGGTTGCCATCTGATTGAGATCACCAAGGGCTGAAAATTTAGCCTCCTAGGACGAGGGGAACATCTTGTTTTATTCTTTAGCTACTTGGTTGCATTCTTGTAGAGATGAGGGCACCACAAACCTTTATGTAAAAGTGTGTGCCAAGTCCTCTCCCTTGAGGTGCCTCTCACTATGAGACCCTTCAAGCAAGAGGCTTAGTTCGTGTGGATACATATATCTACACAAAATTCCATCTAATCAATACTTATACAACTTGTCGTTCATGAGCGAAAAAGATTTAGCTTTAAATAATAACTTCCTTTTTTCCAATGTAGTCATGCTGGAAGAAAATTCTCTTGAAGTGAGGAATCCCACTATCTCTTCGTACCAATAAGATGAGAAGCAACATAAAAAAGGTGGTTGTCTATAGCCTCATCATCGATACGTGTGGGCTGCGGTCATCTAGTGTTCTTTGCCTCGTTTGATATGTATTTCAAAATCATACTCTTGAAAAATTAGTAGCTAGAGCCTAGCGCTATATCCCTCCGGCCACCCGTGGTCTAGTGATTAAATACCTTAAGGGAGGATGATCGGAAATGATAATAAAATGCATATTTAACATAAAGTACTAGAACTTTTGGAGTGCAAAAACATTGGCCAAACCTTTTCGTTTGGTTGTGTTGGAGCCCCTTTCGGCCTTTGTGAATAGCCGACTTGCATAGACAATGGGCTGGTCTATTCTTTAATGTGCAGATGGTTGCGCCAAAACTGCTCCAATTGCTCCAATCGCATGAAAGCTCGCATCTATATGCACATGGATCTCAAGTGATTGATTAGGAACTATTAGTAGTGGTGGTGAAGCACATAACCTTAGTTTTAACTCATTGAGTGCCTACTCGTTGAATGCTTTCTCTACTGTGGAGGTTCGAGAGAATGGTACCTTCTTGAGCCTTGACAATGGTGTAGCTGTGTCTAATTACATCCTTATAAATCTCTTGTGGTATCTTGCATGGCCAAAATCTTTGCACTTCTTTGGAGTACGTGGAATGGGCATGGACAAGATGGCTGACACCTTCGTCGATCTTCAATAATACCCTAGCAAAGTCTATGTGACTAAGTAGAGTATTGTTAGTGACCAAAAATTGACACTTCGAAGGATTAAACTTCAAATCTGTTTCGATGCACTGGTCAAAGATTTTCTTCAGATTTCGAAGTTTTGATGAAAATCCTTTGCCATGGCTCTTTCTCCCCTACCTATAAATATGGAAAAGTCATCCATGAAAATGCACAAGAATGCTCGTAGACATTTACAAAGTATCAAATACATTGCTCAATTAAATGATGTAGGCGCACTCTTGAGGTCAAATGCCATGAGGGTATAGACAAAGGTGCCCCATGGAATGATGAAGGTAGTCTTCTCCTTGTCCTCCCTGTCCTAAGGATGGATGAGGATTTGGTTCTAAGAATTTGTATAGGGTATGTGTGAATACTTCTCCCAAGACTTTCTCAATAAAAGATTTCAAGAAGGCATCTTGAACTCTTGTTTTATGTAGGGCATAGAAATCAAGAGAAACGATTATCTTCTCACTACTTTTCTTTTAAACAATACCCATAGATGAGAGCCATTGTGAATGTTCTATAGGAATATTGATACTTGTCTTTTCCAATTTAGTCAAATCTACCTTAATTTCCTTGGCGTATTTCATATTGAGTGAGTAGTAGGGTCATGGGTGAAGTGATCTCTACCAAAGGGATTTCATAGAGCCCAAGCTCTTCCAGAATTCCCATGAGATCCTTGTAGGACCAAGCAAGGACACTTTTATAGGTGTAGACATAATAAAAAAAATCGCACGATTTTTTTAAAATAAAAATTGAAAAAATCGCATTCGCGATTTAAATCGTTTTTAACGATTTTTATTCCAAAAAATAATAATAATAATAAAATTTAAGGTTTCATATTTAAAATTTAAAATATGATCACTGTGATACCTATGCTGCTAATAGTCTATCATTTATTACCTCTAGATAGAACTATATTATTTTCTTGCTTATTAGAGATTCGACTAACTAAATTAAGTTAAAATCAATGCTCAAAGCCAAGTTCCTTCAATTGTGTATGTACATTTTTGGGCATCAAATTAAGTCCCTGTCCAGTATGAATCTGTACCAACCTATAGTTGAATGACATTATAGAGTTTATATGACTGCAATGTTATCATAAACTCACTCTTTGTTGGCATCTCACATATGTCTGAAGTCCAACAACTAACAAGCATCCAAGTCATATAAACTTTTCACTACTTCCACTACTCTCCAATATTGGAGTATATATGAGTTGAATAGGTATTGTGCTACCTTAGATACAAGAAAAAATAAAAATCTCTTGATGAATAAAAACCTCGATTTTTTTTTTAATTTTTAAAAACCTCTACGATTTAAACGATTTAAATCTCGATTTAAATCTACGATTTAAATCTCTACTTGTACTATGGGTGTAGAAGAGGGATGTAAGATCTTGTAATAAAATTGGATAGTGCCACTAACAGGTGGCCAAGCAGATTATTTGTGGGTTTTCTTCATCTCCAAGGTTCACTTTTCGTACAAGTGTCCTTGCAGATTGCTTGTCAGGGATGCATTCAAGTTGCACTCCATGATATGCTTCTTGGTCTATCCACATGGAATATCTGGAAATAGGGGTTCATCTCTAGCTCCTTGTTCAAAATTAGTGTCTAGCAATGCTTGCCCCTGTTTTGCATCTTATAGTCTTGCATCCATAAAATTGCCCAATTCAGCATGCTTACCTAGTTTTTCTTGGCATAGTAGTGTAAATATGCCCACTGGTGAGACACGTGAGGTCGGCCCAACTTGTGGAGCTAGAAAGGTTGGCCGATGTGTAGCAACTAGAACTGTTGGCCTATCGCAAGCATATGAAAGGATTGACTCATCCCAAGCAAGTCGAAGAATCGGCAAATTTGGAGCAATTGGAAGGGCTGGCCCACCTCAAGAAACGAGAAGGATTGGTCCAACTTTCCCCACTAGAAGTGTACTTGCTCCATCTAGAAGTAGGTGCCCATCCTCGTCTATTGGGCCACTTGGGGGGAGGCGCACTATTGAGCAACCAAAGAGGAGGTGCCTTGTTGGGCCACCTAGGAGGCACACAACCTCGGCCAATGGGTGCACCAGCATAAGTTGATTGAAAGGACGCTTTTGTCGAGTGTGAACTATGTGGATAAGGAGGGAATTTCTAATTTTTTGCCATTGGGTTATGTTCATATATTTCCTACAATCATATGGTATATTTTCTTCCATATTGAACATCTGTAAATTGACTTTCTTACCACAATTGAGAGTAGCTTGACATTGGGCTGAAAAGTCACTCCCATGGTAGAGGGTGGATTCTGTCTAACTTGGTCCATTTTCTCATCTATTTCACAAATTTCCATGGTGAAGTACTCTAGGCTGCCCATCATCCAACTCAACTGGTTATCTTCCTCAAGTGGTGAGGCATTACCTTGGTATCTATAGTATATCC
Organism: Ceratopteris richardii; assembly: GCA_020310875.1. Taxonomy (NCBI): domain Eukaryota; kingdom Viridiplantae; phylum Streptophyta; class Polypodiopsida; order Polypodiales; family Pteridaceae; genus Ceratopteris; species Ceratopteris richardii. The sequence continues at coordinate 69,316,693 of CM035422.1, forward strand.
AATTGCTTTTGCATTACCACACCTTTCTTACAAGTGAATTTGCAATTGGTCATTTGTCTTGGCGGAGTACTAACACAAGTAGCATTTTAACGATCCCTAGAGCTCTGACTCGGTGCTCGTCTACCAATGTCACTGTGAATTGAGCTACATTAGTCAAGTCAAACTTTAACTTCTTTATGATGAAATCGGGCATCAAGTTGATATGGGACCCACCGGCAACTATAAACTCCTATAAAAATTTCATCCTTCATGCTTAACTAAAAGAGTTAGCCTTGAACTATGATAATTTGCTACACTTGGTGGTGGGCTCAAGCAGGTAGAGTGTATGACCTTAGGTAATCATATTTCGTGACAACTCTTTAGTGGGATTCCCTAAGGTGGATGCGGTTGTGGCTTCTCCTTGTCTTTGGGTTTGAGTAGGGTCATTGTATAGCCTAAATTAGGGCCCTATAAAAACTTGGCAAGAGTACTCCACTTGACAAAGTACCGGAAGAGTGCAAGTCAGAGTAAGAGTGGAGGTAATAGAGTAGTGGAGTAACTGCTTGGCAGAGGCAGCTTATATAAGGAAAGGAATTGGAGTACCAAGGATATCATACATCACGCATCACATATCACAGCTCATAGAGGAGAGACCTATATCATAGCTCATAGAGGAGAGACCTTGACAATTGAGAGAAGAGTGAGGATACTAGAGTGAAGTGCATCGTTGCCCTCAAGCTTGAGAAGCTCAGTTCTAGGAGTTAGACAAGAGGCTCTGCTCTCATCATTGGTCTTGTCAGAGAAAGTGGGCAAGCGGAGTAAGTCTACAAGGGCTGAGTGCTTAGAAAGAGGTTTGTGTGCTTCACGAGTACCTTGAGGTGGGATTCTGTGCTTAGATTGTGAAGTTGTCTGCACAAGGAGCTGATTGTCAAGTTGTCAGCATTAGGAGCTCCCTTGGCAACCATTGCTTCTTTCCCTTGTGTTTGAACCGCCTATCTTGCACACTTCCAAGCTTGATGCTAATAGAGTAATGCTTCTGCGACTCTTAATTTTGGCTCTTATTTTGTCTCATTTTGTAATCTTGTGGTTGTGCAAAGCATATACATGGTGCATAATGCACTGAGAAAAAGAACCCACCTCGAGGGGAGAGTACAAGGATTTCCTCTACAGGTGTTCAATTTGGAATGCACGATGGGACCTTGCTTTGCATTTTCTCTCTACTATTCTTCGTTTTACTGTTTGCAGTCCTCGTGTTTTCAGAATTAGTCCCTGGTTTTCAGAATTAGTCCGAGTTAGAATTAGTCGAAATTTAGTCCACTTTGTTTTTGGTATGGGTTTATCTTCATCTTTATCTTCGGAGGAAGTACTTGCCCACAACACCAACACGAGAGGGATAGCGGACAATAGCAGCTCTTCTATCTAGAATTAACATAAAGTTTCCAACTTTCAAAGGAGCTTCCCACAAGGACCCAGATGACCATGTGTGACGATTTTCATCCTTGTGGAGGGGTAGGGGGCTCCGGGATTGACAAGACACCTTTCTTGCTCTTTTCTTGCTACCTTGGAGAGTATTGCTTATAGGTGGTTTAGTCAGTACATTAAAGGACATTTCGCAACATGGGAGGCCTTGTCGACAACTTTCACCAATACCTTTAGGCTAGGTAATTCCACGGAAAGAACCCTTGAGCACTTATAAAATCTTAAGCTTGAGCTAGGAGAATCATTCCCTGAACTAATGACTAGCGCAAAGCTTTTCGTAGCGAAACTCTTTGTTCAACCTGAAGATTTCCTAGTTAAGAAGTGGGTGGAAAAAGCTCTCTCAAAATCATCTCAACAAAAACTGAGGAAATTGTTAAGAGTGGATGCAAAAGATTTTGAAGGCGCTACAGCTAGGATTGAAGAGGCTCTTAAACATTTCGAAGGAAGGGAGGCATGTCAACAAGAATCTCCCGGGGATTCACTGGCAAGCTTCCGAAGGGAGTTAGAGGCTCCTAAACTACAAAAGAACCTCCAACAAGAGAAGAATGCACAAGAAGACACTATCGCATATCTCCGACAAGAGGTGGAGACGCTAAAAGCTCAAAAAGAGGTAAAAGCTTTCATATGGTGTACGATATGTAATAAACCTCGTTATAATAATGAGGACTCTTCGGAAAAGATCACATGTGAGTTGTGTGGAAAATCTAGCCATGAGGCAAGAGATTGCTACTTCCTTAGAGGGATGCAAACCAACAGGATTCATGTCCCTGGAACAGAGCTTAACCAAAATATCCAAGGACATCCACAACAAGTGATGTATACAACTCCTTAGTACAATAGTGGTTCTCAGTTCAACAACAATAACTAAAGAAAACCAATCAATAAGAATAAACCTATCATATGCTATCGGTGTGGTGAGTACGGGTATTTCTATAGTCGATGTCCTCTCCCAAAAGGATCACGTCCATCCAAATTTGGCGAAGACACCACGGATCACTACTCGAAGGACAGTCCAAAATTGCGGCCAATAGGGAGGACTATGTGGGCAGCAGCGAGGGAGTTCCTCCGATCAAGTGAACATAATTTGAGTAAAAGGGGAAACCATCTTGAAATAGGGAGACCTCGTGAACATGGATACTCGAGGTAACATGAATTTGGTAAATAGGGCGAATTCAAAAGTTGAGCCCAATTTTGGAATTGGACCTAACAGACCAATTTTTGGAAAAGGAACAGTTTCACAAGTTGACTGTTGGACCAATTCTTGAAATTGGATCAGCTCCAAGAGTAAAACCAATTTCAGAAGAACAAATTCAAACAGTGAGGCCAATTTCAGAAACTCGACCAATTTTAGAAATTGGATCAAGAGACAAGCCAATTTCAAAAGTCGGACCAATTCCAATAGTGACGCCAATTTCAGAAATTGGATCTATTGTTTGGAATGCACCAATTCTTGAAATCGGACCAACCCTAAAACTAAGACCAATTTTTGCCAAGTAGCCAGTAATGGAGCAAGCTAGTTCAAAATCTCTTGCAGCAAATGTGGTTTCACTCCCGAAAATCCACAAAGCCGAAATAAATGCCGGAATTCTCACTCAGGCTGAGAAGAATGAGTTACAAGATCAAAATAGAGTCAAGATCGATTTTCAGGGGGAGGTAGGGTCTAGCCTGAAGACTTCTTGTTCTGAAGGAAGAGGGGAAGAGGTGGATAAAGCTCACAAAGACACACTAAGGTAACTACAAGAGTCATCAGAACAGCGAGACTTGGATTCCACCATCGACACATAGAATCTTCTGAAGAACACCCACAAGAAGGTATCCCTACATGATCTCTTGAAAATGGATGAAAGATTTAGAAGTGATCTCTTAGGTATAATAGATACATTTTGTCCGCCACTCCATGAGATCACAATAAGTGGCAAGCAGGTGTAGACCAATATGATCATGACGGGTAAAACCCCTACTACTAACTCAAGAAGTCCTAGAGTCACTTTGACCATTCCAGGGAAGACTTCTACCGATGTAATTATCGATGGAGGATTGGTCATTAATCTAATGCCCCACTATACTATGATTTCATTGGGTTTAGAAATGACAAAGAAAGCCTCTCTCACTATAACTCTTGCAGATCAAAGTAGAGTCCAGCCCTTCTGAATATTGGAGCAAGTACATGTGCTCATCGAGAAGATCCAATTTTTCTTTAGTTTTGTTGTGTTTGATGTTCCTCTCTCACTGTAACTCTTGCAGATCAAAGTAGAGTCCAGCCCTTGGGAATAGTGGAGCAAGTACCTCTGCTCATCTAGAAGATCCAATTTTTATTTGGTTTTGTTGTGTTTGATGTTCCTCACATGGATGGGGGATATCCACTTCTGATTAGAAGACCTTGGCTGAGGCATCATCATGCAGTTCATGATTGGAGCAACGACACCTTGCTGGTCAACACTTCTGGACACTTGAGACAGTAGACAACACGGATAAGGAGCAGCAAGAAGGTAACACACATCCCTTTTGCATCCATAAGGAAAATGAATTAGAAGTAGAAGATGAGCAAGACCTGCTGCAATGGATAGAAACAATAGACTTATTTCCTTGCTATGGGGTTAAAGTCATAGAAATTGAAGTAGAAACTATGAGACTTGGGGAACCAATTCTTGACTATAGAAGGGGAAAGGATAAGGTGTGCAGGTATTACTAGGAAGAACCTCAAGATAAAGAAAAAATATCAACCTACGAACAAGAGCCTTCAAAAGAGCTCAATGAGGAGCTTGCACCAAAGGAGGAGCTCACAAATGGATGGGTTCAAGAGGAGGAGCAAGTATCACTTCGGACGAATCTTTGTGTTATCCTCGTGATGTCTTCTCCCAAGAGTCTATAGAGTTTATTTTGACTTCCAAACTTGCGAAGCAAGTTAACTTGGGATTGGAAGAAAAACCTCAACCTGTTCTCCTTGCATCTTGGATGTGGGAGTATCCTAGTCTACTAGGAGAGGTAATTACTTTTATGCAAAAATTTAAAAATGTTTTTGCTTGGGCTCATGAGGACCTAGAAGAGATTGCTCCACATTTAGGAGAGCACACCATTCCCCTTGATGAGAATGTGAAGCTTATAAACGAAAGCACAGACAAACTGAACCCCAAATATACAGAAGCTGTGAAGGAGATTAAGAAGATGGAAGAAGCAAAAATTATTGTACCCTTGCTCTGAACTAGTAGTGGAAGTTGTGGCTGGACATTCTCTCTACATCTTTATGGACGGATTTAGTGGGTACAATCAAGTACCAATTCATCGTGATGACCAATCAAAGAATGCTTTTTTCACTCCATGGGGTACATATGTATACACTAAAATGGCCTTCCGACTAAGAAATGCCCCTGCAAATGAAGAATTGAAGACATATATGACATTCTACAAAGAGAAGTACGAGAGAGCAAAGGCGTTGCACACCATGGCAACAGATTTATTCTCAGCTGAGGAATCCTCACCGGATCCTCCCTTGAGGAGTTAGAATATTTCATACATCTAGTTCAGTTTATCTTTGCATTCCTAGTCATAGTTTAGTCATAGTGTTTATTCTTCATTTACTCTATGAAACACTTGAATTTTGAGTACTTAAGTTGTATCCATGGACATGTCCTCATGGCCTCATTATGTATTTCACATTCTCTCCTTGTGTATTTCAATTCTCCCCTTTTTACAGTCTTTGTATTTCCTTTCATTTCCCCAACCCAAAAAAGAAAGGGCAGCAGCAGCTGTACTGAAGCAGGGCACTCTCCGAGATAGAGAGTGAAGTAGTGGTGAGCAACCTATATAGCCTAAATTAGGGCCCTTTAAAATTTTTATAAGAGTCTAATTGCAGAGTGTAAGTGGAATCTAATTGCAGGAAGAGACTAATTTTTGGAATTGGTGTAAGGCAGGAGAAGAGATCAATTTCACAAATTGGTCTATGAACTAATATCACAAGGCAACAAGAAGAGACGAATTTCACAAAATTGGTCTAGGGACTAATTTTCTAGAATCGGACCAATTTCTCAAATTCCTCCAAGAACAGAATTCGTCGAAGGCAAGACTGGGATCACTTGAAGACTAAAGAGGAGGAGTTACCAGAAAGTGGTTGAGCAGAAAAAGAGAGTGGGGACCAGAGTATCGGACTTGGCAGAGTACTGGACTTGATAGAGTACCAGATGAGTGCAAGTCAGAGTAAGAGTGGAAGTAACAGAGTAGTGGAGTAACTGCTTGGCAGAGGCAGCTTATATAAGGAAAGGAACTAGAGTACTAAAGATATCACACATCGTGCATCCCATATCATAGCTCATAAAGGAGAGACCTATATCATAGCTCATAACGGAGAGACCTATTTCGTAGGCTATAGCTCATAGAGGAGAGATCTTGACGACTGAGAGAAGAGTGAGGATACTTGAGTGAAGTGTGTCGCTGCTCTCAAGCTTCAGCATCTCAGTTCTAGGAGTTAGACAAGAGGCTCTGGTCTTGTCACTGGTCTGGCTACAGAGGGTGGACAAGCAGAGTAAGTCTACAAGGGCTGAGTGTTTAGCAAGTGGCTTGTGTGCTTCATGAGTACCTTGAGGTGGGACTCTGTGGTTAGATTATGAAGTTGTCAACATCAGAGCTGATTGTGAAGCTGTCAGCATAAGGAGCTGCCTTAGCAGCCATTGCTTCTTTCCCTTGTGATTGAACCACCTATTTTGTACACTTCCATGCTTGATGCTAATAGAGTAATGCTTCTGTGACTCTTAATCTTGGCTCTTATTTTGTCTCATTTTGTAATCTTATTGTGGTTGTGCAAAGCAAACACATAGTGCATACTGCACTGAGAAAAAGAACCCACCTCGAGCACAGAACATCAATTTCATCTACAGTCACGATGAGGCTTAGGTCATCATCCATTTCAATATGTTTTCTAATTTGATCTATGAACGAGTCAAGCTTCATGCAAAAGATGGTTGTTTGTAGTTCTCTACTACTCAGACAATTGAGAAACAAGGCTGTCGACTTTTTGTCCGAAGGAAGCTTGGGGTATCCTTTCAGAAGTACATGCAAAAAGGCTTGTTACAAAGGTTGAAACTTGCATCAATCTCTGGTGGGTTCATCTAATCGTTATTCAAGAACACTGCTATAAGAATTGTCACATGTTTGCAACAATGTGATCATTTTGTATGCTTAAAAATTAAAATATATAGTTGTTTTCCTTTCAGCCACTTTTGCTCCATTTAACTGTGTTGAACCAAACTTTTGTCAAACTTCCATACCCATATGTTTGCCACAGTTGATGTTTGGAAAAATGATGGATGCAGATCGAGACCTTTTTGTACTGGCATCTGCTGTACAAGGCATAGCAGAAGAAGTTCAATCTCTTATAAAGAACTGGACAACAGAAGATCAAATCAAAGAAGATACTGCAATCAGGCTCTCTCTAATCTTAGACATGCTTGTCGCACTGGCACAAGCTTTGGTGGATACTGGATTTTCAGGCTCACACGGAAATCTCATCATGGATGCCTGTGTTGAGTGCTTTGATTTGTCACTCAAAGCACCATATATGGAGGTAGTATTTAAACTATCGATTTCTGTGTTTAACAGGTGTTCTGTTATTTGAATTATTTGTTTTGCATTATTTTGTTATTGATTTCCTAAGTATGTGTGAATATATTTAAATGCAGATTCAGCTCGCGGGTCTTCAAGTGTTACTCAATTTAACACAGACGGCCATTTCTGAAGGGAAGCAAGGGTCAAGTTATCAACTTGCACTTTTGTTGATAAGAGAACTCTGTTCATCTGTTGTTGGGATTGTATACACATTGCTAAAGGTTAGATTTTCAGTTTGGGCATACTCTTAGCAACCTTCATGTTTATGAGATGAAGTCACTTGAAATTGTTTATTGCAGGAGCCGATGGAATCAAAATTGGTGCTTTCTATTCGAGAGAGATTAAAATTATTGTTACTGCTACAATCCCTAGTTGAAGGTGACGAGTCACAGGCAGAAGTTTTGCATATCCTTCTGCCTGCCATTATTGCTGCAGCTTCACCAAACAACGCTACAGATTTACAGGTTTCCTGTTGAAAAATCAAATCTTTACTGCGGTTGCTCTCTCTTTTTACTGCCTAGAAACCACATATGCACACATACATGCATATGGAGATTCACATGATATTATCACTGACATGCACATAGTTTCATGGCCAGATGTATGTAGATTCATGCAGATGATCACTCATATCAATTAGCGTGGAAACGTACTCATCCACCTGCAGTTATACATATGTACTTGCTGAGAAATCTGTATGGGCAAGTGCACATTACGTGTATAGAAGTGAATAAGATTATGAATGCATAGAAGTGCATAAGATTATGAATGCACCAATTTGCATTTCTACATAAAATTGAGGTCAACATATAGACAGAAATATAGATGTGTAGTGCATGTACAGAGATTCACCTGTATAACACTTATATTTCTACAATTCTACCCATACACTCTTAAATGCACGACTATCGATAATCCAAATCTTTTATAAAGGGAATTTTCATGCATTTTTCCTATGATATACTTAAAAGATGTAACCAAATGAAGCAAAGAGACGTAGAAATGATTAATTGCGTACATGCAGAACACATAACATGCATACATTTGCTTAGTGATATGCATTTATGTTCACATGGATATATTAGCACTCGCTAAAAACTTTGGCATCGATCAATTTTCTGATTTGTTCATGCTGTGGATTTTGTTATATCATTTTGCTTCATCAGATGGCAGAAGCATTGAGAAATTTTGCCATAAACTTGGTTACCCACCTCGCATCACAGGCTAAGCTTGCAGCATCATTTAGGGCCGTACTTTCTGAAATGCCATTTCAGCCACGGCAGAGCTTGCAGGTAATCATTGTTTTCCTTATCTATTCATCTTCTGCTTCAGAATACTGGTGTCTGCATTTTAATGCATCTAAAACAGGAAATTATACGAGCCTCGATCTCCCAACGTACGAGTCTAGGCACAACTCCATCGTTCCCCATTGCTGCACCAAAACTCGTTATTCCTTCCACCTTTGTTACAAACGCACCTCCTATGTCATATTCATCAGTACCAGCAGACATCACTGTTCATAATCTGCAAAAGAGGGGTGGTGATGGTGGTGATGATGATGTTGATGATGACGACGACGATGACGATGATTGGGATGATTTCCAATCTCACAATGTGGACACTGAAGGCGGGCTTGTTACTCCTGTCCAGTCTGATCCTATTGACACCGAGTATCAGTCTGCAAGTAACACTAACGAGTCCCATAGTCAGGAGCTTCCTGTCAGAGATACAAATGATTCTAATTATTCTCTTCAAGATATTTCAAATACTAAAGATTCGATAGCCAGCTCAGCTCTTGAAGAAAATGCAGATGTGCTTGTTGAGAATAAAAATGAATCTACTGAAGTGACGAATGACACGTAATTAAAAGCTAAAGGTGCAGAGGAGCGAAAATGATAATCAGAGTGGTTTTTTTAATGGTGCTCTCAGCTTTTCAGCGAGCAAAGTCCGGTAACTACAATTCAGGAGAATCCCTTCTGATCAACATTCGAAAGACAGGAGAAAATTGCTTCGTTGTCTTAGGTTTGAGCTAACGAGTACCATTCCTGGTTGGTGGGTTCCGAGACTATCGAAAGATGAAGGATCGTATTTGGATCGACATGCAAGCAAGTACATGAATGCAAATCCCGTCTCACACCTGCAGTTCAGCAGTCGATATATTTATTAGGTGATCCTGCTGACTGGGCAGTACGGGATCTCAGCTGGTTCATACGAGGTTTTGATCCATCAAGAAAGGCCTTCGATAGAATGTGTGCTCAGAGTGATTCTGCCGACACTGATTATGTATACTGTGTTGACCGATGTGATCGGAGCTTCTACAAGTAACAAAAATAAAATCAATTGCGTGACAAGCAGCAGATATGAAAAAGGAGTACCGATCTCGTTGTGATGTAAGAATGTCTTCCTTATGCACTTACTTTGTTATGACTTCCGAGACAACAATAATTATTGTAATGTACTTTCAACAAATGTGTTCACAATTGGCTCGGTTCTCTATCCACCATTGCATTTCAAAAATTTATTAATCGTGATGAAAATTATATATATATATTTGGTGGAGATAACATTTATGATGATCTTGGTGCCCTCGCCTACAAAGCGTCTTAGTTTACGGATAAAAACTCCATTCAAAATTTCAGACCATTTTTTATCTGTAACGCAAGGCACCTTATGAAGGTAGTTAGTTTTGACGATATGTAGGTCTATCAGCGACCAATGCATGTATCTTGTGAGATGAGGAGTTCCGTAGAAACTATTATCCACTTCTCGCTACACACGCCTCTTTTATTTATGTATTGATTTTCTCTTCTATCTTATATTAGGAGATAACCACTCTCTCTCACATTTTTCATGGGTTTTTCACTGTTTGAAGACATCACAGCTTTTATTCCCTTCTTATACTTTCAGTTGATAGTATTATCATCTTCTCTTGCACAAACAATGTATGAGATTGATCATGACGTAACTTTTAGTCTTAGTCCTTATCTTCTCTTGCACAAACAATGTATGAGATTCATCATGACGTAACTTCTAGTCTTATAAGTCCGTTAGGCCTTCTGAGGGCATAAATATATCCTTTCACTACCATCTTCGTTTTCTATGATATGACATAAGTTGAACTGTTGTACTCTCTCTCTCTCTCTCTCTCTCTCTCTCTCTCTCTCTCTCTCTCTCTCTCTCTCTCTCTCTCTCTCTCTCTCTCTCTCTCTCTCTCTCTCTCTCTCTCTCACACACACACACATACATACATTGGACGCATCCCTCTGGTCACCCGACGTACGGTGAAGAATCCACTTTTCTGTAAGGTGTATGGTGAATGTCACCTCACTAAACTTTCTGTTCGGGTCAACCGATGCATATTAGATGTGCTTCCACAGGGATTTCACTGAAGTTATTCCCTTTCGTGAGTCTGTCGCCAGCTATAATAGTGCACCTTGTATTTAACAAAGTTATTCCCTTTCGTGAGTCTCCCGTCAGTTACAGCAGTGCAATATTTGAAATATATCGAGGGCCGCAACGCTTCCTAGTTCAACTATTGACCTACAATATATTGAGGATTATGCTTGCTATTTAAACTATAGTATATCTTCTAAAACATTAATATATCTTTTGGTCACTTGTTGCCGTCTATAGCCGTTATAAAAATTGAAGGTTTTCTTGCTATTGATTATGGGAAGAAATTCTTGTACCAACTTAGACCATTGGAGTTTGAAAGTGCAAAGGTTATTACGCCCTAGATGCTTTATGTGACACAAAAAGCGTAATCTAGCCACCTAAAGAAACATGCATGTGCCTCTCTCTCTCTCTGCTTTTGGGATTTTGTAGATCACTTTTAATGTTTTTACTTTGTTTTGCAACCACATTTAGGGTTTTGTAGGTCTTCTTTAGGGATTGAAGCTGCTTGATTAGGCTCTACATTAAGAGGTATGTACAAGTCTTCCTCAAGCATAGGTCCAAAATTGATTCTTGCAAGCTCACATGTGTACTTTGCCTATCGGAAGGAAAGAGGGAACCAACGTGTTGAAGCACACAAGGGTAGACTCAAGTTGTCAAGGATTTCCATCATTTCACCAATGTAGCTTCATTTAGCATAATCGAAGTGAGACTCAATAGTTAGGGCATCAGGAGCATAGTGGGGTTGTTTGCCCGCATAGACAATTGGAATGTCAAGCCTACCTTCATTAGCAAGTTGTGCTAAGATATAACCTACGTCATAATTTGAAGCATCTGCATGCATATGGAAGACTTTTTTCTAGTCTAGAACTTCAAAATGGGAGTTGTGGCAAGTTTATGTTTATGCGCTTCAAATGATTTTTCACAATCCTCTGTCCATTCAAATTTGATAGTCAAAGCATACAATGGTCGTACTAAACCTGCATACATATGAATTAATCTCCTATAGTACTTGTGGTTATCCATGGAAGCTTGGACTTCCTTTACCTTCCTAGGCTTCAGCATGTTCACGATTGCTTTGATTTTGTTTTTATCAATGGATATTCCATTATTGAGACAATGGGTTCCAAACTAGACTTACCATGAAGAAAATCTTTTGGATTTAGTGAGACACTCTATTGTAGACATTTTGCATACAATTTTCCAACATAGGGATGTGCTTGGATCGCTATGTAGAATGTGCACATATGTCGTTTGCATAAACTCCCTAAGAAACACTTTGTAAACATGACACATCAAGCTTTGAAAGTTATCGAGGCATTAGTTAAACCAAATGTCATAAATTTGAAGGCATAGATTCCCCACTTAGATGCGAAGGTAGTTTTTATGTTGATCTTCAGGTGCAATTACAACTTGATTGTAACTTGAGAATGCATCTAAAAAGCTATAAACATTTTTTTCAAACACTTTCTTTAAGAGATGGTCAATAATAAGTAGTATATGTTTTTCCATGATAGTTGCAACATTAACCTTTTTAAGTGAATGCACACTCTTAGTGTTTTGTTCTTGGGAATGACAATGATGGGAGACAACCATTCCATGTGCTCAATCTCATCAATAAAACCCACTTCCAAGATTTTTTTCTCTTTCTTCTTTAATCTACGACGAATATACATCGTTATACATGTATAAGGTCTATTTAGAAGGTTTAGCATTTGGTGCCATAGGTAATCTATGGACACATATTTGAGGGTGTATGCCATTTAAGTCCTTGTAGGAGCAAGTGAATACATCTCTGTATTGTTGTAATAATTCTTTGAGTAGAGCTTTCATTTTAGAAATATCACTCCCTATGTAAGTGCATTTCTCTTTGTTATCCTCAACAATGAAAGCCACTTTCTTCATCTCTTGGTTTTCATAGGATTCTCCTATTTTGGCTTCTATCTTTGGACTCAATGTGCTAATCTGCAGACTTTCTACTCATATGTTTTAAAGTAATCATGAGGCTCGATTTGTCAAAGTTTCTATCTTTTGATATAATACTTTCCTTGTTCGAACCTCTACCTTTTATATGGGATATATTTTACATGATCCCTTATGCAATTTCTAGCTTGAATTGCTATCACAAAATCATCTTTTGTATCGAATTTTGGTTCCATATTGATTGACTCTGGTTCAATATCTTGAGAAATCTCTTTGGGCATTGATATTTGTTCTCACTTTTTAATTTCCTCAAGAACCAAGATCATGAACGATCCATTAATGTCATAACCTCAAAATGTTTAGTCATGATAAAGTCGTTAGAGGATATGTCCATTATGGCTAGGATTTGCATCTAGTCACGTGGCTTGAACTCATAACCGTTAAATCTTTGAAAAATATGCTTTGGTTCATCAATTGATTGCAATATCTCTTCTCATCATTCTTCACTCTTCTTTATGAGCTTTCCTACAAATCCATAAATATACATCCTCGTCCATCCATGAATCGAAGTCTGATGATTTATTTGAAGGGAACTCATTTGCATCCTTCGGTATACTATTCCATTGGATGGGAGGAATATCTCTATGTTCGAAGATATGAAGATTGATTCTAGTTGTAATCCCTAAGTTTCATAAAGAGAAGTGATGCCCCAATCTTGCACCACTTTCAATTGATGCATGAATGGTCCTCATAAAATCATCTCATAGTTATTGGCTTGACTGATATTGCAGATTGCTAGAACATGGTCAAATTCAACTCTTGAAGTGCTCACTTTTACATTTTCTAGCAATCCTATTAGAAAATCAGTATATTTGTCAACCAATTGCAATTTAGATGAGTAGGACACAATGTAGGTCTTCTCCACTTTTCCTAGATGAATTTGGTGGCAATTTCTATCCTTGCCCCATTGTTTAGAATACTTCAGATTGTGCATGTTAAACAAGATAGACAAGCAAGTATTTCCTTCGTGTCCTTTGCTATATTCTCGTACTTTTTCAACTAGCACTTCTTGTATGATCAAGCTATCTAAAACTCATTTAGGTTTCAAGGCTTGAGCAAGTTTTTCGTCACATGTTTGGCCATTTTTTGCCATAATGTATGGCCTAGTGATTGATGCTTTGAATCTCAGGGAGGAAGTCGTGAATTCAAATCTTGGCTAGACATATCCATGAGTCCCCAAGATGGGTGTCCATGAGTTCCCCAAGATGGGTTTCTCTACTTTACGAGGTTGGGTGTGTGTGTCTTTCCAATTCATTGTACTAAAAAAAAGGTTCTTCTATGGTTCAGGTACATTTCTCTCAAGTATTTCTTAATAGCTCTAGGTTAGGTGTACTTTGTGTTGTTTTGGCCATTAGAATTCTCATTGAAGTTTCCTTTTTAATTATAGAATCTCATTTGTACTCTCTAATATATTGAGGCTACTCTAACAAATCTTCATCTTCTTTTGTAGAGAGATAAATCCATGAAGCTCTTTCATTTGCAAGATTATCTCAAAGTGAGATTCCTTGTCTTGAATCTTTTATATGGGAGGTTGTTCTTCATTTTCTTCCCTCCTTTTTCCATCTTGCATCTTGTACTTGATTCTAGAAGTAGTCCGACCACTCGTCTACTACTTTAGCTATCATGCTTATCTCCAATTCTTTAGAGCTATTTCATCAAGCATGTCAATTATAGGTTCTTTTCTCAAAGATTCCATTGAATTTTGACACAACTTGAGCCTCAATGACTTTTTCTATTGGTGCACTCTCCTTGCTAGGTTCTACTTGATGTAATTGTACTCTTTATCCATCATAGAAGTGAGAATCAATTTTTGAGCTACTATTGTGGGTGTGTGCTCCTTGAATATGTTAGCATCCTCAATGATTTTTTGTGACAACTCTATGAGTTGCTTGCACATGCTTAAGGATTTGTAACTTTAGAATCTTCTTTTTGCTTCCTCGAAGTCTTCTTGGGCTATAAGGTTTGATATTTTTCTTGTGAATTTATCCATGCATCTTGCAACTCTTTTTATAAACTTTCGATTTTCTTTCCTCATTTCTTCATAGTGTTTGCCCTGCACTGTCATCAAGTCAAATTATTACCTTTCTTCTTCTTCTCTATAGATAGATTTTGGCCTGAAGATTTGGGAGAAGATGAATCGTCTTGTTCATTAGATTTCTCTATCTCTTGCTATTTAGCTCATGCACATGTCACAAATTGAAGAGGACTTTCCCTTCGAACTTGCTACCACTTCTAATGATTTCCACCATTTTAACACTAGTGTTGTGCTTAGATATTTTAGTTTCCTTGAACACTATATTGTCTTGAAAAAGAGGCATTACTTGATTAGTTTTCTAGATTAATAAAAGCAACCATTTATAAATGTAACTATGGAACATGTTAACAAATGGGTTGAATATTTTTAGAAAATTATTGTTTTTATTACAAGATATAAACCATTAAGATTTATTAACTACTTGCATTATGCTAATTTGAGTATTGGCACCAAAATTACAATGATGTCCTTTAGTGTTGATTTTTATTAGAATCATGATCTACCCAATAATATCTCTTATTTTATATACCCAAACACTTGTCTCCATGAGTAAATATTAATTCTAATGATTTTTAGTAGGTTTATGGCATAAAACTAATCTCGTGTGTTTTATGATAATGTTATCATCTACGAATTATTTTGCAAGATGACGGTATGAATATGCCTCATTTTTATTATCAAAATACTATTTGAGATTCTTAAAGCTACAAATAGTTTTTTTGAGAGCCTTAGGAATCAAATTTCTATGTGATTCCTTCAAGTTAAATAATGCTACTCTTTTTCTATGCTAAGAAAAAATCATTTCATGAGCAAGTAGTGCATATGCTACATGATTACAATTAATATGCTAGTTTTTCTATATAAAGTAGTGTATAATGTTCGTAGAATTATTTTGACTGATATTAAATACCTTATATAATTTAGAAAAACTAATTTTTAGGATGAAATTTTATTCTCAATTGAATCTGGCTATTCAATGAAATATTGAGATGGTTAATAATATGTGAGATAGGTACACAAATTATTGGTTCAAAGACATGTAGCATATATGTATGCTCCTATATGATGGTTTCTGAAATTAAAAAAAACTTGTCATTTTGGCGTTTTTATGCATCAATATCACATAAAAGGCTCCTACAGTGTATAACTATGTTGTGAACGCTCTATATTCTTGTAAATTTTTTATTCTAGAAATGATTTTTTTAATTCCGAACAATTTTGTTAGATGATTATATGACTTTAAATTAACATTAGAAAAAATATTCTAATACAAGGAATTTTTCTTTCATGGTTATATTTTTTTCTTCTCGTATATAAGTCTATATATAAATATATTTTTTAACCATATTCAAGCATTTCTACAATTTTAGTTATCAAAAAGGTTATTTAAAAAAACATAAAACATTTAGGTATGAGTCTTTATAGGACTTGGAGGTTCTTTTGAAATTTTATTTGATTATCACATGTGATTTTTTTTATTTGGTAGAAAAAAGGACACTATGGTGCCCTTTTTGTTGCAACACTAGTGTTAAGTAGAATGCGAGTAGTTTTTTTAAGATAATGTGGGAAATCTTTGATCAAATAGTCTTCCCCACAATCCTTGCAATAGTGCACAATTTTCGAAGTAAAAGTTGTAGAGGATTTTGGACGATCCTTTAGTAAGTGTTCACTCCCACGTTTGTAGCAAGGACCTTTAGGAGCTAGTGCACCTTTAGTGCATTGTCTTTATATTGTGCCTCCTTTTTCAACATAATATATGCATGCATTAGTCTTGTTTATCCAATCTGAGTTGTCACTAATGTTTGCAAGCTAGTACGTTTCTTCTTGGTACCACTTTCCTTCACTATAATTATCTTCAAGATACTCATTTCCCTCCATGGGTAAGGCTCTAAATAGCAAGATCAATGTCTATCAATATTGGCTCTACTCACATTATTACTCTTTCAATGTTCTCTTTTACAACAGGCCTTGATAGCTCTTGGTTTCCTTGATTATACCTACATTGGTTGGAATATTGCTCTCTTTCTTACTATTGCTAGTCTCTAGGAGGATTTCTGTGAAGAGATGGATTTGAACTTGGAGAAAATCAAGTGGTGCTGCAAAAACTTTGCACCACATCAGCCAAATAAACTCAAGGGATATGTAGTGGGCCCTTTTAGCTTGCCAAAGGATGTATCACACACCCTATGTACCTTGGAAGATCACTCTCAAAAAGATGGATCAAAACAGATAAGTTGAAGCAGATTCAAGAACAAAAAACTTGCTAATTTGGTTCATACACCTGCTCAGTGTTTTGAACAATTCCCTGGCCACAACAACAATTAACTTAATTCCTTTTGGGGAACTCTTATTAACTTAGTAGGCTAACAATCATGAGTGATTTGATAAAAAATGATGGACCACATAAAGAGAAAGAAGTCTAGCAAATTTTCACGGGCTGTAGCAGTACTCAATCCCGTGATCAAGATATAAATGGTTATATCTCAAGATTCAAAAATGCAATGCTTATGAAATTTTGTAAGCATATACTAGACAGTATGATGATTCTATCAAGCTTTGAATCATGGAAAATTATCAAGTACACACTAAGAACGAGCTCTGAGAAGAACATTGTCTGATGGAGTGCTGACAGAGAAGTAGAGAATGAAGCAATATAGTCGACTTTAAATGAACATAGCTCATGATCAAAAAACTCAATTGAAATGAAATTTTGTGAGCATATAATAGACTTAAGGAGCAAACGTTACCATTTTAAAGCATTGAAAATGATGCACCAAGCTCTAAGAAATCATCTCTACAATCTGACTGAGAAAATTGAGAGATATGGCAATGAATAGTACACTTCACAGAAGCATGAAAATATGAACTCAAATGATCATGAAAATGAAAGTATATGGATTTTAAAATACAATGGACTTACTGATACATATATGTGCCTTGAACCCACACTTTGATATGGCATAAAGCTCAGTTCATGGATATCTAAAACCGTGACTAGAAGTCCTTGTATATATAGTCATCTTTGGAGCCGAATTTTGAATTTGAATCTCTCCTAAAATCACTCTCCAATCTTTTAGTGATTGATTCTTCTACTCACTCAATCACAAATTCGTGGCTTTTCTCCTTTCTACTCATCAAGAGGCCTCAACCACTTAGATTCCTTTACTTTTACATCAAGTACTCAAAATTTACAAGAGGGAGTTCACAAGTGAACTCTACAAGGAGTTGACATTTCCTTTAAATTTATAAGCCTTTTGATGACTCAAGCCATCACTTGTACTTTCCATGGACTTGTTCCAACAGTTCAAGTCAAGTGATCTTGAGGTTTTCAATCTTCCAAGATTACCTGCAAACCAATCATAGCCTTGAATTTTCAAAACTTTGTAGCATCCAATGCTTTGGTTAGAATATCTGCACATAGTTGATGAGTGGACACATATGTTAACTGAATTTCCTTGCTCACAATCTTCTCTCTTACATCGTGATAATGTACTTCAATATGTTTATTCCTAACATGAAAAATTGGATTGCCAGTCAAGTGAATAGAGCTCATATTGTCACCAAAAATATTTGGAGTTTGAACCTCCAATCCAAGATCTATGAATAGTGTCTTCATCCACATAGCTTCTTGCGTAGCTATTGCAAGACCTCTATATTCAGCTTCAGTGGAAGAGAGTGCAATTGTGGGTTGCTTCTTGGATGACCATGAGACAGCTCTTGAACCTGCAAAGGTAAGATATCCTGAGCTGCTCTTTCTTTCTTCCTTGGAGCGAGCTCAATCTGCATTAGAGAACAATTTCAAACTTAAGTAAGATACATAAGGGTAGTATAATCCCTCATTCATGGTCCCTTTGAGATATTCGAGTATCCTCTTGGCAGCCTCCATGTGAGGTTTCCTGGGTGTGTGCATAAATTGATTTAGCACGCTCACACTATAACATATATCAACCCTTGTCAATGTGGCATAGTTCAAACTACCCACAAGGCTTTGATAACGTGTCACATCTTCTATGAGTTCACCTTCATGTGAGCTCAATTTATGATTAACCTCCATTGGAGTACCTGCAATCCTGCAATCTTGCATCTTGAATTTTTCCAACATGTCCATAATGTACTTTCATTGAGTGAGAAACAAACCATGATCTTTGAAGACAACTTCCAATCCTAGGAAGTAGGTAAGTGAACCCAAATTACTTATCTTGAATTCTTCTCTCATCTATTCTATGATTCTCTTCATGCCATATTTATTATTTCCTTTAAGTATAATATCATCTACATACACACACAAATAGATGACTTCGTAATTACTCCTTTTTATGAATAGTGATGGATCTACGTTGCTAGGTTGAAATCCTTTGTCTTGCAAGAATGAGACAAGCTTGTGATTCCAACCCTTGGAGCTTGTTTGAGTCCATATAAAGCTTTATTAATTTTACACACATAATCAGGATATATGTGATTCTCAAAACCAAGTGGTTGTGCCATATATACCTCTTCTGTTATCTATCCATTAAGAAATGCATTTTTTACATCCAATTGAAGTATCTTCCAATTCTTGGAAGAGGCAATACTAAGCAAAACCCTTATAGTAGGCATCTTTGCCACAGGAGAGAAGGTCTCCTCATAATAAATTCCTTGAGTTTGTGCAAAGCATTTTGCCACAAGCCTTGCCTTATACCTGTTAATGGATCCATCTGAGTTCTTCTTCAATTTGTATATCCATCTTGAGCCTATCACTTTCATTGATGGAGACTTGGGAACCAATTCCCAAGTGTTATTCTCCTCAAGAGCTTCAATTTCTTCTTCCATTGCATGCCTCCATTCTGATTTCTTCTTTGCTTCCTCAAATGTTGAAGGTTCCTCTTGATTTATCTCTTGTGCTAGATAGATTGAATGTTTAGTGACTAGAGAAGTATCAAACCCATACCTTTTTGGTTTTCTTTTCTCGCTCATGGACCTTCTTAGGCCATGATGTGATGATTCTACCTCTTTTCCATGTTCCTGAATTTTTGCTTTACCTTTAGACTTCTACATTTTGATTTTTTCATACTGAGTTGCTTCATCATCTTCTGAGGTATCGTGCTCTTCAACTTTAGAAGAATTATCTTTAACAAGTTTTGGAAAATCTTCTTCAAGATCATAAGATAGGTTGACCTTTCTACATGAATCTTCATACCAAGAACTGTTTTGATCAAACACTACATCTCTACTCACCAAGAATCCTTTGGTTGTTGGGTTGTATAATCTGTAGGCCTTTTTATTGTTGTCATATCCAATGAATACACACCTTTCTGCTTTGGGATCCATCTTGCCTCTAACCTGTGAACGAACATGAGCATAAGCAACACATCCAAAACTCTTACAATGATCCAAGCTTGGTCTTCTTCCATTCCAAGCCTCATGTGGTGGCATGCCATGAAGTGATTTTGAAGGTAACCTGTTAATCAAATAAGTGGTTCTGGATATAGCCTCACCCCATAAGTACCTAGGTAAGTGCTTCTCATTTAGCATAGACCTTGCAGCTTCAACTATTGTCCTATTCCTTCTTTTTGCAACTCCATTTTTCTCAGGAGTGTACCTTGTTGTGATCTCTCTTTTGATTCCTCTTTCTTGAAGAAAGCAGTCAAATTCATGGGAGAAGTACTCTCCCCCTCCATCTAACCTTAGCCTTTTTAATGTTTTACCTGTTTGATCCTCCACAAGAGCCAAATTTTCTGAAGCATGAAAAAACTTCATCTTTGTGTTTCATAAAATATAGTATAGGCCATCTACTGCAATCGTCAATGGAGACATAATACCTTGATCCAGATATTGAAGCATCCTTGCTAGTCCCCATACATCGGTATGAACCAAATCCAAGTGATCTCCATGCATATATCCTTTCTTCATGAATGGTAACCTGTGAGATTTTCCAAATTGACATGCACTACACTTATAAATCATATGTTGTTTTGACAAGTTAGGGAGTCCAAGTACATTTTGGTCCCTGCAAATTCTCTTTAATGATCTTTGGCCAATATGTGCTAAGATTTTGTGCCATACTTCCAATTTTGAGTGTTTGACTACCATAGTTAAAGAGAGCAATGTTTCTAGTGTCTTGTAATTTAAATGTGAACAATCTACCCATCTTTTCATCGTTTGCAATTCTCCTAAATCCTTGACTCGGATCTTCAACAAATGCTCATGTTTTTGTGAACCTGACTTGCAACCCTTTCTCTACTATCTGGCCAACACTTATCAAATTCCTTGTAATGGTAGGGACATAGAGTACCTTACTGAGTACGTTGATGTTTCCATCAGGTGCTTTGACATTTCCTATTTTCTCCACAAGGTGTCCTGTATCATCTCCTGTTTGTACCTCATGCTTGTTCCTTGGATCTTCTAAATCTGATAGGAGACCCACATTTTCTGCCACATGATTGGAGCTACTTGAATCTATGTAGAAAATATGCTCATCAGATTTACCTTGTGGCATGGCCATATTCATGATTAGCAATGAGTCCTCTTGATTTGAGTCTTCTATGTAGTTATTGAAGTCTCTTCTTCCCCTATTTCCTCCTTGATAGTTTGAATGGTTGTAATTGTTGTGGTAGCCTCTGCCCCTTTGATTCCTAGAATTCCTAAAGCAATTTTTAGTTGTATGATTAGTTAATCCACAAATAGAGCATGATTTAGAGACTTGGGATCTCCCTCTGCCTTGTCTTCCTCCTCTACCTCTACCTCTACCATGTCTTCCTCTACCTACATAGTTAGCTTGATGTGTACCTGCTTCATCATCCACTTTCTTTCCTCTTCCTTTGTTTTCTTTGGACTTGCTTTTATCAATATACAAGGCAGAAGATTGTTACCTTGGAGCTTTCTCCATTCTTGATAAGCTTGGCCTCTTGAGTAAGTAGTTTTCCTATGAGTGTATTGAAATCTGGTACATGCATATCCATGTATAGATCCACAGTTGTGGTGAATGCTTCCAACTTGTCATCTGCGTTCAAGCCATTGATGACTTGTCTTACAATTTGTTCTTCATCTATTGTTGAAGATAAATGTACAAGCTCATTTTCATATGAGCTATGCTTGGATAAATTTAACAAATATAAAGATAAAGAAAAAGTAGAGGAAAAAAGGAAAAAAGGAAAAAATAATAAAAGAAAAAGTCTAGTCAAAATTCATGATGAGCAAGAGATACAATATCTTGCCTTGTAGTTAGTAGCATGTAATGGAGAAAGTGGTGAGTTAAGAAGAAGGCACAAACTTCTTCACATGCTCATTGGTTATAAAAGTGAATTTGGAGAACACTCAAAACAAGGAGAGAAAGAGGTAAGAGCTCACAGTAGTTGTATCTAGCCATTTTGTCATTTTGTCTTCCCTTAGACTCCTTCCAGCCGCACGTTAGTTTGTACACAGCTCTGTTGCAGAGCTCATATCTCAGTGCATATGTAACCATTTTGTGCATTTAAACATTCATTGGAAATCTTATCTTGTGTTATTTTTTGCATATCAAATATCTCTTTGAAACCTTATGTAATTTGTGAGATATCAATGAAAGAGTGAAGTCCAGTTTTTCAGTATACCTATGTAGATAGGTAGTCTATTTTGGTCGGTTATGTGTCCCAACCAAAACATATCCAAATTGCATGATTTTTGTCTTGCTAGAAAGCTCTTGACATATTATTTCACTGTCTCAAATATCTCATTGAGATCATTTATATTCTATGAGATATCTATCAGAGAGTAAAGTCCAGTTTTACAGTGTACTTATGTGTGCAGGTGGTCTGATTTGGTCAGTTGAGTTCCCTGACCAAACCTCATCCAATTTACTTGTTTTTTAGCTTCTGGGAAAGCTATTTGTGTCTACTTTCTCTGTACCAAATAGCTTTCTCAAAGGATATATATTCAGAGATTTATCCGTCCGAGAGTGAAGCTCAATTCTTCAACATACCTGTGTGGATAGGTAGTTCATCTTTGTTAGTTGTGTTTCCTAATCAAAACTTGTCCAAATTAAGTTATTTATAGCTTGTTGAAAAGCTGTTCTTGTATACTTTGATTGACTAAAGGCTCAAGTCCATTTGAGTTTTGTATTAAGAGTAGCAAGCTATCTAAGGTGTAGCTATTTGTCCAAGTGTTGGACATACAAGGGTGGTTCACTACACATTTCCGTTGCGTATAGGAGAACTCATTCTCCACAGTTGGTATCAGAGCGAACTTGGTGTTGAAGCTTCATCATCAGAGCTGGAGTTGAAGCAAAGCAAAAGAGGAGCTACAAAACAAGAGGAAGCTTCACAAACACAAGATCAAAGGACTATAATTATTCGAGGTAACTCTCAAAGTCTTTGATACTCTTCAATGGCTGACTTGGGTCAACAAGTAGAGAAGTTGGATAAGGATAACTATCGCGTGTGGAGGTTTAGAATGACCATTTACCTAATGGGCAAAGGCTTATGGGGTATTGTGAGCAGCGATGATGCTCAACCTCAAATCAATCAAGCTATGGCCACCGAAGTCCAAAGGAGGCAAGCAAAAGAATGGGAAGAGAGGAATAGGAGAGTCATGTTCCTCATTTCGCAAGTCATTACTAATGCCATGGTAGGTCATATTCAACATCTGGAGAAAGCTAAGGATGCTTGGGAAGCTCTTGAAAGGATGTATTCAACAAATACCAAAGCTAGGAAATTTCAACTCAAGAATGAGCTGAACACAATCAAGAAAAGTTCGAGTCAATCCATAGCTGAATATACTTTGAAGATTAAGGAGCTAAGCGATGCTTTAGCTTCTATTGGCACAACAGTTGAAGACAAAGATCTTGTGTGTTATACTCTCAATGGCTTGAGAGAAGATGAAAGATGGAAGCCTTTTATAACTTCCATTAACTTGAAAGATGTATATCCAGGTTTTGAACAACTAATCCCTCATCTTGTCATAGAAGAGCTTAGCTTCGGTGGTCCCAAAGGAAAGGCCAGCCACAACCAAATGTTATATGCAGATCGAGGTAAAGGAAGAAACTCAAGAGGAGTCTCAAGAGGAAAAGGAAGAGGTCACAACCACTCCAACTACAATCAAAACAATTCGGAAGACAACAAGGATGCACCAAATGCCAACACACAAGGAAGAGGTCGAGGTAGAAGTAGAGGAAGAGGCCGAAGCTCCTACAATTCTCATAAAGTTATAACATGCTATCATTCTGGTAAAGTAGGACACTATGCTAGTGATTGTTGGCTGAAGAATGGAAGACCAAATGGAGGCAATCAAAGGAACCAAAGCAACTATGCAAGCACCTCAAGTGAAGGAAGCAAGGACACACTACTTGCAATGAGACATGAGTATAGAAGCTATTGTGAAGATGACAAAAAATGGTACATTGATTCAGGTTCTAGTAACCATATGTCATGCCAAGGAAGTTTGTTCACTAATCTACAAGTACCAAGTGGAAAAGGATGTGTTGAAACAGGTGATGATACTCAACACATGATTGAACATATTGGAGATATAAGGCTTGGAGATACAAGTAGAGCAAAGGTACTATCTAATGTTCTTCATCTTCCCACAATTTCAAAGAATTTGATTTCAATAGGACAAATGGTAGAGAAGGGTTATCATGTCATATTCAATGAGAATGGGTGCTTCATAAAGAATCCAAAGGAAGACTTCAAGGTCATTGCTCGAGGTAGAAGAGAAGGAAGGATGTTCACTTTGGACGTCCAACATCCACATGGAAAGGTCATGTACATTCAATGTGGGAACAAGAAGATTTTAGAGATGGACTTATGGCACAAAAGAATAGGACACATCAACATTCCAAAGCTGAAGGACATGAGCAGACATGAAGTGGTAAGAGGTCTTCCAAAATTTAATAGAATTGGACTACATGAGTTATGTGATAAATTTGCAGGACATGGATGAAGATAACTCCCAAATGAGCTTGGGGGGGAGTGTTGAAGATAACTGTACAAGCTCATTTTCATATGAGCCATGCTTGGATAAATTTACCAAATATAAAGATAGAGAAAAAGTAGAGGAAAAAAGGAAAAATTAATAAAAGAAAAAGTCTAGTCAAAATTCATGATGAGCAAGAGATACAATATCTTGCCTTGTAGTTAGTAGCATGTAGTGGAGAAAGTGGTGAGTTAAGAAGAAGGCACAAACTTCTTCGCATGCTCATTGGTTATGAAAGTGAAGTGGAAGCACATTCAAAACAAGGAGAGAAAGAGGCAAGAGCTCCCAGTAGTCGGATCTAGCCATTTTGTCATTTTGTCTTCCCTTAGACTCCTTCCAGCCACACGTTAGTTTGTACACAGTTATGTTGCAGAGCTCATATCTCAGTGCATATGTAGCCATTTTGTGCGTTTAAACATTAATTGGAAAGCTTATTTTGTGCTCTTTTTTCATATCACATATCTCTTTGAAAGCTTATGTAGTTTGTGATATATCAGTGAAAGAGTGAAGTCCAGTTTTTCAGTATACTTGTGTAGATAGGTAGTCTATTGTGGTCGGTTAAGTTTCCCAACCAAAACATATTCAAATTGCATGATTTTTGTCTTGTTGGAAAGCGCTTAACATCTACTTTCACTGTCCTAAATATCTCATTAAGATCATTTATATTCGGTGAGATATCTGTCAGAGAGTAAAGTCCAGTTTTACAGTGTACTTATGTGTGCAGGTGGTCTGATTTGGTCAGTTGAGTTCCCTGAACAAAAATCATCCAAATTACTTGTTTTTTAGCTTGTTGGAAATCTATTTGTGTCTACTTTATCTATACCAAATGTGGGTCTCAAAGGATATATATTCAGATATTTATCAGTCCAAGAGTGAAGCTCAGTTCTTCAGCATACTTGTGTGGACAGGTAGTTCATCTTTGTCAGTTGTGTCTCCTAATCAAAACTTGTCCAAATTAAGTTATTTATAGCTTGTTAGAAATATCTTTTTGTCTACGTTGATTGACTAAAGGCTCAAGTCCATTTTAGTTTTGTATTAAGAGCAGCAAGCTATCTAAGGTGTAGCTATTTGTCCAAGTGTTGGACATACAAGGGTGGTTCACTACACATTTCCGTTGTGCATAGGAGAACTCATTCTCCACATCTATTACCTCTCCAATGCTTCCCAACTGATCTGCTATGTCCTTGAGCTTTGTGACAAAATCAGTCACATTTTGTTTTGGAGCTTTCTTGAGAGTTGTGAAGTCGAGCCATAGTTGATGCCTCTTGGCCTTTGTAGTTGAAGAGAAGAAGGCTTCAAGTGCATTCCACACTTCCTGAGATGTGTTACAACTTCTAATGTGAGGCAACAAAAAATCTGAGATAGAGTTGAGGAGATAAGACCTTGCAAGTGCATCCTTAAAGCACCATGTGCTCAATCTTTCTTGCTCTTCTTGTGTTGGTTGATCTTTGTTCCTAAAACTTGGCATAAATTCATCTCCAGCTATATAACCATATAAATTCCTGACTTGAAGATAAGCTTCCATCCTTAACCTTGGAAGATCACTCTCAAAAAGATGGATCAAAATAGATAAGTTGAAGTAGATTCAAGAACAAAAAACTTGGTATTTTGGTTTATACACCTACGCAGTGTTTTGAACGATTCTCTGGC
This sequence comes from Ceratopteris richardii, assembly GCA_020310875.1. NCBI lineage: Eukaryota > Viridiplantae > Streptophyta > Polypodiopsida > Polypodiales > Pteridaceae > Ceratopteris > Ceratopteris richardii. Next base: position 69,342,737 of record CM035422.1, read on the forward strand.
CACAGAAGCACATAGCTTACTTCCTTTTGGGGAAATCTTATTAACTTAGTAAGCTAATAATCATGAGTGACTTGATAAAAAATGATGGGCCACATAAAGAGAAAGAAGTCTAGCAAGTTAGAGCACCATCCTGATTTTCATGAGTTGTAGCAATACTCAAACCCGTGAGTAGAAAAATGATTATATCTAGAGATTCAGAAATGCAATGCTTATAACATTTTGTAGCATATACTAGACAGTGTGTGGATTCTATCAAGCTTTGAATCATGGAGAATGATGGAAGTACACACTGAGAACTAGATCTGAGAAAAACACTGATCTGATGCAGTGTTGATAGAGAAGTAGAGAATGAAGCAATATAGTCGACCTTAAATGAACATAGCTCACGATTGAAAAACTCAACTGTAATGAAACTTTTTGAGCATATATATACGTAAGGAGAAAACTTTACCAACTTAAATCATTGAAAATGATGCACCAAGCTCAGAGAAATCATCTTTGCAATCTGACTGAGAAAACTGAGAGATATGGCAGTGAACAATACACTTCACAAAAGCATGAAAATATGAACTCAAATGACCATGAAAATGAAAGAATATTGATTGTAAAACATAATGGACTTACTAATACATATGTGTGCCTTGAACCCACACTTTGATATGGCATAAAGCTGAGCTCATGGAGGTCTAAAGCTGCAACTAGAAGGCCTTGTATATATAGTCATCTTTGAAGCCTAATTTTGAATTTGGATCTCTCCTAAAATCACTCTCCAATCTTTTGGTGATTGATTCTCCTATTCACTCAATCACAAATTCGTGGCCTTTCTCCTTCCTACTCATCAAGTGGACTCAACCACTTAGATTCCTTTACTTTTACATCAAGTAAGTACTCAAAAATCACAAGAGGGAGTTCACAAGGGAACTCTATGAGGAGTTGACATTTCCTTTAAATTTTTAAGCCTTTTGATGACTCAAGCCATCACTTGGACTTGCCATGGACTTGTTCCAACAATTTCCATATGCATCCCTAGGAGGATATACTTTCCTGGGTTGATATGAATTCCTCTGTTGATACTGGTTGTTGATATTGTTGTTACTTTTACTATCGTGGTTTCCTATTGTGGTCAGTAGGTTGATACCTACACACTTTCTTGCACATATACAATTTATGATCACAATATAATTTTGGCATCTTCACAATGTTTGTGGTTTTTGCCCATAGGAAACATTGCATTGCTCCTTCGCTTGCTCCATTTGCAATTTCTTGATTACAAGGTCAAATATTTCCTTGAATGCGGATCTTGAAGCACTAGAGGAAGCCAATGCTCCACTCTTGAAGTCAATGGATGGAATCTTTAGTTTTGCAGCTAGGTTATATTCTAAATGCACTATTTTGAGGATGCATTCAGTCAAGGTGGTTAACCCTCGAATGTACACAAGCAAGCACAATTGAACGTTCATTAATCCTTCAAGGAAGATAGGGATCATTTTCCTTTCAAGCGATCATCCACCAACTAGGCATCTAGTCTACATATTGTTTTAAGCATGTAGCTAGTACACATACATACTCATGTCTAGGTAGTTTGAAGCTATAGATCAAGGAAGTAGCATCATGATCATTTTCTATCTTTGAGAACTCTCCAATGAAATCTATTAATAGAGCTTCTAGATTTCAACATCTCAATTGTCAATGGTTAAAATCATGACAATGTAGTTCTAATGAGGTTTGAACCAGAAGCTTCATATTGAGTGAAAATAATAGTAGTTTTCTCTGCTCTCAACATTTGTTTAAATTCAGCTATGTGATCATGTGGATTAGTAGAACCTTCATAATAATTTTCATGCACTTCACCACTTGGGATGGTCAAAGGCATCTCCTTGGGTCTTGAAACCTTGTCACCAACTTTGATGCTTGTGTGTTTGCTTGAATATTATCTTGCATATTTACTTCTACATTAGTTGGTGGAGCTTGAGCATGTTGCTTTTTCTGTTGAGAGTACAATGAATTGGAAAGACACACACACCCGATCTTGTAAGGTAGAGGCACCTATCTTGGGGAACTCATGGACATCCATCTTGGAAAACTCATGGATATGTCCAACCAAGATTTGAACTCACAACTTCCTCATAGAGATTCAAAGCATCAACCACTAGGCTATGCGGGCTTGGACATTGAGCATGTTGCTTTTGAGGTCATGCGTTAGCTTAGAATCTATCTCATGACGTGCCTTGAAATCTTGATTTTACATCTTCGTCTTGGGTTTTTGATGGATTCAAAGGGTTTTTCTACTTGTGGTTGGTCTATGCCTATTGCATTGTGAATTGGATCTATCATTTCTTTGAAGGCCACCAATGGAGGGTTGGGGATTACGCCCTTTGTATGATTTTTTGGCTCAGTTATTTACCAATATGAGTTTCTTGCATTATCCCTTATATCAAAGAGTATTTGAAGAAAATTATTGGGAAAATCATATAGAATCACTTTTTTGTAGGTGGTGTGACTACATTATTAGACCAATACTGCTTACGACTGAGCATGTCCATATAGATAGATTTCCACGAGGGATCAGATTTAAGTCAAGTGAGCTTCAATGCATTCAAGAGATTCATGTCTACTCTCCATATAAGTGCAATCTCAGGGCTTCTGATATCATCATCATAACAAGTGTCAGCACCAAACACAATCTCTCCTTTCTTATTTGTATGGACAGGTTCAGTAGTTAGTATGTAAACAATACCCTAGTAAGCCAAACACTGAAGACTCTAACAATATTAGTAAATTGTTTGAAAAGTTGGTGGAAGTGTTGACATCACCATCTATTGTAAAGTACTTACATCCAACGAATGGGACATATTATAGTACATGTTAATATATGTTGGAGATAGACGTCTGCGGAAGCACGCGAACAACACAAGGAAGAAGAAGAAGCTTGGAGCACAAAACACACAATACTAAATGTATTACTAGAGAATGTACAAAGATAAGTAGCCCATTAGGGCAATAGGCGTATATACAAGCCGGGGGAAAAAAACCTCCTAAAGAGGGAAAAAAGTGCCCCGACGGTCCTAGAGTGTTCACACACATCACTACCTAAATATATCAACAAATCCCCCCTGGGAGTGATGCGGTGAACAAGGAGCTGGCACTCATGTATAAGGAAATGCCAAGCTATGCGGAAATCACTCCACAAAAGGAAGTAAGCCCAAAGCTTTGCGGAAAGCTTCAAACTTCTCCCTAGGCAGAGCCTTCGTGAAAGGGTCTGCAATGTTCTTCTACGTGGGCACATATGCCAAGCTGATCTCCCCAGCAGAGAACCTCTCCCTGACATAGTGATAATGCACCTCAATGTGCTTAGTGCGAGCATGGAACACAGGGTTCCTCGCAACTGCCAATGTGCTCTGACTGTCAGTGAAGATGGTGGTGGTAGAAGACTGGCCAACACCCAAATCAGCCATAAGGCGTCTGAGCCACACACACTCAACAGTCACTGTGAAAGCTGCCCTATACTCAGCCTCACAATTGGAAGTGGCCACAGTAGGCTGCTTCTTGCTCAACCAAGATATACATGAGCTACCAAGCATGAAGCAAAAACCACTGGTGGACACACGAGTGTCATAGCAACTAGCCCAATCTGAGTTAGAAAAAGCATGCAAATTTGGCGGTAGTGATCCCCCCTTGGGATAAAACAACCCAAGTAGTCGAGTACCACTCAAGTAGCGAAAGATGCGCTTAACCGCTTTCCAATGCGTGACTGACTCCTGGGCAATGCATAAACCTGCTCATCTGTGAGACAGCAAACTGAATATCTGGCCGAGTAATGCATAAGTAAATCAAGCATCCAACAGCCTGCTGATAGAGAACAACATCAAATGCATCTCGAGCATCATGAAGACTCAATCGTAAACATGTCTCCATAGGAGTGGCAATAGGCTTACAGTCTTCAAGGCCAAAACGCTACAATAATGTGTCAATATATTTCGTTTGACACAAAGCCATTCCACCATCAACATGCATAAACTGAATGCCCAAATAGTGATGCAAATGCCCCAAATCAGACATCTCAAATGAGGCATGCAAATCAGCCTTAAAATCAGCAATATGTGTCTCAATAGGACCAATCAGCAGCATGTCATCAACATAGACAACAATGATCAGAAGCACATCATTAGCACGTTTAACATATAAGGTGCTTTCAGTTGGACTGTTCTCAAAACCATGTGCAATCAGATAGGCATGTATCTTCTCACACCAAGCACGTGGTGCTTGCTTTAAACCATATAATGCCTTCTTTAACCTGCAAACCTGGTTTTCATGCCCTTTCTGCACAAAGCCACGGGGCTGAAAAACATACACTTCTTCATGCAAGTCACCATTCAGAAATGTTGTTTTAATGTCCAACTGATGTACATTCCAACCATGATGGGCTGCAAGTGCACAAATGCTCCGAACAGTAGTCATACGGCATGTAGGTGCAAAGGTCTCATCAAAATCAATGCCTCTTTCCTGTGCATAACCCTTTGCAACAAGCCTAGCCTTATACCTGTCAATTGTACCATCAAGTTTTACGCTTCAGCTTGTATACCCACTTAGTGCCAATGGCCTTCTTGCGAGGAGGCAAGTCACATAAAGACCACGTACCATTCTTCATTATAGCATCATATTCAGATTGCATAGCAGCCATCCAATTTTCTGAATTTTGTGCTTCATCAAAAGAAACGGGCTCATTCTCATCACAGAGACTAGATGCAGCCATAGCATAGCAATATGATGCAAAGGAGGCACTATGAGAGCCTGAACGAGTACGATATGACAAAGGTGCATCTAATTTGCTGTCACGCAAAGTCTGCACCAGCCATTTTGGCATAGTTTTTGCCTGCTCAATATCAGCTCTCTCATCAACAAGTGCATCATGTAAATCTGCATCAGAAATGGAATGATCTGCATCATCATATGAAACCTGCAAAGGCCTCAAGTTGCCTCATTAGGACCAACACTAGCCTGTCCACCTATAAAAAGAGGCATCAAAGTATCATACATGTCTTTGGAGCTAACAGATGTCTCCTTAGTACATGAAAGCAATGGCTGAATAGCATCTTCCACAAAGACAACATCACGACTAACCAAAATGCGTTTAGTCTGTGGATGATACAGACGATAGCCTTTACTTTCAGAACTGTACCCAACAAAAATACATTTTACTGCCTTATCATCCAATTTTCTGCGATGTTGTTCAGGCACTAATGCATATGCCAAACAACCAAAAACACGCAGATGAGCAACAGATGGCTTGCGGTCATGCCAAGCCTCATATGGAGTGATAGACTGCAACGCTTTAGTGGGACACATGTTCAGTACATATGCTGCACACATGACAGCCTCAAGCCAAAAACTATGTGGCAAAGCCTGACTTTTGACCATGCACCTCGCCATCTCCATGAGTGACCTGTTCTTTCGTTCAGCAACTCCATTATGTTGAGGTGTATACGGCACTGTACACTAATGTTTTATCCCACGTTCAGCCAGAAATGCATTAAAATCTGAAGACATATATTCCCCCCCTCGATCAGAACAGAGGGTGCCCATTTTACATGCTGACAGATTTTCAGCCAAAACCAAAAACTGTTTGAAGCACATGAACACCTCGGACTTTGCTTTGAGTGGATATACCCATGCATGCCTAGAAAAATCATCAATGAAAGTCACGAAGTAAAGGTAATTTCCAAAAGAGGGTGTCTGCATAGGACCACAGACATCACTATGTACAAGCTGCAATTTCTGCGTAGCCCGAACTGAACCATCTTTTGGAAAGGAAGAATGCTGCATTTTGCCCAAAATACAGCCTTCACAAACATGTTTTCCAGGTGCCTCAAGTTTGGGCAAAGAGGACACCATTTCAGATTTTTGCAGGCGTAACAAACTAGCAAATTCAGATGACCAAAGCGTGCATGCCAAAGCTTTGCATCTGACATAGCCTGAGAATCATGAACTGCACATGCCGAATCATTCACAGATTTTTCATAGTCTATGAGCTTATACAACCCATGACATAAAATGCCAGAAGCAATAATCACATCGCCATTTGAGAGATCATGGACTGTACACCTGTCATCAACGAATTTCACAACCAAGCCAATCTTGGCTAATGCAGAAACTGATAACAGGTTCTTTTTGGTCCCTGGCACAAATAAAGCATCTAACAAAGTGAAAGAACTACCATCAGCAGTAGTCAGAATGATCTTACCAACTCCCATAATAGGATAAGAGGAGTTATTGGCGCATGTGACAGTATTCCCTGTAGGGGCAGGCTTGAGTGAAGAGAAGAAACTGCGCTGCGAGGTAATATGTTTGGTCGCCCCACTGTCAAAGTACCAAACATCTGAGTCTACTGCAGACATGCACTGATCATGAGATGGGTCAAAACTGCAGACAGTAGTAAACGCCCATTCTTCTTCCTGCACAAGATTTGCAGACTCTGTTTTTGGAAGTAGAGGCCTCTGCAACAACCATTCCAGCCTCTTTCTTCTTTGCCTCTTTAGCAGCCAGTTTTGGACAGTTCTTTATAATATGATCATTTCCTTTACAGTACTTGCAGAACAATTTCTGCTTTTCTGATTTCTTCTCATCTTTATCCTGGTTCTTCGATTGTGCAGCATTTGCAGATTTCTACTTACTAGTAGAAGAGCTCCATTTTCCTTTGCCCTTCTGACTAGCCAAGAAAGCTTGATCTGCAACACGCATAATGGACCTGTTCTGCCTGGACTGATCTTCCTGCAACAGAACAGAGACTAATTCCTCAAATGACAAGGCATTCGGATTGCCTTTCATCATTAACCGAAGAGTAGAGGCAAAACTCTAATATGAATCAAGAAGACCATTCAGAACGGTCTGCACAAGTGAGCTATCTGGTATAACCTCATCAGCAGAAATCAATTGTTCCTTCAGGTATTTGATCTTTGTAAGAAAACTGTCCATAGAATCACCTCATTCATGTGCTCACTCTCCAACTATTTTCGGAGGTAAGCAACACGAGCCTCATTCCTAGCCTGGTACAAAGTGGTAAGTGTATCCCAAGCATCCTTTGCTGTTCTGCAAGAGCGAATGTGAGGAATAATGGCACGTTTGACAGACAAAGCTATCAATGCATGTGCCTGGGCATCTCTGGCATCCCAATGAATATGCTCTACAATAGGTGCAACAGAAACAGCAGCACGAACAGGAATCTACGGAATATCATCTTCGACACCATCTTCATCAGCTCCAACACCTGTATTTGCAGTACATGTCGTTACAGGTGTAACATGACATCTTTCAACACCCTGCACAATGTTCCACAATCCTTTTGCAACCAATACATGTCGCATCATATAAGCCCATAATGGGTAGTTGGTACCATCCAACTTATCCTCAACAGCCAACATACAGAATACATCACTGCTTTCAGCCATGGCCGGTGACTAAAATACCTTGATGCAGAAAATTGACTGTATCTCAAAAAGTTGAACGGAACTGCCCATACGAGTTCTGCTAGACCTGTAGTAGACTTCGAGACGCTTAAACTGGCGAACAGAAACTGGTATATACCTTTGGCACACAGGACGAAATAGCCTGCACAAGCGCTGCGATAGTGCGTTCGGAGGCCGAAACGAGCTCAGATTGCAATTTCGGCACCACAGAGCGAGGCAGTTTTGATCTCGGAAACACCCTGAGTATGCTCACCAAATTTCGTGTGAATCTGAGACTGCAAACGGAGGAGTGTCGACGGCGCCCTAGAAGAAGCGACGACCTGCTCTGATACCAATTGTTGGAGATAGACGTCTGCGGAAGCACGCGAACAACACAAGGAAGAAGAAGAAGCTTGGAGCACAAAACACATAATACTAAATGTATTACTAGAGAATGTACAAAGATAAGGAGCCCATTAGGGCAATAGGCGTATATACAAGCCGAGGGAAAAAAACCTCCTAAAGAGGGAAAAAAGTGCCCCGGCAGTCCTAGAGTGTTCACACACATCACTACCTAAATATATCAACAATATATATTGTAAAGTACTTACATCCAACGATTGCAGACCCGCACATATCCTAGAAAAAATGGAGGAGTAGGCTAATGAATAATGGAGGCGCAAGATAAGTAGGGATACTCTTGAGTAGACACTTGTAACATCATGAAGCAAGGAGCCAAGCACAGGAACTTGTGCATTCCAATTCCAATTTGAATCTCCCTCATATATCTCACCTATCATACTTAGGTGTGATGAATCCTATTTTGTAGGATACGATCATCCTATCATTTAAGGAATCTTTTCCAAGTAGAAAGACAACATGTCTTTTAAATTTGTATGACCTCTTATGTGTCATTACGTTAGGTATTCATTAAGCTACTAGGCCCCTTGCTAAGCAAGCCCCTTACTTTTTTGAGTGTTTTCTTTAGTGTCATCACAAAATTTCACAATCAGATGAAGAGATTGTCAAGAATTTAGAGTTTTTGAGCCTAACTACTCAGCAATTTAGGTTGTCTAGATAGATGCTTACCATATGGGAATTATAGCTTTGGAATCACAAAGCTCTATGATAATCCCAATTGGATGGGCTTGCTTGGTCAAGGTTTTCCCTACATGTCGTGGGACCCAACCATTTGATTCCTATCAAATTCTAACACAATATTACATGAAATCACTTGTGTGAGAGTAAGACACAAATTTCTACTATGAACAAAGGAGATGTGACTTCTCGTTGAAGTATGTTGCTCTAGAGTCTTGTTGGATCTAAGGTACATGTACAATAGTTTTAGTATGTGAAGAAATCCAAGCAAGCCAAGTTCACAAGTATGCGCACAATTACTAGTAAACTTTCACTTTGCAATCACCACTTCATGTCAAGTGTCGCTTTGATTCAATTTAAAAATGATACTCGTTTGCAAATAGCAAGTTTATACAAATTTGTGGCCACAATTAATCTTTTCAATATCCCATTCAAAGGTTGAACTTTTACTTAGCTTATGTTCAACTCAATAATCAAGGGTACCTCTATCATGGGCATTCAATTTATGCTTAATACTTTATTCATTTCAAATGTTCATTCACAAAAAAAAGGGGTACCTTTTTGGATTGATAGTCATGCATGCAGGATTCATCCCAATCAACTACTTGGACAGCCATTCTTTTCAAAAACTTACTCAAAAAGTTGTACTTTCGAGAGTTTCTTTTGAAAAGTCATGCTCTTTCTCCATTATTGAAATGTGCCTTTTTCCTCTTCGCGCTTAGAAAAAAACATCGTTCAACCACAATCCTTGGTTGTGTGCGTGTTCTTCTCAAATTGTAAAAGTGGACATACAAGTGTAGTGATACAAGTGTAGTTTTCTCATAAGGCAATCCTCATTGAAACAAGTGTAGTGATACAAGTGTAGACATACAAGTGTAGTGATCGAGGCAATCCTCAATCCTATGGTAATCTGCCTTATGGTTTATATTGATTCACTTATTGTTTTAGGAACGTGGTGTTGGGTTCATGATTCTAGTCAAGGCCTTCACCTCTTATTATTTCTTCATTGCTCAATTCTTCAGGCTATATATTCCTTCCTCTTGCACTCTCCTAACTTAGTTATATACACAACATCCATGGAGTCTCATGGATTGGAATCAGAAAGTATTTGATCGCCTGCTTACAACTTAAGCCTTTTCTTTTATTGACCCAAAAGGCAACATATGTTCAGTCCTTTCACATGAATTCCACCAAAAAAAAGGGTTGATTGTTGCTTATGATATTCATCAAGTCGAGAAGTCACCAACTTTATCACCTTATTGATATGCATTCCTTGCTTTCCTACAACTACTAGCTCCCAAACTGCTTGTCTGCTCAACACCCTTCTCCCATGAGCATCTAACATTCATCAATGACTTTTTATCACTCGCATTTCAAGATGTGTGGCTACATACTTCCTCTATTATAGTGGCATCCTGCTTGCACATAATCAGCCCAAAAAATGATAGAGGCATTTTTGCACCCTTTATGATTGATGAGTTCCGCAACAAGCTATTAAATCAATGCGATAAAACCCAAATTCTTATGGCACTTTAGGCTTCATTCTCATCATGGACATATCCATTGCCACTTTATCTAATTTTATTGCCCCGATGTTATTCTTTAGCACTTATTTTCTTATCCTTATCGCATACAACTTCGTCTGAACAGGGCCAAAGCTAGTCAGAAACCTATAATAAGAGCTAGATAGTCTATTTTTTAGGGCAGCTAGTTGGAGAATGAACCTAAAATTGAGTATTGTAGACTTGTTTTGGATGATAAAAGTTTCCATTCTTCTCTCTCTTTGACTTACCTTGTATATGCATGTGCGTGTACGTGTGTGCATGTTAGTGTGCTTCTCACTCACACACGTGTATTCACTTGCTCATGGTCATCATACCCCCCTCACGTCTGTGTGAATTGACAATTATGAGGTGGATCTCCTCATGTTGGTGCTTACCATTGTGCTAGAGTGACACATGCAATAGGGTCACTATCCTTATCGGGCTGAGGTATTGTGGCATCTACAACTTCTTATAATAAGCTTGTGTACAAATAAGCTTTGATGGTGTCCTTCTATTGGAGGAGATGGTGAATAGCCTTCAAAGATAAAGTGGTGTTGCTTAAACATACTTCACACCAGCCAAGAACAATTGCTAGAGAGTGTAGTGGGCCTCTTCTTCTTGTTAATGATCATAAATAATCACCTATGTTTTTTGGAATATGATCCACTAATCAATGGATCAAAATAGATAAGTAGAGACTTGATTCAAGTTCATAGACTTGCTATTTTTGTGTATACACCTGTTCAGTAATTTGAATCGTGCTCTGAGCATAGTAGCAATTAGCCTAATTACTTTTGGTGATGTCTAATTAACTTAGAAAGCTACCAATAATGAGTTATTTCAACAAAAATGATGAACTACATGCTGAGTATGATGTTTAACAAATCATAGAGCATGCATGACATTTTCGGGGTGCATCAGTCAACAGACCACAGAGTAATGAAATGATGATATCTCATGATTTAGAGAAGCAATGATAATGCAATTTTGTAGCTATATAGTAGATAGTATATTAAATCTATGATGCTTTAAATCATGGCCAATGATCAATCATATAGTGAGAACATGCTCTGAGAAGATCACTATACTGATGTAGTCATGGGAGAGAACTAACGTGAAGATGTAATGATAATGTATGTATTAAATCATATACAAATACAATGTCATTGGCAATAATCTATTGCACAATATGAGAGGTCTGATTGAGCTAAGAAGTGAGCTCTCAATTCACAATGTATCCCCTCCAAAATGATCTCATAGAGTCAAGATGGCATGTGCGTCTTTATCCTCCTTTTTTATAGTTGAGTTTGGAGCCAATCTTTTGAATTCAAATTCAAAACTCCACCTATCCTAAACTATAGGATATATTCTCTCATTAATCAACTACCAAATGAATCATGATTTGATGCTTCCTAACTCCACGTGCAAGTAATGCACTTTTACAAGGGTGAATGTACTTGATTTTACAAGGGATTGATCATATAAGATTCCATGGGCAATATGCTAATCATCCAAGTATGTGGGATTGGATTTTCTTGCACCATCTTTGTGAGTATATGTGCACATTGTAAGTGAGTTGATACATAGGATAGTTGAATATCATTGCTAAGCAATTTCTCCCTTACATAATGATAATGCACTTCAATGTGCTTATTCCTTGCATGATATACAAGATTAGCAGCTAAATGAAGTGAACTAGTGTTGTCTCCAAAAATCATTGGAGTGTAAGAATGTAACCCCAAATCTGCATAGGGTTGCTTGAGCCACATAGCCTCTTGAGTTGCATCTGCTAAGCCTCTGTATTCTGCCTCTATAGATGACAAAGCCACAGTTAGTTGCTTTTTAGATGACCATGATATGAGTTTTGAACCTGCAAAAGACAAGTATCCTAAGGTGCTCCTCCTATCATCCTTGGAGCCAGCCCAATCTGCATCAGAATACATTTTTATATCTAAATTAGAATTGAAGGGGTAAAACAACCCTTCATTTATGGTACCCTTCAGATACTTTAACACCCTCTTGGAAGCTTCCATGTGGGGCTTTCTTGGTGCATGCAAAAATTGACTTAATGTAATTACTCCATGAGCAATGTCCACTCTTGTTAGGGTTGCATAATTGAGACTCCCGAGAAGTTTTTGGTAACCTATAACATCCTCAAGAAGTTCTCCTTCATGAGAACTAAGCTTATGATTGAGTTCCATGGGTGTACCTATAATTTTGGTATTCTCCATCTTGAATTTTACCAAAATATCATGGATATACTTAAGTAACAAACACACCAGAACCTATATACACAAGTTCCAAGCCAAGAAAGTATGTTAACAAACCAAGATCACTAATTTTGAATTCTTCCATTAGTTGAGCTTTAACCTGTTTGATGCCATTAGCATCATTCCTTGTAATTTTAATGTCATCCACATAGACACATAGATAGATAACCTCTAAGTTGCTCTTCTTTATAAATAAAGAAGAATCTACCTTGCTAGCCACAAATCCTTGATCCTGCAAAGAAGTAACAAGCCTATGGTTCCAAGCTCTAGGAGCTTGCTTTAGGCCATAAAGTGCCTTCCTTAGCTTGCATACATAACCTGGTTTATCTTTATCTTCAAATCGTAGTGGTTGTGCCATATACACTTCTTCTGAGATCCATCCATTTAGGAATGCATTCTTGACATCTAACTGATATAGATTCCAATTCTTGGAAGCAACAACACTTACCAAAATTCTAATGACATCTTAGCCACAAGTGAAAAGGTTTCTTCATAGTCCACTCCATGGGTTTGAGCAAACCCTTTTCCCACTAATCTTGCCTTGTACCTATTTATAGGACCATCTAAATTTTTCTAAAAATGATGAACTACATGCTGAGTATGATGTTTAGCAAATCATAGAATATGCCCGATATTTTTGGGGTGCATCAATCAACAGACCAGAGAGTAATGAAATGATGATATCGCATGATTTATAGAAGCAATGATAATGAGATTTTGTAGCTATATAGTAGATAGTATATTGAATCTCCTTTAAATCATGGAAATTGATTAATCATACATTGAGAGCAAGATCTGAGAAGATCACTGTACTGATGGAGTCATGGTAGAGAAGTAAAGTGAAGATGTAATGATAATGTATATATTAAATCATATACAAATACAATATCATTGCCAATAATCTATTGCACAATGTGAGAGATGTGATTGAGCTATGAAATGAGCTCTCAATTCACAATGTATCCCTTCAAAAATGATCTCATAGAGTCAAGATGGCACGTGGGTCTTTTGATCCTCCTTTTTTATAGTTGCATTTGGAGCCAATCTTTTGAATTCAAATTCAAAACTCCACCTAAAAGTAAATTATAAACTAAAGGATATATTCTCTCATTAATTTATGTAAAAAACCTAAAAATCGAGTGGGACTATTTTTTATATATAAATTTAATTCAATTAGAAGACCCTAAAACCCTATTTCTTATATATTTGATCATATATATATATATATATATATATATATATATATATATATATATATATATATATATATATATATATATATATATATATATATATATATATATATATATATATATATATATATATATATATATATATGTGTGTGTGTGTGTGTGTGTGTGTGTGTGTGTGTGTATAATCTAAAACTCCTAAAGACCTATTTTTTATATATTTAATTATATATATTTATTTTTATTATATCTATGTAGAAAACCTAAAGCCCTAATCCTAAAGACCTAGTCCTAAAACATGTATATGTGTGTATGCATGTGTATATACATGTATATATGTATATGTATTATATGTGTATATATGTTATGCATGTGTAAAAACCCTAAAACCCTAATCATAATGAGGTAGACCTAAAACATGTATATGTGTGTATGCATGTGTATATATATGTGTATGTGTATATATATATGTGTATGTGTATATATATGGGTATGTGTATATGTATTATGTGTGTATATGTTACGCATGTGTAAAAACCCTAAAACCCTAATCCTAAAGAACTAGATCTAAAACATGTATATGTGTGTATGCATGTGTATATACATGTATATATGTGTATGTATTATGTGTTTATATGTGTATATATGTTATGCATGTGTAAAAACCCTAAAACCCCAATCATAACGACCTAGACCTAAAACATGTATATGTGTGTATGCATGTGTGTGTGTGTGTGTGTGTATATATATATATATATATATATATATATATATATATATATATATATATATATATATATATATATATATATATATATATATATATATATATATATATATATATATATATATATGTGTGTGTGTGTGTGTGTGTGTGTATGTATGTATGTATGTATGTATGTATGTATGTATGTATGTATGTATGTATGTATGTCTATATGTATGTATGTATATGTATTATGTGTGTATATGTCTGTATGCATGTGTAAATAGCCTAAAAACCCTAATCCTATTTTTATACATTTAATTTGATAAAAAACCCTAAAATCCAATTGTTATATATTTAATTAAAGCATTAGTTATTTTCATATTTATTTATCTATACCAAAATCCTATTTTTTATATATATTTAATTATATATTCTAATTTTTTTCTTTTTCTCTTATATATATTTAATTTAATTAAAAAATTGTAAATCCCTATTTTTTATATATCTGATTATATATAGGTAAAAAAACTAAAAATCGAGTGGGAATATTTTTTATATATTTAATATGTGTGTATTCATATGTGTGTATGCATATGTGTGTATGTATGTATGTATGCACATGCATGTGTATGCATGTGTGTATGTATGCATGCATATGCATGTGTATGCATATGTGTGTGTATGTATATGTATGTGAGTGTGTATGTATATGTATGTGTATGTATATCCATGTGTGTATATAATATGTATGTGAGTGTATGTATATGTGTGTATGCATGCATGAATATGTGTATGTGAGTATGTAAAATGTATGTGTGTGTACGTATGTGTGTGAATGTATGCATGCATATGTTTTTGTATGTTTATATGTATGTATCCGTATGTTTATGTATGTATATATGTGAGTGTGTGTATATGTATGTGAGTGTGTATATATTGCATCCATGCATATGCATGAATATGTGTATGTGAGTAGGTAATATATATGTGAGTATGTAATATGCATGTGTGTATGCAATATATGCATGTGTTTATGTAATATTGTATGTGTATGTATGTGTGTGTACATATGTGTGTGAATGTATGTATACATATGTATGTGTATGTACATTGTATATGTGTATGTATGTGTATGTTTGCATATGTATATGTGTATGTATGTGTGTGTACATATGTGTGTGAATCTATGTATGCATATGTATGTGTATGCATGTGTGTATATGTGTGTGAGTATGTATGCATGTGTGTATATGGGTGTGTGTATGTATGCATGTGTGTATATGTGTGTGTATGCATGTGTATATTTGTGTGTGTGTATGTATGCATGTGCGTATATGTGTGTGTGTATGTATGCATGTGCGTATATGTGTGTGTATATGTATGCATGCATGTGTGTATATGTGTGTATGTATGTATGCATATGTATGTGTATGCATGTGTGTATATGTGTGTGTATGTATGCATGTGTGTATATGTGTGTGTGTATCACCGTCATCAAAGCCTAATGAACGTTGTCTCTCATTGAATTCCAAAGAATCAACACCAAAAAACTTCTATGAAACCAAAGAGAAGAGAAATTATAAAATAGAAAGCATAGAGAAAGAGAAAGGTTAAGAGTATGCACACCACTTACCAAGATGTGAGATCTAGTGAGAGAGTATGTGTGTGTAGAGAGAGAGATCTGTGTGTGTGTGTGTGCAAAAGACAATGCAGGTCACAATTGAGTTCACGCATGCAAGTTCGACAAAAGTAGTGCTCAATTCAAATGATGCACGAAATGTCAAATTTTTGCTCTCGGGTCCCTGTATGTTTGAAATACGGCGTCAATATAGGAACCCATATAAGCATCGATACAGGCATCCATAATCTCCAATAATTTACCGATGCTTATACAGACACCTATACCGGCGTGCATATCGATGCATATATCAACGACACCAATAGATACCGATGATCCATTTTAAACAGTCATGTTGGTGGTCAAGTGACCGTTGGTATGTCTAACGAGATCTTTAGAGATATTTTCAACAATCATACCAATGCCGGGGGTAATTGTTAGTATGGACACCGTCAGTATGCCCCTCATATGTTGTAGTGTGGTAGACCTGATGTAGCCCTTGGAAAAGATATAACTTCAAAAATGAGTCATTACCCTTGCAAAAATAGAAGAATAGGCATCAACTATTCGGAGGGGGGTTGAGGTGGTTAGAGTAGCCTTTTAAACACTTTAACACCCTTGGGGGCTTAGTGTAACCTTCTAAATCACACACACATACACAATAGATTCTTGTTATATTTCATGGAGTTCACAAAGTCCAAGGGCATTTAGTACCAAATAGTGCGAGAGATGAGGGTTGAACCCCTTGGAAAATACCAATTAAGGCATTGGATACAAGACTTAGTATCTTGATTGAAGATTATAATAGGGGCACTATTTTATGGGATAAATACCCATCAGTTGTTCGTTACAAAGGTGAGTTCTTGAATGTAGTGTTGCAAGGGGAGAAGTGGCGCTTTATAGGGCTTAACAATTCTTAACAATATAAAAAATGCAACGCAAAGTTTTACTTGTTGGTTACAAAGATGAGTTCTTGAATATAGTGTTGCAAGGGGAGAGGTCGCTCTTTATAGGACTTAAAAATTTGTAAAATACAAGAGATAATAATTTTTTCCACAATGCACATGTTATGGATGCAAGATATAATACCCTACTAATGCTATTTTGCAAGGCTATGCCAATATGATTCTGATATATTCTTTAAAATATTTGTTGAAAACAAGGAGTTTTCCAAAGTGAAGGTATATGACCCTCTGAAACTTTTTGAGCATGTGGATGTTAATTCTTCTGTAAATCTTTGAGTAAGAGGTGTAACACCTAGTTCAATTTCTGCTCATTGGTGAACTTCTTGTGAAATCGTAAATCCATATAGTAGTGCTGAGAGACTTCTTTGAAATCATGGATGATGTCAACCAATGGAAAAAAAGGAATATTCGAATAAGCCCATGTGGCTCTCGGGATCTGATCTTCTCTCTTTAATTCTAGCGAAGAGAAAAAAAATAATGGATTCATCACTTTGATTTACAAATGAAGTTGATGCTAACGCTTTTGCTCTCTCTCTCTCTCTCTCTCTCTCTCTCTCTCTCTCTCTGTGATAAGGGTGCTATTGGGAGAACGTTGTGCACTTGTGATAAGGGTGCTATTGGGAGAACGTTGCGTGCACAGAATGGTGCAGTAGGTTTGTTCTATGGAGGCATAGAGGACTGCTACTTTCGAGCTATCTTTGGGACTCAACTAGGTGGACTTCTTTGAAGTTTCTTTCTTTCATCTAGCTGGACTTCTTTGAAGCTTCTCTCTCTCTCTCTCTCTCTCTCTCTCTCTCTCTCTCTCTCTCTCTCTCTCTCTCTCTCTCTCTCTCTCTCTCTCTCTCTCTCTCTCTCTCTCTCTCGCGTTGAAGATAAATGTACGAGCTCATTTTCATATGAGCCATGCTTGGATAAATTTACCAAATATAAAGATAAAGAAAAAGTAGAGGAAAAAGGAAAAAATAATAAAAGAAAAAGTCTAGTCAAAATTCATGATGAGCAAGAGATACAATATCTTGTCTTGTAGTTAGCAGCATGTAGTGGAGAAAGTGATGAGTTAAGAAGAAGGCACAAACTTCTTCACATGCTCATTGGTTATAAAAGTGAAGTGGGAGCACATTCAAAACAAGAAGAGATAGAGGCAAGCGCTCCCAGTAGTTCGGATCTAGCCATTTTGTCATTTTATCTTCCCTTAGACTCCTTCCAGCCGCACGTCAGTTTGTACACAGCTCTGTTGTAGAGCTCATATCTCAGTGCATATGTAACCATTTTATGCGTTTAAACATTCATTGAAAAGCTTATCTTCTGTTCTGCATATCAAATATCTCTTTGAAAGCTTATGTAGTTTGTGAGATATCAGTGAAAGAGTGAAGTCCAGTTTTTTAGTATACATGTGTAGGTAGATAGTCTATTTTGGTCGGTTATGTTTCCTGACCAAAACATATCTAAATTGCATGATTTTTGTCTTGTTAGAAAGCTCTTGGCATCTACTTTCACTGTCTTAAATATCTTATTCAGATCGTTTATATTTTGTGAGATAACTGTAAGAGAGTAAAGTCCAGTTTTATAGTGTACTTATGTGTGCAGGTGGTCTATCTTGGTCAGTTGAGTTTCCTGACCAAAACTCATCCAAATTACTTCATTTTTATCCTGTTGGAAAGCTATGTGTCTACTTTCTCTGTAGCAAATATCTTCAGAGAGCTATCAGTTCGAGAGTGAAGCTCAGTTCTTCAGCATACCTATGTGGAGAGGTAGTTCATCTTTGTCAGTTGTGTTTCCTAATCAAAACTTGTCCAAATTAAGTTATTTATAGCTTGTTAGAAAGCTCTTCTTGTCTACTTTGATTGACTAAAGGCCCAAGTCCATTTGAGTTTTGTATTAAGAACAGCAAGCTATCTAAGGTGCAGCTATTTGTCCAAGTGTTGGACATACAAGGGTGGTTCACTACACATTTCCGTTGCGCATAGGAGAACTCATTCTCCACAGTTGGTATCACAGCGAACTTGGTGCTGAAGCTTCATCATCAGAGCTGGAGTTGAAGCAAAGCAAAAGAGGAGCTACAAAACAAGAGGGAGCTTCACAAACGCAAGAGCAAAGGACTATAAGTATTCGAGGTAACTCTCAAAGTCTTTGATACTCTTCAATGGCTGACTTGGATCAACAAGTAGAGAAGTTGGATAAGGATAACTATCCCGTGTGGAGGTTTAGAATGACCAACTACCTAATGGGAAAAGGCTTATGGGGTATTCTGAGCGGCAATGATGCTCAACCTCAAATCAATCAAGCTATGGCCACCGAAGTCCAAAGGAGGCAAGCAAAAGAATGGGAAGAGAGGAATAGGAGAGTCATGTTCCTCATTTCGCAAGTCATTACTAATGCCATGGTAGGGCATATTCAACATCTAGAGAAAGCTAAGGATGCTTGGGAAGCTCTTGAAAGGATTGTATTCAAAAAATACCAAAGCTAGAAAACTTCAACTCAAGAATGAGTTGAACACAATCAAGAAAAGTTTGAGTCAATCCATAGCTGAATATACTTTGAAGATTAAGGCGCTAAGTGATGCTTTAGCTTCTATTGGCACAACAATTGAAGAGGAAGATCTTGTGTGTTATACTCTCAATGGCTTGAGAGAAGATGAAAGATGGAAGCCTTTTATAACTTCCATTAACTTGAAAGATGCATATCCAGGTTTTGAACAACTAATCCCTCATCTTGTCACAGAAGAGCTTAGCTTCAGTGGTCCCAAAGGAAAGGACAGCCACAACCAAATGTTATATGCAGGTCGAGGTAAAGGAAGAAACTCAAGAGGAGGCTCAAGAGGAAAAGGAAGAGGTCACAACCACTCCAACTACAATCAAAACAATTCGGAAGACAACAAGGATGCATCAAATGCCAACGCACAAGGAAGAGGTCGAGGTAGAAGTAGAGGAAGAGGCCGAAGCTCCTACAATTCTCATAAAGGTATAACATGTTATCATTGTGGTAAAGTAGGACACTATGCTAGTGATTGTTGGCTGAAGAATGGAAGACCAAATGGAGGCAATCAAAGGAACCAAAGCAACTACGCAAGCACCTCAAGTGAAGGAAGCAAGGACACACTACTTGTAATGAGACATGAGTATAGAAGCTCTTGTGAAGATGACAAAAAATGGTACATTGATTCAGGTTGTAGTAACCATATGTCATGCCAAGGAAGTTTGTTCACTAATCTACAAGTACCAAGTGGAAAAGGATGTGTTGAAACAGGTGATGATACTCAACACATGATTGAACATATTGGAGATATAAGGCTTGGAGATACAAGTAGAGCAAACGTACTATCTAATGTCCTTCATGTTCCTACAATTTCAAAGAACTTGATTTCAGTAGGACAAATGGTAGAGAAGGGTTATCATATCATATTCAATGAGAATGGGTGCTTCATAAAGAATCCAAAGGAAGAGTTCAAGGTCATTGCTCGAGGTAGAAGAGAAGGAAGGATGTTCACTTTGGACGTCCAACATCCACATGGAAAGGTCATGTACATTCAATGTGGGAACAAGAAGATTTCAGAGCTGGACTTATGGCACAAAAGAATAGGACACATCAACATTCCAAATCTGAAGGACATGAGCAAACATGAAGTGGTAAGAGGTCTTCCAAATTTAATAGCATTGGACTACATGAGTTATGTGAAGCTTCTCAACTAAGAAAGCAAACGAGGTAGCCATTCAAGAGGAGCAATTATGTGGCTCCAAATGTCTTAGACTTGATACATACGGATGTATGGGGACCAACCCAAGAGGCATCATTGGCTGGTAATAGATTTTTTGTCACCTTCATTGATGATCACTCAAGAAAGGTATGGTTGTTTTGTATGAAGCAAAAATCAGAGGTGTTTTCTATATTCAAAAGATTCGAAGTTGAAATTGAAAAGGAAACAGGAAGGTCTATCAAAACCTTAGGGTCCGATGGTGGAGGAGAATACTTCTCCAAAGAATTTTCAGATTTTCTACAAGAGAATGGGATCAAAAGGCAATTCACTTGTAGGTATACACCACAACAAAATGGAGTAGCTGAGAGGAAAAATAGGCAAACTGCTGAAATCGCAAGATGCATGCTCAACGAGATGAAGGTTCCATTGTACTATTGGGTATAAGCTACCACAACCGCCATTTACTTGATGAATAGGTGCACAACATGGGGAATACATCACTTGACTCCAAAAGAGGTATATTCCGGTAAGAAACCTGATCTTACACACCTCAAAGTGTTTGGATGTGTTTGCTTTGTTCACATTCCACAAGAAGTTAGAACAAAGATGGAACCAAGATCAGAAAAATGCATTTTCATCGGCTACTCGATGGAGCAAAAAGGATACAAGTGTTACAACCCTAGAACAAAGGAATTAAGAGTCTCGCGAGATGTGGTCTTTGATGAACTAAGACCATGGTATGAAGATAAAGGAAAGGAAAAGGTTCTTGAAGAAGATTGTGATGATTATGCAGGAACAAATCAAAGAGAATCTCAAAAATCAAGCACAAAGCTTTTAGGTCCAGAGGCATCTACATCAAATGAAGAATGTTCAACATGGAGGGGGAGTCATTCCTTGTCTCCAAATTCAGCTCATAGTAGAGCCGAAGAAGCAAGTGCTACTCCAAACAGTGAGATAGATGCAAGTGAAGAAGAATATGAAGAGGTAATCACTCCGATGGTAAAGCTAAATAGGTCAAAGAAGCAACTCTCTAAAGGCAATGAAAGAAGATCTTCAAGGACAAGGTATCCAACTCAAAGGTTGAGTTATGATAGTTTTCTGGCGACACATTTTGCATACAAGATGCAGGTTATCAAAGACAAAGAGCCTGAGACATATGAAGAAGCTTGCACACAAAAGGAATGGAAGCAAGCTATGAAAGAGGATATCAAAGCTCTCAAAGATAATCACACATGGGAGCTAGTGCCGAAGAAAGAAGGTATGAAGATTGTTCCAAACAAATGGGTGTTTAAAGTAAAGAGGAAAGCTGATGGTTCACTAGCTAGATATAAAGCTAGATTAGTTGCCAAAGGATTTAAACAAACACAAGGCATAGATTATGATGAAGTTTTTAGCCATGTTGCAAAGATGGGAAATATCAGAACATTAATCGCAATTGGTTCTTCAAGGAGATGGCCATTATATCAACTCGACATCAAAAATGCTTTTCTTAATGGAGAACTACAAGAAGAGGTATACATGAGTCAACTGGTTGGATTTGAAGATGAAAACCATCCAAATTTTGTTTGCAGGTTGAAGAAGGCACTTTATGGCTTGAAGCAAGCACCAAGAGCATGGAATCAGAGATTGGTAGAGTATCTAACTAAGTGTGGATACAACCCAAGTAGTGCAGATCCTTCGTTGTACATGAAGAAGGAAGAAAATAGAGAGGTATATATTTGCATATACGTCGATGACCTCATCATCACAAGAAATGATGTTATAGGGACTAAAGATATCAAAAAGAAGCTTGGTAAGGAGTTTAAAATTTCATATCTTGGAGAGCTGAAATATTTTTTAGGAATTGAAGTTGTTTATGGAAAGAGTGGGATGCAAAGGAAGTACTTGTTGGATGTTCTTTTTAGATTTGGAATGAGTGAATGCAAACCACTCACTCAACCCATGGACACAAATACAAAGATTTGTTCAAATAATGGAGAACCATTGGAAGATGTAACGACATACAGAAGCATTGTAGGATCATTGATCTATGCAAACATTACAAGACATGATTTGTCTTATGTTGTTGGTGTACTTTCCCAGTTTATGCAAGCCCCGACAAGTGAACACTTAAATTCAGCCAAGAGAGTGTTGAGACACATAAAGCATACAGTTAATCATGCTTTGTTTTACAAGTTTGATGAAGAATTGTATGTCAAAGGCTTTAGTGATGCTGATTGGGTAGGTTCAAAGGAATATAGAAGATCAACCTCAGGTTATGTGTTCATGATAGGAAGCAAACCTATCACGTGGATCTCAAAGAAACAACCTACTGTTGCACTTTCATCTATGGAGGCTGAATATAGAGGATTAGCGTTTGCCACATGTGAAGCAATGTGGACTAAAAAGCTTTTGTCTGACCTTGGAGTGCAAGTTGGAACCATCCCTATAGACGGTGATAACATGTCAAGCATTTACTTGGCAAGCAATCCTATGTTTCATGCAAGGAGCAAGCACATAGAGGTCCACTACCATTATGTAAGGGAGAAGGTGCAGAGCAAAGATGTGGAGATAAAGTTCATCAGAACCAAAGAGCAGGTTGCAGATATGTTTACAAAGTTCTTGGATGCTTCTAAACTCAAAGGCTTTAAGGATGTGATAAATTTGCAGGACATGGATGAAGATAGCTCCCAAATGAGCTTGAGGGGGAGTGTTGAAGATAAATGTACAAGCTCATTTTCATATGAGCCATGCTTGGATAAATTTATCAAATATAAAGATAAAGAAAAAGTAGAGGAAAAAAGGAAAAAATAATAAAAGAAAAAGTCTAGTCAAAATTCATGATGAGCAAGAGATACAATATCTTGCCTTGTATTTAGTAGCATGTAGTGGAGAAAGTGGTGAGTTAAGAAGAAGGCACAAACTTCTTCACATGCTCATGGGTTATAAAAGTGAAGTGGGAGCACATTCAAAACAATGAGATAAAGAGGCAAGAGCTCCCAGTAGTCGGATCTAGCCATTTTGTCATTTTATCTTCCCTTATACTCCTTCCAGCCGCACGTCAGTTTGTACACAGCTCTGTTGCAGAGCTCATATCTCAGCGCATATTTAAACATTCATTGGAAAGCTTATCTCATGCTCTTTTTGCATATCAAATATCTATTTGAAATATTATGTAATATGTGAGATATCAGTGAAAGAGTGAAGTCGAGTTTTTTAGTATACCTATGTAGATAGGTAGTCTATTTTGGTCAGTTACGTTTCCTTACCAAAACATATCCAAATTACGTGTTTTTTGTCTTGCTGGAAAGCTCTTGAAATCTACTTTCACTGTCTAAAATATCTTATTCATATCGTTTATATTCTGTGAGATATATGTAAGAGAGTAAAGTCCAGTTTTATAGTGTACTTATGTGTGGAGGTGGTCTATCTTGGTCAGTTGAGTTTCCTGACCAACACTCATCCAAATTACTTCATTTTTAGCTTGTTGGAACGCTATTTGTGTCTACTTTCTTTCTAGCAAATATCTTTCTCAAAAGATATATTTTCAGAGAGCTATCAGTCCGAGAGTGAAGCTTAGTTCTTCAGCATACTTGTGTGGATAGGTAGTTCATCTTTGTTAGTTGTGTTTCCTAATCAGAACTTGTCCAAATTAAGTTATTTATAGCTTGTTAGAAAGCTCTTCTTGTCTACTTTGATTGAATAAAGGCTCAAGTCCATTTGAGTTTTGTATTAAGAGCAGCAAGCTATATAAGGTGCAGCTATTTGTCCAAGTGTTGGACATACAAGGGTGGTTCACTACACATTTCCGTTGCGCATAGGAGAACTCATTCTCCACATCTCTCTCTCTCTCTCTCTCTCTCTCTCTCTCTCTCTCTCTCTCTCTCTCTCTCTCTCTCTCTCTCTCTCTCTCTCTCTCTCTCTCTCTCTCTCTCTCTCTCTCTCTCTCTCTCTCTCTCTCTCTCTCTCTCTCTCTCTCTCTCTCTCTCTCTCTCTCTCTCTCTCTCTCTCTCTCTCTCTCTCTCTCTCTCTCTCTCTCTCTCTCTCTCTCTCTCTCTCTCTCTCTCTCTCTGTCTCTCTCTGTCTCTCTCTGTCTCTCTCTCTCTCTCTCTCTCTCTCTCTCTCTCTCTCTCTCTCTCTCTCTCTCTCTCTCTCTCTCTCTCTCTCTCTCTCTCTCTCTCTCTCTCTCTCTCTCTCTCTCTCTCTCTCTCTCTCTCTCTCTCTCTCTCTCTCTCTCTCTCTCTCTCTCTCTCTCTCTCTCTCTCTCTCTCTCTCTCTCTCTCTCTCTCTCTCTCTCTCTCTCTCTCTCTCTCTCTCTCTTCATGTCCCTCGCCCTTTTTCTCTATGTCCATTGGCAGAGAGTTGTAGCAGGTAGTGATTACTAGCATGCGAGTTTTTGTCTCTCTTGCTATGAGAAACGAGGCCATAGAAAGGACACGAATGGAGGCATGTTAAGAGGAGTTGATTGGTTGAATATGTAGGAACTGTGTGTGTGTGAGGCTCCCCTATAGTGCTCTCTATCTCTTGCAATTTCTCTCCCCCAACCATGAAGGTCTAGCGACTCTGATAGGATTGCCCCATAGATGGGTGTTTCGCTCTATCCCATCCGTGAGAGTGAGACCCACAATGGCTAGACTTTGAGTTGGTGCTATGGAGAGAGACCATTTTTGTTTCTTGATTAGCTGCATCGAGCTAGAGCTATTGGATCAAAGCAAACATTCCTAGTTTCAATTAGAGCAGAACTTTTGTGTGCTCTCTCCGATCCCCCAACATGAGGGGAAAAAGCAAAACTTGGATGGGCATTGTAAGGATCCCTAATTTTTATGGATTAAAATTAACTCTATTAGGGATTAAGGGGACTTTCCATAACACCACTGGTATTCTAGAGTAAAAACACATTCGTTCAAATGCAATAAATCATGGATTTTGGATTCTCAAAATCTATGGCTACCATTCAGAGGTGTGGGAGACAAAATCTGAATGATGAGAGTGGGGGTCGTGGTGTGCACAACCTCTGCAAGCATATGGACCATTGGATCTAGGCAAAATCCAAGGGGAAGGCACATTTGGAGCTGATTTTGATTGGGGGGCTATGAGAACTATTGGATGAAATTGAAATCTAAGGGAGAAAAAAGTATTTTCACGAGAGAAAATGCACAATTTGTTTCCAACCATCCAATTGTCTTCCCATCCAATAGATCACATGAAAATGCACATTTTGAATCTCCTTTCAATCAGAGCCATTAGTTGAGACCCTTGATCGAAGGGCCCAAGTACTTGAGCACGTTTTTCTGATAGTTGGGCTACTAAACCACATGATTCATGGTTACCAAAGGGGTTGAATTGGATCTCGCCTTGACTTTTGCAAAAATAGCTAAATCATTGGATCTTTGGGGACATCCAAGGGCTCATGTTAATTCCCAAGATCCCTCAAACCACCCACACCTAGAAAACCACGAATGTATGGTTGTTTCATTCCTGTTGACTAGAGAAAACCTGTGGAAGCCTATGGTTAGTCTAGTAGATTAAGTGACTAGGTTGTGTCCACTACTTTCCTTTGATTGGTGGATCTTTAATCATCCCTTACTCCAAAAGTCCCAAGGAGGCTCATTTTTCCCCCTAATGAAGATGGGTAGGAAAATGGGAAGTCAATGGAAAAGGTGCCACATGCTCATGTATGCTCAACGTCCTTCTATGATGTGGAGTCAATTTGCTATTGTCCATCCAAGTAGCAGCCATAGGACATTGTTCTCGCCTTCCAATCTTCATTCAGAACCCAAATGTGTTAGTTTGTTGAAGCTTGCAACTTGAACCATGAGAAACACTACATTGATATGACTCAAGAGAGCTCTACTAGAGCCAATGGCTCAATATTAAGTTGTGTATGCATAGGCTATATCTTTCTCTTCTTCAGGCCGCTTGTATTAGGGTCCTCACAAGATGCTCAGGATAGCAATGGATCATAAAGAAAGAAAAAAATTGGATGATTGCATAGATGAAGAAATATGTCCTCAATGAGTGCCTAAGATGTGTGTACAATGAAGGATCTTGATGAAAAAGAAGAATTACTAATGAAATTTTCTTGAACTACAAAAATGAAGCCGAACCAAGTTTGTAAAGACCATATAATCATAAGATGCACCAATAATTATACCAACATGACTACTAAGGTGATGAAACACAAAAGGCAAGAGTGTTCATAAATACTTTAGAGACTTCTTATTTACGAGGAACTTCACAAAGTGACCACCATGAGGTATGCATCTCCAAATTCTATCATAAAGAGGGTGGATGGAAGAGAAAAATAGGTTAAAAAGTGAAATAATGGGTGGAAGGAAGGATGGAAAGGTGGGCAAAGGGTCAAAATGAGATCCAAAGAGCATGAATATGATGGCAAAGGGCTTCTCCCTATGAGTGGAGAGCAAAACCACCAACCTCTAGTACTGCCACCACCTCCAAAAGGACCATCAATAGAAGAACCACCAAGATCTTCACCTAGAGTTGTGATATCATGTAGAGAGTACACATGTAGAAGCAAAATGAAAAGAAGAGTGTGATAGACTCAAAGTAAATAGATTTAAAAAAAAGCTAAATTCACATGGATTATAAATGAGCTTGCCAAGAGCATGAACTTAACTATGTAGACTTCTAACCAAGTACAAAGTGGGAAAGAGTCCCTCTTTATATGAATGAAGTTGAGGGAGGTTGTTCAAAGTACATCACATGTGGGATAATTCTCCTTGAAGGAGAATGAATACAAAGTAGAAGCAAATGGAAAGGTAATCAAATACAATGCAATACAACTAAAATAATATAAAATGGAATGTCTGGTAGATACAAAATAAAGATACGCTCACTAGTACGAATGTAAATGAAAATAAAATGGATGAACTGATGCCATCAACACTTCCTTCAATCCATATATCACATGGTGTTTGTGCGCACGATCGAGGTGATGAATATGTTGTTGTCTAGCTTTCCATGCTTGCTTAATAGTAACCTAGCAACATTGGCAAAGTAGTGAGTTCCTCATCGAATTACTTGAGTTAGAATCGGTTCACACAGTGTGGCGGCACACTTTGTGCTATCACTTGGATAAATACCATTGGCTTCTGGAAAAGAGTTCTTGTTTTGGGTCCACCGTGCTTTGGGATGTGGTCTCTCGTTTGACTGTGTGTGCAATGCCCATGGCTTTCTAACTCTCATGCTACATTCTTGTCAATCCCAACTAAATTGGGTATGCACCGCATGGCAGCTAATCTCAATCTTTCGCTGTTTTTACCAACTTTTGCAGTCGACCACCATCTCGAGTCACTCCCTCGCCATGCCTTTTCTTCTTCCTCATATTACGGGGCTTGAGTCTTGTCCAAGTTGATCACCCTGCTCCTCGTTAAATGCTTGAATCCTCAATCATGTTTCCCCGATCTTCTTGAATAGTATACAAGGCCATACGTGATGAATTAAGGAAGAATGATTTTGAGAAATGTGATGAGAGTGAAAGGAGAAACCATTATCCAGTGGGAGTGGTTTAGCGGATGTGCCTTGTTCTCCTAGGTAGATGGTCAGGGTTCAAGTCCCACCCGGGGCTGGATGCTTCAAAGTTCCCCAAGATGGGTGTCTCTACCTTACGAGGTCGGGTGTGTGTGTTTCTCCAATTCATTGTACTCTCAAAAAAAAAAAGGAGAAGCCAGATGAGGGGAAAAGGAATGCAGCAATTGCTGATGTAAAGAAAGTTGGGATGTCGAGGAAGAGGAGAAATTGTCCATAGCACGGTTATGAGAGAGTGGAAGGGAAAGATGGCCTTGAGAAAGAAAAGGGGATTTGAGGACAGCAGTGGTAGGGGAATGGGACTAAGACATCAAAAGAAACTAGAAGGAGAAATGAAGTACAAAAACAGAATGAGTGAAGTAAGGAGAGAATGGGGGTATAGAGCTATAGGTGAAGGATATTAAATGTAGAATCGAGGCTAGGAGAAGTGGTCAAGATAACTATTGGGCACACACTAGAGGAATGGGATTATGATGGATAATCAAAGGAAGCTTGGATTTGAAAATAGTGAGGTGAGGAATCTAATGGTGCAAGGAATGATCCCCTTGGAACTTGATTGAGGGTTGGAGTAAAAGACAAGGACCGAGAGTGATAGAATGATGGTAATCTGAAAATGAAGACTGACCACGGTGAGAAGAAGAATATTATGGGGAAAAAGAAGAAGTATGAGGAAAGAGAGAAGTGTAGGGTGGAACTTGAGTCATCAAATTTGTGAGCATGTTCACTAACAAGGGTTGCTCACAAAGTGCTGAGGGTTTTAAAAGCTATT
Source organism: Ceratopteris richardii (assembly GCA_020310875.1). NCBI lineage: Eukaryota > Viridiplantae > Streptophyta > Polypodiopsida > Polypodiales > Pteridaceae > Ceratopteris > Ceratopteris richardii. The sequence goes on from CM035422.1 coordinate 69,371,563, forward strand.
CATCATATCCTGCATGCTCTTCCCTATTTCACAAGAAATAGATTTTCAAGACGCTCTTTTCTCCCAATTTTATGCGATTCTTGATTTTCCAAGTTTTGAGATTTTCGACCAATTTCGAAGTTCTTGAAATGGAGTTACTTGAAAACACCCACTTTGTAGAACTTTGAAGAAACAAAAGAAAGATACTTGATGGAAATAGGAGGAAATGAAACGTTCTTATCTAATAAAAATGAAACGATAAAAATCCAAAATTCAACTTAGAAAGGCAAATAATCCACTTTCAACACCTAATGCTACCCCTCGACATAAGAGCAGAAGTTGAAAATAGGACTAAGTGCAATAAAGTACAAAACTCAACTTAACAAGGAGCAATTTACAAGCATAGTAAGTGACTTACCTAGAAGCTTCACAATCTATCATGCAAGTTATTTAGGTATTGAACCAATTAGGAAAATGGAAAACTTTGAGGCATAAATCTAAAGAAGATCAGTGTCATTAGGGATAAATATCCACTCCCAAAAACAAACCATCTTTTGGAACGAGTTGCTAGCAAGGGAGTTTGTAACTTCCTTGATGCATTCACAAACTAGGTGTATCAAAGAAATGAAAATTCCTCTTTGAATAGGTAACACAAGCATATTAATTACCTTCCTAGTATGCGAGTACCAAGATTTGATCATTTCAAAACTCCATGATTCTTAACATCAAAGCAATCATATCATCTATTCAAGCCCATGGTAGATAAGTGTTCAACTTCTTAGAAGAATTTGATGAGTATGATGCTATGCATTTTTTATCTCTACATTAGGAATGTCCAGACTCAATCATGATGTAGAACCATTGTATACCATGCTTGAAAAAATTCTCTTCTCATTCTAAAATTATCGATTTAGAGATCCCTTCTTTTTATATTATTTTTCGAGAGACAACAAGTGACTGTATCAAAATTGGTAGAGGGTTCTTTTGGAATTGGTGTTCTATTTCACTTTCCTTCATTCCAAGCCTTACAAATATCCTTTATCATAGTTATTTTTGGCAAACCTTTGACTAAATTCATAATAAAGTTGAAATCTTTTCTAGATAGGATGAATGCCAAAATCTTTCATGCCATAGTTCTAGAACATGGAAGAAATTGAAGCAATTAGGGCATTGTCTTCTATAGAGATGAATAAATTTTCACTTGAGATGAATGAATCTTCACTTGAACAATTTGTTTTAAACTTTAAATAACTTGAAAATTTCTTTGGAGTTGGAGTTCCTCTTAGTTTTTTATTTTTAATAAACATTTTCTATGTGCAAGATCTCCACAATAAGTGCAAGTCAATTTCTTCTTAGACAAATCATTGAATTCATGATTTTGTTTATCTCGTTTATGCTCTTACTTCCAAAATTGTCCTTTATCTTTAATGGTTGAATCTTAGATTGATTTGGCCTTACTTCTTGATTCATTTAAGAGTAAATTCGTCTTAATTCCTTCTAGGTAAGATCTTAGCCCCTATTGTAAACCATGGTTACAAAGGTTTCATATGAGTGTATGTGCTTGTTAAGATATCTAATTTCCATGTCTTCCCTTGAGATCTCCCTTACACAAATTTCTTATTTGCATTGATAATATTTAGATGTTCCAATGAATTTTGAGAGTTTATCTTGAGATTTACTATTCAAACTTTGCAATCATTCAGGAACTAGGCCTCTGAAGCATAGATTCTATAAGGTGGTTTGTCTTTGTAAAACTTTGTAAGCATTTTCAAGCTTCCTTGAGTTTCTTATAAAAAGTGATGTGCCCTTTTTTCAAACCATCACATGCTAGAAGAAGTTAGTGTAGTAGATTAAGTGACTAGATTGTGTCCACTACTTTCCTTTGATTGGTGGATCCTTAATCATCCCTTACTCCAAAAGGCCCATGGGGGGCTCATTTTTCACCCTAATGAAGATGGGTAGGCAAATGGGAAGTCAATGGAAAAGGTGCCACATGCCCATGTATGATCAATGTTGTTCTATGATGTGGAGTCAATTTTCTATTGTTCACCTAGGTAGCAGTCGTAGGGCACTGTTCTCCATTAGGGGAAAAAATGAACTCTGAATGTGCCTTTTAGATTAAGGAGTGATTAGTCATGGACCAATCAGAAGAGGGTGGTGGCCACAGTCTATGCCCTATAAAATTCTAAGCTGAAGGAGGGAGAGGGGAAATATTTCTCCCTTATTTAATGAGTTGTCTCTAGAGAGAGAAGGAATCTCGTAACTTAGTTGGGCCCAAAAATTCAAAATTTCTAAAAAGTTAAAAAACTCATCATAACACCTGAGAATGGACCCCCCATTATTTTTTAGGGTCAAAAGTACTCTTTTTGACTCCAAATTCAAAATCCGTGCATGTTTTGAGCTGAAAAAATGGGTTTTTTCAAAAATACTAAAAAAAGAGTTATTTCCCTCCTAAACCTCAAATTTTCATACCCAGGTCCCAAAAAGTCATCTTTTCCCACTACTTTCACTTTGTAGCACACCATTGAAGCTCCTCTTTCTACACTCCAACCTACCTACATCTCTTATCTCGAATTATTGTTGTAGCTTGAAGACCTTTAGCTTCAATGGCAACATCTAAAGCTTCTAGGCGACCGAAAGATGAAATCCTCACATTAATATGTCACAATATCAAAGCCACAGATGGATAGTGGCTATCACATGAGTACTCCAAAGGTGCATGGGTGTACACGCAACCCTCTAGAGTTGGGCCTCATCGAGTTAGAGATCGTGGAAACTTAGATCTCCATTGGAAGGGAAAGTTACTTGGATTCAAGAAGCATAGAGACAATGGGATGGTTGCTATTGTACAACATGTTTTTACGATGGCAGCTATGAAACTTGAAAACTCTAGTAGAATGAGATATCTTGTGAATTGTAAGTATTACTCTACAATATTTTATGCTTTCTTGTGTCGGATATATTTCTGAACTATTTAGATATGTTTTTTTTTGTTTCAGATATATTTCCTTCTACTTTGGTGGAAGAGCAACCACTTCATAGTCTTACAGGTACTTTCCAGGCATTGCATGCAGATGTTGGAGCACTAGTCTTTCCAGAAATATCTCCTGCTCAACTTTACCATGATAGAGTTTTCTTTTACACACATAGATATGTTGTACCCTCTATAATGAATGGTTTTGGAAGGTTAGAGAGAATTGAAGTACAATCTCTATCATCTTTGAAGCACAAGATGGTAATGGATATACATAACTCTTTGAAATTCACAAAAGTGTTTAGGTCTGTAGGTTTGCACTGGTCTTTTCCCCTTCATTGTTTTGTATATCTATTCCAAGGAATTTTTTATGGAATTCTATATATTAAGATATGCTATAGATATTCCAGCATATGAGTGTAAATGGGTCCCGTGTGACCTACTTTTCTATGTTCATAAAGGCGATGAGGCATTTGTGAAGCACTTAAAGCATTTCATGGCTGTTGTTGAGGATTCAGGGCACCTATTAGATGACACAATGCCCTTAATTAAACAATTAAATAAGAAAAGGAAAATGGGAAGAAAATATATTTCCTATGTTGCAACTACCATCTTTTTTGTCAATGAGGAGCCCGAACCTACACCCATGGACCTACCCCATCTTGTTACTGGGGGTTTTGTAGATGACAAGAAGGAACCCCAGACAGAAGCTCTCAACTTATTAGAAGAGAGTCAAAAAAATTCCAGAGAATTTCCACTAGGAGTAGAGGACAAATTAAAGGAAGCAAGTACACAGAATAGTCCACCCTCTACCAGAGGTAGAGATGGAAATGTTTTCAGTTGTACTTGTCGATGGAGAGGAGTTTTTGTTCCTGCACGATATTGAGAAGGCATTCGGTCTACGCCTCAACGAATGCCTTAGTATTTTCTGCTCAACCTCGGATGTTCCCATGGACAACACTTCTGACATTATCGAAAAGGCAACAATTCCACTTGGTGATTCAGTTGCAGGCACCATTGCATTTGTGTGTGAAGAGATTTTGAGCCATGCCAACCAAGATGCCACTGAAGAAGATCTGGTCGTAGCAAGGGAAAGATTTTTGGAGAAGAAGATTCCAAAATCCCCGGTTGTGGAGCAAAGTGGCATGGCCCACTCATCGATTCCACTAGATGCAATGGAAAGAGGAGAGGATGAAGATAGGCTTCAAGATGTAAGTATCTAATGACATTTATGGTTGTCTCATATTCATACAAGATGTATCTATTTAATTTTATGATTGTCTATGTGCAGGAAGCAATTGAAGTGGATAAATTTGTAGCAAGGAGTGGTGGTGACCGTGTTGCCCGTGGCCATGGCTCTTCCTTGGCACATTACATTGGAAAATTGCCAAAGGAAGATTTTGTCCTACAAGGACTTTTCCCCTCAAGGACACTTCATCACTTGGTGTCTGAAGGCCTTGAGCAAAGTTTTGTGCCTATCTACAATAATGCAAGGGACTAATTGTATATTTCTAGTTAGGAAGTGCTTTGCCCTTACTACCCTAGAAGTGAACTTTAGAGGAAAAGTATTACATTAAATAGAAATAGCTTTAGGTCTTGGATTGACAAAGCCTCAGTTAATATCCCAATCAGTTTTGACTTACCAATTGCCACTGTCTTTTCAGAGAAGAAAGAATGTAGTGGAGAGGCTCAAGGCCAAGAGCCAATTGTAAAAACTTTATAATACCAATTATTGTTTTTTAAATTTCCATGTGTATTGTCTTTATGTTTTTGACAATCTCTTAACTTTTGCACACTTTAATCAGTCTTTTTCCAATCATTCTTGTCATTTTTGTTGCCCAAAATGCATGGGATGGCCTAGGAATGCAAAAAAAAGGCCTGCCACAAAAATGCGGGGATGGGCCCTGCAAAACTTTTGCAGGGCCCATCCCTGCGTTTCTGCGGTAGGCCTTTTTTTGCATTCCTAGGCCATCCCATGCACTAGGTTCCCTATATTGGAAGTCTATGTCCCTCCATTACAACCTAGACTTGGGGAATTGTGGAATACTCTTATGTACAATAATTAGAGAAAATTTAGACTCCTCTAGGTGCATATAAGCATGCAGCATAAGTACATTTGAATGTTCATCAACATTGTTTAGCTAATGGTCAGAGGGTTAGCATGCAGTACACCCTATCTAAGGCCAATCATATGCTCCAATGTGCATGGCATGTGGTTTCATGGCTTACAAATGCAAAAAAAAGGCCTACCACAGAAACGCACGGATAGGCCCTGCAAAACTTTTGTAGGGCCCATCCCTGCGTTTCTGTGGCAGGGCTTTTTTTTTGTAATATTTGGCCATTGCATGCATTATATAGCAACACCACTTACAAGAAGTACAGTAAAAAGAGTGATTAAACTATGCAAAACACTTCAAAGAGGTACTGGAAAAAGACACCTAGATACATAGGAGAAATAAACTTCAAAACATGTACACTAAGAGATAAACACTTGGGAAAGCAAATATAAGAAGAAAAAGATTATATTCATCATTTGGGATTTACAAAATATTCATCATTTGGGATATAAAAAAAGTTCTCCAAACAAGGGAGTACAAATATATCTTAAGGGGTATTCCCTCTAATTCTTCTAGCTAGCTGCAAATCTTTAGGTTGTATTGTCACTCTCTTTGCATGGATGGCACACAAGTTAGAGTCCTCCAACATTGAAATAAGATACGACTCTGCATCTTCTTGGAGGGCTTCAATGGCTATCCCTTGGATACGAAGTCCAGTGCAATAACGTTGGATCTCTTCCTTCACAAATATTGCAAATGACCTTCGTGGAATAAGAAGCTCCACAGACTTTTGATAGTGTCGAATCTCTACAAAGGCTTTGGTTTACTTTATGTGCCTTTGCGGTGCTCTTGCATTTGGGGGGATGTTGGGTTGTGGTTGTTGTGGTCTACGACACAGTTGATAGTTCTTCCTTCTTCTTGGAACATGCCTAGATGGTCCTGCCTCATCATTTACTTCCTTTGACCGACCTTTCTCTCTTTCTTCATCTGTTGGCCTTTGTCCTTGTCCCGCGGGGAGTGTCTTGCCTCCTTGTGTTACTCGATGGTTCACGGGGATATGATCGTTGTTCCATGGTGGCTCATTTATAGTTTCTTCATCCGAGGAACTCTTTAAATTTGATGTTGTCTCCATCACAACTTGCCTCCGTCCTTGTTGTTTGGGCCTTGCCTTGAGTGGTGCCCTCATTGGGGGCTCATCATCAGATGTGGAAGGGGAATAATTTGACGCATGTTACATCTCTCTCTTGTGAAGCTTCATCCCCCCGCAATGGAATGCTACCAGAGTGTGTCCATGCACCTGAGCTTTGTCTAGAAGAGTGGCTTGTGGTTCGACGCTTCTTGTGGGGTGTCATCCATGTTGGGCGTTGAGTACCTTGCACATGGCTAGGGTAGACGACATGATCCTTTCTAGCAGTTTGCTTTGTGCGTGCCATTCTCTTAGGTTGTAAAGTGATAAAATAAGGAAGGACACTTTTATTTATAGCCTTTCACTTAAGAATTGTCTTGTTCACATTTAAATGGATAAAAATTAGTTTTAAGACATTAAAAGTATATTCACAAAAACATTAAAAATTTTATTTGAAGTGAAAGGAGTTATAAAAACCTTGAAAAGAATAATGCATTTTAAGAGTTTGGAAACTATTTCCAAGCAGAACCCTCGCGGACTCTTTGTGCACGCCATTGGGCATGATGTAGCGGTCCTGATGATGACCTCCACTTCTCTCTTGCAATATCATGTTGTAGCTTTCGTGTAATCTTTGCTATTCATGACTCACATGCTCGTTCCATTAGATATTTTCTAGCAAATGTCGCACGAAAAAACCAATTGAACATTTCTTCTAAATAGTTTGATTGGAGTAGACCACCCCCATGATGAGTGTTTTTAAAGTAAACACCTCTAGCCCTATAATGTGACTTCTCCGTTCGTTGTGTACTAAAAATGTCCACTGACCAGATCGATTCATAAAATATGCTCCATGTGCAAAAAGAATATGCTATGCTCTGGTCAATAAGATATACACATGGTGTTTAAGACCAAATAAAAAAATGTAATCAAAACTTACTATGTAATGTGTAATGTTGCTTTCTCCCCAAGATAAGATGAATGAATGTGTAAACTCCCTCAAAGTCACTTGGAATTATTCTCGTTGTGAAGCATTAGTGGAAACCAAACACAACAAATGTAACAATTGATCTAACGATGAACAAACCTTCTTTCGCTTGTTAATGAGATCAACCTGACTATCATTGTTTGTCGTAATTGAACAGAGGTCCTTCCAAAGCTCCCATTTCCCATCATCTTGACTATTCACATCTCTTTTAAAGAAACGTCTTATCTTCTTCCCAGTCATTGAAACTTGTTGTAAAATCTCTTGAGACTCACCATACTTCTTAACAACTAAAGATACGTGGCCACCACGACAACCTATAGAATTCAAAAGATCTTCTATTTTTTGGATTGCTATTGTAGACCTCTCTAGTGGTTTCATTGCAAATGCATATTCAATATGGAGCTTCAAAAGCCTATCAAAGATCCTCATGAATGCATGCAAAGTACAAAAGTGAACATTGACTAATGGAAATGGAATAATGCGGTTCCAATCATTGCTTATTTTATCACGAGTCGATTCTTGTACCATTGGACACCTCAAAAGTGATATCTCCCATTCCCTATGATTCAATGAGTCTGTTTCATCAATTTCTTCAGAGTCATCAACTCTCATCAATGCCCTTGCAGGTTTAGACTATCTCTTAGATCCTTTGTAACCTTGTGTACAATATGGGCCCTAGAGAGAAGATGCTCCTTTTTTACAACCTAACATGCATTTTATACTCTTAAGGTCTCCACCCAAATGCCATTCTACCTCAAAATCACCTATATCATCTACAAAAAGCTTTTGCCCATGTATTTGAGAAGAGATTACTTCCGTAATCCTTGGAGTCCTACTAAAAATCCACGAAATAACATTGTTTGTTTCTTTGGGAACTTCTATAGCACCTAACCACCAGATATCTCTCTCTGATTGCACACTGTAAGTCAAATGGGAAGTGGATCCTAAACTTTCATCACTCATTCCATGGTCCATAACTTCATTCATTAGCGTCACACTCAACCTTTCTAGTCGCCAACCCTTTATGATTTGACACTCATCAAGCTTTCGTATGAACTTTAACTTAACATTACATTCTGCACAAAAGAGAAAACATTATCTTAATATGACACTTGAATGCAATAAAACTTCAATACCAAATAAAATGTAGTAGGGATACCTTGGATTGTTGAACTATAAAAGTGAACCATTGCTTGTTGAAGCTTCTGAAGATCCACAAATATATTGTTGAATTTAGGGTAAGTAAATCCTTGTGTAGATAGGATTTTTTATTGCTTCTTGGGAATATCTGGATGATAAACAAAGGTAGGCGTAGTTTCTTCTATGAATAAATATTGTCCAATAGTACGAGTCACATCCTCATTTGAAGTTTTTTTTTTTATAGACACTTTATATGGGCATGGAAATATACTTTGAGAAACACCTTGTGCTTGTAAGGCTTGCCTCAGAAGGGTGTACATTGTAGTTACCCATTTCTACTGATGCCCGCTTCGTCACATATTGCCTGCACATCTTACACTCTGATAAGGTTTTTTAACTTCTTTGAAAACACAGCTTCAACAACAACTCTAATACACTTTCCTATGGGTGAGTCTAAAGCAGAAGTGATTTCTTTGGTGTTTATATAGCTATTCATCAGCTTGAATTGGTCTTGTGTTGTTGATGGAGCAGTTATGTCTTGAATAAACGACCTACATGTTGGTGCAGACCAATCACCAATTGAAGATTTGAAGACAAAGAATGGAGATTAGAACAATTCTTGAAGCAAAGAAGGTGGACACATTCACAGGATGAATGATTTGTACACATATGTACATTAGTGAAGACATAGATCACTTAGAGTTTTGAATAGTCATAAACTTGTACATATTTGCCTATAAATACTTTGGAAAAATATCGGGGCAAGAGAGGAGACAAGAAGAGACTATGTATGAGCATAGGAATAGAGAAATGAGATGTAGTAAGTGTCATTAGATACATGAGAAGTGAGTTGAAGTCTCTCTCTCATTTAGTTGTAGTCTTCTTCAGAAATGACAGAATTTTTGCGCCCGAAGTTTCTGAGTTTTCTCCTTGTGTAGTAAATCTTTTGTGAATTCCTTTTGGAGATGTCTAAGTCCATAGTTAATCAATCTATGGCTAGAGTTTGAGAGTCTAATTGTGATCAGGCTAAGAGAATTGTGTGTAGGAACATTTACATGTGAGAAAGTACTCACTGGTTCCTGAAACAGGCGCAAATTTTGATCTTAATGATTTGATCATTTCTCACTCCACAGTTTAAAGTTTTGTGCAAGTAAGCACTTAATCTTTAAGTTGGAAGGTAAGCTACTCGTGGCTAAAAGCATTTGCTTAAACGGGTTCTATACTGAGAGAATTAAAGTTAAGAAGTTAAGGGTGTCCAAATCGACTTCTCAGAAGTGCAGATTTAGACATAGCTGACTTGGTAAGTAGATTTCTCAAGATCTACTGAATCTTTTGGAGTGATTTGACTTGGAGAAGGTGCGCAATCTTTAGGTGACATCTTGTGCAAAGTTTCATCAAAAACTTTACACATTTACTCAGTCAATGAGCAAGATTTATGCAGCAGACTTTCTGAGTAATTTCCTCCTTCACAGTTTAGTCAAGAAATTGATATTTGGTCATTGATCTCTTAAATTGGTGAAGTTTTTGACTTACTCTTGATATAGAGGTGTTCTAAATTCAAGAGTAGGTTGTTCTTTTGGAGATTAACACTCTCCATTAGTGGTATCAGAGCAGGAAGCATCAGAATTGAAGAAAAAGGAGGATCCCGACTGCTGCAGCTACAAAGAATTTGACATCTGAAGATTCAAAGGGTGAAAGCTTGCAAGGAAAGCTTGTGAAGGAGATCATAAGACATCAAGGAAGTCAAAAGGAGTATCATTCGAAGTAAAGGTAACCTTATACTTTATAAAGGTTAAAGAATTCAATATACAGGTGAAGGAAGGATGGGAGATTCTCTTCAAATAGAGAAGTTGGATAGAGAAAACTATCCTGCATGGTCAATGAGGATGGAAGCTCATCTAATGAGCAAAGATTTGATAGCTTACATTACAGGTGAAGAAGAAAAACCACAATTCAGAGATCCTAGTGTTCCAACTAGGGAAGAATTAACAGATTTGAAGAGTTGGATGAAGAAAGATGCTCAAGCTAGGAGTATCATTTATATGGCAGTCAATGATTACTTGCTACCTCACATTAGAGGTCTTGAAAGTGCAAGTGATATATGGAATGCTTTGGAAGAGCATTTCCAAAACACCACAAAGTCAAGGAAGGCATCTTTATGGGCAGAATTTACAACCTTCAAGAAGAAGGCCTCTCAATCCATTTCAGACTATGTAACAAGGATGAAAGACATTGCAGATGCATTAGGAGCTGTTGATGAAGATATTGAGGAGGATAAATTGGTAAGGCAAATTCTTACAGGTTTGAGAGGTGATGACAAATGGAAGCCATTCATTTTGTCTACAGAATTATCACTTGATCATTTCACTCCTGATTTAAATCAGTTGCTAGGTCATATGCTAACATTTGAGCAGGATGTTAAAGGAGATGGTGAGAAAAGTACAGGTCATGCAATGTACTCAAAGGACAAGAAGAAAGTTAACAAAGGAAAGCAACAATCAGGTGAAGATGAAGGTACAACTAGTCAAGCCAACTTCCTAAGAGGTAGAGGAGGTGGCAAAGGTAGAGGAAGAGGCAGGAACAACAAAGATGGATCCAAAGCTTGCTGGATTTGTGGTAAGACAAATCATTTAGCTAATGATTGTTGGCATAATAATCAAGGTAATGGAGGATACAATCAGAACTATAATTCAAGAGGAAGAGGTGGCAGAAATCAAAGAGGTAATTTCAGAGGCAGAGGTAGTAGGGGTTACTTTGGAAGAAATGCAGGTAGAGGTTTCCAAAGTCAACAATATAACAATACCTACTACAATTATGCTTCAGATCAAAAAGAAGATTCAACATTGATAATGGATGCAACTTGTGAAAGGCAGAGTGAAGATCAAAGAGTCTTCTACATTGATTCAGGGTGTAGCAATCACCTGAGTGGTAATATAGCCTTGATGACTGATTTGGAGAATAAGGTATCTAATCATGTTGGTCAAACAGGTGACAACACAAAGCACAATGTGAAGTCAATTGGATCAGTGAAGGCCAAGGATGGTAGCACCTTATTGAGTAAGGTCTTGTATGTTCCTACAATTCCTAAGAATTTGATAAGTGTAGGACAAATTGTGGAAAAAGGTTATGAAGTAAGGTTCACTAATGAAGGAGTGTTTGTGGAAGACCCTAGCAATGGGTATAAACAAATTGTTTCAGGGAAGAAAGAAGGAAGATTGTTCACATTGAAGATTCAAGGTAATGTTGGTCATGCCTTGTTCACTTATGGAGGACATAAGATCTCTGAGTTAGATCTTTGGCACAAGAGGCTTGGACATTTCAATGAAAGAGGTATCAAAGACATGATTAATAATGGTTCAGTGCTTGGATTGCCTAATGTTGCAGGTCAACATATGACATATAGATGTGAGGCATGTCAATTAGGTAAGGCTCATAAGCAACCCTATTCTAAGCATGGGTTTATGTATTCAGAGAAACTTGAGTTGGTACACACAGATGTGTGGGGACCATCAAAGGACTTCAGTATCAATGGCTCAAGGTATTATGTGATTTATGTTGATGATGCTACCAGATGGATCACTATCTATGTGATCAAAGATAAGTCAGAAGTATTCAATACTTTCAAACATTATCATATGTATGCAGAGAGAATTACAGGACATAAATTGAAGAGACTAAGGTCAGATGGAGGGGGAGAGTATTTCTCTAATGAGTTCAGTGATTACTTGTGGAATGCACGTATAAAAAGAGAGGTTACTTGCAGGTACTCTCCTCTTATAGTCCTGTGGCAAAGATGACAACCATCAGGACACTTATAGCAATTGCTGCATGCAAAGGTTGGAAATTATGTCAATTAGATGTGAAGAATGCTTTTTTGAATGGTTACATTTCAGATGAAGTTTTCATGGAGCAACCTCAAGGATTCAGAGATGGAAGATATCCAGATCATGTGTGTAAGCTCAAGAGAGCTTTATATGGCTTGAAGAAGGCCCCAAGGGCATGGAACTATAGACTTGTAAAGTTCCTAAAAGAACTTGGATTTCAAGTATCAAAAGCAGATAGTAGCTTGCTTGTCAAAGCAAGTGATGATGGGTTTATTTACATGTGCATATATGTTGATGATATCATACTTACAGGTACAGATGAGAAAGGCATACAAAGTTTAAAGAAGCAAATGGAGAAAGAGTTCAAAATCAGTTATTTGGGAGACTTGTCATACTTCTTGGGCATAAAGATTTCATACACTCAACATGGAGTGTATGTGACTCAAGAAAGGTATTTGAGAAACTTGTTAATCAAGTTTAAAATGGATGATTGCAGGGTAGCACCTACTCCAATGGAGGTGAATCACAAATTAAGCAGATTTGGAGGTGAAGAGTTCAAGGACATGAAGCAATATCAGAGTTTGGTTGGTAGTCTTATCTATGCTACATTAACTAGACCTGATTTATCATATGCAGTTGGGGTTTTGTCTCAATTCATGCATTGTCCTAGGAAAGAGCATTGGATTGCAGGTCAAAGAGTGTTGAGGTACATTAAGGGTACACTCAAAGAAGGTTTGTATTATGGTTTTACATCAGACACAAATATCAAGATCTATAGTGATGCAGATTGGGCAGGTAATCCAGATGATAGAAGGTCAACCTATGGATACATGTGTTATGTGGGAGATAAGTTAATCTCCTGGTGCTCAAAGAAGCAACATACAGTTGCTTTGTCATCTACAGAAGCAGAGTACAAAGGCATGGTTGAAGCTGCAAAAGAAGTGATATGGCTTAAGACTCTAATGAAGAGTTTTGACACTATATAGAGCATACCTATCATTTATGGTGATAACATGAGTTCATTATATCTAGCTGCTAATCCTGTTTTTCATGCCAGGACCAAACACATTGAGATACAGTATCACTTTCTAAGAGAGAAGGTGATGGATAAGGAGATTGAAGTCATACATACTTCAACAAAAGATCAGATAGCTGATATGCTTACAAAGAGCTTGGATGGACCAAAGTTACAGAAGTTTAAAGACATGGCAGGCATAAAGAAGGTTAGAGAAACCTCAATTGATGATTGAGGGGGAGCTGTTGGTGCAGACCAATCACCAATTGAAGATTTGAAGACAAAGAGTGGAGATTAGAACAATTCTTGAAGCAAAGAAGGTGGACACATTCACAGGATGAATGATTTGTACACATATGTACATTAGTGAAGACATAGATCACTTAGAGTTTTGAATAGTCATAAACTTGTACATATTTGCCTATAAATACTTTGGAAAAATGTCGGGGCAAGAGAGGAGACAAGAAGAGACTATGTATGAGCATAGGAATAGAGAAATGAGATGTAGTAAGTTTCATTAGATACATGAGAAGTGAGTTGAAGTCTCTCTCTCATTTAGTTGTAGTCTTCTTCAGAAATGACAGAATTTTTGCGCCCGAAGTTTCTGAGTTTTCTCCTTGTGTAGTAAATCTTTTGTGAATTCCTTTTGGAGATGTCTAAGTCCATAGTTAATCAATCTATGGCTAGAGTTTGAGAGTCTAATTGTGATCAGGCTAAGAGAATTGTGTGTAGGAACATTTACATGTGAGAAAGTACTCACTGGTTCCTGAAACAGGCGCAAATTTTGATCTTAATGATTTGATCATTTCTCACTCCACAGTTTAAAGTTTTGTGCAAGTAAGCACTTAATCTTTAAGTTGGAAGGTAAGCTACTCGTGGCTAAAAGCATTTGCTTAAACGGGTTCTATACTGAGAGAATTAAAGTTAAGAAGTTAAGGGTGTCCAAATCGACTTCTCAGAAGTGCAGATTTAGACATAGCTGACTTGGTAAGTAGATTTCTCAAGATCTACTGAATCTTTTGGAGTGATTTGACTTGGAGAAGGTGCGCAATCTTTAGGCGACATCTTGTGCAAAGTTTCATCAAAAACTTTACACATTTACTCAGTCATTGATCTCTTAAATTGGTGAAGGTTTTGACTTACTCTTGATATAGAGGTGTTCTAAATTCAAGAGTAGGTTGTTCTTTTGGAGATTAACACTCTCCATTACTACACAATGAAAGATTCCATTATAAATCTTCATTAAAACATATAAAAGAAAAACAAACACTCACCTTGTTGCACATATACGTCATTTGCATGCTCCGCCACCTATCGAAAGAGCTTCAAAGGATGACAATGCTCTTTTCCTATGTCTCATACCAAGTGGATTCTCTTTCAGCTGCTGGAGATTGGCAGTCAACTTTGAAATTGTGCTTTGTTTTGCTTCTATATCATGTTCCAAATCTGCAAGTTGTTTTTGTAAAGATATGATTGTGCTTTCTAAAGTGACCACCCTCATATGATGGAGTTGATATTGTTGGAACCAATACTTAGCAGTAGCATGTGAATGTGTAGATAATCGCTTGCAGTAACCTAATAGTCCAGCTTCACCCGCACCGATGAACTAAAGTAAAGTTGAGAGGTTATGGAATGTTGGATGGTAAGAAGATATTGGATCAAGAGGATATAGTGAACCATGAGTCCAAAGATCAATACTTTTTTCTACAATTGCACAACGTTCATTTTGAGAATTGGCATCATTGTTGCATCGTGTATTTGGAGCAAACTCTCTAGGCACACGAACATGGATACTTGTTGATGCAGGAGCATGAGGATGTTCTACTGTGAAGTTTGTGATACATGTCAAAACAATCTTTGCTAATGACTAGCAATATCAAAAACAAAGATGGAAAACTGGTTGGAAGGGACTCTAAAGCATATGTTTTGCTCAAAAAATGTGTTTTCTTGTATATGTATGGGTCAAAGTGTACTTTTCTACTGTGTATGGCTGAAAATGATAAAATTTGAAAAAAGTCATTTTTTGGGGGGGAAGCATAGTCACGCATTTGATGATGTGGCACTTACTTTTGGAGGGAGTTTGAACATTATACGTTTTCTAAAAGAAAATTCAAAAAATGGGCCCAAAAAAGTGACTTCTGACATATATATTAAAAAATAGGCCCTTTTGAGTTAATATACACTGAAAATGAGACTTTTTTTAAAAACTCAGTTTTTTATTCAAATACATGCACGAGTTTGATGATGTGGAAAGTAGATTCTCTTGCTCTCTCTCTAGAGGAAGAAAGAGAGAGGCCTAGTAAAGCCTAAAAAAAAAGCCTACTCCAGCCTACTAAAAAGTGCCCTATTAAATGCACTTTGTTCCCTTAAACAAGAACAGAATTAAGCTTAATACCTAAAAATTAGGGATCCTTACAAGGCCCATGCAGGGTTCATTTTTTCCCCTAATGCGCCTTTTGATCTTCACTCAGAACCCAAATGTCTTAGTCTGTTGAAGCTTGCAACTTGAACCATGAGAAAAATGTTAGGTTCCATATGGCTCACAAAATATAGGAAGAGGAAAGAGCCTTCATTTATAAAAATGTTGAAACACTTCCTATTCATGATGCATTTGATGATCCTAATATGCATCCCCATTGTAAACTATGTCTTCACGGGCACTTGTTTGTTGATTGTCCATATCATCCACATAAAATCTCCCACACAAGTGAAATCAATGTCCATTATGATTCGCATGTTGAATTAAAAGAAAATTGCTCATCTCACTTTGATTTACTTGAGTCATAGGAATCTTTGAAGAAAGGAGCAATGGAGGAATTCACGTGCTTGGAGGATGTGGAAGGGCCCTCCATTCCTCTAAGTTTGGATTCATCTCATGAATCCATGAGCAAGGATGGTCTACACTTTGATAATCAAGAGGGAGATAAGCAATTACTTTGTACCAATTCTATGGAAGATACTGTGGTTTCTATGGTCAATTATGAAGATACATTCCCCATTTGCAATTCTAGTGATTCTACAAGTAATAAGGATGAATGTGTCGATGAATCTCTAGATCAATCCCAAACCTCACAATCTTGTAAAGATCCCAACAAGCATGAGGAAAACCATTTGTTGCATTCCCTATGTAAGATCGAAAGCACCTTAGAGAACTCTAGGCAAGGTCCAAAAGACGAGAAATCCCATTTCCCTTGAAATGTCAAGCAAATTTGGGTGGCCAAGCAATTACTTACAGCCCACCAAATCGCACTATGATATGGGTACCAAAGACATCCCTTTTACAAAATCAAGTAGCTCACAAAAAACTCCATACTCCATGGTCTAGACCCATCACCCCTTATCTTAAAGAAAGACCACTTCCCACCAAAGGATCTAAAGTAATCAAGCAAAACCTAAAAGAGATCCTAAGAAGAATTTCAACACAAGGACATGCAAAACAAAGACCTGTTGGTGGCCTAAAACCTCTTCGTATGGCATCGTTGGGTGTCAAACCCAACCTTGCCCAATGCACAACATATGTTCAAGATGCATATCAAGTATGCATGCGACTAGGGCCTCATCCAAAGGCCAAACATTAGGGACCTTAAGTTTCACCAAGTCACAAAGAGGGAACATGTACATATGTTGTAAAAAATTGATTTTCATTTTTCTTCTTTCAGGATGGTGGACAAAGGTATCATCCATTCCAATGGATGATGTAAAGGAGAAGACTCTTGGAGTTGCACAATTGGAGAAAAACTCATCATCACCTTACCCTTGAGCAGTTTACTCAATACCAATTCTATTTTTTCACCATGGTTTTTTGTATACATTTTTTTAGAGTATGCATAAGATAGGTTCTCATCATAAGACCATGCATAAGCACTTTTTTGTTTATCACCCATGCACCCTTAGTCTCCACTCATGCACATGGACTAATAAGAGATGAATTCATTTCATCTATATGTATCTATCATCTACATTCCTTCATTACATTCTCATACATCATCCATATTTCATCTGTACATTCCCATCGTGTGAAGAATAAACAAATAAATGAAACAAAAAAGAAGAGAGAAATAAATAAAGAAAGAAAAAGCATTCTAGCACACTCTTCTCACCTACAAGAGGCAAAAGACCAAAGACAACCGATTCGAAAAACCTACAAAAAGCAAGATGAAGTAAAACAACAAAGCATTGCACTCCAACAACACAAGATGATGCACTCAAAGGGACTAATACATGCCCTTCCCCAAAAACATACCTCTTTTGAAATGTCAAATTTGGGGCATTTGGGTGTTGGCGAGTCTATTGCCACCACCATCTTTACTAACAATTAGAAAACATTGGCAATTGCATGAGGAACCTTGTGCCCCATACTCACACAAAGCACTTTGAGGTGAATATCATTATATGAGGGAGAGACTCTCTACTAGAGAGATCAGTTTTGGCTTATGTGCCCACACATGATAATGTTGTAGACCTTTTCACAAAGGCCCTACCTAGGGAGAAGTTGAAGCTTTTCACAAAGCTTTGGGCTTACTTCCTTTTGTTGATTGATTTCTTTCTAGATATCTTGGTACTTCTTTGTACATGAGTGCCAAATCCTTGTTCATTGCAACACTCACAAGAGGGATTTTTTAATATATTTTGCTAATGATGTGCATGAACATACTTAGGACCATCGAGGCACTTTTTTCCCTCTTTAGGAGGCTTTTTTTCCTCGACATATACATACACCTATTACTCTAACAAATCACTTATGTTTGTACATTCAATTGGTAATTAAATTCAATATTATGTTTTTATCCAAGCTTCTTCTTCTTTCTTGTGTTTTGTGTGTGTGCGTGAGACTCCCAAGGTGCTATGCACTAGTGACAAGTGAGACTAGGTAGTCCTCACTCATCCAACAAGTGCACATGGTGGTGGTTTGATACACAAACACTAAATTATCAAACCAAGAGTATGACCTATTCAAGTGCTTGGAAACATGTGCTCTAGTGATGGTAGATGTGGGAACGCATCAAGGTATTTTATTCAGTGGCCATGAATAAAAGCAATGATGTATTCCGTATCTTGGCTATTGAGGATAGATTGGATAGTACTAATTACCCATTGTGGGCATATATGATGCATCATGTATTGGTAGCAAAAGGAATATGGAATATTGTGCAGGGCATTGAAAACCTTCTTACCTTCTTTCCCACATTCCTTCTTGCACTTTGCATACTCAAGTGATAGTAATGATATACGTTCAGGTTCACTTGACCTTTAGTATATTGATGTGTGTTTTGCAAAGAAACTTCCAATTCTTCTTAAGTTACCACCAATGGTTGAGCAAGCATGGAGATATGCAATTCATGAGTCCTCCTAGTAGTAGAATATATATTGAGAACTTTTAGCACTTCTCACTTGTGATATTATGTTACTCTCTATTGTAGATATGCTTCCTTGCTTTTGTTATGGAACTCATAAAAATATGTAGCAAGTGGCTGGATCGTGCTAGGAATATCTCTAAGTGGTACTCCTAGAAGCCTATGGAGAGCATCTCTTCAAAGATTTGCTTGTAGTAGGTAGGTAAGTATTTGATGCACGCATGCCAAGCGTATACAATGTTCATAGAAGGTTTTTCGCTCATATCATATACCAAATCAAAGTTATCTTCATTAAAACCTAGTGTTGAGATACACGGAGCCTTGGCATTGTGAAATGTTTTGAAAATGATGGCCATGAGATCGAAAATTTTCATCTTTGCGGCTACTCAAGCATGTTCTTTAATCAGGGGGTCCAATGGGGAATGATCGATACCATGTATGCTACTATGGGAGGTCCGCGGGGTGGAGCGAAGTATGGGTAGTTTAACTAGTATGAGCATCTAGGAGTGGTTCTAACTTTTACTCCAAATGTTGGACAAGGGCATCTACGAGGAATTGGACCATAACATGAATTATACTTTGTGCAGTGGTGCAGCCGACCATGTTATCAGCATCTCTAGATAAGTTTCTAGCAAGTGTGCTCACCAATTTGGTTGGAATATTGTACCTTGTTGAGCCCTCTCTTGGATGTCACCTAGTTGGAATTGGGTTGCGAACATGGGCTCCTCATCTACCACTCTCGGCTTCCGCATTGTATTTGACCAAAAGTAGGAAGTAGAGAATATGTTGCATTTCAGAAGTTGTGATCAAGCATTTGTGGGATAGGTTTTGAAAGTACTCTGAATTGAGCACCATTTCTGCAAGATTTGACATTGATTGTATCTGAATTGTCACATGGTCATCGTGAGTACATCCAATCTCTTTGACTTGTTTAAGCTACTGAGGGATGGGTTCTTCATATGTCTCTTGGCCTTCCTCAATGATCGGACCACTTGGGACCAATTGTGGTTCATATGCATCTTCAAATCTTTCTTCCACTGGAATTTCCACTAGCTCTTTGGGTTCAATCACCTCTTGTGGAGATGGTGGCTGTTTGTACTCGAAGAGCTTCATTTGCACTCCTCTATCTCTTTGTGTAAGGCTTCAATCTCTTGTTGAGCGACACTAATTGGGATAGCATCTAGCATCTTTGTGCTGGTAGATGGTTTAAGATTGTGTAATTGGTTGAGCTCAACTTGTAAGTGATCATATGAGTTGAGGAAGTTGGTGTGTTCTTCTAAGAGTATGTGGATTGTCTCGGATGGCACAACTTGGAATCTGGAGGTACTCTCCATGGAAGCTTTGAGGTTGTCTTGATTCTATTGTTGAAGGCACTTATTTTCTTTCGATGTTGCTGCCATATGTCAGTGCACAAGGGCCATGTTTTTTTGGAGTTTGGCATTGCGCTCCATTTGAGTGCATAAATGAGCTTTCATTTCCTTTACTACCTCTTGGTCAATGTTTTCGAGCTTTGCATCTAGCTCATTGTGTATGTAGAGAGTATCAAGTCTGCCTGAACACGGAAAAGTGTGTTTTCATGGTCAGGCAAGGCAAGATTCTAGGACACATAGTGTCAAAGAATGGCATATCCACCGATGAAGAGAAAGTAAAAGCCATAGCAGAGTTACCTAGGCCAAAGAATGTCAAGGAAGTACAAGCTTTCATGGGGCATTGTGGCTATTACCGATGCTTTATACACATGTACGCCATCATTCCCAAGCCTCTGTATGGTCTTTTGACTAACTTCGAGTGGACTAATGAATGTGAGGACTCCTTCAATGAGCTCAAAATAAGATTGTGTTCAGCACCAATCTTGACCACACCAGATTGTAATAAGCCATTTCATGTTCATGTGGACGCATCCAATTATGCTATTGGATGTGTACTTGCACAACCTACGGTGAAGGTAATATGGATCTTCCAATTGCCTACGCTAGTAGACAGTTGAATGCAGCTGAACGGAACTATACCACCACCGAACGAGAAGGATTAGGCATGGTATATGCAGTTAAAAAGTTTAGACACTATTTGCTTGCAAATAAGTTTAAATTTTTTACCGATCATCAAGCACTGTTGTACCTGGTAAACAAGCCATGCAATACAGGTAGATTAGTAAGATGGTTCCTCTTGCTAATGGAACATGACTTTGAGGTCGTGGTGAGGAAAGGCAAGACTCACTTGAGAGCAGACCATCTATCTAGGCTCACATCTAGAGAAGCCCCACAAGGAGTATCGGATGACC
Source organism: Ceratopteris richardii (assembly GCA_020310875.1). Taxonomy (NCBI): domain Eukaryota; kingdom Viridiplantae; phylum Streptophyta; class Polypodiopsida; order Polypodiales; family Pteridaceae; genus Ceratopteris; species Ceratopteris richardii. The sequence goes on from CM035422.1 coordinate 69,392,298, forward strand.
TTCCTGATGCTTACTTGTTTAATTTGGAAGTTGTACCTCAGTGGGCTAAGCCATTAGTGCCAGTATTGACATACGGGCCTAACCACCCAGTCATAAACACTCAAGATAGGGAGATAGTAAAAGCCCAAAAATACCAGATCATGGCAGGAAGTATGTACAAGCACACAGATCAAGGGATCCTAGCTTGTTGTGTGGAAGAGGATGAGTACGCAAAATGGTTGCAAATAGCACATGTAGGTGCATTAGAGAAACACTACTCAAAGCAACGAACCCTACAGACACTAAGGAGACTTGGAGTGCATTGGCCAACTATGGAAGCAGATGTCCATAAGTTGTGCAAGGAATGCCCAATCTGTTGCACTAAACCACCTGTGGAGCATGCCACTCTTTATCAAGTGTCCATAGTGCCAGATTGGAGTGAACCATTAGTAGCTTTCTTGAGGATGAGAACATTCCCTCAAGATATGACACTGGCCAGACAAAGAAGTCTAGAACAAGAAGCCCTAGATTACTCTCTCATTGATGACAATCTATACAAGCGTGGTAAAGATGGTTACCTGAGACTATGTGTCCATGAGAGTGAATATATCAAGATCTTGGAAGCTGCTCACCAAGGTGTAGCAGGAGGACACTTTGGACCAGATCGGATGATCAAGGCAATCCTATTTGCAGGCCTATGGTGGCCGACCCTTCACATGGATGCACATGCCTATGTGAAGAGGTGTGATGTTTTTCAGCGAACTCAGTATCCTATATGCAAAGATGAGATGCCACTAAAGCCTATGATGGGTGGACGTGCATTCTCTAAGTGGGGAATAGACTTTGTTGGTCCGATTAATCCCCCAGCTAAGGGTTCACATGCGGAATATATCATTGTGGCCATAGACTATCTAACCAAGTGGGTAGAAGTGAAAGCCACGACTAAGAATGATGCCCAGACAACCGCCAAATTCTTATTTGAGAATGTATTTACACGAGACGGGCTACCTATAGAGCTAGTCAGCGATAGAAGGACTCACTTCTTGAATGAAGTTATCGAAAATCTTCTCCAAGAGTTCTTGGTAGTACACAAGAAGTCTGCCCCCTATCACCCACAAGCTAATGGGCAAGCCGAAAGCACAAATAAGATTCTATGCAACATGCTTACCAAATTAGTGAATAATAAACGCTCTGATTGGGACAAACAACTACACCATGATGTTTGGGCATACCGAGTTGCCTATGAAACGGTACTCCAAGCCACACCCTTTCAGATGGTATTTGGCCAAAATGCAGTGCTACCATTGGACTTCTTGATACCTACACTAAAGGTAGCACAGGAGCATGAGTGGACGGGTCATGAACTCTCTTTGAGGATTTTTGATCTGGAACGACTAGGCGAGACAAGACTAAGAGCTGCAGCAGGTATATATGCCGCTAAGAAAAGACAAAAGGCGTACTTTGATGCCCATGTTAAGGATAAAGGATTGAAGGCCGGAGATTTAGTTTTAGTCTACACCCTGAAGCAACATGCGAGAAAATTAGAGAAGCGTGGCTATGGACCTATGATCATAAATAGGATCTCAACGAGTGGAGCAGTACAACTAGCCACATTAGAAGGCGATATTCTACCTAGCTACATAAGCGGGTGCAGAGTCAAGTTATATCAAGAACCTCTGACTGAAGAGATGCTAAATCGACTCAACATTGCCAAGAAACGCAAAGAGGAATAAAAGCAAATTTGAGAAGAAGCTCAAGCAGAAGCTTTAGAATGCATCAGAAGGATGAAGTTGAGACAACAGGGTAGGGATCAGCCTAGGGCAGATGACTGTGCGGACCCAGGATATCATATGGCAATGTGTGAAGTCTCCAGAATAAGTGCCCATAGAATAATCGATCGACGCCCATTTGTGACCTTAGAGATAGGACAAGGAATAAGTGCAAAAATTGTGCGAGCCTTGATTGACTCAGGTGCAACCACTAGTGCTGTTCGGCTTTCTTATTGCCAACAATTGCAATTGGATGTAAAACCCCTAGAAGCATATCTGATAGGATTAGGAGGTGTTGAAACCCCTTGCATGGGAGAGGTGGAGCTTCCCCTCTACATTCAAGAGGTCCTCATGCCAGCAAAAGTACTAGTATGTGAAGACGAGGATCTTACCGAACCTCTTGTCTTAGGCCAAGACTGGATCTATGATCACGCAGTCAACCTCAACCTAAGAAGTGGACTTCTTCAGGTTTGGGCAGGCCAAATCCGCCTTACAATTGAATTAGAAAATCAAGCTGTCAAACCATTAGAACGGGCACCAACTCCTGGTCCCTCCAGGAACCCACGTGAAGATAACAATGTTGTTCTTGTCCAAAGTTCTATGGTGCAGAGGATTGTCACTCTTGCCAAAGGTACAGAAGTCAAGGAGGAACTCCCATCTGTTCCAGAGAAGAATCTAAAGGGGAAGGCTCAGCAACACCCGACACTGAGGAGACCGATGAACAAGAAGCATGAGCACCAACTTCGGCAGTATGAAGTGCCTCGTGGCATGAAACAGATATGGATACGCAAGGGGGAAAAAATCATGGCCCCAAAGTCATTGTCTCAAAAGAGCATCAAACAAGCCACACTGGCAAGGACTAAAACGAAGGAGATCCCTAGTCAACACTCTAGGCATACCATGTCTATTTGGGTCCCTAAGCGGTCAATGAAGGCTAGCCCCAATGCTAGACAGATATGGGTGCCCAAGGCCTGCTTACGAGCCCAAATAGCTCCAACTCTAGTCACTAGCATAATTCAACACTGACAAGTCCTCTGGGCAAACAACTCAGGAACTCTACTTACATTCCACACTAACACGCACTCGGTCAAACCTAGGAATGTCTGGAAATGGGTACCCAAAAGGTCCCATATCCAGCACAATCTAGTCCATGAACCTTTAACCGTCATCAGCTCAAGGAGCCACGAATCCTCAAACAAAGTCTGGAGAATTAAACCCTGTATCAAACCCCCATACCCAATTTCGTAAATCCATCCACTCTGAAGTAGATGCATTCTGAGTACCTTGCATATCCAAAGTATGCATCTAGAATGACACTAACCACTAACCACCACTCACATCTATCACAAACACTTCACCTCTAACCACTAACCATCTCGATTGTCATGCTAGTATTGTGGAGGGAACACTATTACATCCTGTTTCCTATGCAACACTAATGTGCCTCTCTTCTGCTAGCAGATAAGCATCAATTGCTGCAAGGAGTCTCATGGCAACAGCAGCAGGAACAAGCTCCCAAGCAGGCACTAGCACTCAAAGTAATTGGGATACCATGCCTGTGGAAGCTCCACTGACAGCAAGGCCTGAAGAGCTTTTGAATGTGAGAAGAATTCCTATCTCGGATCCTCCAAGTGGCCTAACAGAAAGAGTGAAGGGGCATTCTCATTGGTGCAACGAGATGCCAGGAGACTTGGGAGATGCGGACCACATATGGGAGTCCAAGTTGGAATTCGGAGGAGTATGGTGGACATTTCAATTCTTCTCGAGAGAATTTGAAACATTACAGAATGCAACTCCTCTTCAAGATATTTGGTTGAAAGCGGGATTGCAAGATTATTTTAGTGCAGCTTTACCTAAACCTGATTTTCTTCGGTGCTACTACTTGATTGCCACACTGAAGGCGATAGGAGATAAAGATCATTCAGGCACATTCCTGGTGCCCTCTCTATCAAACCAGGAGGAAATGAAGAAGTTTGAGTTGAATATTACTTTAATCAGGGAAGCCCTTCAGGTGTATGGCACCCACATACCTTCCGATCGAGATCCTTTGATACCGGAGTCCATGAAGAACAATAAAATCAAGAAGTTGAAAGAAATGTGTGCCCTCACCCCCAACATCGTCATACCATTACAGATGTGCCTTCAACACTTCGCTTTTCCAGCGCAAGACCGGTTCACCCAACCTCATAAGAAAATCTGGTATGGATTATACCTAGCAGAGACTGGGAGCTTACCAATTAAAATGCATGTGTGGATCCTGGACCAGTTATATGAAGCAGGCAAACGAGGTGTGAGGAAGCCTACCTTGAATGGTTGTTGTGCGATTACAAGAATTATCTACAGATGCCTTGCCTATGATGTGTCAATCGCAAGGGCCCTTAAGTACTCACAACTGGAATTCTCCAAGGGGCGAAAGTCAGGGGTTCAACCTGCAAAAGGAATGCCTGGTTCGCTTTCACAGGTTCTAATCCCTCGTGAGGCCACCATAGAGGCTTCCCTCAGAGAAGAGGAACAAGTAGCCCCTTTCACTATCCATCTCCAAGGACCACAATCAGGAAGCATGGTACAGCCCACTCCATCTGCCCCTCCACTACCCACAGATGCTGAGTTTGCATCCATGGCTACTTTGGTAGAAGATACATCTTTTGACTTTGAAAGCTTCTTGTAGACAGCCCACTTATCTGAGAGTGAATTCTTCTCAGACACGGACGGCCCCGAATCATCATCCCAGAGAGGACGGACACATAGTGAAACCCGAAGAGTGCATTGGGAAGATGAGGTACAACATACTCACGTGGAAGGCACACATGAACAAGAGGAGAGTGAGGAAGAAGCCCCCGCCTACACTGCACAACTTAAACGACTCCACAAAACGATCAAGCAAGTGCAGAAAAGGCATAAGTGGTCAGAGGAGGCACATAGAGCACTGGTGAACCAAATGGTGCAGGCAGAGAATGTAGACCCTCAATTTGTAGAATCATTGAACCTTTTAGCAGATACCTGCGGAATAGTGGAAGCCATGAGGACCATGGTATATCGTAATACCCCTCAATATGACCAACGAAGGATCGATACAAGACCACAACGGGGAAAGATGATTCAGATGGAAGTCTCTACCTCACTCCCTACAAACACTCAGGAAGATGTTCACATGGCAAGCCCATCCAATAGTGATGAACCAGATGTACATATCCAGATACCATCTCCACCATCACCTCCCATCCAACCCTCAGAACCCCTCACCACTAGCCATCCTGAACAACCAGTATCCACCCATAGTGAACCCGTTCTACACACCACCATTTATCCATCCTTCCCTTTACCTACATCCACCACTTCCAACCCATTTTCCGAACCCCAGATAGATCATCCCATCACCGATCATACTGTAATAGGTCACCCATCGTCTCTCCCACCTCTCGTACATCCACATGACCCTACTCAAACATTAACACACCCAATTCGCTTCACACATACTTTTCCTCTCTCCCAACCCCAACCCATTGGGCCACTCCTAACCTCCTCAGAGCCTACACAAGTCACCCTACCTTCGTTCTTGGCAAACCTTGTGGAGAAAATTGAGAATTACAGGAGAAAATCCCACTCCCACCCCACCTCCCCCACATTCACGACAACCACTAACACACCACCCACCATTCCTGTGTTCACGATCACACTTCACACACCATCACGTCCGATCCCATGGACATTTCACCATCCACAGGAGCACCCACCACCACATTTGTTCCAACATCCTCACATTTCACTTCACTCATAGGCACATCATCCACTTTTCCCTTCCCCATTTCCCAACCCTTTGCATTTTCCACCTCTACCCCTGCATCCACATCATTTAGTCATGCACTAGACACCATGTTCGAAGCGGCCACTCAACTTAAGCAAGAGTATAGATTACTGGAAGAAAATAACACAGAGCTGTGCAATCTCTCGGCTCAACTCCAAGCACGTGTCAATGCCTTGGAGCTAAGTAATACAGCACTACAACATGAAGTGACCACCCTCCAACAATCCCAGGTGGAGCTCGAAGCCAAACATACAGAGACGACTAGGGCAACGGAAGAACAACTCAGAGATCAGCTAGCCCGTAATGCTAGACTACAACGAAACATGGCTCTACTCCGACGCCACCTAGCGGCTGCACAAGAAAAAAACAGGAGATTACAGCAACAAAATCAAGACAACCTCAAAGCCGCCATAGAAAATACTCCAGGGGCACCCATCGACCCTGCTAACTTCTGGGCCATCCCTTCAGAAAGCATACAACAAATATTGGAAACCTATGCCAACCTCCTAGAAGCACATGATCAGCTTGCCGACCAAGTCAAGGAATTACAAAGATCCCAAGTGCCTACACCACAACCACTAAAACCTACAGAGATGGTCGATGTTGCTACTTCACCAGAACCTGAACCTTCAACGGCAATGAGGTACTTGAGCTACGACAACAGATTGCAGAATTAAAGATTAAGTTGCTACAATACGAACGACCCCCCTCTCCACCTGATCAACCAACAGAGGAGGAGGCCATAGCCATTCCAGTGGAGGAAACATTTGACGATACTTATGAGCCTCAACCTTTTCCAGGAGGCACAATCACTGATGAGGGACAAGACACATACGAGGAACCCCCTCTGGCATGGATGAAACAGGTAGAAGAGATGGGGGTGACTCACGAAGAGTGTATCTCAACTCAGATGGTGGTTATGAAGACTATTGAGGAGACCATACTTCAATCAGAATATTTCAAGCACTTGGCTACCAGGCGACTGATAACCAGCTCAGAATTACAATATAAACCATACTTTGTACTGTTGGAAGGCTACAATGCCGAGATCAACACAAAACCAACAAGTACCCTACTTTTGCTACCCAGTTTGAACCTGAGGACATTCCAGAGGACGCCCACAAAGGGAACATATTCCAACCAACCTGGAGGCAAAAGTTACTGGAGACCTATCCGGAGATGCTATGAACATGGGATCACGCGCCCATGCACTTGAAGTATAACAATTGCTACGGGCCAGTGCAACGGAGAAGATCATGGAAGGCATTTGCCATAAAGGTTAAGAACAATGCCAATTGCAAAGAATGGCTCAATTACCCCGCCATTGCACCCCCAACAGGCACACCAACAGTTCAATACATGATAGCTACCATCAGACATTGGATGCCACGCCTACACCCCATGCCAGATGTCACCGCACAGATGATGCTCAAAATTTTGGACATGATGCAAGTGGTGTTAAAGACTTTCCGAAATGTACGTAATATCTAGCCTCCAATTCCGGGCTTCATCAACGGTAACTATGATTTACTTTATGATATGAGCATGACCCCGAGTATCAGAGTGGCTTATGTGTGGCATGCACGAATAAGATATCTCCCTGCTTGCTACAAGCAAACGTTTGATGACATGTTCACCACGGGGTTCTGGGAAGCACACTCAGAAGTGTTTGCGCCATGCCCAACTCATCACCTACAATTATTCGCCTGCGAACAAACAATGCATTTAGAGCTCTACACCACGCCACAACCTGACCTACCGGGCGTAGTTAATTGGGAGGCCCTGCAGAGAGACCTGGTCAAAGGACTGCGGATTAAAGAACAAGAATTGGCAACCGACATACTACAGCAGTACATTGATCAAACCGTGGAGCAGAGGTCTGTTAGAGGCGACAGACGCTAGGGGGGGGAGAGTGTTGGCATCATATGGGAAGAAGCCAAGTATGGGCATGCATGCGGATCTAGCACTAAGGCAACCTATTAAAATTTTTCCAAACCTTACATCATTTTAAAAGTGATTCTCATCACTAGAAACCCTTGTAAATACCGTTTCATCTTTTTGTAGCTCCATTTTGTACAAGCTGAGGAGTCCTCAAGCTTGGGGAGCCTTAGAAGTACTTGCCTGCCAATTTTCATATTTTTTAGATCTCGTTTGAGCCCTCAAATAAGCCCTAGAACCTAATTTTTAACTAGGTCGGACACTACGTCTGGACAGGGCCAAAGCTAGTCAAAAACTATAAATAGAGCTAGAGAGCTCATTTTTGGGGCTAGCTTCTTGTAGTTTTGAGCTTGTATGCGAACTTGGTTATAGTAGAAGTGGTTCCATTGTCTTACCCTCTTTGTTCTTTCCCTGTGTGCACGTGTGTATGTATGTGTGTGCATGTTTGTGTGCTTCTCACTCACTCATTTGTGCCTTCACTTGCTCGAGGTCTTCATACCATCCTCATGTCTTCCCGGATTGACATTAAAGGAGGTGCTACTCATCACTGAGCTACATGTAGCTTCGATTCAAGATGTAGACAGCAGTGTTGACAGCCTCTGCCCAAAATTGATTAGGCAAACCCTTTCCTTTCAACATGCACCTTGCCATCTCCATGATGGTTCGATTCCGACGTTCTGCAACACCGTTCTGTTGAGGACTATGTGCCACTATGAGTTGATGCTTGATTCCCTTACTCTTGCAGAAATCTTCAAACTCTGTTGATGTGAACTCACCACCGCCATCTGTTCTGAATTTCTTCATCTTCTTCCTTGTTTCAGTTTCAACAAGCTGAAGCCATTCTTTAAACTTACCAAAAGCTTGAGCCTTATCACGAAGGAAGTACACCCACATCTTCCTGCTATAGTCGTCGACAAGTAACATGAAGTAGGAAGATCCGCCCATGGCCTGTGTAGGCATTTTTCTGCACAAGTCAACATGCACCAACTCTAGAGGATAGCTTGCCCTGTTCTTGCTTTCTTGTGGAAACGCCTTCCTTTGTTGCTTGCCCATCATGCAAGCTTCACATGGTTCCTTCATTTCTACAATCGATGGTAGGTGTGCAACCATACCTCTATGATGCATCTCCTTCAGTATCGGGTATCCAATGTGGCCGAATCTCTCATGCCATAGCTTACTTGTGCCCACGTTTGTAGTGGCTGTAAGAGCACACAACTCATACAGATTGTTCCTCCTTATGGCAGTCCCAACAATGTTGTTGTTACCGTCCATAATCTTAGCTCCTGTCTTACTGAAAGATGCTTGATGACCTTGATCAATTATAGAAGCTACTGAAAGTAGATTTCGTTTTATTTGTGGAACATACAACACATTTGAAAGCTTTCTGATATCACCGTTAGAGTTAATGAAAGAAACCGTACCTTCGCCCTCTGCAAGACATCTTGCATTGTTCCCTACCTTTACTGTGATGGGTTCCTTTAGAGGCTGTAAGGAATTGTAAAGGTCTTTTCTACTCATCATGTGACGAGATGCACCACTGTCCAACACCCATGAGTCATCTATTCCGGAATCTTCAGCCGAGGAGCACACCTCCTCTATCGTAACAAATAACTCAAGCTTTGTTTCTGCTGTGTTGGCAGACTCCTTGCCCTTGCCACCTTTTGAAGAGCCACTCTTCTCTTCTGCCTTCTTGATGCGACAGTCTTGGATTCTGTGTCATTTCTTCTTACAGTGGAAACACTCTCCCTTGAACTTCTTTTTGTCGTTCTTCTTTTTGTCTCCATCTTTTGAATGGTCCGCTTTGCCTCCTTTGGCATTTGCTGTGAATGCAGCATCTACTTTGCTACCAACACTCCTTGCCTTGAGCCGTAGCTCCTCCTCCATGAGTAATTCACTAAATTCTTCAAAAGTTAGTGGTTGAGGTCTGATTTGAGTGTTAAGAGCAGTTACCAGACCATCAAACTTAGGTGGACAGATTCGAAGGCAACGACGAGCTAGCTCCTCACTTGACTTTTGAACACCTGCTCCCGCCATTTGATCTCGTAGATTCTTTATGCGAGTGATAAACACCTCTGTAGTCTCCCCATCAGCAAAACGTTCTGCTGCAAGCTGATTCTCCAAGTTCTGAATTCGTGTCTGATTATGAGTTTCATATTGATTTCTCAATATGTTCCATGCTTCACATGCCTTCGTAGTATGTTGAATGAGAGTCAGAACACTATCAGAAGTACTTGTAACTAGAGCACAAAGTGCATCTGCATTTCTATGTTTCCAAGCACGTAGAAGGTCAGCATCAAGAGGAATCATTCGACCAGGATTATTTGGATCAGGGTTTTCTTGGGGCTCATGATCAGTCCCAAGAACAGTCTCCAAAAGCTCATACCAATCAAGAATAGAAGGGATTTTGAACTTCCACAGGGTGTAGTTCGTACCATCAAGTTTACCTTCAATGAAGGCTGGTGGCCGTATCCGCAACGTTGGGATGATCGGCATCATTCGTGCTCCTGCTTGTGCGCCCCCTACTCCTGATGATGAACTACCTTGGCCCCCAATTGTAGATGATGACGCACTGCTTGACATCTTCTCTCTTTTGTTGCTAAGACCTCTGCATTTTTGCTTCTATACCACTCAGATCCTCCTGAGCTCTGATACCATGTAAAAAAATAACAGCACAGCGGAATAGACCTGTAGACAGAGTTGAGAGAAAAATGCAGACAAAGATAGACGGAGACTGAGAGATAGAGAACTCAAATTCTCAAATTGCCAAACATAAAGCAGTTACAATGATGGTGCTGTCCACATGTGCGCTCCCATTGTGGAGCTTAGATGGCGATCTAGACAGACTCTAGATGAAGGGCTTACTAGTGCGTAATGCTATGTAAAGCTCAACCTGGGCCGTGCTTATATAGCTTTTACAAGGCGGTTTGGTATAGATAAACATAGTCGAGAAATACAAAATAGTCGATAAAATACATGATCCGACAATATCTCCACGACCAGAAGTCCTACCGTCTTGGCCCTACGGGCCGGGGGGATAGGCCCCCCGGACCCCGCAGAAGGGGGCAAGCCCCCCTCTGCACTCCCCCCATTAAGGTTCTTTGGGGAAGCCGCGCAATGCCACAGGGCCTTTATTTTCACCTTAAATGGTAACCCAGTGGCCTGGAAGTTTATGCCCTACCTAACCTAACGGCTAGGCTCACAAAGATCATCTACAACCATCAACGGTCACACATAGACCTCATCTAACTTGGAATTTAGGGTTCCACAAATGTTCGGGCTCTCATAATGGCTTCTCCTCATAATGGGGGCCTTACAACTTAGAGCACCATGGATCATTTGTGGTCTCATGAGGGTGGAATATTGAGCATATCTAACATTAACAACCTCTTTATCCTTTGTTCTCATTATGGGATGTTTGGGTCCAAAAGTGAGAATAGGAACTATGGCTTTAGCCCAATTAGGTACTACTTCCAAGTTGAACAAGTAAGCATCAAGAAGTTCATCTGATACTCCTTGCAGTGATTATCCTGAAGTTAGTCTAGAAAGCTGATCCGCTCGAAGAGGAGACTTGCCTTTCCTAACAACTACTTCAAAATCATATTCTATTAGTAAGAGGAACCATCTTACTAACCTACTTGTGTTGTAAGGTTTGTTCACTAGGTAGAGTAGAGCTTGGTGATCCATAAAAAACTTAAACTTATTTGCAAGCAAATAATGCCTAAACATCTTGAGTGAATACACCATGCCTAATCCTTCCCTTTTTGTAGTTGTGTAATTTCTCTCTTCTGCGTGCAACTATCTACTTGCATAAGCAATGGAAAGATCAATGTTTCCTTCACCTGTGGGTTGTGCCAACACACATCCAATAGCATAATTGGAAGCATCCACATGAACATGGAATGGCTTAGTCCAATCTGGTGTTGAACACAATCCTTGTTTAAGCTCATCAAAAGAGTTCTCTCACTCTTCATTCCACTCAAAATTAGTTAGAAGGTTGTACAGAGGCTTTGAAATTAGTGCATACATGTGGATAAAGCATTGCTAATATCCACAATGACCCATGAAAGCTTGTACTTCTTTGATAGACTTTGGTCTAGGTAGCTCTGCAATGGCTCTAATCTTCTCTTTGTCCATTGATATCCCATTCTTTGGCACTATGTGTCCTAGAATTTCACCTTGCCTAAGCATGAAAATGCTCTTCTCTTGATTTAGGCAAACTTGATATTCTCTAAATTTGTAAAAGATATGTTTTAGTTCAAGGATATGTGTGTTTCATGTTGGAATGAGCACACATGTAATCAACATAGACGTCTAAGTTCTTTCACAAGAATTCCTCAAACGCATGACACATCAACCCAAATGGTATCACACAAAATGTAAAGATACCCCATTCTATGGCAAAAGCCATCTTATGTTGGACTTCAGAGGTAATGGCTACTTAATTGCAGTATGAGAATCCGTCAAGAAAGTTGTAGACTTCCTTTCATGATGCACATTCTAATATGTTGGATCACCAAGCTTTCACTATGCTTGAAATGAACTTTTCCTTCTCACTTCAACCATCATATGGATGGTGTTGTACATGTACTTTGGGAGTGGCACTTATGTGCACACTTTTCTTTGTATTGATTGTAGGATTACTTATGATCACTTATTTTGTAACTAAGGTATTTACCTTTGTAAAGGAGAAAAGTAAAAGCCCCAGACTTCACGATTTTGAAAGTAGTTAGATTGAGTTTTAATCAATCAACCAAAAAGTTGATATAATTTCAACTTCCATTTTTCTTGTAATATAGGAAGAGATTCCAATCATCTTCAACAAACAATCCTATGAGGATTTGAATTAAAAGCCATGAGATTTGAGTCTTGGAAGACCACTAAAAGTTCTATATAAGACCACATATTATTTGTATTTTATGTGAGTGAAGATTTGCTATAATAGAAATAGACTTTTCTTCATTGCTTGGTGCCACATAAATTCTCTGCTACTTCTTCCTCAGATGCAATCATCTTGAAGAGTTTGGTTCTCTCTCTAGAAAACTCCAAATCAAGTGATTGAGCACTCATTAGAAAAATATTACTTTCTAGTTTATGTGTATAAATTTTCAAGTCATTTGATTTAGTAGATTTAAATGAATAACTGCTCACTCCTCAACATCCAAATCAGTCATCCTATCAACCAAGGATGTATCTAGTTGTGCATCCCAAGAGATAAATTGCTCTATCACACATTGTGTACCATGAGAGCAATACTACTCATACTACACCAAGTGTAACACATTTGCACTTGGAGTTGTCCATCTTTGGATGGTTGACATAGGCACAGAGTGAGTGTGATCTTTGCAAGAACTTCATCAATTCTTGCATTAGTCAAATGTTAGCTTGAGTCTTGTCGATATGAGTCTAGAGCAGTTTGAGGTGCATGGATACACCTTGTTTGAGGCAGTTGGTGTAGGCTGATTAGTATGGGTTGAGATCATTCTTTGTATGTATTACCACTTATGGTCACATTGAACCTTAAGTGGGAGATTTTTGAGAATGTAAGGGTCATGTGACCTTACCCCTATATTCATATACAGATATCATTTATAGGGCATTACCTCATGGAGATCATTATGTGGGTTTCGAGCCTCCCATGCCATGTCTCATTTTGTCTACCTATAGGTAGGTCTATTGACATTTATTATGCACATGTATAGCACAATTTAGATGCTCATGATGCTTATGTAGAGCATGATTTGGTTGATCATGTTGATGCTCTTGTGGAGCACACTTTGGATGATCATTTGGATGCTTTGGAGCATGATGTGGATGCTCATGTAGATCATTGTGATGATAATCAGTATCATTAGGCATGTGCACACATCCACGATTCTCATCTGAGAATCAACAAAACCACTCACGATGTGGAGTAACATGAAAACTGGCTAATGTAGCAAGAAACCAAGATGTGTGATATCCAATGAACAAGAGGAATCTTGAGATGAATCGAAAGTGATATCACCATCACTAGCATAATCAAGTGCCATAGACTCTCATTAATCCCCTAGCTGACCTACATCATGTGCATATCTTTGATGTTGTCATCGCATCCACATGAAGCAAAGGAGGTGGAATAGGTGGATATGGGAGCAATAGAGGTAGAGGTGAACACACCTTTAACAATAGCAATACAGGCCACAACAGAAGGGACTAAAAAAATATTTTGAAGATCAACAAAGAATCATTGCTTTTGGTGAATCTAAACCACAAGGAAGGTAAAGAAGATGATCATTTATTATACATAGATTCAAGATGTTAAAATCATGTTGCATGGAACATAACCCTCTTATCTGATTTGGAAAGTCCAAAGCATAGACATGAAGTACAAAAAGGGGATGACGCAAAGCATAATGTGGAGAAGATTGGTAATGTCAAAGCTTCCAATGGTATGACAAAAATTTTGCGCAAGGTACTGTTAAACGTTAAACACGGGACTAGCTGTCAGTAGCGCGTTTAAACATTTATTGGGTTCTTGGGAGTGGAAGGGGTCTGTTAAACAGAGGCCCTATACTTAGTTCCCAAACTAACCACTTTACACATAGCAATACACTGATGCTCAAAACTCTATCAAGACTCCGTTACACTTACAATCTTACAGTACTCAACCAAACTCTCCCACAGTTGACCGAACACACTGCACCAGACTATGCAGTATCGTGATACAGAGTTACTTGATTAACTTAATAGCTATTCCAAATACAAACTACTGTAACGCTAAGGACAATATCAGTAATTCAACCTTCACCGAATAGGTACAAACAATCAAACAAAATCGAAAACACAGAAGAACTCAACAATCTCAGACACACAGTACTTGGGGGGGGGGTCCAGTACTTACTGTAGCTTAACCTTTACCATATGAGGACAGACCTCAACACCGAAGACAATACAATATGACTCAGAGTTCTCAGAACACTACCGCAATTACACAGACTTCATCCAACAAGTCACAGCACCTTACAAGAAAGAGCGACACTACGATACGCTTAATCAACAGAACAATCACCACCGAAACCCCCACAGAACAACTCGCTCAGACAAACAGTCTGGCGATCTACTAGGCGTCTATGTAACTCTCAACAGAAAACCAGTGTCGATAGATAACAAGGCAAAACAAGAATAGTATACTCAAGATTGTTCAACAACACCACAGCAACATCATAGCCTAATCACCCAGACAGACAGTCTGGTGATCCCAACGAACGTCACTGAGCATCTCTTTTTCATTGCTTTATATAAAGATTACAACGTATTTGTGTAACAACCTTTCGTTCGTGCGAACAAGATTCAATTTTTTACAACTTCCAATCCGACGGCCGACTAACACTGGCACGCACGGTGGACTCGAACCGGCAAGTTTATCAAAATTACGGTTCATCTATAATGCCTTCTAAATACATGGATCTGGCTAATCTAAAGGTTCGGGCGATTTTCTTTTTTAAAGCTTCTAACATCTGTTTTAAAGTATCTGGTTCTACTAATTGGGCATCTGTTCTTACAGAACTTAAGGAAATGGCTTCGGTCAGCAAAACTTCTGCCTGTGTTTGCAGAAAAGCCTCTTGTAAATAAAATTCGTTTGATAAGGCTGCATCTCTGGATACTTTCATCTCTGCAACTTGCTTCTCCATTCTGACTACTCTATCTTTTTGAGCGTCCAGTTGGTTCTCCCTTCTTTCGATTTCTTGATTTTGAAATTGGATGGTTCTGGAGTAGGCATCCCTTTCTCTTTGGAGATCTGTTATTACCTTTTGTCATTGAGCTTCCTCAGTCAATACTCGTTTGAGAATACTTTTTACTTCATATAAATCTATCTTGCATCTGTGGAGTTCTTCAGCAGTTTTCATAGCCAGATCGTGTTGTTCTTGGTCTCGTTGTACCACTTCATCTAGCGTCTGTCTTGTTTCTTCTAACAGATTCCCTATAGCAACTCGTGCATCTTCTTTATCCTGTAGATCTTGCTTCAACTGGATGATTTCTGTATTTGCATCGTTTAATAATTCTTCCTTCTTTCTGAGCTCAGCCAGTGCTGCATCTCTTTGTGCGGTAACTTCTACCTGTTCGGCCATTCGGGCTTGTAACTCCTTAAGTTGTTCTTGTAAGGCTTGGTTTTCGGCTTTAGCTACTATTAATTCTTCTTGTAGAGGACTAATGTCCGCCTCCAGCACGTCCACTTTGTGTTGAAATTCATCTCGGATATTCTCTGTTATTTGCTTCATTTGCGCAGGTAGTTGTTGTGAAAGCTGGATCAACATCTGACCCATGGTTGCAAGTTCAGATATCATAGGAGTTGAAGGAAGTGGACGATGAGGACGAGGTTGAGATGAGGATGCGGTGAGTAGCTGCTGGGAGTTCAGTGGAGAGTAGTTTGGGGATGAGGAAGAAGAGGCAGT
Organism: Ceratopteris richardii; assembly: GCA_020310875.1. Taxonomy (NCBI): domain Eukaryota; kingdom Viridiplantae; phylum Streptophyta; class Polypodiopsida; order Polypodiales; family Pteridaceae; genus Ceratopteris; species Ceratopteris richardii. The sequence continues at coordinate 69,408,221 of CM035422.1, forward strand.
GGGTTCTTCGGGAAGAATGGGTGGAGTAGGGATAATTGGGTTGAGTGGAGGTTCCGGTGGGGGAGTGGGAAGAATAGAGTGAGATTTTGTTACCTTTTCTGTGGTTTTTTGTGTGTCAGCGGTGTCGGCAGCTGTTGACTCTACTGCTTTAAGCAGTTCCTCGAAAACTTCTTTAATTATATGTTCTTCATCTCCTTGCTTTTCCTGCTCCGATTGTTGCTGAGATGCTTCTTCTGATGAGCTTCTGTCAGATTCAATGGGAGCCTCCTGCTTTTGTTGTTGTTCTGAAGAGGACTGTGCTGAAGACTCATGATGCATGGAGGTTGCGGTGTCGTGAAAGGTTTCTTCTTCGTTTGCTTCTTCTGCTTTGTTGTCTGCCTTGTCGTTTGCAGCTGACCCTTGTACTTCACTATCGGATGAGCTTATCCTGATTCTTTTCCGACGCAGAAGGTGGAAATCTCTTCGTCATTTTCATCTTCATCGTCCTCTAATATTTGTGCAGATTCCTCATGTCGTAGAATGGGTCCTCGGGGTGGTGGCTGTGCTTCTAGAATGGTCGGAAATAGAAAGGATATGATGTGAGGGAGTCTCGACCTTGGCATATCCCCTTTATTGACCTGCTTGATAATTAAGACGCATTCTTTGTGTATTCGCCGGAAGAAATATGATGCAAAATTGACTAGTTCTCGAGGAGCTAAATCTATAGCGGAGCAAAAAGGACAAGAGATTCCATAGGTTCGCTTCTGTAGGTTAAGAATGGCTACTAGGAATTGTAGCGCGGATCTCTCAGGTTCAGGGCGGCAGAGTATTGCGTATTCGTTGGATGAGCTCCTAGGGAATAATCGATTCATGGTGGCAATCGGTAGATTTGGGCCATTTTCCCGACCTTGCCAAGGGAGTCAAAACGCATCAGCAAAGGCCTAGAAACGTGACTACGGTTCGGGAGGGTAGGGATGTGATCGCCCAACTCTGCTCGGTGGCAGGTGTGTTAGCGATGGCGGCGATTATCTGGGCATAGAACAGGTGGGATTCCACTGAATGCCAAGGCAGTTCAGCGAAATTGGATAACCCACGGGTGTGCAGGAACTCTCCTACGTCGACAGGAAGTCCGTCACAGAAAGCGGCGAAGTTTGCCAGAGCTTCCATGGCGCACACAAAAAAAGCAAGCACAAGACACAAATGCACAGGGTATACTCAATCACACAAATCACACAAACACAATAGCGATTTTTGGCGAAACGGAGAAGGTTAAGTAGATGCGTTGTAGTGGAGAGCAATCAAAATCACTAATCATCATGCGACGTTGAGATGATAACTTCATAACTTCGGTGTGCATGCATGAGCAGAACTATAATGTCGGGCGGCTGTTGAGCATAATTAGGTATTAAAACGGGGATATTTACAGACTTATTTTATTAAGCGTGCAAAAAAAAAACAAAAGAAAAGAAAAGAAAAGAAAATGCAAAAGATGCGGCCAATCCACGGAACGTTTCAGTGTAGATCGGATGCTTGTTGGTACGGCCGCAGCTTTGAACCATTTATCACCTTTGGAAGAGGATTTCCGTTCAAAGTAGTCAACCGAAAAGTGGCTGGGCCCACCTGTTCAGAAATCCGGTAGGAACAAACCATCGTAACTTGAATTTGCCAGCAGAGCGATTCGACTTTGCATTGTAAACGAGTACAAGTTGCCCCACCGTAAAAACTGGAGTCCTTAGATATCGATCATGTGTTTGAGCTTGTCTTAACTGAACTTCCTAGATAGTCAGAAAACTTGTCCATCGATGCTCATCCAGTTCTCTGAGTGTATCTAGCTGAAATGATAAAGAATCTTCTGGTATCAATTTCTGAGTGAGAGCTACACGTAAACTTGGCACAACAATCTCCATTGGTGCTATGGCTTCCAGTCCAAAAGCTAGTTTGAAAGGGGTTAATCTTGTTGATACCTTGTATGTAGTCCGGTATGCCCATAATACTGCAGGTAACAGTTGATCCCATCTTTCCGGTGCTTCCAGAATCAGCTTTTGAAGCATATTCAACAGGGTCTTGTTTGTACTTTCAGCCAACCCATTTGCACGAGGATAGTACAGTGAACTGAATTTATGCGTGATCTGAAAAGAATGTGTGAGTACTTCATTAAATTGTTGACAAAATGAGTGCCTTGGTCTGTAACAAGCTCTAGAGGTAAGCCAAAACGTGGAAAGACATCTTTCATTAGACACTATGCCACCGAAACAGCTGTGGTAGACCTTAAAGCCCATGCTTCTGCCCATCTGGTAGCATAATCTATACATGTCAAAATATAATGATTATTACTGAGGATTGTTGGAGGTGTAATAGGTCCAATAAAATCTAGGCCCCACTTCTGAAAAGGCTCCAACGGCAAGACAGGTTGGAGAGGAAAAAAATGGCATTGTAGAGGTTGTCCAAACCGCTGACAAGTATCACATTGTTTGACAAACTGAGATACATCCCTGTACACAGTAGGCCACCAAAGTCCACTTTGCAGAATTTTCTGGTGTGTTAAATCTGCTGCAAAGTGTCCACCGGAAGGAATTGAGTGAGCCAGAGTAATGACTGAGTTAACTTCGTGTGGAGGAATACTACGAAGTAAAATTCCAGTGTGATCCATATAGTATAATTCTCCAGCAATTAGCCAATATTTGCGATTGTACACTGCAATCTTCCTACACATTGCAGGAGATGTTGTAGAAGGAAGACATCCATCAGTCAAAAAAGTTAACAACTGATCATAGTAAGTAGTTGTTGCAGGAGGATTTGCTTCTTCATCATTAGTCGGTTCAGTACTGTAAATCGCTGGTGTGGTGTCATCAACACTGACCGGAGCTTCACCGGAATCTAAGCGAGAAAGAAAATCTGCTAAGGCATGTGAGTTGCCAGGCCGATGGATTACTTCAAAATCAAACTCTTATAAAAGTAGAACCCAACGCGCTAATCGACCACCTAAATGTTGTTGTCGTACCAGATAGACAAGTGCAGCATGATCTACATGAAAAGTAAATCTACGGCCAAGTAAATAGTGTCTGAATTTCTTTACCGAATACACTAAACCCAGACATTCTCTTTCGGTTACAGAGTAATTCTTTTCTGTAGGAGCACGTCTTCTACTCGCATAGTAAACAGGCCGGAACCACTTATCGGTTTGTTGCATCAGAACACTGCCAATGGCAATATCTGATGCGTCTACGAAGACATGGAATGGGCGATCCCAGTCAGGAGACTGTAAAATTGGTACCTGTATTAATAAACACTTTAGACGATCAAATGTTGTTTGACATTCTGGAGTCCAATCAAATTGTTTAGGAGTCTTCGTGATTAATCGGTTGAGTGGAATGGCTAAATGAGCGAGCCACCGTAAATGACGACCATGCCATCTCACTTGACCCATGAAACGCATTACTTCCTTTGGTGTAGTAGGTACAGGTGCTTCTAACACAGCTGCTACCTTATCTGGGTCGACTTGTATGCCCTGTGCAGATACAGTATGGCCAAGCAATTTACCACATGAAACTGCAAACATAGATTTGTTTGGGTTCAGACAGAGTCTGTATTCTCTGCATTTCTCAAAGCAGCACCGTAAATGGAACAAGTGTGCTACCATCTTACCGAACAAAGAGAAATCATCAAGATATACTTGCATGAACGAGGTAAGATAAGGGGAGAATATTTCCTGCATACACCTCTGGAAAGTACTGGGGGCAATTCTTAATCCAAACCCCATAACAGTACAAGCAAATACACCCCAATTGGTGATGAACGTTGTTTTTGGTATATCTTCCTCAGCCATTTTGACCTGATTATACCCACTGTATCCATCTAAGAATGAGTACATTTCGTGTCTTGCTACTCTGTCAAGCATCGTGTCAAGAAAAGGTAGAGGAAACGGATTAGGCACCGTAGCGGCATTTAGTTTCCGGTAATCCACACATATGTGTAACTGCTTATTCTTCTTAGGAACGATAACAATGGGTGATATCCACTCAGCATGCTCTATTGGTACGATGAATCCAACTCTTAGTAACCTATCAAGCTCTACCTTTACCTTTGCTGCATAGTTTGGATTCATCCGGTAGCTGGGTTGTTTGATTGGCTTAGCTTCCGGCTTCAGCATGACCCTATGTTGATAAATGTGAGGGTCTAAACCCTTCATGTCTTTGTAATCCCATGCGAAAACATCATAGAACTCTCGAAGCAACTGTATTAACTCTACTTGAAACAATTCAGGCAATCCTTCCTTTATTTTTACAGGTCGCTGATTAACTTCATCACCTAAATTATATGTAATTAACTGATCTTCTGGAACATAGAATTGTTGGGACTTCTCTGTAACATCGTGTGGGTTTAAAAGTTGTTGTAGATCAGTGTCATCTACAGCAGCAGTATCTTCTTTCTTGACTTCTTCCGTCACAGGCATCACCGTACAAACTACCGGATTTCAATTATCTACAACAGATTGTAGATCAACAGTTCCTAGGGAGATCAAATCAATATTATTTTTCAAAAACTCTTCTTCTTCATCATCTGACAAACCATCTAACATATGAACTGGTTCTGCAAAAAAAGGTCTAGCATGTAATTCACAAGGCTGTATAACATCTAACTTAACAACATATTTACAATTATTGTCCTTGAAAGTGAGTTCCTGTGCGGACCAATCTTGTATCACCTTGGCTTGTTTCAACCAAGGACAGCCGAAAAGCAAATTATAATCCAAGCTAGACTCTGGTAGCTCTAAGACGACAAAAGTCATCTTAAATGTTGTGCCTTGCAGGGTTATGGGCACATCTCGTACTAGTCCTACTGGGTGGACTCTGGACTGATCAGCCATCCTTACAAAAAACTGGACAGGCTCAATTTTTGTCCATCCTAACTTATTACACAGAGCGGCAGTAGCAATATTTACACCAGACCCTCCATCAATTAGTACTTGATTGATTTTATGATTTTTGTACCATACCGTAATCAATGGGACCGAATGATCCACTGTAGCGTCAGTTTCTGGTTGTACTGTTGTTGTTGCTGGAATGCAGGCAGACTCAGTACTAAACTGTTGCTGGAATTGTTGACGGACTCCTGGTACTAGTGCAAGTAACTGTCCAAGAGGAAGAGTAATGGATGCTTTAGATAAGATTTCCCATGCTTGATTCACTTGACTTGTTTCTTTCACCCATTCTGAAGACGATGCGTCGGTTACTGGAATTGACTATTGCTCTTGTGCAGTTTCCTTTGACAGTGGAACTTGTGTCACTAGAATAGGATCTGGGAACACTGGAGGTTCTATGGTGGTCCACTGACTAGCCTTGTCATATGTTCTTTGTTGTTCTAGGATGCCTGGTTTAAATATTTCAGCTGCTGGTTGTAACGGCCTACCATATCTGGTCTGAACTATTGTAGCTTGTGTCTCTATGGGTGTGATCTGAACCATATTTGTTATAGGGTTCTAGTGCTCTTTCTTCCTCTGATCGTATTTAGCTGCATCTTTACAAAATCTTCTAATGTGGCCAAATTCACCGCAAAAATGGCAGCGAGGTGGTGGCAAATTAGTATTTTCCTGTGTTGGTCCTGCCTGTCAACGGTTCGCATTGTAATTATTATTTCTCTATCCTTTGTAATTTCGGTATCCCTACTGCTGGTTGTTTCTCATTTGAGGAGGTACATAGTGATTGGCAGGCTGCCCTGGTTCTTGTATAATTGCATTCACTGTGGCTGTTCCCTGTACTTTAGCCTTGTATGCGTAGTTTTCGGTGGAATGTCCTGTCGTGTTACAGATAGCACAAAACAACTGGTTGAGGGTGCAAGTGGCACTGGTATGCCCTGAATTCTTGCACGTGGTGCAGTACATCTGTCTGGTCGGATCTTCTATAATATTTTTACTTATTTTTAACCATTCCAGGTCTTCTGTAAATCCTCCAACCATGTTTTCCAACTGCAAAGCCATCGCAATCATCGCATCTAGAGTCATAGCTCCCACACAGCGTATGATCATAATCTGTTTAAGTTGCGGAGTCAAACCATTGATAAACCATTGAGTGATAACGTCATCCGGTAGGTTGGCATGTGCTTGGGGCAATTGCCTCAAATGCGTTCTGAATAGGGTGGCATATTCCTACACTGTCTGATTCATCTTCTGTCTATTGTTTTGCAGGTAATCGAAAATTTCGGTTGGATTCTTCTTTAGCCTGAATCTCTGCAAAAATGCGTCCCTTACTGCTTCATAGGTGTTGAAATGGTTAATATCGTATTCTGTAAGCCACCTGGCTGCTTCATTCACCAATGTAGACTGGAAGACAATAGCTTTGTATGCCGGATCAGGTGGATGATTGATCACTACGTAACTTATCTCAAATGTGCGTACATGAGCATCTGGGTCATCACCTGGAAATCCTCCGAATTTAGTGAACGTTACTCCTGTTGGAGTCGGCCGGGGTGGGAATAACTGTTGCTGCTACTACTGTTGTTGTTGTTGTTGCCCACTCATCGTGCTAGCGGGGGTATTGGGACTATCTTTTGTATCCCGAGGCTGAATATCTGAACCGTCGAAATCTGTATTGTCAGCCTGTGCACTCTCCGGCTCGATAATATTGTTCAGTATATTTCGGATCTCAGCTTCGAACACGCTACCTTCCTTCTTGATATCAAATGTAGGAAAGCTTACTCCAAATAGTGGTGACTGGATTGAAGATTCACCAAGAAATGGTAAACCATCACCGGAACACTGTGGACTCTCAGCAACTGGTACCGAAATAACACCGGAAGGTGTCGAATTTTTACCAAAACAAAGTGCTTTTTCACCTCCACTGATTTCTTTGGCCACGACGTTTCTATTCGCAGACTCTGGAGTCACTATTTCTTCGACAGACTGTGCCGAAATCACACCGGAATCTGCCAGAAATGTAGTAAGTTCCACCGGAATACTGTTGGAATCACCTCTAATGTTCTTCACTTCCTTGGCAACTGAGTTAGACCTATCTGCGCTTCTACCTCGTGGAGGCGTCCTTAGCAGATTAGGTACCCAAGGTTGTCGGTACTTTGGATATGACTCACCGGATCGAGTAACTGGCATGTATCATCTTTTGTACTACTTGTGTAATAATACTATCGATTCACAATCTATAGTTGCATTTCTACAATCGATTTGCAACAATCTGATCTGTTGCCACCTTCCCACAGATGGTGCGAGTGTTAAACGTTAAACGCGGGACTAGCTGTCAGTAGCGCATTTAAACATTTATTGGGTTCTTGGGAGTGGAAGGGGTCTGTTAAACAGAGTCCTATACTTAGTTCCCAAACTAACCACTTTACACATAGCAATACACTGATGCTCAAAACCCTATCAAGACTCCGTTACACTTACAATCTTACAGTACTCAACCAAACTCTCCCACAGTTGACCGAACACACTGCACCAGACTATGCAATATCGTGATACAGAGTTACTTGATTAACTTAATAGCTGTTCCGAATACAAACTACTGTAACGCTAAGGACAATATCAGTAATTCAACCTTCACCAAATAGGTACAAACAATCAAACAAAACCAAAAACACAGAAGAACTCAACAGTCTCAGACACACAGTACTGGGGGGGGTCCAATACGCAACTTAAGACGACCCTTACTGTAGCTTAACCTTTACGATATGAGGACAGACCTCAACACCGAAAACAATACAATACGACTCAGAGTTCTCAGAACACTACCGCAATTACACAGACTTCATCCAACAAGTCACAGCACCTTACAACAAAGAGCAACACCACGATACGCTTAATCAACAGAACAATCACCACCGAAACCCCCACAGAACAACTCGCTCAGACAAACAGTCTGGCGATCTACTAGGCGTCTATGTGACTCTCAACAGAAAACCAGTATCGATAGATAACAAGGCAAAACAAGAACAGTATACTCAAGATTGTTCAACAACACCACAGCAACGTCACAGCCTAATCACCCAGACAGACAGTCTGATGATCCCAACGAACGTCACTAAGCGTCTCTTTTTCATTGCTTTATATAAAGATTACAACGTATTTGTGTAACAACCTTTCGTTCGTGCGAACAAGATTCAGTTTTTTACAACTTCCAATCCGGCGGCCGACTAACAGTACTCTATGTTCCCAATATTACAAAAAACCTAATAAGTGTAGGCCAAATAGTTGAGAAAGGCTTGCAAGTTAGGTTCACCCAAAATGCAGCTTTTGTAGAAGAGTCGTGTCAAGGATTCAAGAGGGTAGACAGAGGTGAGAATCATGGTAGGCTCTTTACTTTTGAAGTATGTAAGCCACCGGATTGGCAATTGTAAAATCTGACTCTTAACGACCTTTCGGTTCGTTAAGTGTCAGATTTTACAATTGCCAATCCGACGGCTTACAAGTAGGAGAAACCAAGAACATAGCTCTATTAAAATTTGGGTCTCAAACCCTAAGTGAGCTTGAAGTGTGGCATAAGAGGCTAACACATGTGAATGAAATGACCTTGAAGGATATATGCACGGATCAAAGTGTTCTAGGATTTCCAAACATATCAAAGCAACATATGATTAACAGATGTGATGCATGTCATATTGAAAAGGCATAAAGACAACCATTCAACCACAAAGGCTACATCCACAACAGCTTATTAGACTTAGTACATATAGATGTATGGGGGCCAAACCAAGAACCTTGTTTGGCACGATCAAGGTATTATGCCTCATTTATTCATGACCATAGTAGATGCAATTTTATGTAATTTATCAAGAGTAAGAATGAAGTGTTTGATTGCTTGGAAAAGTATATATCACATGTGGAGAATCATACAGGTGGATCTCTCAAGAAACTCAGATATGATAGAAGGGGTGTAGCTCAAGCATGAGTACCAGCTCGTTTACTTGTCAATCCATGGAGATGTGAGGAGGATATGAAGATCATGAGTAGTTGTGATGAGCAAATGTGAGCGACAAGCACATATATGCATGCGTGCACACACACAAGGCAAGATCAAAGAGAGGAACAATGGAAAGCTTTCGATTACAAAAGCACTCTATTACAAAAGATCCAATCTCTCACAAGCTAACCTGAATGAACTACTAAAAAGATAACCTCAAAAATGAGCTCTCTAGCTCTTTTTATAGTTTTGTCACTAGTTTTGGACCTATCCAGACCTAGTCTCCGACCTAGTTAAAAATTAGGTTCCAAGGCTTATTTGAGGGCTCAAACACAGACTAAAAATTATGAAAATTGGTACATAGATACCTCTAATATGCCTCAAGCTTGAGGACTCCTTGGATTGAACAAAATGGAGTTTCAAAAATATGAAATGATATTTACAATGGTTTTTAGTGATCAAAATCATGGTTTTTATAGAATTTTCTTTTGAAAATTTTACAGATACTTCTTGAAGATCCCTACATGCTCCCTCTTCTTGTGTGTCCACTTCTTTGATGCATTCTCGTACCTTGAGCTTGACCTTGAGTGTCAACACTACCCCCCCTCTCGAGTTTGTCGTCCTTGATAGACCCTTGTTGGAGTGGGTGTTCCATGTAGTACTTTGAGAGGTAGTGTCCATCATGTATCAATAGGAGCATCCATCTTTCAAATGTAGCATGTTCTGTTTTCTAGTTCTTCTTTTGTCACTGCTAGCCTTTTCAATATTTGAGCTTTCGAAAATTGCTAGGTGCTCAAAAGAGGTTGTCGAATCTTCCTGCACCTTGTGGAAAGGATTCCACTATAGGGGTGGTACATCTCTTAAGGTATAATACTTCAAATTGACCTGGTTGTGACCCCTAAGTGCTATAAGTACAAGGATTTGGTTCCCCAATCTTGTACTATTTGCAATTGTCGTAGGAAGGGTCTTCCTAGGATCATTTCATACACGTTATTTTTTCCAAAGTCACATATAGCAAAGGTGTGCTCAAACTCTACACCATAAGTGGTTAGAATTATTCCTTCTAGCAATCCTTGAGGTCTTTCAATATGGTCATCATCCATTTGAAGCTTCATTCTACTTGGTCTTAATGCAGGTTTGCCCCATTGCTTGCACAAGGATGTGGTCACAACCGCAACACCAACACCTGAATCTATGATAGCTTTGGTTGTGTAAACTTGGTAGGTGATTGGAAGATAAGTATTTCCTTCTTCACCTTCACTCATAACTCCTATTTTGTCTAGAGGTATCTCTGGTACTTTCAGCTTAGAGCCTACTTTTGACATATTGACAACAATTTGCCACATGTCTCCACAACTCAGGTTTTACTTTGAGTAGCTCTTCTAAAGTGAGATGACATTGCACCTTAGTGTTCTTCACGACTTCAATGTTTCTTGGAACCACTAAGTCTTCATCTCTTATCAATATTGTGGGAGTCCTGATCTGAAGAGATTCAAATTCCCATGGCCCTATGAATTGTGGCAACTCTTGTAAAGAATCAGATTCAAAATCTAATCTTTCGTCTTCTTGTTGCTCTACTTGATATCCGTAAATAGATGGAATATCTTGGGGAAATTGATCATGAAGATCATCAATTTGAGGACCAGGAGGGGGATTATCCTTCTCCTTGGCCCGTTTCTCTTCTTGTGTTTCCTACAAGAACTCTTGAGAGTATTGTTGAATTGAAAGAGGTGTTCCAACATCCATGGAATCATGAACATAAACTTCCATTGTTAGTGAGCTTTCTCTTTCAATAGCTGGTTGAGCATGTGGAGGTAAAAAAACTCACTGTTTGCTTACCAACTTCTCTAATCTTTCTAATAAGCCCTAAAAATGCAAACTTGATTTGATAGAATTGTTCCAATTGAACAATTGATTGGCCTTGAGCATAGCTTGAGCTAGTTCTACCATTTTCATGCAAAATTTTGTCCGTTCAATCTCTAAATCTACTCTAGGGTAACTCTTGTCTAGGTTTGCAACTGTTGGCCCTTCTTCAAGTCGAGTCTGGTAGGCCTTGAACATCATGTCCTAGTCTTCTGGGGTTGGATCTATGAGAACAAACCCTAGTTGTGGTCTATTTACAATGAATGGTGGGGTGGGATGAAGTGGAGTGGATGGATGTTTGTCATGCAAGAGGTTTTGAGATGCAATGTCTGCTATTTTTGTTTTTGCATCCCTTACGCTTTCTTCTAGTTTCAGATAACTTTCTAGCCTAGTTATGATTGGCCTTCTCCCTAGTATCCTTCCATGTTCTTGTTTTCCTCTTACTAGGCTCTCTTGATTCACTTGACTCTGATTGTTCAACAAGTTTAGCCTGTTTTAAGGCTTGTGCCCTAGTGATTGCCTTTATAGGAGCTACATTAACGCTACTTGAACTTGAATCCACAACTAAGCCTACCACATTAATTGGTGTAACCTTGGGTGCATTAGAGGGGTTCCTTGGACAATCTCTCGAGAGATGTTCTTTGCCGCACTCAAGACAAAAGCCTTGTATTATGATGTTTTGTCCTTGTCCTAAAGTCGGTGGGTGGGGACATTCATGAATGAAATGGCCTCCCTGGCATCTAAAACATGGTCCTCTAGGGGCTTGTGGTCTCATTTGTCTCAATTGGGGTCTAGGATTAGGATTTATATACATAGCATTAGAGTATTCTAGCTCCCAATTTGGTTCCATAGGCAGTGCCTCATATTGATACAGATAAGTTTCACTATGTTAAAGGGACTTTATGTAATAATCTTGTGGACTATCTTCATGGATGTAGTCGGAAATTTGAGCATGAGGGTCATTTTCTAAGACCAAAGGGGTCATCGACACCAATGCTCTATTAGGGTTCTCCTCTACCACTGCATACTTAATTGTAATTACATTGGCAAGAGTTGGCAATTGGTTTCCTAGGACCATTTGTGGCCTATATGGTGCTTGATATTGTTGTTTGTATTGAGGTTGATATGATTGTTGTGGCCTATAATATGGTTGTTGGTATTGATTCTGATACATACCCTATTGCTGATAAGTTTGTCTGATAGCCTCCCTATTGTAAGAACAATCTTGAGCTGTATGGTTTGTGTATTTCCTCTCAATAGTGCAATATGGAGCATTGAGTTCTCTCATGTTCTGGTTTTGCAATGGGAATACATTAGCCATGTGGTTGCCCCCACAAGAATAACATTGCTTCAACGAGGTGCACCTTGGCGATTCTATTTCGAACTCCTAGCTTCTTAGCAACCTACTCAACTAGATCATCTATCACAATGGAGGTTCTAGAAGTATGACTAGTAGAACTGTCAGAATCCTTATAGAGTTTGGACAATTCTAACTCCTCACCCAAGTTGTCCTCTATGTCAATACACATGCATTGATCTAGTGTAATTGGCTCCCTGGGATATACAAATGATCTAAGTTTCCTGCTTAGAAGTCCATCTAAAAATAAGGAAACTTGTTTTGCTTGTGTGGGACATCTTTCCACATATTGTCTAAATCTCCATCCAGCTAGCCAAATTGTTTCTTGGGGTGTCTGCTTGAAGTTATGGATCAAGGATGATGTGTTATGCCTGATGCCACTCTTGGAAAATTCTACGATGAATGCTTCTAGCAGCTGACCTATATTTTGGTAGTTGTGACTATTTAGGGGTTGAAAACAAGTTAAGGTAGTACCCTTGAGGGTCAAACCAAATGCCTTGAACTAGGTGAACAAGTCCTTGACATGTTCAACTCTTAACACTCGTTTGAACTCGGCCACATGATCATAAGAATGAGGGACCCATCAAAGTAGTTTTTCATTGCCTTGACGACTTGAGAGGGTAAGGATTCTTGGATACTCTTGAGGTCTAGGCAATGGAAAATCCTATTCATCTCTTTGATGTCTATATGCTCTATGTCTCTCTCTTTCAGGTCTTCGCTTTCAAATCTTGATTTGTCTCTGCCCATTGTGTGTACAAAGCTTACCTCAAGTTTCTCTCTAGCTCTTTCCCTCTGAGTTTGATGAGCCTGGGATGATCCTACACCTTGGAGGCCATGGGAAACATTAGATCATAGTTGAGGCCATGTGGGATTCGAAACAAGCTTTCCAACATCATGATTTCTTTCCCTCAAAAATTCATGATTTTCTTAAAAATGGGATTGCAAAAAGTCACGATTTCCTCAAAAATTGTCTTCCAAAAAGTCGCGATTTCCTCAAAAAATTGAATGCAAAGAGTTGCGAATTTCTCAAAAGTTGCCTTCCAAAAATTCACGATTTCTTCAAAAATTTGAGTGCAGAAGTTCGTGATTTTCATAAAATATTAATGGCAAAAATTAACAATTTTCTCAAAAATTACATGGCAAATTCTTGAGAGGCCAAAGGGAAGAAACTCACAATTTTCTTCATACTTAAAAGCCCAAAAAGTCACGAATTTCTCACACTTAGCAAACTAGAGAATTGCCATTTTCTTCATACTTAGCAAACCAAAGAATCACGATTTTCTTCACACCTAAAAAACCAAAGATTCATGAATTTCTCAGTGTTTTAGGCAGGAACCAATGAAACATGAAATTCAAGAAAATTTGAAATTTCCAAAAAATCGTGATTTTATGAGAATTTTGGTGAGAACTTCAAAATCAAGCACCGAGGCCTGCGTGTTGTGGAGAGGGTCATGAAAAGCATAGAAACTCATAAAAACAAGCATTTTGACTCTCTCTCCTTCTCTCGCATAAGCATGAATGAAAAATGAGGTGAAAGTAGTGAATATACAGTAAAAAAACAAAAAATTTTAGCAAAAATGAAGATGGGAGAAGATGGTGATGATGATGATGATGATGATGAAGATGGAAAATCAGAAACTTAATAGAAAATGACTATTTTTTACCTTCCAATCTTGCAAATCTATGATCTTACCATCACAATGCTCGTCCTCGAGCTATGCTCCCCAGCAAGGGTGCCAAAATTTGGTGTAGCTCAAGCATGAGTACCACCTCCTTTACTTGTCAATCTGCAGAGATGTGAGGAGGATATGAAGATCGTGAGAAGTCGTGGTGAACAAATGTGAGCGACAAGCACATATATGCACACACACACACATGCACACAAGGCAAGATCAAAGAGAGGAACAATGGAAAGCTTTCTATTACAAAAGAACTCTCTTACAAAATCTCCAATCTCTCAAAAGATAACCTCAATGAACTACTAAAAAGCTAACCTCAAAAATGAGCTCTCAAGCTCTTTTTATAGTTTTTTGACTAGTTTTGGCCTTTTCCAGACCTAGTGTCTGACCCAGTTAAAATTTAGGTTCCAAGGCTTATTTGGGGGCTCAAAGATTCCTTGGCTTGAACAAAATGGAGTTTCAACAATGTGAAATGATATTTACAATGGTTTTTAGTGATCAAAATCACGATTTTTGTAGAGATTTCTTATGGAAATTTGACATATACTTCTTGGAGCTCCTTACATGCTCCCTCTTATTGTGTCTCCACTTCTTTGATGCATTCTTGCACCTTGAGCTTGACCTTGAGTATCAACAAGGGGAGAATACTTTTTCAAATCATTTCATGAGTTCTTATAGGATAAAGGTATTAAGATGGAAGTGACTACTAGATACTCTCCTCAATTGAATAGAATTCTAGAGAGAAGAAACAAGACATTGGTTAGATCAGCCAGAACAATGCTTGAAGAGAAGAAGTTGCCACATTATTTATGGGAAGAGGCTAATTCAACTATTGTGTACCTTGTCAATAGACTACTATCCAAATCACTTCAATTTACGACTCCTTATGAAGCATGGCATGGAAGAAAACCTAGTCTAGGACATTGCAAAGTGTTTGGTTGTTTAGCTTATGTTTATGTACCTTCACAAATTAGAGGCAAGCTAGATGAAAGGGCAACAAGGGCAATATTTATTGGATATTATTCAACTCAGATGGGTTATAGGTTCTACAATTCTTCAACCAATCAATTCACTACAAGTAGGGATGTTGTGTTTGAAGAACACAGATCTTGGTATGATGAAGACAAATAGAAGGTAACTCTACCATATGATCTTGATTCTGATTTCCATCAATTAGAAAGTAAGCATGATACACATGTCTAGGATCCAAGAAGTGATACTGATGATGACCAAAATGAAAGGGGAAAGGATTACAAGCTATGTAAGCCAAGAGGCAAAGCAAAAATGCAAGAGTGTGGAGAATGCTCCAAGCAAGCACCTACAAGGTCAACAAGGGAGAAGATATAATCAGAAAGGTATGGATATGATTCCACATTTGTTACAAACCATTCAATCTACTTGGAAAGAGACTCAATTTCACAAGAACCCTCAACCTATGAAGAGGAAAAAGGGAACTTTAATTAGGAAAAGGCTATGAAGAAGAAATAGATGCTTTTAAGGAGATGGGTACTTGGGAATCAGTTCCAATGTCATCCAATCATAAGGTAATTGATTGCAAATGGGTATATAAACTTAAAAGGAACTTAGATGGATCAATTTTTAGGTACAAGGATAGATTAGTTACCAAAGCATGCTCACAAAATCATGGTATAGACTATGAGGAAAAATTCTCATCAGTGCAAAGATGACTACAATGAGAACATTGATAAGTGTAACCATTGTAAGAAATTGGAGACTCCTCAAACTTGATGTGAAAAATGCATTTCTGAATGGTTGGATAAGTGAAGAGGTATGCATGTCACAATGTCCAGGTTTTGAAAACCCTAATCACACATCTTATGTTTGCATACTTAAAAACGCATTGTATGGATTGAAGCGAGCTCCTAGAGCTTGGAATCACAGGTTGGTTACATATCTTTAAGATCAAGGGTTGCAAACCAACAACTCATATCCTTCTTTGTTGATCAAAATGGATCACAATGAGGTTATCTATCTATGTGTATATGTAGATGACATAATTGTGATAAGTGATGATTTGATTCAAAGGATCAAATGACATATGCAAGAGGATTTGAAAATCAATGACTTAGGTGAGCTCACATATTTCCTAGGTATGTAAGTGATTTATACGAATGAAGGGATGTACCTAACTTAGAGAAGATATATTCAATACCTACTTCTCAAGTTTAGAATGAAGAACACCAAGCTTGCAGGTACACCTTTGGAAATGAATCGTAAACTTAGTGTTTATGAGATGAGAAAATTGATGATCCTAAAGAGTATCAAATCTTAGTTGGTAGCTTGATATGTGCTACTCACACAAGATTAGATATATCCTATAGTGTGGGAGTGCTTAGAAAATTCATGCACTCACCTAGAAGACCACATATGGATGCTACAAATCATCCACATAGACCTATAAATTCTTCCTCAAGAAGTCCTTAAACACATGACACATTAGCCTTTGAATTATAGGAAATGCATTGGTGAGGCCAAATGGCATCCCACAAAATGCAAAGATACCCATTCAATGGAAAAATCCATCTTATGTTGATCTTCTAGAGCTATGGCCACTTGTTTATAGCCTGGAAATCCATCAAGGAAGTTGTAGACTTCCTTGCCTACTGCTCGTTCTAAGAGATGCTCAATTATTGGAAGCGGATAGCTATCTCAAATAGTAGAAACTAACTTTCTTGAATTTAATGCACACAAACAATTTTCATTCTTCTTCGGCACTACACCACTAGGAGATACCCATTCTGTATGCTCAATCTCATAGATGAATCCTCCTTGTATCAACCAATGTATTTCTTCTTTGATCTTGGCTACATAATTATCATTATAGGTATAAGGCTTCTGCTTCATTGGCTTTCCCTCTAAGGTTATAGGCATCCTATGAGACCAGATGCTTGGATCCACTCTGTTCAATTTCTTATAGTTCTAAGCAAACACATCGTTGTATTCTCTCAATAGTTTGATTAACTCTCGTTCTTCTTCCTCATTCAAATCATGTCCCACATAGGTGCATCTATCTTCTCTATCCTCTATCATGAACACAATCTTCTTAGTCTCCTCGTTATTATTGTATGTTTCTCGTAGGAGAGCTATCACCTAGAAATTCTTACCATAATTTTATGTCCTCTATTCTATACTTCTTGAAATTATCTGGCAGTTCAAACTAAGTTTCTTCCTCCTCGTGTGGGAATTTTTTTTTTTCTTTTTCTTCTCATTATTGGCATCTACCCACGTCGATAGCATTACCTCACTCTTATGCTCTCTCTATTCCTGAGTTTTAGCTTCTACAAAGAGTAGATATGCTTCTTTTGAAGTACAAAAGGGATCCATGATGATGGATTCAAAATCCTCATCACTGACATCCACTTCTTCACATGTACTAGGCTCACATTCTTCAATGATAGGGTCAAACATGAGAGTTTCCATTATAAATAAAGAGATATCCTAGCCATCTTTATCACAATGGGGTGCCCATTGTTCCTCGTTCACCACTATGTCCATCATTGCTAAGATTTCAACCCAACCATGGGGTTCAAATTCTTCATCAAGAAAAGTCATAGGTGCATAGGCTGGGTCTTGCAGTGATCTAGGGTTTTCATCAGCACCTAAGTTTCTCGTCTATTTTCCTCATCCAATTCAACTTTACACATCCATAGATGCATATCCTTGTGCATTCATGAAGAATATGATCTTATGAAATGCAATGACTCTGTCTTGTCTAATGTTCTATGGACTGGATTCCATAACAGTCCTTGAGATTGACTTTGGTAGTGACCCTTAAATGATTTTTCCCCCGGCTTGTATATATGCCTATTTCCCTAATGGCCTACTTATCTTTCTACATTCAAGTGGTAATACATTCAGTATTGTGTGTTGTGCTCCAAGCTTCTTCTTCTTCCTTGTGTTGTTCGCATGCTTCTGCAGATGTCTAACTCCAATAATTGGTATCAGAGCAGGTCGCCGCTTCATCTAGGGCGTCGTCGACACCTCTCTGGTTACAATCTCAAAATCATGAATTTTGGTGAGCATACTCAGCATGTTTCCAAGATCAAAACAACTTTGTTGTGTGGTGTCGAAATTGTGATATGAGCTCATTTCGGCCTCCAAATGCACTATCGCAGTGCTTGTGCAGGCTATTTCATCTTTTTGTGCCAAAGGTATATACCAGTTTCGGTTCGCCAGTATAAGCGTCTCGAAGTTTGCTACAGGTCTAGCAGAATTTGTCTGGGCAGTTCTGTTCAACTTTTTGAGATACAATCAATTTTCTGCATCAAGGTATTTTAGTCATCGGCCATGGCTGAAAGCAGTGATGTATTCCGTATGTTGGCTATTGAGGATAAGTTGGATGGTACCAACTACCCATTATGGGCTTATATGATGTGACATGTATTGCTTGCAAAAGGACTATGGAACATTGTGTAGGGTGTTGAAAAATGTCCTATCAGACCTGCAACTGTTACAATTGCAGGTACTGAAGCTGATGCAGAAGGTGTCGAAGATGATGATATTTTGCATATTCCTATTTGTGTTGCGGTTTCTGTTACACCTACTATAGAGAAAATTTGTTGGGATGGCATGCCCAGGCACATGCATTGATAGCTTTTTCTGTCAAACGTGCCATTATTCCTCACATTCACTCTTGCAGAATAGCTAAGGATGCTTGGGATACACTTACCACATTGTACCAAGCTAGGAATGAAGCTCGTATTGCTTACCTCCGAAAATAGTTGGAGAGTGAGCACATGAATGAAGGTGATTCTATGGACATTTTTCTAACAAAGATCAAAGACTTGAAAGAACAATTGATTTCTGTTGATGAGGTTATACCAGATAGCTCACTTGTGCAGACCGTTTTGAATGGTCTTCCTGATTCATATCAGAGTTTTGCTTCTACTCTTCGGTTGATGATGAAAGTCAATCCAAATACCTTGTCTTTTGAGGAGTTGGTCTCTGTTTTGTTGCAAGAGGATCAGTCTAGGCAGAACAGGTCCATTATGCATGTTGCAAATCAAGCTTTCTTGGCTAGTCAGAAGGGCAAAGGAAAATGGGGCTCTTCAAGTAGTAAGCAGAAATCTGCTAATTCTACACAGTCGAAGAGGGAAGACAAAGATGAAAAGAAATAAGAAAGCAGAAATTGTTTTGCAAGTACTCTAAAGGAAATGATCATATCATAAAGAACTGTCCAAAATTGGCTACTAAAGAGGCAAAGAAGAAAGAGGCTAGAATGGTTGTTCTAGAGGCCTCTACACCAAAAACAGAGTCTGCTAATCTTGTGCAGGAAGAAAAATGGGCATTTACTACTGTTTGTAGTTTTGACCCATCTTCTCATGAGCAGTGTATGTCTGCAGTAGACTCAGATGTTTGGTACTTTGACAGTGGGGCGACCAAACATATTACCTCGTAGCGTAGTTTCTTCTCGTCACTCGAGCCTGCCCCTACAAGGAATACTGTTACATGCACCAACAACTCCTCTTATCCTGTTATGGGAGTTGGTAAGATCAATTTGACTACTGCTAATGGTAATTCTTTCACTTTGTCAGATGCTTTGTTTGTGCTAGGGATCAAGAAAAATCTGTTATCAGTTTCTGCATTAGCCAAGATTGGTTTGGTTGTGAAATGTTGATGACAGATGTACAATTCATGATTTGTCAAATGGTGACGTGATTATTGCGTCTGGCATTTTATGTCATGGGCTATATAAGCTCATAGACTATGAAAGATCTGTACATGATTCGGCTTGTGCAGTACATGATTCTCAAGCTATGTTAGATGCAAACCTTTGGCATGCACGCTTCGGTCATCTGAATTTTGCTAGTTTGCTATGCCTGTAGAAATTTGAAATGGTGTCCTCTTTGCCCAAACTTGAGGCACCTAGAAAACATGTTTGTGAAGGCTATATTTTGGGCAAAATGTAGCATTCGTCCTTTCCAAAAGATGGTTCAGTTCGGGCTACTAAAATATTGCAGCTTGTACAAATAATCTTTACTTCGTGACTTTCATCGATGATTTTTCCAGGCATGCATGGGTATATCCATTGAAGGCAAAGTCCGAAGTGTTCATGCACTTCAAACAGTTTTTGGTTTGGTTGAAAATCTATCATCATGTAAAATGGGCACCCTTTGTTCTGATCGAGGGGGAGAATATATGTCTTCTAATTTTAATGCATTTCTTAATGAACATGGGATAAAACACCAGTGTATAGTGTTGTATACACCTCAATAGAATGGAGTTGCTGAACAAAAGAACAAGTCATTCATGGAGATGGCGAGGTGTATGGTCAAGAGTCAGGCTTTCCCACATAGTTTCTGGCTTGAGGCTGTCATGTGTGCAGCGTATGTAGTTAACAGGTGTCCCACTAAAGCGCTGCAATCTATCACTCCATATGAGGCTTGTCATGAATGCAAGCCATTTGTTGCTCATCTGTGTGTTTTTGGTCGTTTGGCATATGCATTAGTGCCTGAACAACATCGCAAAAAATTGGATGATAAAGCAGTACAATGTATTTTGGTTGGGTACAGTTCTGAAAGTAAAGGCTATCGTCTATATCATCCACAGTCTAAACGCATTCTGGTTAGCCGTGATGTTGTTTTTGTGGAAGATGCTATTCAGCCATTGCTTTCATGTACTAAGGAGACATTTGTTAGCTCTAAAGACATGTATGATACTTTGCTGCCTCTTTTTACAGGTGGATAGTCTAGTGTTGGTCCTAATGAGGCAACTTCTCAACCTTTGCAGGTTTCATGTGATGATGCAGATCATTACATTTCTGATGCACATTTACATGATGCGCTTACATGAGAGAGCTGATATTGAACAGGCAATAACTATGCCAAAACAACTGGTGCAAAACTTGCGTGATAGCAAATTAGATGCACCTCTGTCATATCGTACTCGATCAGGCTCTCATAGTGCCTCTTTTGCATCAGATTGCTATGCTATGGCTGCATCTAGTCTCTATGATGAGACTGAGCCTGTTTCGTTTGATGAAGCACAAAATTCAGAAAATTGGATGGCTGCTATGCAATCTGAATATGATTCAATAATGAAGAATGGTACTTGGTCTTTATGTGACTTTCCTCCTGGCAAGAAGGCCATTGGTACTAAGTGGGTATACAATCTAAGCATAAACTTGATGGTAGAGTTGACATGTATAAGGCTAGGCTTGTTGCAAAGGGTTATGCGAAGGAAAGAAGCATTAATTTTGATGAAACCTTTGCTCCCACTCGCCGAATGACTACTGTTTGTAGCATATGTGCACTTGCAGCTCATCATGGTTGGAATGTACATCAGTTGGACATTAAAACATCATTTCTTAATGGTGACTTGCACGAAGAAGAAGGTGACTTTGTGCAGAAAGGGCATGAAAACCAGGGTGCAGGTTAAAGAAGGCATTATATGGTCTAAAGCAAGCACCACGTGCTTGGTATGAAAAGATACATGCCTATCTGATTCCACATGGTTTTGAGAATAGTCCAACTGAAAGCACCTTATATTTCAAGCGTGCTAATGATGTACCTTTGATCATTGTGGTGTATGTTGATGACATGACGCTCACTGGTCCTCATGAGAAGCATATTGCTGATTGCAAGGCTGATTTGCATGCCTCATTTGAGGTGTCTGATTTGGGGCATTTGCAACATTATTTGGACATTCAATTTATGCATCCTGATGGTGGAATGGCTTTGTGTCAAACAAAATATATTGACATATTATTGAAATGTTTTGGCCTTGAAGACTGTAAACCTATTGCCACTCCTATGGAGATAGGTTTACAACTGAGTCTTCATGATGCTGGAGATGCATTTGATGTTGTTCTCTATCAGTAGGGTGTTGGATGCTTGATTTACTTATGCATTACTCGGCCAGATATTCAGTTTGCTGTCTTAGAGATGAACAGGTTTATGCATTGCCCAAGAGTCAAGCATTGGCAGGGGGTTAAGTGCATCTTTCGCTACTTGACTGGTACCCGACTACTTGGTTTGTTTTATCCCAAGGGGGGATCACTACCACCATATTTGCATGCTTTTTCTTACTTAGATTGGGTTGGTTGCTATGACGCTCGTGTGTCCACTAGTGGCTTCCGCTTCATGCTTGGTAGCTCATGTATATATTGGTTGAGAAAGAAGCAGCATATTGTGGCCACTTCCAATTGTGAAACTGAGTATAGGACAGCTTTCACAACGACTGTTGAGTGTGTGTGGCTCAGATGCCTTATGGCTGATTTGGGTGTTGGTCAGTCTTTTGCCACCACCATCTTCACTGACAGTGAGAGCGCATTGGCAGTTGCGAGGAACCTAGTGTTCCATGCTCGCACTAACCACATTGAGATGCATTATCATTATGTTAGGGAGAGGTTCTTTACTGGGGAGATCAGCTAAGCATATGTGCCCATGCAGGAGAACATTGCAGAGCTTTTCACGAAGGCTTTGCCTAGGGAGAAGTTTGAAGCTTTTCGCAAAGCTTTGGGATTACTTCCTTTTGTGGAGTGATTTCCACACAGCTTGGCACTTCCTTATACATGAGTGCCAACTCCTTGTTCACCGCATCACTCCCAAGGGGGATTTGTTGATATATTTAGGTAGTGATGTGTGTGATCACACTAGGAGGTTTTTTTCCACCGGCTTGTATATATGCCTATTGCCCTAATGTGCTACTTAGCTTTGTAGATTCTAGTGGTAATACATTCAGTATCGTGTGTTGTGCTCCAAGCTTCTTCTTCTTCCTTGTGATGTTCGCGTGCTTCCGCAGACGTCTAACTCCAACAACAATCTCATATGAAGTGATCTCCCTAACATTTGTAGGATGGTTCTCTAGGGGTTAAAGGTCTCATTTTTCTAAACTGGGACCTAGGGTTGAGGTTTGTATACATTACATTGGAATACTTGGGCTCCCAACTAGGTTCTACTATTGTTTGATATGCTCTTATTACATATTTCCAAAGATTATAGTTTTGCCCATTTAATCGTTCATTCTTGGGCATGAATATGGGTGTGAAGGAAGATAAAAAATTGGCCATAGATGAGGTGCTAGCTTCACTCTTTAACATTACAAAGTTTGAGTGAACTTGAACTCGTAAAGAAGTGAGTTTGTGCTTTGCAAGAGTGAGTGTCAAGTGTTTAAAAACACTTTCAAAGACACGTGTGCTAAGACATTACTTGAAAATAATCGCAAACTTTGGAGAGAAATTGAAAAGCTTGGCACCACGTTGGAAGTCCTTGGGGAGGGGGCTTAGATTAGCCCTACACATGCAAAAACACCAAGATGAGTCGATGCAAGAGGAGGGCTTAGAGTAGCCCGTTGCACACCATACTATCCTTAGAGTAGGCTTAAAAATTGGAAGAGTTCGTAGGTGGGCTTAGAATAGCCTCCAACTTACAACAAGCCACACACAAGATGTTTCTTTCTTATCTTCTTGATGTACAATGATGGGCACTTAGTGCCAAAAAGGATCAAATAATGGGGGGGCAATCCAGGGTTGTACACTTGAAAGAAAATAATAGAACTTTGAGGAGTGCGCATTGGTGTGTCACAATGGAAGGTGCAAAATCTAAAGGATCTCTTTAATAAAGAGATGTGTCCGCCCACAAGGGAGGTTAATACCCTATAGAGATTCACAAAGTAATGACTTGTTGCTAGAGTCAGTGAATGCCAAAAGGTGAAGATTAAACCCTTGGTAACTTCCAAAGTGTTCTTTAATGAGGTGGGGGCTTTAATTGATGAAGTTCTAATATACAAGAGGTATGCGCAAAAGTAAATCGTGAGCTGCCGTCTGAAAATGTGGCTAAGAAATTTGGGCACCTCTGTAGAGTGAGATAATCTATTGTGGAATTATTTTATCATTCAAAAGATGTAGCTGCTTTGATTTTTTTGAGACACATCATTAGTGATGTCATGTGCTTTCTCTGTACCTATGATGTTTTCAAAAAAACCGATTAGCATTGAGACACATCATCAAAATATCGGATAGATACATCTGCCCCGAATGGACAGTAGTGCAATGTATTGGACTGAGTCACATTATTAATGATGGCAAATAAAGTGATATAGACAACGCAAAAAACAAGTGCCGTCCCAGGTCGTTGGGCTAGTGGTTGGGCCTCTCGCCTCTTGAGGCAGGGGCGAGGGTTTAACTCCTAACAGCAACATGTACGGGACATATGAATCCTGGAAAAGTTGTTGTATGTGGCTGTTGGCCACCGTTTGTCCATCCCCGCGGTAGTTGTGACCGCCATTTAACCCAGTCTTGTAAACCCCTGTTCTTGTGGGATAAGGGGGGTCCCATGGGTACTATACCCTTCTTTGTACAGTTGCAATTTCAAAGTTAAAGTCCGGGGAGTAGGCCTCGGCCTAACCTCCATTTAAAAAAAAAAAAACAAAAAACAAGTGCCTACATCCGTTTTCAGCAGAAGTTTGTGTTACGTGTAATGACGTATAACTAAAAATAGATTTGTGACTGGCGCACTCTGAATCACCGAGCAGTCGCTGGATTGCTTTCTGTTTTCTCTGTATGTCATACAGAGATGGCAGTGGCAGACGGTCAGAACTCAGAAGTGATCCAGTTGCACCTGCAACTATCACGTGGATGGCCGACTAGTCAGTGGTCAAGAATGGCGTCCCGAGTCCCTGCGCCAGAGGTAGAGCTCTAAGTGCGAACTTGAGAGAGGCCGATTCAATGCAATGTGGCTGTCGTCTGAGAGACTACAAAGAGAATAATCATTCTTTCTCACTCTCTCGATTGCTATCTCTCTATCTCATCATCTGATGTGCTGGAGTGCGCGCTCCTGAACAAGTAAGATGGTGCAATGAGTGTGACCGCCTTTGATGTGCTGGAGTGTGCCCTCCTCAACACAATGACAAGAATGGTCCGCTCTCGCTTTCTAGAGTGTTCTGTATGCACTCGGGATGGTAGCTCTCAGTGGCAGTGAGAGAATGTCGACCCCAGATCTTTGTGCTTATCGCTCTTTCTCCCTATTGTTGACAAAAATGGCGCTAATATCAGCTGTTGCAAATGCAGCTCACTTGCCTTGTGCTATCCTTGTTGACACACACATGGAGACTTCTATTGCGCTCTCTCTCTCTCTCTGTGTGTGCTATAATATACGCATAGATAGTGTTGCGCGCAACACACAGGCCAATATGAGAAAACTTTTACAACATCACAAAGGTTGATTCGTCTGTCACAAATCGAAGGCTTGTTGATAGTGTTTCACATCGGATTTGAAGAGTCTTCAGAGAAACCATGTGAAGTCCTCCAATCTGACTCCGTCGACTCTCTGATTGCCTTCCTCTCTGTTATGATAGAGAGTGCATAGTTTCAAATTCGGAACGCAGGCAGAACTCACATCGAGTGTTATGGATTAAGTAGAGTTGTAGCAGAACTCACATCGAGTGCTCAGTCAAATGAAAGCGTGAAAGTGTAAGATCGAGTCGAAAAAGTGGGATACAGTTAGAATTCCATAACCAAAGAACTACCAATAAGGAACTCCACAAAATGGTTTCGAATGAAAGAAAGAAAAAATGTCAAAAAAGTTTATGATCACTTTGTCAAAAGTGTTTATGATCACTTTAAAGTCATTGGATCAACCAACTCCACACAATTGTGATGCAACACATTTATCATATGACAATGAAATACATCAAATACTTCAAGAGAAAGGGTGGGAGGGAGGGAAAATGGGGTATAAAGGGTGCACAAAAGGATTAAGAAAATGGGTGGTGGGCAAATGGGCAAAATGAAGCCCCAAAGAGTAAAATGATGGTAAAATGCTTCTCCAAATGAGTGGAGAGCAATACCACCAAACTCAAGCACCACCACCACTAAAACAACCACCAAATGTACCACCAAGACCTCCATCTAGCGTTCTCATACCATGTAGAGAGTACATGCATGGAAGCAAAATGAAAAGAAGAGTTTACTCACAAAACAAAGAGTGTGTGAGACTCAAAATGAGTAGACCATGAAATGGGTAAACTCATGTGGATTAGAAATGAGCTTGCCAAGAGCATGGAGTAGGCTCCTCAAGCTTTTAAACAAGTATAAATGGGGGGAGAAGCATTCCTTATATAGATTTGGGAGGGGCTCTCGAAAGTACATCTCATGTGGGATAATTACCCCGAAAGGAGAATGAATACAACTGGTAGAAGCAAATGGCAAGGTACTCAAATACAAAAGAAATGCAATATAAAATGGAAATAAACTAGAAATGGAGTGCCTCCTAGATACAAAATGGAAAAGCACTCATGCGGATATAAATGTAGATGATGTAGGAGCAATCATGTTGTCAGCAGGAATAAGGCTAGGCTTGTTGAAAAAGGTTAAGCAAGCACCATGTGCTTGGTATGAAAAGATACTTGCCTACTTGATTGCACATGGCTTTGAGAACAATCCAATTGAGAGAACCTTATATGTTAAACATGCAACATGATGTGCTTCTGATCATTGTTGTGTATGTTGACGACATGCTACTCACTAGTCCTAATGAGATGCATATGGCTGAATTTAAGGCTAATTTACATGCCTCTTTTGAGATGTTAGATTTTGGGCATTTGTTTCATTATTTGTGCATTCAGTTTATCCAAGTTGATGGGGGAATAACTTTATTTCAAATAGAATATATTGACACATTATTGGAGTGTTTTTTCCTTGGAGATTGCAATTGCACTCCTATGGAAACAAGTTTACGGTTGAGTCTTCATGATGTTGGAGATTCATTTGATGTTATTCTCTATCAGCAGGCTATTGGATGCTTGATTTGCTTATGCATAACTTGGCCTAATATTCAGGTTGATGTCTCACATATGAGTAGGTTTATGTGTTTCCCAAGTGTCAAGCAATTGTAGGCACCTAAGTGCATCTTTCGCTACTCAAGTGATACCTAGCTACTTAGATTGTTTTATCCCAAGGGGGGATCACTACCTCCAGATTTACATGCTTTTTCTGACTCTGAGTGGATTGGTTGCTATGACACTCCTATTTCCACTAGTGGTTTTGCCTTCATGCTTGGTAGCTCATGCATATCTTGGTTGAGAAAAAAGCAGCCTATTATGGCCACTTCTAGTTGTGAGGTTGAGTATAGGGCAGCTTTCAGAGCAACTCTTGATTGTGTGAGGCTCAAATGCCTTTTGGATAATTTGGGTGTTGGCCAGTCTTCAACCACTACCATCTTCACTGATAGTCAAAGCACATTGGCAATTGCGAGGAACCTTGTGTTCCATGCTCGCAAAAAGCACATTGAGGTGCATTATCATTATGTCAAGGAAAGATTTTCTACTAGAGAGATCACTTTGGTATATGTGCCCACACAAGATAACACTATAGATCTTTTCACAAAGGCTTTGCCTTAGGAGAAGTTTGAAGCTTTTCACGAAGCTTTGGGCTTACTTCCTTTTGTGGATTGATATCTTTCCACATAGCTTGCCACTTCCTTATACATGAGTGCCAACTCCTTGTTCACTGCATCACTCCCAAGGGGAATTTGCTGATATATTTTGATAGTGATGTGTGTGAACATAGGAGTCACCCCCTTGTATATATGCCAATAACCCTAACGGATTACTTATGTTTATACATTCACTTGGCAATTTATTCACTTTTGTGTTATGCCCCAAGCTTCCTCTTCTTCCTTGTGCTCTTCACATGCTTCTGTAGACATTAAACTCCAACATAGCATGCACACACATGTGTGCACAAGGCAAGAACAAAGAGTAGAACAATGGAATTCCTTTGTGTTTTCACTCAATAAATGATTACAAATGTCATAACAAGCTCACTTTCTAACTAGTTAACCCCAAGCTCTCTAGCTCCTTTTATAGTTTTTGACTAGCCTTTGGACTAGTTTAGTCCTAATGTCTAGCTTAGTTAAAAATTAGGTTCCTAAGCTTATTCTAAGGCTCAAACAAGCTCTGAAAATTATGAAAATTAATATAGGGGCTCTTATAACACTTCTCAAGCTCGAGGATTCCTTGGCTTCAACAGAACGAAGCCAAAATTTTCAAAAAATAATATTTACAATGAGTTGTAGTGATAAAAACCACTGTTGATTAAATGATTGTTTTGAAAAATATGGCTAAGCCTATTCATTACTTGATCTACATTGACTAGCTTATCCATTGAGTCCTCCTTGGCCTTCTCTCACATTGTCTCCTCTTTGCCTCCCTTATCGAAGGCTTCCCTTGTTGAATGAGTCATGGTTGATTACTAATAGATCACTTTCTCTATCCTTTTGTGTTTAGTCTTCAAGTTTGAAACTTATTTAGGTAGCTTTGCATTAGTCTCTTGGTACTATATAGGTTCTACATTAGACTCTTCCCAATTCTTTTCAGTATCCATCATAGCAAATTGATTGTCCATTACCCCTTGCATCAGCATGGATATTAATGGATTTAACTGATGGACATCCAAGTTCAACCATGTAGAGATAGGAATTAATGGGGATCACTTGTACCAACTTGATGTGTGTAGAAATTCATTAAATGGCCTTTTAAGTTCAAACGAACTTCTTGTTGATATGGGTGTGATGGTTATGCTTACTGGTATGGATTCCGTGGTTGAAATCACTTGTATAACTTCTTTCACTAGGAATGGTACTATGTGCCACTCTTTAAAGGGTTCTTTAGACATTACTTCTGGAGAAGTGTATATAGACATTATTGTTCTTGAAGTAGTAGGGTTGATACACATGGTAAAATACATACATGGTTTGGGTGATCTAATTGGAGACTCATCCATTGTCTCTACATCCTATCCTTCATCTTCTATTTCTCTTTGTGGCTCTTCTTGCAAGTCTTTGACTACAACGACAAATATATTTATTGACAATGATGCAGATGGTGTTGAAGATGATGATCTTCAAATTCTTGTTTGTGTTGCGATTACTATTGCACCTAGTGCAAAGCAACTTCCTTGGGATGGTAGAGATTCTTAGACACATGCATTGATAGATTTGTATGTCAAACATGTCATTATCCCTCACATTCACTCTTGCAAAACAACAAGGGATGCTTGGGATACACTTACCAATTTATATCAGGCAAGAAATGAGGTTCATGTTGCTTACCTCCAAAAACAATTAGAGAGTGAGCATATGAATGAAGGAGATTCTATGGATAATTTTTTGACAAAGATCAAAGATTTGAAGGAGCAATTGATTTCTACTGATGATGTCTTGCCAAATAGTTCACTTGTGCAGATTATGATTAACGGTCCTCCAGATTCGTATCAGAGTTCTGTTTCTACTCTTTGATTGATGATGAAGGCAGTTGAGATGCACCACACATCCCCATACACCAGTCTTGCTCACGGGCCATAGGAAGATCCTAAAAACTGAGCCTATCGGCCATGCTACGCCTAGGGCTCATGCAAACTCTCCCTAGGGAACATGTAAGAGGGAATCAACCATGAACCCCTCCCTCTCTGAACTGATGAGGGGGTTCCAAGTAATTGGCTACAGAAGCTCGCCCTCAATACAAGAGAGAGCGAGTTGCACAAGAGCGGGACAAAGCTGCTCCCAAGATCTGAAGATGCTACAAGCAAACCTGTCCACACTATGCCGAGAAAAGTCCGTACACCTCACCTCACAGAAGATACAACTGATCTCAAGCTACCATGGCCCACTAGTGGTAGGAGCAAAGAGGCCTATCAGAGCAGAGTAGATGGTCGGTAGCTCCAACGAATAGTATTGCCTTGGATGGTAAAGAAGGATCCTTTCTTCCAAAATTGGAGGAAGTCTTGATGCTATCGAGAAGTGCCATCGGAGTCGCCCCCAAAGATGGTCCAACTGCCCATGCAAGGTGTGGATCAGCTCCAACCAAAAATCTCGCATAGCCTCAGCCGAAGGAATCATGCATCTCTTGAAGATGCGCCGCCATCGGGCCCACCAAATGAACCACAAAGAGCGGCTATTGATTAGCTCCCAATAAGGTTCACCCTCAGTTCTCTAAAGAGAGATGTGAAGCATTTTGACGACCATGCACCACAATGCGCTCTCCTTCTCGAGAGCTCCACGATGATATGCTCGAAGTAGAAAACCGAGATCCTGAGGCCGCACATGGTACTTCTCACATATGCTGTAGAATACGCACAAAAACACAGTACACAGGGAGCATGAAGACAGACTTCTTAGGTCTTACAAATGCGGTCGAACTTCCAGTCTGTGGCTGACCAGACCACTATATGTATTATTAAAGAACATATACAAAGAAGTGTCCAGTGGCCATTTGACCTTTCGCATGGACACTAACAGTAACAATCTCCCACTAAAGGCCAATATGGCCAAAGTAACTATGGGAAAAAAAATAAAGAATGATAAAGAATACCTAAGTGTAAGTATACAAACTATACCTCCCACCTGATGGGCATGTTACACAGTAGACAAGTGACTGTGTAAGATCAGGAATCAAGTAAGCCCCATCAAGTGACAATAGTGTTGAAAGCTATCATGTGGTAGAGCTTTAGTCAAAGCATCTGCAGCATCATCTCGAGTGTGAACCTTCTCAAGAATAATGCGCTCAATGGCTAAGCAATCTCTAATGAAGTGATACCTCACCTCAATGTGCTTGGACTTTGCATGATAGACCGGATACTTAGCCAAAGTAATGGCACTCTGACTATCATTGAACAAACGAGGTACATGCTGAGGTAAACCCATATCACAAGCAAGACGAGAAAGCCACAACACTTCCTTACATGCCTCACTTGCTGGAACATCTGAATGGTTGCTGAATAGGCATGTGCAAATTGATCTGAATGGACATTCTCTTGAACATCCCTATGTGCAGGATTTTTATGCATGCTAACCGGAGGCCTAGTATCCTCAAACACCACTCTTCTCACTTCAACCTCCTTAATGGGTTGTTTATGCATCTTAGACTCATTGAAAATGACATCACTACTTCTGATCACTGATCGTGTTTCAGGATCCCATAAGCGGTATCCAAATTTTCCTTCTCGACTATCTCCAAGAAAAATGCATTTCTTTGACTTATGGTCCAACTTTTGTCTAAGATTCTTGGGTATATGAACATATGCTTCACACCCAAAAACTCGAAGATGAACTTCAGTCAATACTGCTTTTTCCCAAAAGCCTTGTGAGAGGTTTGCATGATGCAACATAGAGACTACACTATCTTGAATAGTTTTCTATTCATCCTCTCAGCTACACCATTTTGTACTGGGGTATAAGGAGCTGTAAACTCTCTACGGATCCCTCTAGACTGACAAAAAAGGCTGAATTCATGTGAGGGTATACTCACCCCCGTTATCTGAACGTAAAGCCTTAAGCTTAGTTCCTTTTTCAGTCTCAACTGAAGCAAGCCATTTTCTAAAAGTAGGGAATACCTCATCCTTCGATTTGATAGGATATACCCAAACTTTTCTAGTAGCATCATCTATGAAAGTGACAAAGTAGAGAGAACCACCTAAAAACCTAGTGGGCATGGGACCACACACATCTGTATGAACGAGATCTAAAGGATGAATTGAAGAGTCAATGTGCATTCTATGCACATTTCTAGTTTGCTTTCCATATTGACAATGCTCACAAAATGAAAAATTAGAGAAAGATAACACATGTAGGTAGCCAGAACGAGAAAGATTTTCCATTCCACTACGAGATATATGGCCCAAACGACCATGCCAAATACAAACCATAGGCTGTTTAGTAACAGCTAACAAGTGTTCTTTCTGTGATACAAATAAAGGATAAAGTGATCCAACTTTGCTTCCTTTTGCAATAACCATATTGCCCTTTGATATGCGAAAGGACTGAGCATAGAAGTCCACCTTGTAACCAAGGTCACCAAGTTGACCAACTGACATCAAACTACATGATAACTAAGGTACATGGCATACATTATGCATAGTAAATTTTGAACCATCAATGAACTGCACAACCACATCTCCAATCCCCACAACATCACACTGGTAAGAGTCACCAAGTCTCACGATACCAAGAGACTTTGGTGCATAATTAGAGAACCATTCTCTATGTGGTGTCACATGGAAAGAAGCACCAGAATCTAGCAACCATGTGTGGGAAAGAGAATCAGCCATAAGCGCCTTAGATGGCACAATACTATCAAGTGTCAACACATCAGCATCATCAAAAATAGCATTAATTTCTTCAATCTTTAGAGTCAAAGTAGATGGTGCAGGTAACTATTTAACATGCCCATCAACGTTCTGTCCTTTACCTTTAGCGTTCTTTAATGCATAACAGTCTTTCTTCATATGTCCTTTCTTATGACAATAATGGCATTCGATATCCCTCTTCCTTGATTTACTTCTACTCTTATTTCGTTGACCATTCTTTTCCTTGTTCTTGCTCCTGCCATGTTGTTGATTCTTTCCTTGGTAAGAATCATGAACATTATATGCATCTCCACTCTGAGTGCCAACCATAGATTTTCTATGAATCTCCTCACTCAAGAGTGCTCCACATATGTCATCGTAGACAAGTTTACCACCAGGTGCACTATTGCTAATAGCTGTGCAAAATGTATCCCATGATGATGGTAGGGTGCATAACAACACTGCTTTCATTTCATTATCCATATCCATTTTCTGAGCCTGCAATTGGGAGAATATAGCATCAAACTCATTTAGATTATCAACAACACTATCTGTGTCCTTCATACCAAGGTCATATAATTTTCTTATCAGATACACTTTATTTGATGTCGTCTCTTTTATATATGTATTGCATAACTTCTTCCAAAGCTTCTCTGCACTTTCACAGTCTAATACTATAAAGTAAACATTATCTGCGAGGTGCAAGCGAATGGTAGACCTAGCCATTTCATCTAACTCATCCCAATCATCTTCATCCATGTTAGTTGGCTTCTTTGAAATCCCATTTATTGGCTTCCATTGCCTCCTTTGAATCAGTACATCTTTAATCTGATTCTTCCATAGAGCAAAGTTTGTGCCATCGAATTTTCGGATCTCAAAATGGTCTTTGCCCTGCAAATTATAGCTCCTCTTTGGAACACTAGCACTAGACCCTAATCCACTAGATGTGCTTGAGACCTCTGATGCCATGATGGTAGAGAACTGAATGGAATGATAATGGAGCTAGAAGAGTCCGAACACCAAAGAATAAGGGTATCAAGGAGTAACTCGACCACTGTATAGTTGATAAAACCAAAAATTTGGAAAAATTTTGCCAGAGTATCCTCTGCAAAATGAGCGTATGACCGGTGTCAAAATATCATAAAACTACAAGTACTGACATGTTTGCCTGCATAGTGAATCACAGACTCCACTGCATATAATCAGTTACCCAATAGAAGCCAACTAGGCTTATTGAGCACCTATGAATAACTATCCTACATCTCCTATGGCGAGGCTGGGTAAGTCTTTCACCTACATCACCGAAGAGACCCTGACATCTAGGTGTCTCCGA
Organism: Ceratopteris richardii; assembly: GCA_020310875.1. Lineage (NCBI taxonomy): Eukaryota > Viridiplantae > Streptophyta > Polypodiopsida > Polypodiales > Pteridaceae > Ceratopteris > Ceratopteris richardii. The sequence goes on from CM035422.1 coordinate 69,441,420, forward strand.
GTTAAGAAAACCTCACCATGACCCTCTTTATCAAACGTAAAATGCTTTATGCAAAGAACATAACCGCTATATCAATTATCACATGGGTGTACATAAATGGTATCCACAGAAGCGTACATGATGTGTATGTGCTCAATATATGCAGTAAAATGACACTAAAAGGCTGAATGCACAGCCCAAAAACTAGCCAATAACTCCAGCAATTGTCTATCAACCCTGATGTTTTTGGCTCAAAAAACTGCATAAATTTGCAGCGATTGCTCCCACCAAAACTGAAAACCTTTCCAGAAACCTGTAGTTTTGCGAATGTGGCTGAAAAACACAGCCCCAAAGGTTGATATTTATTGTCGGAGAAGTACAAAGAATACTCTTCTTGATGTTCACGGACCTGTGTGAAGAGAACTATGTGCAAAAGTACTCCAAAATGGCTCCAAAAGACACCTAAAAATGCTTCAAAAATAGGCTTTGAAAGCAAAGAATGAAGCTTTGAGGGACCAAAACATGTTCAAGGCAATGTCAACCTTAGTCTTTCTTCTTCAGACACCACAAGAGTGTAGCTTAGTGGCAAGAGATTGTCACGGTTAAGCGAGCTCTGGGGGGAACAATACTGGGATGGGTGACCTCCCGGGAAGTACTGGGAACCTCTATCTTCCTTGATCAGACCTCCCTCGTGTGCAGCCAACGGTGCCAATGGTGACTTTGGTGACTCAGATGACAAGGTATGCCTTGGTCGCCGCCTTAGTCGAAAGCCTTGAGGGGGGTGTTTTTGCATCGAATTGCTCTGATACCAGTGAAGTATTTTGATGACGATGCACCACAGTGTGCTCTCCTTCTTGAGAGCCGCACACAGTACTTCTCACATATGCTGCAGAATACACACAAAAACACAGTGCACAGGGAGCACGAAGACAGACTTCTTAGGTCTTACAAATGCAGTCAAACTTCCAGTCTATGGCTAACCAAGCCACTATATGTTTTATTAAAGAACATATACAAAGAAGTGTCCAGTGGCCATTTGGCATTTCACATGGACACTAATGGTAACAAGATGTGTAGATCTTGCTCCTGCATGATGTCAACCTACATATCTTGAATGAAAACAACCGGATTGTCATGCTCATAACTGAGGGTGGAGCGAGAGAGAGCCCGAAGTAGCAGCACCTCAAGTGATGGTATGGGGCCTCGATCACCAAGTAAGAAGCCTCAAGATCCTGTGCCAAATTTGTGTTGATGGGCAATCCCAGAGACAATGTCGTTGGGACTCCGAATGATAACCACAAGCCATAGAACGAGGAGGCTAACACCCATAGTTTAGCCAAGTTCCAACATCCTTGCTCCGATGGGCAACCAAACATTGAAAGAGGATAACCCAATGAGATTGTTAAGTTCCTGAGATCTGATGCCAAATGGACACGAGAAACTCCTCTATGAGCCCACCCCACTGCCAAAACTCAGTCACAGCGGGACTCATGGACTAGCGTGATTGGATGATCCTCTACCCCAATCTAGGAGAGTACTAAAAGAAGGTAAAAGTGTGGGCCTCCCAGGAGGATAGAGGATCACAGCAATGCCACTCCCCTGGGTCCCAAAGGAGGTGAGTAAGCAGTCAAGCCTCCTAGACCCAACGACACCAATCGAGAAGATTCTGAATGTCTACCAAGTTAGCATCAATGTGCTAGTCCCAACCATGTGTGCCAACCACCCGAATCTGTTGAAAGACATAATCATCAATGAATGTAGGCTCCACCTGTGAGCAAATCATCTACCCTTCATCCACAATATCAAAGAAGAGAGTGTCATCTTGATCAATGCCTCTGGAAGCAATCAAAACCTCAGTCTAAGAAATGGCCCCAAGCCAAGCCTCTTGTAGTTGGGGATCCACCTGAGTCCCCCAATCTCTCGAAATCATGGACTCAACATCCCTAATCATCTGAGATGCACCATGCATCCACATACACTGGATGTGCTCATGCACCATAGGGAGACCCTAAAAATTGAGCCTATCGGCCATGTTGTGCCTAGGGCCTCACGCAAACTATCCTTTATCTTTAGTGGTTGAATCTTATAGCTTGATTTGGCCTTATTTCTTGATTTATGCAATAGTAAATTCGATTTATCTTACTTCCTTCTAGGTAAGCTCTTAGCCTCTATTGTAAAGCATGGTTACAAAGGTTTCCTTTGAGCGTAGGTGTTTGTTAAGATGTCTAATTTCCATGTCTTGATTTTAAATCTCCCTTACACAAATTAATTTTTTTGCATCGATAGTCTTCAAACGTTGCATTGAATTTGGAGAGATTATCTTGAGATTTAATACTCAAACTTTGCAATCACTTAGGAATAAGACCTCTAAAGCATTTTCAAGATTCCTTGAGTTTCTTATAAAAAGTGATGTGCCTTTCTGTCAAATCATCACATGCTAGAAGAAGTTGGTCTAAAGCTCTCTTTTTTTTCTTCCACAAAAAAGATCCATCCATTAATGAGTAAAAAAATGCCCAACGGGCTACAATCCCAATCGATGAATAGGAAATAAATACAAGGGGGGGAAATCACCCCAATCGACTACTCAAATCTCAACAACTCTATCTCTTGGAGGAGGCAATATGGGGAGGGGAAAAAAGCCAAGCAGGTGACTGGTAGCTCCAATGAATAGTATCGCCTTGGATGGTAAAGAAGGGACCTTTCTTCCAAAACTAGAGGAAGGCCTAACACTACCGAGAAGTTCCATTCGAGTCCCCCCTAAAGGTGGTCCAATTGCCCATGCAAGGTGTGGATAAGCTCTAGCCAAAAATCCCACACAATCTTGGCCGGAAGAATCATGTGTCTCTCGAAGATGCATCACCATCGGGCCCACCAAATGAACCACATGGAGAGGCTGCTAATCAACTCCTAATAAGGTTCATCCTCACTACTCGAAAGAGAGATGTGCATATCCTTCTTCTACATGATGTCAATCCACCCATCCTAAATCAGAATAACCGAACTATCAATCTCATGCTCGTGACTGAGGATCGGGCCAGAGAGAGAGCTCGAGTAGCAACACCCCAAGTGATGGCGTGGAGCCTCAACCACCATGTCAGAAGCCTTAAGATCCTCCACCAATTCTATTGTGGTAATGAGAGGAGATGCTAACTAAACCAACAGAAACTAATCTTGAGGAGAAAAAGGAGCGAAGGAAGCCTCCCATACAAGAAGAAGATCGAGAATCAATGTTTGAAGTGCCAAAAAAATTCAAGAAATATGAAGTGGAGGATAGAAAAACCATGATAAAAATAGCCAAAAGAGAAGTCCTCACATGAGAATCTTATATAAAAGAGAATAGACTAAGAAGATTGTGGTCACATTTGAAGAAGGAGAAGAAAGGTGCACATATATAGGATATGGTTTAAGTGAAAATGAAGAACAAGAGTTAATAGCATTACTAAGAGAGTATAGAGATGTGTTAGATTGGAGCTACAAGGACTTAAAAGGAGTGGATCCACATTTGATCTCATAGGATCCCCATGATGCTAGAAGCCAAGCCAACTAGACAAAAGCCTTACACGTATAATGACAAGTATGCAGCTAAAACAAAAGAAGAAATTGATTGATTGATTGAAGTAGGGTTCATTTATGAAATACAGCATACAAAATGGGTATCCCCCATTGATATAGTCCCCAAGAAGAATGGGAAATTGAGAGTGTGCATTAACTTGAAGAAAGTTCATGTTGCTACCATACGAGATAGTTGTTCCTTGCCAATCATTGAGCACTTGCTGGAACGAGTAGCAGGCAAGGAAATCTATAGCTTCCTTGAGGGCTTTTTGGGCTAGAATCAAGGAGCCATTGCCCCTGAAGATCAACATGAAATGGCTTTCTCCACTAAATGGGGTATCTTTGCATTTTGAATGATGCCATTTGGGCTTACAAATGCACCTGTTGCATTTGAGTGCCTAATGTGTCATGTGTTCAAGAGCTTTTTGAGGAAGAATTTAGAGGTCTATAGACAATTTTTGTGCCCATTTCCACGTAAGGCAAGCATACATCCTTGAAGTGAGACAAATCTTCAATAAATGTAGGGAGTATCAATTGTGCCTAAACTTAGAGAAACGTGTCTTAATGGTTAGACAAGGTAAAATTTTAGGCCACATCATGTCAAAGAATGGTAGACAAGGATAAAGTAAGAGCAATAGCAGAATTTCCAAGACCTAGGACAGTTAAAGAAGTACGGCCTTTATGGGACATTGTGAGTACCAATAAAGTTTTATCCACACGTACGATATTATGCTAAACCAGTGTACATCCTCTTGAATACTTTTGAGTGGAATGAGGAATGTGAAACTTCTTGTAATGAGCTGAAACTAAAATTATGCTCAGCCCCAATTTTGACTACACTTGATGGGAATAAACCTTTCCATGTTCATATTGATGCTTCCAATTATGCAATTGGATGTGTGCTGGCATAACTGACTCGAGAAGGAAACATAAATCTTCTTGTGGCATATGCGAGTAGACAATGAAATGTGGTAGAAAGGAATTACACTACTACTGAGAGAGAGGGTTTAGGTATGGTCTATGCGGTCAAACTTTTTAGACATTATTTGCTTGTAAATAAGTTTAAATTCTTTATGGATCACCACACATTAGTCTACCTAGTCAATAAGCCTTGTAATACTGGCAGGTTAGTCTGACGATTTCTCCTACTTATGGAATACAATTTTGAATTCTTGGTCATGAAAGGAAAGACTCGCCTTCAGGCTAATCATCTTTCATGACTGACTAGTGGAGAACCCATGTAAGGAGTTTTGGATGAACTTCTTGATGCTTACCTATTCAATCTAGAAGTAGTTCCAGACTGGGCTAAATGACTTGTGCATATTATTATGTATGGACCTAAGAATCCAGTATTTAAGAATAGGGAGGAGGAAAAGTAGTCAAATCACAAAGATATCAAATAATGGCATGAATTATTTACAAACAGAGTGATCAAGAAGTTTTAGCTTGTTGCATAGAAAAATAGAAGCATGATAAATGGTTACAGCTAGCACATGTAGGTGCGTTAGAGCAACACCATTCAAAACAATGAACCTTACAGACTTTGTGGAGATTAAGTGTGTATTGGCCAACTATGGAAGTAGATGTCTATAGGATGTACAAGGATTTCCCAACCTATGTAAAGAGTCCTTTGGTGGAGCATGCTACTTTGTAGCAGATGTTTTTATACCGGATTAGAGTAGCCCCTTAGTTGAATTTTTGTGCATGAAAACTTTCCCATCAGAGATGAAATTGGCAAGATAGAATTCTTGAGCAGGAGGATTACGACTATAAATTCATCAGTGATAATTTGTACAAATGTCAATGAGATGGATAACTAAGATAGGGTGTCCATGAGAGCAAATACTTGAGAATTTCAGAAACTCCACACCAAGGTGTTGTAGAAGGGCATTTTGGGCCATATCAAGTGATCGAAGTCATACTATTTTCAAGATTATGGTGGACCACTCTTCATATGGATGCACACACCTATGTGAGGAGATGTGATGCATGTCAATGGACTCAATATCCAATGTGTAGAGACAAAATGCCATTGAGACCCATGATGGGAGGATGTACATTCTCTAAATGGGGCATAGATTTCATAGGACCTATTAGTCCCCTGCTAGAGTTTCTCATGCGGAATACATAATTGTGGCCATGGATTATCTATCCAAATGGGTAAAATTTAAGGCCACCTAGAAGTGCCCAAATGATGGAAAAATTCTTATTCATAAATGAAGAATGATGCCCAAATGTCTTTACAAGATATGGGTTGCCTACAGAGTTGGTGAGTGATAGAGGAACTCACTTTCTAAATGAATTCATAGAATATTTGCAACATGATTTTATGGTGATTCACAAGAATTCAACACCATATTATCCACAGGCCAATGGATAGGCAAAGAGTACTAATAAAATCATGTGCAGTGTAATGAATAAGCTCGTTAACAGCAAACGCTCTAACTGAGACAAATATTTACACCACATTGTTTGGGCATACAGAGTGGCCTACAAGACAATACTCAATGCAACTCCCTTTCAGATGGTCTCTGGTTAGAATGCAATGATTCCATTGGACTTCTTAATACTCACCTTCAAAGTTGCACAAGAGCATCAATGGACAAGCCACGAGATATTTTCTAGGATTATGGACTTAGAATGCTTAGGAGAAACTAGGCTAAGAGTGGAAGTAGGAATCTATGCAGCCAAGAAGAGATAGAAGGCTTATTTTGATGCACATGTGAAGGGCAAGGGCTTGAAAGTTGGTGATTTAGTATTAGTCTATACTTTTAAGCAACATGCTCAAAAGCTAGAGAAATGCGATTATGGACCTAATATCAATAGACTTTCAATTAGTGGAGCAATGCAATTGGCCACATTGGAAGGAGAGGTAATGCCAAATTACAATAATGGTTGTAGATTCAAGCTCTATCAAGAACCCTTGATGGAGGATATGCTTAGACAACTCACCTTGACCACGAAGTGTAAGGAGGAAGAAATCGAATTCCAGAAGAAGCCCTAGAGTGCATCAAACATATGAAATTAAGAGACTATCAAATAATGCTAGAACAAAATGAAAAGTAGAGGAGCTTCATCCAGTCCATGCCATCCCTCACATAGAGATCCCTAAATATCACATGGCAATGTGCTAGGCCAAGTTGAAAGCTTCCCATAGCATAGTTGATAGATGACCATTCATTACAGTCAAGTTATGGCAAGGCACTACACTCAAAGAGATATGGGCCCTGATTGATTCAAGTGTAGCAACTAGTGCAATTAGGCATTCCTACTATCAAGACATGGATTTGAAAATGAATCCGATTGAGGCATACCTCATTGGATCAGGAGGTATAGAAACCCTTTTCATGGGGGAGGTGGAAATTCCAATCCTCAAAAAAGATGTCACCTTGATAGTAAAGCTCCTAATATGTCATGATGAAGATCATGGGGGTTTGCCTCTTGATTGTATGGGTTGTGGTTATCATTCGGAGTCCTGACGGCATTGTCTCTGGGATTGCCCATTAGCACAACATATTTGGTGGAGGATCTTGAGGCTTCTTACCTGATGATGGAGGCCCCAGACCATCACTTGGGGTGCAAGTACTTGGGGCTCTCTCTCTAGCTCGGCCCTTAGTTACTAGCATGAGATTGCTGATTCAGGACGGGTAGATTGACATCATGGACCTTGTTTTTATCATCGCGATATGAAAAGCAAAGGATTCAAGCATTTAACGAGGAGAAAGGTGATTAGCTTGGACAAGACTCAAGACCCATAATGAGAGGAAGAAAAGGCATGGCAATGGAGTGACTCGAGATTGTGGTCGACTGCAATAGTTTGTAAAATAGCCAAAGATTGAGAGTGGCTGCCATGCGGTGCGAAAGATTGAGAGTGACGAGAATGTAGCATGAAAGTTACAAAGCCCTTGACATCGCACACACACTCAAACAAGGGACTGCATTACGTCAGTGCAGCGAGGAAATAGTTGGGTGGCAATATGAAGTGGAAGCGGGAATTTTTGGTCGACCCGATAGGACTAAAAAAGGGGGACTAACTCAAGTAATTCGATAAGGAACTTACTGCTTTGCTAATGCTGCGATTTAACAAATGACTTGACTTTTGGCACTAGTCTCCTTTTCTTGTACTTTGCTTTTATTTAATTCAAGTCCGGGAGAGTAGGTTAAGGTCAAACTTCCTTTATTTAAAAAAAAAACAAATGATACGACTCGTATTGGCAAGGATGGAAAGTCAGGCAATAGCCTATTCACCACCCTGATCGTGTGCGCAAACACCACATGATATATAGATTGAAGGAAGTGTTGATGACATCAGTTTATTCATTTTATTTTCATTTAAATTTGTACGAGAGAGTGTATCTTTATTTTGTATCTATGAGACATTCCATTTCATATGATGTTAGTTGTATTGCATTGTATTTAGGTACCTTGCCATTTGCTTCTACCTTGTATTCATTCTCCATCAAGGAGAATTATCCCACATGTGATGTACTTTGAAGAGCCTCCTTCAACTTCAAATTTCATATAAATAGGGCCTCTCTCTCACTTTGTACTTGGTCAGAAGTCTACATAGTTGATTTCATGCTCTTGGCAAGCTCATGTCTAATCCATGTGAGTTACCCATTTTTTTATTTATATACTTTTGAGTCTATCACACTCTTCTTTTCATTTTGTTTTTGCATGTGTACTCTTTACATGATATGAGAGCTCTAGGTGGAGGTATTGGTGGTCCTTCTATTGGTGATGCTTTTGAAATTGGTGGTGGTGGTACTAGAGCTTGGTGGTTTTGCTCTCCACTCCTTGGGAGAAGCCTTTTGCCATCATATTCATGCTCTTTGGGTCTCATCCCATTAATTCATCATCTTACCCTATTTTTCTCTTCCATCCACCCTCTTTGTGATGGAATTTTGAGGTGCATACCTCATGGCAGTCACTTTGTGAAGCTCCTCATAAATATGAAGTCTCTAAAGTATTTATAAACACTCTTGCGTTTGGTATGTGATCACCCTAGTAGTCATGTTGGTTTAATTATTGGTGCATCTTAATATTATATGGTCTTTACAAACATGGTTCGACTTCATTTTTGAAGTTTCAAGCAAATTTCATTAGTGATTCTTCCTTTCCATCAAGGTCTTTCACTGTACACACATCTTCAACACTCATTGAGGACATATTTCTTCATCTCTGCAAGCATCATTTTTTTTCTTTCTTCATGATCACACTAAGACCTCGTTTGTGAGCAGAGCATAGAGAGATAATGAAGTGCATATATCCTTAGCCTTCAAAATCTACTTTCTTATTGTGTAGTTCATCATTTGGGCTAAGATTTGAGATATGGGAGCATTGAGGTAGCTCTAGAGCCTTCTAGAAGCATCCACTCAAGTTAATGTGAGTTAACTTGAGTTTTGTGAGGCTTAACTCAAGTGGTGAGTACACCTACCACTAGGAGACTCAAGTCAAAGGTGCCAAAGCAATGGTGGAGATTGCACATGCATATGTGGACTCTAGTTACTTTTGAGGGCAAGTTTGATCCCATGAACTATATAATGTTAGGTTGGGTGGAGATTCATAGGTCATTCTCTCTAGCGTAAAGAGTCATAGGGCATTCTCTCTAGTGTAGAGTCATATGCCATTCTCTTACACACAATATAAAAGAATGGAGAAAGAGATTCATAGTTTATTTCTTAACACACACAATACAAAAGATTCAAGCAAAAAGAGAGTCATAGGTCATTCTCTTAACACATAGAATATAAAAGAAAGCAAAAAATTATCATACGAAATATGACCTTACACATTCTACAAATAATTGAGCTTGAAAACTAGAGAAATATTGGCAATAAAAGAATAACCTCAAGGTAGATATAAGCAAGAGGCAAGTGTCAAAGCAATGAAACACGCAAGAATCATGCTTGAATAACTAGAGAAAACTTGCGCACAAAAATTGTAAGAAGATTACCTCTCTTTCTCACACTAGCAAAAAGTCTCTACAACTGAGGGGCTTGGCCTTTTTATATGGGGTTTTGGCCTTTTTATACTGCCCACTTCATGTATTGCTTTACATGAAGCTTGAAGAAACCAAAAATATGATATTACACCCAAATTCTAGCTCTTCTCTTATGGTTTTTGTAATAAAGTGGTAGGTAGGAGATGGTTGAACTACACCCTAAGAGAGAGGATTAGGAAGTAATCCTCAACCATGGCTTTTGGGGCAAGTGGTTAGCCCATCATATTCCTAACCAAGAGGTCATGAGTTCAATTCCTTATAGTTTTCTTTGGAAAAAATATTTTCTTATGTCCAAAAGATATCTCCAAACATATTTACACAACTTTGAAGCTACAAAAGTTGTGAAAAAAAATTATGCATAAGCTTACTAAAGCTATGAATCCCGTTGATTATAACAACCTATTTAAAGTAGCTAGTTTAAGAAAACTCTTGATGATATGATAATTGTTCTTATAACATGTGAAAAATTATTCTTTTAATTTCAATTTCTTCTTACATATGTCTTCTTACTTTGGTTGTGTAACATTGATAGATATTTTCTCACTTAGAACAAGAATTATCTTGTACAAAACACATATCACGCATGATTTTCCTAGTTGATCCTCTTTTGGTGAAAAAAAAATAACTCTTGAAATGATAGGGCATTGGAATTTCAGTTATAGACAAATGAAGAGTAGAAAGAAAAAATTGATAAGAGTTAGGTAGTCCATTAAAAACATTTTTCACATAAGAATTATCTAGTAAATTTGCACCTATAACGATAAGTATCTCCTTTAACTCATTGATATTCCTTAGAAAAACCATCATTCATATGCCACTCTCCTTTTTCCTTTCAGTTAAGAAACACATGATTTATTTCTTGATCATAAAATGTAAGAAAATTATCACAAGCATCATTAATTATGCTACATGAAGGAATATGTGGGATAATGCGACAATTGATAAAGAAAACAATCAAGTCACCTACCTTACACATCTCTATCATCCTCTTAAAGTTTCTCTATAGTGGTTGAGGATGTAGTGTTGCACTTTATAGTCAAAATAGGAACTAGATCAAAGCTAGATCCTGCAAGAATCTCAACACCACTTATAGTAACTACATTTCCCATAATGTTTAGTTACAATAGATCACATTTTATAATCTTGCACCATATTCCCATAATGGATAGTTGGAACTATTCAACATATCCTCAATATACACAAGAGTACCCTATAAATCTCTAAAAATCATTGGAAGAGCTATAATTGTGTTTGAAAGCCCCCTCCCCCCCCCCTATATATATATATATATATATATATATGTATGTGTGTGTGTGTGTGTATATATATATATATATATATATATATATATATATATATATATAGAGAGAGAGAGAGAGAGAGAGAGAGAGATGAAATTGCTTGCATAGTAGTGCTAATAGTGCAAAAAGGGGCTTAAACAAGTTAAACAAGTTAAAATGCAATTTTCAATGATACCAAAATCTTCAAGTTTGTCCTAAGCATTTTTTTGAGTTGATATATGGCCACCTCATAAAATATTGTGTAGAATTTGTTGATGATGCGCCTCAAGAAACAACAACTGACATCGATACCAATTGTTGGAGTTTCAAGATCAAGAATGCACAAAAACAACATAAAGAAGAAGGAGCTTATGAGCACAATGCATAGTGATATTACCAAGTGTGTAGTGTAAATAGATAAATATCCCATTAGGATTATTGGCATACATAGAATCCAAGGGGGAAAAAATTTCGTAGAGAGAGAAGGAAAAAGTGCCCTAACACAAACATACCTAGTATGCTCACACACATCGCTACCAAAATTTAGTTAAAAAAGGGCTCCATCTAGTTCCAACTACAAGAATAATGTATAATATCCAAGAACAATGTTGAAGCAATATGCCATTTGAGAAGAGAATCAATTTTGGTATGGGTCTCTAGATCATAGGAAGAAAAATCATTGGGAACCTTATAATAAGTGAAGGGCTTTGGTGTGCTAAACAAGAGGAGCAAGAAGGAGATGGATGGAGAGAGAGAGAGGAGAGAAGATACATGCACACATGCGTGGGAGCCTCGAAACCCACATAATGATCTCCTTGAGGCAATGATATATATAAATATATACATGAACATGGGGGTAAGGTCACATGACTCTTACATCCCCAATAATCTCCCACTTAAGGATCAATGTGTCCGTAAGTGGTAACACATACAAAAAATGATGTAGGACTATATAGTAATGTACAGGAAGAGTCCATATCTCAACCTATAAAAATCATCCTACACCAAATGCCTCAAAGAAGGTGTATCCATGCACCTCAAACTGCTCTAGACTCATATTTGACTGAATCAAGAACTGATGAAGTTCTTGCCCACCTAGGTTGCATTATTCGTTTTCAACAATTTGTTTATTCGTGAATAATTACGGAATTTTATAGCAACCCCCCATTATTCGATCAAATTATTCAATGCCACATCAGCTTATTCGGAGATGAGTGAATACTTTTTGCATGGTAATTCGACAATTTTCGATCAAACGCGCTTTCGATCGAAAAAGTTTTCGATCGAAAATTTTATTGATCGAAAAATCTTCGATCGAATTAAATTTCAATCGAAACAGATTCGGTCGAATATTTTTTTATAAAACAACACAAGTAGACTCATTTTTCATAAGAGTTACTTTGTTTTTTACGAACTTACAGGGTCGTAGATAGAACAAAGTATAAACTCTTGCTATACATATTAACTTTCATACTTAAAGCATAAAGCAAAATATATTTGTTTGCGAATTGAAAACTATTGTGATTCTTTGACTCAACATTGATTCTTACTTCACAATAGTATATGTATGTGTGTGTATGATTGTGAGTAATATGTATTGTGATTGTTTGAATCAATATTGATTCTTACTTCATAATAGTATATGTATTTGTATTTGAGTGTATAATTGTGAATGAAATCTATTATGATTGTTTGATTCAACATTGATTCTTACTTCACAATAGTATATGTATGTGTGTATGATTGTGAATAAAAATGTATTGTGATTGTTTGAATCAATATTGATTCTTACTTCACAATACTATGTGTATGTGTATGTGTATGTGTATGTGTGTGTATGTTATATGATGAGTGAAAATATAATATGATTGTGTATGTGCACGTATATGTGTGTGTATGATTGTGAATTAAAAACTATTGCAATTGTTGGAAAAGATTTTATGTTTTTTTTTATAATTCAAGGGTTCAAAAGGTATTAATAAGTGAAGATATCAAAGGCATCCATGGTTGCATATCAGTTAAGAGAAGGTTCTTGTTGTATCGATTCAATATAACTTCACAGATCTATAGATCTTCTTTAGAAAGTTGTATTGTATTGATACAACAAGAGCCTTCTCTTAGCTGACATGTTGGGCCTTGGCATCAAGACAATACCATCAAGAGGGATTTGTTGGGAGGAAAAAAATCAATTTGTTGAAACAATAGTATCGAGAGGGATGACGAAGTTTTGATAGAAGTCGACTTATGCACTTGATCCTTGGATACTTATGATAAAAAAAGATATAAATAGGTAAAAAAAAGATTTTACTTTTATGATATAGTTTAGTATTTTTTTTAGCATATGCATGTACATATGCATGTGAGTATATGTGTATGTGTGGCCATGTGTGTATATATATGTGCAAGTATATATATATATATATATATATATATATATATATATATATATATATATATATATATATATATATATATATATATATATATATATATATATATATATATATATATATATATATATATATTTGTGTGTGTGTGTGTATATATATATATATGTGTGTGTGTGTATGTGTATGTGCATGTATGGTATATGATTGCAAGTGAAAATCATATATTATTGTGTATGTGCATGTGTGTGTATGATTATGAATTAAAAACTATTGTAATTGTTGAAAAAGGTTTTGTGTTCTTTTTTATAATTCAAGGGTTGAGAAGGTATGAACAAGTGAAGATCAACGGCATCTTGGACAATGTATATCAGCTAATAGAAGGTTTGTGTTGAATTAATACAATACAACTTCACATATCCATAGATCTTCTTTAGGAAGTTGTATTGTATTGATACAACACGAACCTTCTGTTAGCTGAGATATTGGCATCAAGACAATCACAGCAAGAGGGACTTGTTGGGAAGAAAGAAATAGGTTCATTGAGATAATAGCATAAAGAGGGACTTGTTATGGCCAAGTTTTGATAGAAATCGACTTATGCACTCAAACTTTCGATACTTATGACAAAAGAGATATAAACAAGTAATAAAATATTTTACTTTTTATGATATAGTTTAATATTTTTTCAAGCACATAATAATGAATTTTTACTTTTTTATATTTATATAGGTTATTTTGAAGGTTGATTGATTTTGAGTTGAGTATAAAGGTAGAAATTTCCCATTAAAAAGGGATCGTTATCAATTGTAAACTTGAATCATTTGAATCATTAACTTTGCTTTTTTTTAGGCTCAAGTCGATTTATTGTGTGTACATGCTTGTATTTATGTATATTTACATATGCATGTGTGTACATGTGTATACATATGCATGTGTGTACATGTGTATACATATGCATGTGTGTACATGTGTATACATATGCATGTGTGTACATGTGTATACATATGCATGTGTGTGTATGCATATGTATGCATGTGCATGTGTGTATATGCATATGTAGGTATGTGCATGTATGTATGTATGTGCATGTGTGTGTATACATGTCTATGTATGTATGAATATGCGTGTATGTATGCATGTGAGTGTATGTGTGTGTGTCTATATGTGTGTGTATATGTGCAAGTATCTATATGTGTGTGTATGATTTTGTGTGTACATGTGTACATGTTTGTGTGTGTATATGTATGCATGTGTGTGTATGCATATGTGTGTATGACATGCAAATACATACACACATATGCATATATGTACTTTCAAATCTGTAAAACAATAACAGTAAATTTATCTTTGAAGAAAAGTCGAGAGCTCTCTAGACTCTCAAACATGTGCGAAATGAGTTCTGGATAATAAAGTTTCGATCGAAAGGAATTTTGATCGAACATGTTTCGATCGAAATGTTTTTCTTCGAAAAAACTTTCGATTGAAAGCTTTTTGATCGAAAGTGTATCCCTATCTATTTTTTTTTCAGTGTTTATTCGGACAACCCCAAATAAAACGAACATATTCGGTATTTTTTAATTATTCAATCGAATAAATGCAACCTAGGCTCCCACTCATTATGTGCATATGTCAATCATCGAATGATTGACAACTCCAAGTGCAAATGCTCCAATAGCAACTGAAATGTCTGTTCTCAAGCATAATAACTCATACATCAGACTCCTGAATGCTAACAAAACATGTGCTATCCTGGCTAACCTAATTAAGCATGTCAGCCATGCCTGTATCCAAGGCATCCAAAGCACCATCATCAAGACCAACATGTCTTGACATATCTATGTGAACATCTTGCATGAGGGAATCCAAGAACGAATGCATAACTACTAACTCATCAATATCTAAGTTAGTCATCCTATCAACCAAGGATGTATGTAGCTGTGCAACCTGAGAGCTAATATGCTCTACTATACACTGTGTATCATAAGAGCTATCCTCCTCTATCACACCAAGTGGAATCCACATCATGCTCTAAAGCATCCAAATGATCATCCAAAGTGTGCTTCACATGAGCATCTATATTATCAACCAACCATGTTCTACAAAAGCATCACACGCATCCAAAACATGCTCTACATGTGCATCGATCTTAGCATCTAAATCCTACCATACATGTACATCATGAATGTCAATAGACCTATATGTAGGTAGACAAAATGAGACATGACGAGTCTCACATTGCACATAAGGCTTAACTCCCACTGAGATGAGACTATCTCTTACATGGAGTACTTGCAGTGGATATACATGCCCAATCCTAGCACCTCTAACAAGCATAAGCTATCCTAACTACAACTGAAAATGATGCTCACAAAGGAATGCATAACATATGCTCTCATGTAGCTGGCTAACTGAAATCAAGCTCATAGAGAATGATGGCACATAATGTACATGTATGAGTATAAGTGATGCTCCACCAGGTAGCATAAAGGCATACATCTCTTGCACCTTCAATGTCATATATCGTACCATCAGGCATGTGGACATATCCACAACTCTCACATGAGAAAGGACAAAAAAATCGTGATAGGAGTAACAGGAAAAGTGGCTAATGCATCAAGCAAAGCCATATGTGTGCTATCCAATGAGCAAGAGGAATCCTGAGATGAACCATAAGAAAAAGTCATATCACCATCACTAGCATAATCAAGTGCCATAGACTCTCTTGAAACCACTACTTGACCTGCATCACGCATATATCTTTGATGTCATCATCACATCCACCTGAGGCAACATCACTGAGTATGGTCTTCATGACCACAATGCTAATATCAAAGTTGTCCAAAAAAAATGAACCTCCAAAAGTGATTATTCTTGTGGTGAAAATCTGTTGCTCAATGTTTTGTTGTTGGGGATGAAAACCTCTGAATTTGAACTTTTGCTCTGTAATAAAATTCAAGAACTCTTTCTTGGATACATAAAAATATTTAGAACACCTCAATTAGAGGTGCATACCTCAAGATATATACAAAATAAGTATCTGTTGTTAATTTCACCTTCACCTATAACACTATTACTCTGTATTCTGCATTTTTGGCGATTTAGCACTCAAAATATTGATTGTGTTCTTCTAGCAATTATAGCTACTTTCTAAAGCTACACAAAGCAAGTTGAATTGCTTCAATCTCACCTTTAAAACTCAAGTTCCAAGAAAAAACTGACATATTGTTCAAGGGATGAATTTAAACTTGGAACACGAAAAAAGAATTTTGAAACAATAAAAAAATGATTATATGTGCTTGGGTTGCAATGTTTCGGAGAGGGGGGATCGATACAAAAACTCCCTTAACGTACCGTGAGGTGGCATGGTTCTCACTCCAGAGGTGCCACCTTAAGCGAGCGATATGTGACATTAGGCTGGATTCACATAGCCTGGCGACATAATTGCGAAGTTCAAATATCAAGATCTTATTTGATAAAATAAAAAGCAAAAGTTCCGAGTCCATCATTCACTTAGATGACCTTCCCCCCTAAGAAGAAGTTTGTGTCTCCCTGAAAATTCATTGTTATTGGCCATTCATATCATTCAACCATTAATATCACATCTATAGTTTGCTTTTGAGAGATTACCATGGGTATATCTGAATTGAACGGGGCAGAACTCCATTTGGATCAACAAAACTGCACCGCCCTATCTCAACCCTCCCTTATCAAAAAAGTCATCATCTTTTGTTGGCAAATGAGGTAGAGAGTGGAGCCGTGGCTCGATCGAAACTAGGCGTAAATGATAATTTTTTTTTAATAAAAGGAAGTTTGGCCTTAGCCTATTCTCCCGGACTTTAATTAAAGTAAAGAAGAAAAGTTACAAGTGAATGGGACTAGTGCCCATGGGACCCCCAAATCCCACAATGCAGGGGACGAGTATGGCAAGCTAGAGGGCATTACAAATGAGGAGGATAAATCTATCATCTCCTCATGTGGGACCCCATTGGGTTTCAACTTGTTGTTTTCGAGGAGATAAATACAATGATGTCTAAATGGTGGAGATCTCTTATCTCGGGAGATTCTTTTACCTAGAAGAAACGAGGATTTCTCGATCGATCATTCCTTAGGGGTTTGGCCAAAATTGACAGCACACCACTCCGTCCAAATCTTCCAAAGAGTCTCACCCCTGATGGCATTCCATAGCCTTGATGAGCAGCCGACCCCCTCACCCAACAACGCCTGCTGCCAAATGATTTGGTTCGTGAGTCTCAATACCCGCGTCACGTGATGCCAGATAACACGGGACTTGGGGCAATCGAAGAACAGGTGAGCTAATTCTTTGATGCATCGATGGCAACGCTTGCACCATGGCGGCACACCACATATTTTGTTAGCCCTTGCATTGGACCAGATTCCCTTATGCAAGATTTGCCACATGAGAATGGACTTTTTGATCTCAATTAGGGGGTGCCAAATAGACATGAACTTTAGTTCCCATCGAAGTTTGGGCCAAGAAAGGCACCACCTCTTGTTAAGGGTGTGATGAACATCTAAGTTCTCATTGAAGTTGGGGATTCTGGATATTTTCTTACCATTGCTCCATTTGAGGCCCTCCAGACAGGGAAGATCCTGTCCGTAGAGAAGGCGGGTAGTTGAGCTGTCCCACGCTAAACACATGCCTTGAAGAAGAAGAGTCCATTCCTCGAGGGTAACTCTATGTCTCGGGTCTATGTCTTCGAACCTAATCCACTGGCTTGCCTCTTGTTTCCAGAGTTGTTTCCACTCTTTGAACCCCTTGTTCCATAGCCGCTTTGCAGTTTGGAGGTTCCAAGGCTCCACCCTCCTTATACCGCTGATCGAGAACCAGATAGAGTCATTTTGTCTTATGCCAGCCACCCACTTCCACTCATCATTGATTTTGATGAATTGTGTGGCCTTGTTCTAACTCTTCCATAACGAACACACGAGGCTAGAGCCTTTAGGAGACACTGGGTGGGGGGAGAACAAAAGCATGAGAGTCCCTATGTCCTTCGAACCAGGATGGCCAACTAAGGTAAGGTCTTACATGTTTCTGAAGATCAATTTAGCCCAAGAGGACTCACTATTGATCCAAGCCTTGATAAGCCACTTTGCCGCTAGCTTGTCAACGATATCCAAAATCCCCAACCCTCTGAGTCTTTCGAGCTAATGCAAGTTTCCCATTTGATTTTGGGAATCCCCCTCCTCTTGGGATCCCCAGTCCGAAGGAAGTTTCTGCAGATTCTTTCCACTTTGGCCAAAAACCATTCGAGGCGATAGCGAAGAGTAGTGGAGCCAGAGGGAAGCCTTGCCTGATAGATCGTTTTAAATGTATGGGCTCAGAGAGCTTACCGTTGATATTTATTCTAGTTGAAGCATTTTTGAGAAGAGTGGAAACCATCTTCGTGAACTTTTGGCTGCATCCAAGGTCTCTCAGTGATTGAAGAATAAAGTCCCATTCCAATCTATCATACGCTTTGTCGAAGTCAATCTTAATGAATACTAGATCTTGTGAAGACTCCTCAGCAAATGCAAGGCCTTCCCAAATATCGACAATTGCTTCAAGTATAGATCTACCTTTGATAAAACCTTTCTGGTCCTCACAGAGCCATGACTTTAAATGACAAGAGATTATGTTGGCGATAATTTTGGCAATTATCTTGTATCCAATTTGGAGCATGGTAATCGTCCACCAGTTTTCCATTTTGTTCTTCTCTCCCCGTTTGTGAATTAACTTGATGATACCATTATTTAGACACTCAGGGAGGGCGCCAAAGGAGAGAGCCTCTTGCCACACCAGACATAGTGGGGTGGCCACCGCATGCTTGAAAGACTTGAAAAACTCATTGGTGAGGCCATTAGGACCCAGACTTTTCCCATTGGGAAGAGCATCAATAACCTCGATAATTTCGTTCTCGAAAACGTTAGCATCCAGCAGAGAATTCATGTTTTGTGGGATTCTTGATTGAGCAATCCTTGAGATGGTTGCCATGGAGTCACACCTGTGCGGGGAAAGAGGAGTTGAGACCCCGAGAAGATGGGTAAAGTGCTCAACGATGATAGATCTGTTCTCAACTTCTGTGCTACATTCGATTCCATTGTTATTGACAAAGAAGGGAATAGATTCCCTAGCTTGTTTTTTTTAAGGATGTTACACATCTCTTTCGGTGGTTTGTCGGCCTTGTCCGCCCACCAATCTTTGAAGAATATTTGAAGATTTTTCCTTTGAACCTCCTCCTCGAATCTAAGTCTTCCCCTGATTTTCAGAAGGCCTTTTTGGCATTGCAAGTTACCTTTGTTCACCTCTTCTTCAAGACGTGAGAGCCTCTGGTACACCGTTTCTCTTCTTTTTTTCCGGATATCTCTTATAGCCTTATGAGTCCTGATCAAAATTTGTCGAGTCCTTTCCACCGCGTTTCTCCAACACTTAGCCGATTCATTACAGTTGGCAAAGGCTTCCGCCCACAGTGCGAAAATTTCTTGGTGGACAAACGGAGGGAAAACGACATTTGACAAGCATGAAACCAAGGAGCTTTCTGGAGCATGGGAATCGATTTGAAAGAAAGAGTAATAGGGTAGTGGTCCAAGATAGTCAGGTCCATGTGTTGGGAAATCGAAGGAATACCCCACTGGAGGATGGTGTTTTGGTCGATGTAACATCTATCAAGTCTTCCTTTCCTCAGAGAGTCCCTCAATTGGAGGTTTGAACAGGAGAACCCCTTCATGCCTTTCACCTCAACCAGGTCGAGATGGAGCTTGATTTTATCCCATATCTCTTTCTCCCGACCGTCAATAATTTTCCCCTTGTTTTTCCATCGATCCTCAGGAAATTCAACCATGTTGACGTCCCCACAAATCACAACATTCTGTGAGAGGGAGTCGAGGGAAGCCCACATATCAATTCGGTCCGCTTCACCATTAGGGGCATAAATTGAGACCACAGTGAATTGACTAGGGAACCCGATAGAGGCAGCAATCCAACGATGAATCCGATCTTCACGAGTCGAGGTCAATCTGCTGGACCAGGAGTGACTAATACCAAGCGCAATGCCCCCAAGCCCCTAGGGTGCGAAGTGGAGAACCAAATGTGGTTCGGAGAAATGCATTTGAGCCATTTCTGGAGATCCTCTACGTCGATTTTAATCTCTTGTAAGTAGATACAGTCTGGGTTGAGGCATTTATCTTTGAACCACTGGCCAAGAATTGCCGCTCTTGAGGGGTCAGACAAACCCTTGACGTTTAGTGATGTGAGTTTCATTATTGATGGTTGCCCTCTATGAGGGGAGGGACCCGATCCTTTTTTTTCTTGTGATCTTCTTTTTTCCTCCCAACTTCTTGATTTAGGATCCTACTCTTGAGGGGGCTCTTCCAGGGCATGCGTGACAGTTGTTTCCCTTTAAGCTTTGACTTTTGTTGCGGTAAGCTTGGCATGCAAATCGAAAGAGTAGGACCAAGGAAGGCGCTTTCACTCTCTGGATTGTCTTCATTGTTAGTAGTGAAGCCTTCCTCCTTACTCGTGGTGTAACCTTTTTGGTTGTCTTCTTTGCTGGTAGAGCACCTAAGGGAATTATTAGCAGGGTCTTCATCAAAATTGTTATCCCCTTGGAAATCGACTTCATTAATTTTCATCAAAATTGTTATCCCTAGGAAGTCAGACTTCATTAATCTCCTTTTTCTAGATTGCAATACATGTTATTGTTATTGGAAGGTGAATAAATAATAAATTCAAGCTTACCCAGATCCCCCTCGAGACAAAGCGGAGACAATGGAGAGCTCATGTACCCAATGCCCATTGAGGGACTTCCTTTTGCACTCTCTTCCTTATGACAGTTCTGGTGCAAAGATATCATCATCAACTATGAACGCCGTGAGGTCTTAATGGGGCATGTGGACAGTGGCCCGTGGCTCTGACGCTGGGGTGGTGGTCTCAGCGATCGAGACGACTAACTTGACTCTCAAGAGTCCAACGCTCTGTAGGAGGAACAGCACAAAATAACCCATTGGAAACGTCTAACGGGAAGTGATGGCGTTGTGGAGAGGAACGCGGATGATACAAGCGAAGGCTAGTTTGAGAAGAGCGTTTACTAGCAAGGCAGAAGTCGGTGTGTTCTGGGATTTGAACAGGTGTGGCGTGGGGGACGCGCAAGTGGATGACAGTGTAGAGGATGGCACTGAAACCGATGCATTCTATGTTGCACCGAACATCGTCCATATGCTGCGATACAGTGGTTTCTCAGGTCCCATCTCCATTCGTGCCTACGGGAACACTCGTTCCTTTAGCAATCATCGTGTCACTGAAGCTCTAGTTTCCACTGGGGTTGACCTTCATCACATTTCCGGCGGTACTGCTAAAGCCTTTTTATGATTTCCATTTTACTGAAGTGAGTAGAGGAAATTCGAGTTTCATTGGGATAACGTTGTTTCACACCTGGCCAGACGTATCTGAGATAAAGGATGTAGTAGGGATGACGTTGTTTCACACCCAGCCAGGAGTATCTGAGATAAAGGACTAGCGAGTTAATCTGAACTGCACACTGTACTTTATCATGTATTTCTGTTTGATTACCGGCTAGTAAAATTTGTGTAGATGCCTTGCGAGACAAGATAAGCACTCAAGTAAGCATGAGCAAAAAGGTGTCTAATATGCTCTATGTATGGTTCCACAACTAAGACATGGTTTGGACAGCTTGTGAGAGAAGATAGGCACTCAAATATGCAATATATGAGCATGAACCGATGTCCCTAGCACCACTCCCATCTATTGTACCAAAAAATCGTTAAGGTAGGGAATGAAAACTCTATAGAGAAAAACACACTATTGAAAATTCAAAAGAAAACTTTAGGGATATAAAGTGGAGATGAAAATTGCAGCATTCATAGAAAAATCCTAACTAAAAGATTAAGAGAAATAAAGTGAGACGAGGATAATAGAAAGTGAGGCAATGGTGCCAATCCCATTGGAGGAAGACAATCATTGTTACATTTTGGCAACATTTGGACAATTCATTTGGGATGCTTGGGTACACTCACCTCACCAATGATACATGTCCTCAATCTTGAAATAGATATACATATAAATACAAATAAGTATATGTAAGACATGGCAAAAATATGGGTTCTATCTGATGAAGAAATGGTAAATACGTTGATTAATTCACTTCCTATCTCATATCGGTCTTTCATAACCACTCTTACGCTTACCACAAGAGATAGAGAGGTTACATTTGAAGAGTTAGAGTTCTTATTACTTCAAGATGAAGATCAGTTGAAGGGAATGGAAGAGAATGAAGAAGCACTTTTATCTTCATCAAAGGGTAAAAAGAAAAAGAAGGAGAAGAAGGAAAAAGAATCCAAGATGGAAAGTAAGTCCCTTTCACCTTCTACTTCAGATTCCGTTTCTACTATATCTAAAGAGAAGTCTTCTAAAAAGAAGGAAGTAATATGTTATTACTGCAAGAAACCTGGATATTTTAAGTCAGCATGTTATAAAAGGATTGCAACAGAAAAGAAAAAGGCATCAGGTAATGTTGCAGAAGATGATAAAAAAGGGAAATCTCAAGGTGATTCCTATGCCTGTATCACCATTGAGGAAGTAGCTTTTGATCAGGAAGCTTTACAAGTTCTTTCAGCAAGTCCTTGGATATTTGACTCAGGTGCTACAAGCATATGACAGGTTGCAGAGATGTGTTTTCTTCCCTTTCCTAATTCTACAGGTAGAAGAGTTACTATTGTAGATGGCAATGATTTGGATGTTGTGGGAATAGGTACAGTAACCCTAAAGTCAAGAGAAGGTGGTAATTTTCAGATTTCAGATGTTTTATATGTACCTGAAATGAAGAAGAATCTGCCATCTATATCTGCATTTTTAGGTGATGGTTTTAAAGTTGTATTTGAGAGAGATCTTTGTAAGATCTTATCACGCAAAGAAGACGAATGTATTTTACAAGGTGAGCATAGAGGAGGGATTTTTGTTTTGTCAAAAATCAGTTAGGCATATGTGGTCAAATCTTCGTCACCGGTGGAAGATATGAAGCTATGGCATGAGAGATTTGAACATATTAGTTTTGGAGCTCTCAAAAGTATCAAAGATAGAGGTATGGTTGAGAGTTTACCCTCATTCAAGCTACCAGATGATTTAGATATATGTGAAGGTTGTCTTGAAGGTAAGATGCATAAACTACCTTTCAAGAAACATGGTCATATTACAGCTACCAGGAAATTGCAGATTATTCATTCAGATGTGAATGGACCTATGAGAGCATACTCTATTCAGGGTTTCAGGTATTTTGTTCTATTCGTTGATGATTTTACGAGATACTCATGGATCTATGGTCTTAAGTTGAAGTCAGAAGTCTTTCCTATGTTCAAGAAATTTGTAGCTATGGTTGAAAATGAAAGTCAGGAAACTATCCAGATTCTCAGAAGTGATAGAGGTGGAGAATACTTTTTAAATGACTTCTAGACATTTCCTAATGGGAAAGGTATTACTCGACACCTTACTATTGCTTATACTCCTCAGTAGAATGGTGTTGCAGAAAGAAAGAAAAGAGTACTTGTTGAGATGATGCAGAGCATGATGGCGTCCAAGAAGCTTTCACCAAAATTCTGGCTTGATGCAGTACATACAACTAATCACATTTTGAACATGTCATCTACAAAATCTTTAAAGGTAATCACACCTTATGAAGCTTATTATGGTAGAAAACCTAATGTGAGTTACTTCAGAGTGTTTGGATCACTTTCTTATGTACATATTGAGAAAAAGGACCGAGGCAAACTAGATGTAAAGGCAAAGAAAGCTGTTTTTATTGGATATCCTGTTGAGAGTAAGGGATACAGGTTTTATGTTCCAGAGACAGGTGAAGTTATTCTTTCACGTAATGCTTATATTGCTGAAAATAAAGTTTATGATAAAGAAGTAGAAATTCCAGAGTTTTTAGATTCTGATTGGGCAGGTGATAGAGGCACAAGAAGAAGTACTAGTGGATTTTGTTTTTATCTTGGAGATTGTCTTATCTCATGGCTTTCAAAAAGACAACCCACTATTGCAACTTCATCGTGTGAAGCTGAATATCGTGCAACATTTACAGCTACTCTAGAGTCAATTTGGTTGCAGAAAATTTTTAGTTATCTAGATGTGAGAGTACATGAACCCATTCAGATATTTTTAGATAGCCAGAGTGCTATAGCTATAGCAAAGAATCCAGTGCATCATGCAAGGACAAAGCATATAGAGGTACACTACCACTATATTCGAGAGCGGATAGCTAAGAAGCACGTTGAGCTTGCTTAAGAATGTTGCAGATAGTCATGAGAAGATTTGCAGGTTACTGAAGCTTGTGCCAATATGACATTGAAGGAGGGATTGTTGGAAGTCAATGTACATATGGTCCACATTCCAGTAACTCTACATTTTGGACTTAGCATTTTTTGTACAGTTTGGGTAAAACTTTTTTAGGCTAGATAGATAAACCTTGGCAAGAGCTATCTAGTGGTATGCTTCATTTCTTCATCAGAGGTCAGAACATGGAGATAATCCAAACTCTGATTTAGCCCAAAATGCAGGATGAACATTTGCTGGAGGTCCAAACTATTGAAAGCGAGGTTATGATTAAATTTGTCCAAAAGCAAGTTTATTTAGCGATCCAATTTTAAAATGAAGCGAAAATAGCAATCGTAAGTTTTTAACCATAAAAAGCTAAAATTTAACGATCTCAATTAAAAATCAGCGATGAGATTGTTTTTCACTCACAATTAGCTTTCTTGATCGCTATGGTTTATTTCTTAGGAGTAAAAGTATATAAGGAGCATACTTGGTCACTATTTGGTAGAGTCAAACAATTCACAAGCCAGCTCTTGGAGTTCTGAAGCTTTGGAGGTGCAGTTTTGGTGAAGGAGAGGCTACTCTCTTGGAGCAAGAGGTCTTCTACAAGGTGGTGGCAGCTATCTTTTGTAAGTTAGCCTTATATTCTGTTTTTAGGGTTTCTGTACCCTAATTTCAGAATTAGGGTTTGCTGATTTTCAGATTTGTTTCACTATTTTGTGAGAATTAGGTTCGCTTCGTTGCTCATTTGCTTCACACACACTCAGATTATAACATAATAATCTGAATTTTGTATCATCATCTTCTTGGCTGTTCTTCCATTAGTGAGTGCACCACATCATATGGTTGAGTAGTACTCCCATGTTGTAATTTGGACATCTATTTTTTAGTGAGTAAGCATTCAGCTTACGTTCCCTATCCTTGTCTCAAGATCTCTTTCTTTCTATCTCTCACCTATCATCTTGATTAATTAAGTGTGTATGCTCAAAAGGTTTTAGTATTGGAACGATCCTGGGGCCCCAAATTCCAACATGGATATTGTAAAGTTAAGAAGAAAGGAATCAGCATGTGCATTTGCATAGCTTTATGATTGTGCATAACATTAATGTACTTCATATTTTTGAATATATGGCATATATGTGGAGTCATTGAATCAACTTATTATTGCTTATATGCGAGAACTGCAAAGAGGAAGAACATGCACTTGTTGAAATGATATGTGCTATGATGTCTGCTAAGAAGCTTTCACCTAAATTTTGATTTGATGTAGTACATTGAGCTAATCACATTCTTAATAGGTCTTTCACAAGAGCTTTAAAGATCATCACACCTTCTGAAACTTTTATGGTAAGAAGCTAAATGTAAATTATTTCAAAGTTTTTGGATCTCCCCCTTATGTTCACATTGAGAAGAAGGATCGTTGTAAGCTCGATACTAAAGCCATCAAAGCATTATTCATTGGTTATGTCATTCAAAGTAAAGGAGATAGCTTCTATGTACTAGAAACAGGTAATATCCTATGCTCTCATAATGCTTATGTTGCAAAAAGTCAGATTTATGATAAACATGGAGAAATCCAAGACTTTACTAAGGCATACGATTATGCGTTTTTCAAGTCAAATTTGGATGCTTATATTCTCAACCATAAAATGGGGGTAATCAACCTTCTCAAACTTGATAAAGGTAAAGAAAAGGTTGTTATTCCTATACCACCACATTCTACATCATGATCTCTTTCTATACCTACACACCTCTTGACATACCAACTTATGAAGTTGGAGAAACTTCAAAGTGTTCAAGTACCTTTTAAAATGATTCTTTTAAACTGTCCAAGATAGGGGGATAAAAAACTTCATAGCAAGAAGGACTAGAAGTTAGACAAAGAAAGATCCAATAGACAAGGTAAATTATGCAAAACATTTCGAAATTTATTATTCAAGATAAAAAGAAAAGAAGATGGAACCATTGGCAGATATAAAGTCAGATTAGCAGTCAAAAGGTTATGCACAAAAGAAAGGTATTGACCATGATGAAACATTTGAACATAAATTTAGAATGATCATAGTCGGGATAATTCTTTCTCTTGTTGCATTTTTTTGGCTGGAATGTATACAATTAGATATCAAGAAAGTTTTTCTAAATGATGATCTTCATAAAGATGTTTACATTTAGTAAAGCACCAAGGGCTTGGTATGAAAAGTTACATTTATATCTTTTATCTATTTTTGGTTTTGGAAACTTTGAAGAAGCTCCAACCCTTTATGTTAAAATAGAGACAGATGTCTCGATCATCATCATCATTTATGTTGATGAGATGATCATGACATGTCCCAAGGATTCCAACCTTCAATTCTTTAAGTTAGAACTTGAGCATATGTTTGATGTTAATGACCTTGGGATTTTACATTATTATCTAGGCATTCAATTCAAATTCAAGATTGATTGTATCTATATGATAAAACAAAAGTACAATGGGAAACTTTTAGAAAGGTTTGAAATGACACATCATTAACCTATGCACACACATATGGACGTTAATGTGTCATTATAGGCAAATGTAGAGTCAAAACCTTTTAATGTTACGTTATATAGTCAAGATGTTGGATGCTTGATCTATCTATGTAATACATGACCTGACACTTAGTTTGTAGTTTCTCAAGTGTCCAAGTTCATGCACAAACCACTCAAAATTCATTCGAAAGAAGTTAATATGATATTTAGATATTTGAAGGGAACTTCAAATTATGCAATCATATTTCCAAAGTCATTGTATTTCTACTAAAAGGTTTTACATATTCTGATTGGGCAGGTGACAAAGCCACAAGAAGAAGCACAAGTGCTTATCGTTTTTATATTCGAGATCTCCTTATCTCGTGGCTTTCTAAGAAACAACCAACAATAGCTACTTTTTCAAGTGAAGCAGAGTATAGAGCTTCCTTTATAGCTATACTTGAAGCAATATGATTACAAAAGATTATGATTTATCTTGTTGTTCATGTTCATCTACATATGCAAATATTTTTAGATAGTCAAAGTGCTATTGCTATTGCAAAGAATCCTGTTCATCATGCCGGAACAAAGCACATTGAAGTTCATTATCATTAGATTCAAGAAGAAACTCAGTTCGTTGACTTTGTTAGAGATCTTGATTTAGAAAGACTCTTTATTAAAGTCTGCACCTACTTTAGGGCACTGATGACGTGAGTAGGGATGTCATAGCTATTTGTCCAAGCTATGCATGATAAAGTTTAATTCTGATACTTTTTGTTTAGGACAGACGTAGAAGTTGACGATGCACTTTTTGTTTCGTTTTGTTTTTGTTTAATTTGCTTATATATATATATATATATATATATATATATATATATATATATATATATATATATATATATATATATATATATATATATATATATATATATATATATAAGCATTATTTATTTATTTATTTATGGAATTATTATTTTTTATTTATTTTCTTTTAATTTAATTTCTATTTTTATATATTTATATTTTTTATTTTAATTTTTTTCTTTTTTAATTTAATAATAATAATATTATTATTTTTTATTATTTAACTTTTTTTAATTAATTTATTTATTTTTAATTTTTATTTTATTTTTATTATTTTTTTATTTTTTGTTTTTTTTGTGTGTGTGTGTGTGTGTTCGTGTTCATGTGAGTGTGTGCACATCTCTTTTTGTATTGGTTTTCTTTCTTGGTTGTATTTTTGATGTCTTATATTGGTCTTAAGTCTCTTGCTTTTGTTTGTTATTTTTTCCAATGTGTATGTGCTTGTGTTCTCTATCCTGAGTTCGTAAGTTTGGATAACTCTGAACTTATGAAGGTATATATTAGATTCAAGAACAGGTATCTAAAAAGTACGTTGATCTAACTTATGTACCTACGAGTGAAACTATAGTTCATCATTCTAGAACAAAGCATATTGAATTTCATTTCATTATATTCAAGAACATGTATTTAAAAAGCACGTTGATCTAACTTATGTACCTACAAGTGAAATTGTAGCATACATAACTACCAAAGCGTTATCTAGAGACAACCATTCGAAGTTATACAAACTTTTGAACCTTATGCCATTATGACATCGAGGGAGGGATTGTTGGAAAACAACGTTAGAATGTCCAAATTTGTCGAAAAATCTAGCAATCCTAATTTTGGTACTTGTTAAAATTTGGTCAAAGATGGTCCAATGACTTTGGAAGTGTATGGATAGGAAACAACTAGGAAGTGAAAACTTCCATTATGAGAGATTAGCTATTAGCTTTTGTCGAGAGAGCATGGGGAGATCTATGCATTGGTATTTTGAGCTTGTTTGATTGCCTAAGAGATTTGCTTGCATGTGAGGAGAGAGACAATGTTCCACAATCCATTTGCAATTGGTACATGGTGACTCATGGATGCTCACAATAGGTAGTTAGGAGTCAGGACTATCCAATTTATCCTCAATAAGCAGTATATGAAATACAACATTGCTCTTAGCCATGTCTTATGACTATTCCTTGAAAACATTGAATAGAAGTACGATATGGAGGTCCACTACACTTGTAGAAAACTTTGGGAAATTTTATTGGCAAGCAAACAAAAGTATGGCATAAAAGGACAAAATCACATGTGAGAAAATGCTGTGTAGGTAGAAGAGGTGTAGTAGATTTTGATATGAACAAGATTTGAGCATTAATCATGAAGGTTTTATTAAAAACGAACTTTTGGCCATTTGGGCTAGTTTACATTGATCAAATGACAAAAAATACGAGAGATCTAGGGTGTGAAAGGCTGTAAAGAAAAGGCTGAAATTCTCCTCTTCTAAGTTCGAAACACACATTGGGGCTGCAAGTTATGTGCATTGAGTTTGTCCTTGTCTCTATGCATCAAATTCTTGCACTCAACCCATTCTCTCTCTCTCTCTCTCTCTCTCTCTCCTCTCTCTCCTCTCTTGCACCTGGCTACTCCTTGGGTTGCTGGAGACTTGGAAGGGCATCATCTCAAAGCTCTCTTTTGAGAACTTTCAGTGTATAGTTACAAATGGGAAAGGTTTAGAGTTTTTGGGGAGAGACTTTTTGATTGTGACAGCTTGAAAGTTGAGTCTACATGTTTGGAGAATCTCCATGGAATCTCTCTGCCCCAAATACTAGTGTCTGTACATAAAGAAATGCAGAAAAAGTGAGTGTGTGCAGGTTAGCCGTTGGATGGACTGGATGAATTCAATTTGCATGGTGCTTGTACAAAATGGATGAGATGGATTTGCATCAATTCAGGACAAGGAGATCCTTGGACCTTGAACATCTCCTCCTAGCAAGTTCTGGGATTGATCTATAAATGTTGGAACTCCATATGATGACTAAACAAACAACACTTTTCAGATTGAATGATTTCAATTATAGATGAGCTACATGTACGAGTTTTCTTGTACAGCAGAGAGTTTACTTTTTTTTTTATCAAGATTGAATCAAGTAGGTTTGTGCACTGATTAATTTGTAGGATTAGACAACACCCATTTGTACTAGTTTGGGGCCTTCAGTGTTATGTTTTGACCTCTAGGAAAGTGTAATGTGTATCTGTTTGCGTTTTGAGTGAGGCAGATGATGTTTGATGTGACTTAACTAGAATATACCCATAGTTACAATTTTCTTCTAGTTATATTTCAGGCTGGATGAGGAAATTGACAAAATTGTGGCCTTTTATATGTCTTTGTTGAGTCTGTTGCATGACCTGGTTTTTATTTTGGGCTTTTACATGTTATTCTTGCACAGATAGTGCATTTGTTATCTCATAGCTTTCATAGCAGGATTATCTGCCTCGAGCATGGGTTCATTGTTTATCATGAATCAGCAAACCATATCAGTTGCACATATCTGGGTCTCACTCCTGTTTTATTCTTATGACCCCCTTACCATTGAGACTGCAATTGATGAGAAAAACTTCTCTTTCCATATTTTAAACAGTCAATTATAGTTCATGATCAGAAGTTATTTCGTTGCTCACAGCTTATTCCTGTCAGCATCAGGCTGCACCATTGTTCATAAGATTTTCAGCTGCAATATTCTCTTCCTTAGAATGACAATTTTGAACTCTCTTCTTGCTTTTAATTACATTCCTGCTTCTTTCAGTTCAATAATAATGTTTTTCTTCTTGTTAGATCAGTTTTTCCTCATGAAGCTGTGCTGTGCTTTACAGGTATGAAATATTTGTGCAAACATCTAATCCTGGACATGCTTCTATGGATAAGGGAGAATCCTCCTCCTGCGCATATGCTTCTAATATCTGGTGATAAGGAACTTGCAAATGTCCTACATAAATTGCGCATGAGAGGTTATGATGTCCTCTTAGCTCATCCCGAAGGAGATCTTCCAAGGGAACTTGCCAGTGCTGCAACCCAGGTCTGGACATGGGATGGGCTGGCAAAAGGTACTGGTCTGCCCTCACCATCAGTGAAGCACAAGGAAGCTCCACATTTACAGTCACCAGAGTGTAATAACCTTCAGCAGTTCAACAGGTTACAGGACAGTGGCAAACCAATTTGCTGTCCGAGTGAAAATATAGAACCTGCAATGGGTATTAAAGGTGACTTTCCATGCCATGACTTAAGTAGTAATCAGCAAAACATTCCTGAGGAAGTTGTGAAACAGGTTCTGGATATTATCAGAACAAGGCCAAGTGGTTTCACCGTCAAAGCTTTTAGACGACAGCTGAATAGATTAAATATTGTTCTTGACAAGAACTTCTATGGTCATCAGGATTTACTTTCTTTCTTATTGTCAATCCCAAACTTGAATGCAAGATTAGTTTGGACTAGTGATAAAACAAGAAACTTTCTTTTCACAGAGGATCTGACCAGAAGTAGGAATTTTGACAATAGTAATGATATGAAAGTTTCTGACATCTCCTATAATGGAAAAGATGCAAAGCATGAGAACAACGAAACTGAGGAGGTTAATGAGAATTCAGATGTCAAGATGAATAGCATTTCATGCATTCAACAGTCAGATAATATTTCACCGAGCAGAGAACTTATGAAGGAAGACAATGTGACAATGAAGTTAGGTTTTTCAGATGCTAGCAAACCCGATAAAAGAGCAGGGTTATTATCAAGTGCACCTTCAACAGTGTGGAGAAAGATAATCTTCAAGTTGAGCAGCATGTCAAATTTTCGGTGAGTTTATAGTACAGAATCGGATGCAAATGATAAGATGATTTTAAAAATCAGTGAGGATAACAATGGCAAGGTTACAAACATGCTTATCTAGCACAGTATGATGTCTAAAGATTCTGAGGGAATGAAATATTTTGATTAAAACAAGGCAAGAAGGAACTGCAAAAGAGGATGGATATGAAGGCAAGCATGACCTTGATTGGTCATTGAGTGTGTATTGTCATATGAAGTAGAGGGAAAGATATTTACAACAGAGAGCAGTATTTCAGCTACATGTTTGATGGAAATCCAGGATGTTAGGTATTGATATATGTGTTGCATAAATGCAGAAAACATTCATGAAAAAATTAGAGTCAAGGCCACAAAAGGGCAGGACAGTATTGAAATTAAGGTTCCTGATGTATATTTTCTTGTTTGTTCTCCCCATCTTCCCAGAACACTTAATGATGTGCACAAAGAGAGCTGATGCACTCTCTGACCTTAACGGAAGCGCTATCATCCAACACACTCTCCCTTTCTTATGTTGATTTTAGTATGCAAGTGAGATGTCCAAAGATTATCCTATATACAGCTACAATGTCCACATAATTTGGTCTTAGAGTTTCGGAAATCAGAGTACCCCAAATTGAAAGATTATGGAAGTTACAGAAGGGCTCAACCTCAGCTTATGCTGCCTGCATTTTTGAAGACCATAGTGCAAGAGGTTTTCTTTCACTTGGGATCACATAGATTATCGATGCCTAAGGATAACACCTGGTTAAAGTTATTCGAGTCAGAGACATAGTAATGTCTGTGTTTTCTTTTTGAAGTTCCACCAAGGGTACACACTTTCTGAGAGCTATTCGTGCTAAATCTGGAAGAGCTGGTTGATATTAGATACTTTGCTCTTGATAATGGAGCCATTGCAAAAAAGGTGACATGAGACTGAGAATTGTGTGTTTTTGGGGTAATTTGGAAAAACATTTGCATACTTCATGTGGGAATTTATCGTTTATTGTATCTTCTCATCATTCCAGAGTCCTTGTATATGCGTAGTGAACAAACTTAGTTTAGATATACGTCTTGGCATCTGTTTAATATGAAGCTTTAGGTAGTGCCAAGTATTAGTGTATCTTCTCATCATTCCAGAGTCCTTGTATATGTGTAGTGAACGAACTTAGTTTAGATATACGTCTTCGCATCTGTTTGATATGAAGCTTTAGGTGGTGCCAAGTAAGAGGTGACTTCAACACAGTCTGTAGTCTGATTGATATAGTGTGAATATGGCTAATCACAGAGTAGTTATGTCCACTGTTGGCCTGAATGTATGAATTTTGACATGTTTATATTTCATTCGCACAAGCAAAAATTTGGTGTAGCAATTCTAATTTTAGTGTTCTTTTTCACTAGAGTCTAGCCCATACATTTGATTGTAGTCTATGACATTGGGACTATTTCGGGTGAGTATTTATAAGTATTCCAATTTATTGTGCATGTGATATAGAGTTTCCTTATATGTAGTATTCTGATAGAAGGTTGGATAATAACACAATCTTTTCTATCTCTAGTTGAAAATAAATGGTGTTTCAAGGCTGTTTCAGTTCAACAAAACACCATTTTGTTTTATGGAAGTTCAGTTGTCGACCTACTCTTTCCATTTAGGTTTGAGAGATTGAAAAAACAACTCATGCACCTTGGGGGTCGGCCTCTTGTCCCCCACTTTCCAAGGGTTCTATGTTAGACTGCACTTTGGGCGTTGAACCCTGGACCTCACAGTCCAGGGTCCAAAGAGTTACTAGTACACCATGGGTCCGAACTACTGTTATTGCTAATTTATTGTGCACACGTTAAGTTCTGTGCTGTATGTGCTCTTGTCTAGTACCTTATTCATTGTTCTCTCATTACGGAACTCATCTTAACTTGTACACAACTACAGCAGGAAATGCTTTCACACATGCTATTATTTTGCAACAGATGGGGAGTAAAAAGGAATGGAAATGCCACTTCTGTTGGATAAAGCAAATTTGTAACGTGGCTCACACGAATGGTCATTATAGGCATGTGCTTGACAAGGATATAGTGGTCTATGCCTTGTTCAAGTGTCCAAATAGTGTGAAGAACAATGGAGAGTCAGGCACTTGGATTCAATCAATACCAAAGCAGTTAAAGATGTATATGTTGCAAATTAAAGTGAAGGACAATCAAGCTAAGAGAAGTGGGTATGCTTTAACCTCAACATGTTCACTTGTTTGTTATGTCTATTTGCAAAAAGAATCACCGTGCTAAACAGTAAGTGTCAATAAAAGGAATCTTTATAATATGTAAGTTTGAAATTCTCTGGAAAAGTCAAATAATTGTTGGAATTTGATCAGGATCTTGTATATGAATAAAGAAAACACAAGTTATGAACTCAATAAGAAGCTCAGAAGAATCTGATGCATGGATGAACATACATGAATAAATGTAGATTGAAATTAGGTTGCTTCGAAGTATGAATGATCTTAATTACAAAAATCTTACATAAGACTGAAACTTTTAGCAACAAGGTGAACGCAGTAGCACAAATGAAGCATTCTCTTTCTATATTAATGAACCAGATAGCCAGAATGGCGTTATGAAAAGATACCAACAGTTATTAGATCTCAAACACAGCATAAAGAAAAAGAATTTCAGCGGAATCATGGCAGAAGAGCATGAATAAAGTTGGAAGAAGATAAACTACTAGAGTTATCATGGTGAGGGTGCAGGAATATTCCTTGATGAATATGAGAGTTGACAAGCAATAGGGAGAGGTTGATAGTTATTGTATAGGGCTGACACTTTTAGGTTCAATGTGGTTGAGATAGGCTGAGGTTGATTATGGGCAGATATGGATTAAGAAAGAATATATAAGTCTACAAGCGTATTTGGGTGCCTTCTCAATTAGTTGAGGGGACATGGATTTTTACGTGGGTAGTTCGACATAAAAGAGTAGGAAGATTTTGGGTAGCTATGTTTTATGTAGCACTTGTATTTGTACACAAGATTGTCTAGGTACTAGAAATCTTTGTTTTTTTTTAACCTTCTAGTGAAGATTATCTCGAAAGACAAAACTTCTCAATACCAAAGCTTATTTTTTTGAAGTAGATCTCTCTACCAATGATGGCAGTAATCACTTATGGGATCATGTAGAATTTCATCAGATGTACCATTTTAGATAATATGGCAAGATGCTGGCAATGGACAAAGATAATTAGACTATGAGTTGAATTACATGGTCATAGAAAGATAAGTAATATGGGAATTTTTGGACTTCAAAGCTTTAAATGGACAAGATATGAATAAGGTGGAACTTGAGTTTTTGTGTGATGCATTTAAAGAAATATGGATGGAGTTCAATTGACAACCAATATCTTGAGATTGACATACTAGGATTACCTTTGTTTCTTGTACAAATGATTATGTTTTGGAGGACCATAGATGCTTCAAATATTGTCATCAATCCAATAAATGCTTATTTATAAACAAATCATAGGTGTTGAGTAAAAGTAGCATATGCAAAGTAGAGCATTAGAGAACTTGATTCAATCTTTTCAAGGATGATCATTAGCATCCTTGTCTACAATGGTTTCTTGAATCAATATCTTGAAGATCATGTAAGAGGCGTCTTAACACGATGTAGGACTAGGTGATAGGGAAGATGCATTCTTGGCTCTTTTCTTGCTACTCTAGATGGGTTAGCAGATAAGTGATGCTCTTAGTTCAAGGATGGCCATTTCATCATTTTGAATGGTGAGAAGACAACTTTCATCAAGCCATTCGACAAAAAAGTATAGTGGATAAGGCTTGGGATCAACTAGAGAATCTAGGAGTGTAAACATGAATCACTCTTGAAGTTCTTCACATGACATAGGTCGTTACAAGGAAGTTGCTATAAGCTCCCATTGACTTTATGGTATGCAATCAACATAGATCAAAGGAGACCCTCCAATTTGAAACAACACTAGATGAGTTTCTTGTAGTAGCATCACAAATTAAAGAAGCAAGGGTGTAGTTCAATGATGAAGATAACAAAGTTGACCTTATGGTCTAGCTGAGACAAGTGTTGAAGATGCTCAAGTTGTAGAAGGCTACTTAGTCAGAGAAGGATGTAATGGAAGATTCTTTAGTTCAAATGCAGAGAGAGTTGGAGGAACTCAAAGCAAAACAAGAGATAAAAAGGTTTATTTGGTGTTCCATTTATAAAATAAAGGGAATAGTGCAAGTGAGTGATGTAGAGAGTGCTTTGTAAGTTCTATAGTAAGGTTGGTTATGAAGCCAAAGATTACCTACAAAATACATTCTACATAGGCTCTTCTAGAAACAATGGAGCATCTACTTCAAATCTAACAAGGCTTAGAGGCTCAAGGCCAATAATTTGTTACTAAATGACCATTATACAAGGAATAGGTCAATCAAGCTATGCCAACCAATATGATTGCCATTGTATCCCAAGAAGAGAAGAGACCAAAGACTTTGTTAATGTCAATAAGGTCCAAGGAAAAGGAGTAACAAAAAGCACAACAAGTGGAGATTCATGAGTAAAAAAGACTCTATAGCAAGAAGAATATAATTTACAAAGCACTTAGAAGCATGATTATGGATCTAAGCAATGATAAGGAGTGGCCTATGTTTGCAAAAATTGATGTGGATCACGTGCTAAAGAACATATACCAAAAGGTGATTCTATGTTAGGTGATCAAGATGGATCCCAAGGTAAGAAGGGACATGTTGAAAGTGATATAAGAAGCATATATTGGGTAGTCCAATCCTAGTGTAGAAGACTTTGTAATCAATTTTCCAAAACCACTTGTAACAGATTACAAAAGCTCAAGATTGATTGTCCCCGTTTATGACAAGAAGTTGAATAGTGTGATACTTGAGGCTCTGACATCATTTTAATGCCTAATTCAACTAGAAGGAAGTTTTCGTTGATGATCACAGAAGAGTGTAACATTCTTTGTAACCCTAGTAGATTAGTGGAGAGTGCAATCCATGGGCATTGTGGAAAAGATAACTGTATTGGTCCATGATCATGTATTTTTGGTTGAATTTATTGCCATGTCCCCTCTAGAAGAAGAGACTTTTCCTTTATTCTAGGAAGACCTTAAAGAAAATCAGAGCTCTATAAGATTTGGGTAAGAATAGAATGTGGATTATGTCAGAGGGCCAAGGTCATGTACAATATGGAAAGTATAGGTGACCATACTCCTATGGAGTCCAAATGTGTGATAGGACTAGAATGCTATGCAGTGGAAATTAGGGATCTATCAAATGAAGATGAGGAGTTAAAAAAAGAAAGAAAATTGAATCACAACTTAAAGGAATCCCTCAAGAGAAAGATGAAGAAGAAGAAGCAAAAAGTTAAGGTAATGGACATGAAGATAAGCAAGCAAAGGAATTCCTTGCAATTGGTCTCGAATCGACTATGGAGGAGATTCCTTATTGATGCACACAAGAGGATGAAGCATCATTTGGAGTTACATGCACCACCTGCATATAAGCTTGAAGCTTTCTCTATGGATAGATTGAAGGATGAAAATATAAAGAGGTCAATTGCAAAGTGAGAAGAGTTGTGATAATTTCTCTTAGAAAGTTGGCCATGGAATTCTTTTGCCTTGCTTCATCAAGAATTATCCCTTTTGCAAAAGTACCAAATGTGTTTGCTTGTTCATATAAAGATCTCAAAGGAACTTAAGAGGAGATAAGTCTGCATCAAGTACCCCATGTCGATGGGGCACAACTAATAAGTAGGCCATATAAACTCAACCCAAAGTATGATGGGGAAGTGAAGATTGAGTTGAGGAAACTGGAAGAAGCAAGGATTATTGTCCCTATGCTTCACTCAAGATGGCTCTCATCCATGGTCGTCATACCCAAGAAGAATTCGAGGAAGATTAGAGTATGTGGGGATTTCATGGCTTTGAATAGGGCTACAATCCAAATGGGTTTCAACTGTCCTTCATAGAGAAAGTCTTAGAAGTTGTTGTAGCCATTCATTGTACAATTCTTAGATGATTTTAATGGTCGTAACTAGATAGCCATACATCCCAAAGACTAAGAGAAGACCATATTTCTTACACCATGGGAACATAAATGCACATGTGATTGGCATTTCACTTGAAGGATTGCTTTGTCGCATCCAAAAAAGCAATGCATGCAATATTGGATAAGTGGCTTACATGGTTCTTAAGAAAGTGCATGTATGATTTTTCATTGTTCTCGTATATGAAAGGGCTTTCCTTGAAGACATGCAACAACACATCAAAGACTTGCAAGATATTTTTACTAAATGTTTGTACATTGGTTTGAAGTTCAATCTAGTGAAGTGCCATTTCATGGTTACAAACGACATGCTACTTGGACAGATGGTTTGGAGCACAACACACAATACTGAGTGTATTACTAGAGAATGTACAAAGATAAGTAGCCCATTAGGGCAATAGGTGTATATACAAGCCGTGGGAAAAAAACCTCCTAAAGCAGGAAAAAAGTGGCCCGATGATCCTACAATATTCACACACATCACTACCTAAATATATCAACAAATCCCCCCTGGGAGTGATGCAGTGAACAAGTAGCTGGCACTCATGTATAAGGAAGTGCCAAGCTATGTGGAAATCACTCCACAAATAGAAGTAAGCCCAAAGCTTTGTGGAAAGCTTCAAACTTCTCTCTAGGCAGAGCCTTTGTGAAAAGGTTTGCAATGTTCTCCTGCGTGGGCACATATGCCAAGCTGATCTCCCCAACAGAGAACCTCTACCTGACATAATGACAATGCACCTCAATGTGCTTAGTGTGAGCATGGAACACAGGGTTCCTCGCAACTGCCAATGCGCTCTGACTATCAGCGAAGATGGTGGTGGCAGAAGACTAACCAACACCCAAATCAGCCATAAGGCGTCTGAGCCACACACACTCAATAGTCGTTGTGAAAGATGCCCTATACTCAGCCTCACAACTTGAAGTGGCCACAATAGGGTGCTTCTTGATCAACCAAGATATACATGAGCTACCAAGCATGAAGCAAAAGCCACTAGTGGACACACGAGTGTCATAGCAACCAACCCAATCAGAGTCAGGAAAAGCATGCAAATATGGCGGAAGTGATCCCCCCTTGGGATAAAATAAACCAAGTAGCCAAGTACCACTCAAGTAGCGAAAGATGCGCTTAACCGCCTGCCAATGCTTGACTCCTAGGCAATGCATAAACCTGCTCATGTGTGAGATAGCAAATTGAATATCTGGCCAAGTAATGCATAAGTCAATCAGGCATCCAACAACTTGCTGATAAAGGACAACATCAAATGCATCTCCAACATCATGAGGCTCAATCGTAAACCTATCTCCACAGGAGTGGGAATAGGCTTACAGTCTTCAAGGCCAAAATGATGCAATAATGTGTCAATATATTTCATTTGACACAAAGCCATTCCACCATCAACTTGCATAAAATGAATGCCCAAATAGTGATGCAAATGCCCCAAATCAGACATCTCAAATGAGGCATGCAAATCAGCCTTAAAATCAGCAATATGCTTCTCAATAGGACCAATGAACAACATGTCGTCAACATAGACAACAATGATCAGAAGCACATCATTAGCACGCTTAACATATAAGGTGCTTTCAGTTGAACTGTTCTCAAAACCATGTGCAATAAGATAGGCATGTATCTTCTCATACCAAGCACGTGGTGCTTGCTTTAAACCATATAATGGCTTCTTTAACCTACACACCTGATTTTCATGCCCTTTCTGTACAAAGTCACAGGGCTGAAAAACATGCACTTCTTCATGCATGTCACCATTCAGAAATGCAGTTTTAATGTCCAACTGATGTACATTCCAACCATGATGGGCTGCAAGTGCACAGATGCTCCGAACAATAGTCATACGGCATGTAGGTGCAAAGGTCTCATCAAAATCAATGCCTCTTTCCTGTGCATAACCCTTAGCAACAAGCCTAGCCTTATACCTCTCAACTCTTCCATCAGGCTTACTCTTCAGCTTGTACAATATGATAGAGATGCATCTAATTTGCTATCACGCAAAGTCTGCACCAGCCATTTTGGCATAGTTTTTGCCTCCTCAATGTCAGTTCTCTCATCAACAAGTGCATCATGTAAATCTGGATAAAAATGGGATGATCTTCATCATCAGATGAAACCTACAAAGGCTGAGAAGTTGCCTCATTATGACTAGCACTAGACTGTCCACGTGTAAAAAGAGCCAGCAAAGTATCATACATGTCTTTGGAGCTAACAAATGCCTCCTTAGTACATGAAAGCAATGGTTGAATAGAATCTTCCACAAAACAATATCACGACTAACCAGAATGCGTTTAGTTTGTGGATAATACAGGCGATAGCCTTTACTTTCAAAACTGTACCCACCAAAAATACATTTTATTGCTTTATCATCCAACTTTTTGCGATGTTGTTCAGGCACTAATGCATATGCCAAACAACCAAAAACACGCAAACGAGCAACAGATGGTTTGCGATCATGTCAAACCTCATATGGAGTGATAGACTGGAGCGCTTTAGTGGGACACCTGTTAAGTACATATGGTGAACACATGACAACCTCAAGCCAGAAACTATGTGGTAAAGCCTCACTCTTAACCATACACCTCGCCGTCTCCATGAGTGACCTGTTCTTTTGTTCAACAATTCCGTTTTGTTGAGGTGTATACGGCACTGTACACTGATGTTTTATCCCACGTTCAACTAGAAATGCATTAAAATCAAAAGAGATATATTCCCCCCTCGATCAGAACGGAGGGTGCCCATTTTACATGTTGACAGATTTTCAGCCAAAAGCAAAAAATGTTTGAAGCACGTAAACACTTCGAACTTAGCCTTCAATGGATATACCCATGCATGCCTGGAAAAATCATCGATGAAAGTCACGAAGTAAAGATAATTTCCAAAAGAAGGTGTCTGCATAGGACCACAGACATCACTATGTACAAGCTGCAATTTCTGAGTAGCCCAAATTGAACCATCTTTTGGAAAGGAAGAATGCTGCATTTTGCCTAAAATACAGCCTTCACAAACACATTTTCCGGGTGTCTCAAGTTTGGGCAAAGAGGACACCATTTTAGATTTCTGCAGGCATAGCAAACTAGCAAAATTCAGATGACCAAAGCGTGCATGCCAAAGCTTTGCATATGACATAGCCTAAGAATCATGTACTGCACATGCCAAATCATTTATAGATGTTTCATAGTCTATGAGCTTATACAACCCACGACATAAAATGCTAGAAGCAATAATAACATTGCCATTTGACAGATCATGAACTGTACATCTGTCATCAACAAATTTCACAACCAACCCAATCTTGGCTAATGCAAAAGCTGATAACATATTTTTCTTGATCCCTGACACAAACAAAGCATCTGACAAAGTGAAAGAACTACCATCAACAGTAGTCAAAATGATCTTACCAACTCCCATAACAGGATAAGAGGAGTTGTCGGCGCATGTAACAGTATTCCCTGTAGGGGCAGGCTCGAGTGAAGAGAAGAAACTGTGCTGCGAGGTGATATGTTTGGTCACCCCACTATCAAAGTACCAAACATCTGAGTCTACTACAGATATGCACTGCTCATGAGAAGATAGGTCAAAATTGCAAACAATAGTAAGCGCCCATTCTTCTTCTTGTACAAGATTAGTAGACTTTGTTTTTGGTGTAGAGGCTTTTGCGACAACCATTCCAGCCTTTTTCTTCTTTGCCTCTTTAGCAGTCAGTTTTGGACAGGTCTTTATGATATGATCATTTCCTTTACAATACTTGAAGAACAATTTTTGCTTTTCTGATTTCTTTTCATCTTTGTCTTGCCTCGATATCTCTCTCTTTCAGGTCTTTCACCTTCTAGTCTTGATCTGTCTTTGCCCACAGTGTGTGCAAAGCTTACCTTTGGTTTCTCTCTAGTTCTTTCCCTTTGGGTTTCATGAGCCTTGGATGGTCCTGCTCCTTGCAGACCATGGGAAACACTGGATCTTAGTGGAGGGAAAATTGATTCACCCTACCAAGTGTATGCATGCCTATCCTGCTATGTTACCAAGAACATTTCCTCAGATGTGTTATCCAGATATACACCTTTGCCTGGTGTCTCAGGATCTTTGAACTCATAGATGGTGACTATTGGGTTATCTTGATCTGACTTGAATCTCTAGAAGGCTTCCTCCGTTTCTCTCTTCAAGAACAGTTCTATGCTTTTGTTGTCCTGGGGAATCCACTCTGGAGTGATCACCCTTGTCAAGACTAACTTACCTCTGGGAGTTTTGGGTTCTCATCCTAGGTTTCCTTGCTCTAGGTCTCCTAGCTCGTTCTCACGAATGATATTTCCAAATTCATCTATCCTATCTGGTACGCTCGTCACTACATACATGGTTCCTTCCTTATCAATGTATGACCCCGCTTCCAACTTGACCACTGGGTGTTCAAGTCCAAAAGGTTGATCTGGATTTTTGAGTTGGACCACTGATCGTCTCAGGCCATCCTCATAGATGCGAGCAACTAATTGGTTGGTCCAAATATATTCCAAATGTGTCTTATAGGGACCTTTTGATGTCTGTAAATAAGCAATACCTCAGGTACGTGTGGGTCTTTCCATGCTAAAAGACATTTCTGAGTCACTTGTTCTAGAACTTAAGGTGTAGGGATAACCACTAAGTTGTTGGGCCCACGACCTAGTTGTATGGTTGATACTGGTGTTAAACGCGCGTTTGCCGTCAGAGGCCCTATATTCGGGTTCTTGGGAGTGGGAGGGGTTTGAATAATCAGAGGCCCTATACTTGATTTTCCCAAATCAACTCACTCACATGACCTTCTGTTCAAACAACTCTGTTAATCCAACTTTCTAACAGAAAACTCTGGCTCATTCCTTTACGGAATTACTATTTGTATTCCAATCAATACATCTGAGTACCCAACGCAAGGATAAAGATTACCGTAACACAAACTTACAGTAAACAACTTACATAATAGTGATTCAATACTTCACTTAATGTAACATTACCGTAACCCAATCTTACCATACAGGTGCAGATAATCAAACAAAACAGAAAGACACAGTAGTACGCAGAATTCTCAAACACACACTACAGAAACTCCACAGAACGTCTCGCCCAGACAGACAGTCTGGCGACTCTTCTGGCCGTCACCGAAAGTGTCTTTTCATTGCTTTATAAAAAGTTACATCTCTTCGCAACGACTTCGCAGTTTGTGCGGAATATGAAAAGGAAAAAGGATTTACAATTGTCAATCCGACGGCTTACACTGG
This sequence comes from Ceratopteris richardii, assembly GCA_020310875.1. NCBI lineage: Eukaryota > Viridiplantae > Streptophyta > Polypodiopsida > Polypodiales > Pteridaceae > Ceratopteris > Ceratopteris richardii. The sequence goes on from CM035422.1 coordinate 69,484,414, forward strand.
CACGCACGGTGGACTCGAACCCGCAGGTATACAAAATTCTATGGTTCATCTATTATACGCTATAAATACATTGTTCTAGCTAATTTAAATGTTCGGGCAATTTTCTTTTTTAATGAATCTAACATCTGTTTCAGGACTTCGAGTTCTACGAGCTGAGCATCAGTTCTTACTGAACTGGTTGCAATTACCTGGCTCATCAAAATTTCTGCCTGTGTTTGCAGAAAGGCTTCCTGTAAGTAAAAATCATTTGATAAAGCTGCATCCCGGTTCACTTTCATATCTACAATCTGTTTATCAACTCTAGATAGTCTTTCTGCTTGAGTACCCAGTTGGTTCTCTCTTCTTTCCAACTCTTGATTTTGAAATTGAATAGTCCGGTAGTAAGCATCACGCTCTCTTCGAATTGCTGGGATCTCTTTCTGGAGCTGTGCGACCAATATCATCTGCGTTTTAAGAGCAGAATTAGATTCAGTCCGGGTGGCATTTGCGAACTCTAGCTCTGTATTGGTTTGTTTTAGTAAAATGGACATTTCCTATCCTTTCTGCACTGCTTCAGTCAATTGATCTCTAGTTTCCTTTAAAAAATCTCCTAGGGCTATGCGGGCATCCTCTTTATCTTTGACTAACTGTTTCAATTGCAGGATCTCTGCATCAACAACACATAACAAATCATCTTTTGCTTGAATCTCAGCTAACGCCTCATCTTTCAGATTAATCAATGATTCCTGTTCGATAATTGTAGCCTAGAGCTGTAATATCTGTTTATGCAGAGCATGATTTTCTGCCTTTACTATATCTATTTCTTCCTGGAGTGGACTAATGTCTGCTTCAAGAATATCTACTTTATGCTGGAATTCGTCTATGAGATTATCAGTAATCTCCTTCATCTGTGCTGGTAATTGCTGCGATAGATGAATCAACATGTGACCCATGGATGCAAGCTCAGAAATCATAGGAATCGAAGGAACTAGAAGAGGAGGACGTGGTTGAGATGAAGAAGTTGTCAGGAGTTGATGAGAATTGGGTGGAGAGTAGTTAGGTGAAGAGGATGAGGAATCGGGTGCATCAGGTACAATTGGTGGAATAGGGATAAGAGGTTTGAGTGGAGGCACGGGTGGAGGAGTGGATTTCAGATTGTTGGTTGTTTCGGCAAGTTGTTGCGAAGTCACTTTGGGTTGGGCAATTGCAGCTTCTACTGCTGTAATTAATTCCTGAAAAAGTTCTACAATAATTACCTGCGAATCTTCTTGCACCTCTTGTTTAGACTGCTGCTGAGATTCTTTCTTAGAAGAATTGTCGTCAGAATTGCTCACACTTTGCTCTTGTTGGTTGTTTGGAGATGACTGGGCTGATGAATCATGATGCATCGAAGTAGCTGTGTCGTGGAAAGTCTCTTCTTCATGTCCTTCTTCTTCATTTCCAGTGGCGGAACCCTTTACTTGACTATCAGAAGAGCTTATTCTGATTCGTTTTCGACGGAGGAGCTGGAAGATTTCTTCGTCATCTTCTTCATCGTCTTCCAGTATCTGAGCAGATTCCTCATGATATAAAATTGGACCTCGTGGAGGTGGTTGCGCTGCTTGGATGGTTGGAAACAGAAAACTGAGTATGTGCGGAAGACGTGATCGCGGAAAATCTCCTTTGTTAACCTGTTTAATAACCGAAACGCATTTGCGGTGAATGCGCCGGAAAAAATAGGAAGCAAAATTGATAGGCTCTCGAGCAGCCATATCAATTACCAAGTAGAATGGGCGAGATATCCCATAGGTTTGTTTTTGTAAGTTCAGGATGGCTACTAGAAACTGTAATGTTGTTCTTTTAGGTTCAGGGTGACAGAGGATGGCATACTCATTTGAAGAGTGCCTGGGAAACAACTGATTCATCGTAGCGATTGGAAGGTTGGGTCCATTCTCTCGTCCTTGCAGAGAGAGTTGGAAAGCATCAGCAAATGACTATAGAGTGATTACAGTACGAGATGGAAAAGAGGTAATTGGCCAACTCTGCTCCGTAGCAGGTGTGGCAGCAACGGCAGCAATGATTTGGGCATAAAATGGGTGACATTCCACTGAATGCCAAGGCAATCAGCGAAATTAGACAACCCACGGACGTGCAAGAATTCACCCACATCCGCTGGGCAAAACTAAAAAGGAAAAGAAAAGAAAAGAGAAAAAAAGAAAAAAATACGCGGACAACCGTAGAACACTTCAGTGCGAATCAGGCGCTTGATGATACGGGTGCAACTTTGAACCATTTATCACTTTCGGAAGAGGAATTCCGATCAAAGTAGTCAACCGAAAAGTAGCTGGGCCCACTTGTTTAGTAATCCGGTAAGGACCAAACCACCGTAACTTGAATTTTCCAGCAGAACGATTTGATTTTGCATTATAAAACAACACAAGTTGTCCTACCGTAAAAACTGGAGTTTTAAGATACCGATCATGTGTATGAGCTTGCCGCAATTGCACTTCTTGAAGAGTCAGAAAACTTTCCCAGCGATGCTCATCTAATTCTCTGAGTGTGTCCAATCGAAATGGTAAAGAATATTCGGGTATCAACTTCTGAGAGATGGCCACACGTAAGCTTGGTACTACAAGTTCCATTGGTGCAATTGCCTCCATTCCATATGCAAGTTTGAAAGGAGTTAGTCCGGTTGCGACCTTGTATGTAGTCCGGTATGCCCATAATACTGCAGGTAGTAACTGATCCCATCTTTCTGGTGATTCCAGAATCAATTTTCGAAGCATAGTCAACAACGTTTTGTTTGTACTTTCAGCTAGGCCATTAGCACGAGGATAATACGGTGAACTAAATTTATGCAGAATCTGAAAAGTGTGTGTAAGCACTCGCATTAAATTGTTGACAAAGTGTGTTCCTTGATCTGTTACAAGTTCCAAAGGTAATCCATATCGTGGGAATACGTCTTGCATTAGACATTTTGCCACCGAAACAGCTGTGGCAGACCGTAAAGCCCAAGCTCCTACCCATCTGGTAGCATAATCTGTGCATGTCAGAATATATCTGTTGTTGCTAAGGATTACTGGAGGTGTGATTGGTCCAATAAAGTCAAGACCCCATTTCTGAAAAGGTTCTAAAGGTAAGATAGGCTGCAGAGGAAATAAATGGCATTGTAAAGGTTGTCCAGATCGCTGATAATTGTCACATTGCTGTACAAATTGAGATATATCTCTGTACATAGTAGGCCACCAGAGCCCACTTTGCAGAATTTTTCGATGCGTTAAATCTGCTGCAAAATGTCCACCGGAGGGTATGGAATGTGCCAGAGCGATTACTGAGTTTACTTCATGTGGAGGAATACAACGAAGTAAAACCCCAGTGTGATCCATATAATACAACTCTCCGGCAATCAACCGGAATCTGCGACTGTAAACTGCAATTTTTCGGCGCATTACAGAGGAAGTTTGAGGAGGAAGACATCCATCAGTAAGAAAGGTTAATAACTGATCATAGTAAGTAGGTGTCACAGGAGGTTGTGCAGATTCATTACTAGTCATTTCAGTAACATAAATAGCTGGTGTGGTGTCATCAACACCGACCGGAGCTTCACCGAAATCTAACCGAGAGAGAAAATCTGCTAATGCATGTGCAGTGCCGGGTCGATGAATTACGTCATAATAAAATTCTTGTAACAATAAAACCCAACATGCCAAGTGGCCACCTAAATGCTGCTGCCGAACCAGATATACCAGCGCAACATGATCTACATGAAAGATGAATTTTCGGCCTAGTAAATAATGCCGGAATTTCTTTACAGAATACACTAAACCAAGACATTCTCTTTCAGTGACTGAATAATTCTTTTTAGCAGGAGCAAGCCTTCGACTTGCATAATAGACATGCCTAAACCACTTATCAGTTTGTTGCATTAAAACACTTCCAATGGCTATATCTGATGCATCTACAAAAACATGAAATGGGCGTTCCCAATTAGGAGGTTGTAGAATTGAAACCTATGTTAATAATCCTTTTAGACGATCAAATGCAGTTTGACATTCCGGTGTCCAATCAAACCGTCGAGGAGTACTAGTGATTAGCCGATTTAGGGGTATTGCCAAATGGGCAAGCCACCATAAATGTCGACCATGCCACCTGACTTGACCCATGAATCGCATGAATTCTTTCGGTGTAGTAGGCACAGGTGCTTCTAACATGGCTTCAATTTTGTCTGGATCAACTTGTATGCCCTGTGCAGATACAATGTGGCCAAGGCGTTTACCACAAGAAACCGCAAAGACAGATTTGGTGGGGTTCAAACAGAGTCGATATTCTTAGCATTTTTCAAAGCAACACCGTAAATGATACAGGTGTGCAACCATCTTACCGAATAAAGAGAAATCATCTAGATATACTTGCATAAAAGAAGTAAAATAGGGTGAGAAGATTTCCTGCATACATCGCTGAAAGGTACTAGGAGCATTTCTTAATCCAAACCACATGACTGTGCAAGCAAAAACACCCCAATTCGTAATAAACGCTGCTTTCGGTATATCTTGCTAAGCCATTCGGACCTGGTTATAACCACTATAACCATCGAGAAATGAGTACATCTCATGTCCAACCACTCTGTCCAGCATGGTGTCAAGAAATCGAAAAGGAAATGGATCAGGTACGGTGGCTGCATTCAATTTCCGGTAATCGACACATATTCGGAGCTGCTTGTTTTTCTTTGGTACAATCACGATCGGGGAGATCCATTCAGCATGCTCAATAGGTACAATGAATCCTACCTTTAATAGGCGATCAAGTTCTGCTTTGACCTGTGCTGCATAGTTGGGATTCATATGGTAGCTGGGTTGTTTAATCGGCCTTGCTTCAGGTTTGAGTACGACCCTATGTTGATAGATGCGAGGGTCCAGACCTTTCATATCATGATAATCCCATGCAAAAACATCAGAGAATTCACGAATAAGTTGGATCAAATCTGCTTGAAATACTTCAGACAATCCTTCCTTTATCTTGACAGGTCGCGGGTTTACTTCATCTCCCAAATTATAGGTGATTAACTGATCTTCGGGAACATATAATTGACGAGGTTTGCCTGGATTTTCAGCTGACTATAAAAGATGTTGTAGAATGGCTTCATTCATAGCAACAATATCTTCTGTCTCCACTTCTTCGATCACAAGCACCACTGTATAGGCTGCCGGACTCCAGTTATCTACAATAGATTGCAGATCTACATTACCTAAGGAAATCAGATCTTCATTGTTCTTCAAAAATGCTTCTTCTTCATCGTCGGATAAGCCATCCAACATGTGGACTGGCTCTGCTACATATGGTCTGGCATGGAGTTCACAGGGCTGAATAACATCTAATTTGACAACATATTTACGATGGTTGTCCTTAAAAGTAAGTTCCTGTGCTGACCAATCCTGTATAACCTTAGCTTGTTTTAACCAGGGTCGGTCGAAAAGAAGATTATAATCAAGACTAGACTCCGGTAGTTCTAAGACTACAAAAGTCATCTTAAATGTTGTACCCTGCAAGGTTATCGGGACATTCCGTACGAGTCCTACTGGATGAACTCGAGATTGATCTTCCATTCTAACAAAAAATTGAACAGGCTCGATTTGCGTCCATCCCAACTTTTTACAAAGCGCTACAGTGGCTATATTTACACCAGACCCACCATCAATTAGTACTTGAGTAATCTTGTGATTTTTGTACCATACCGTAATCAAGGGGACCAAATGATCCACCGTAGAATCAGTTTCCGGTTGTACCGTTGCTGTCGCTGGAATGCAGGAAGATCCAGGACCGAGCTGTTGTTGGATTTGCTGCCGAACTCCCGGTACTAGTGCAAGTAACTGTCCAAGAGGGAGAGCAATGGACGCCTTAGATAAAATTTCCCATGCCTGATCTGCTTGAATTGTACTTTTCACCGATTCTAAAGATGATGCGCATATTACAGGGGTAGAATCTTGTTCCTGCGATCCTTCCTTTGGCAGCGGAACTTGGGTTACTGGAATGGGATCTAGAAACACTGTAGGCTCTTTGGTGGTCCATTGACTAGCTTTGTCATACATTCTCTGTTGCTCATGGATGCTAGGTTCAAACACTTCTGTTGCTGGTTGTAACTGCTTACCAAATCTTGTTTGAATCACTGCGGTCTAAGTTTCTACTGGTGAAATATATACCATATTGGTCATAGGGTTCTGACGCTCTTTCTTCCTCTGATCATATTCAACGGCATCTTTAGAGAATCTACGTATGTGGCCTAACTCACCGCAAAAATGACAGCGAGGGGATGGCAAAGAATTACCTTCCTATGATGTTCCTATCTGCCAGCGATTTGTATTGTAATTTGTATTTCACTGTCCTCGATAATTTCTGTATCCTCGCTACTGATTATTTCTCATCTGAGGTGGTACATAATGAGTGGCCGGCTGCCCAAGTTCTTGTATAATAGCATTTACGGTTGCTGGTCCCTACACTTTGGCGTTATAAGCACAGTTTTCGATGGAATGTCCGGTTGTATTGCAGATAGCGCAATACATCTGATTAAGGGCACATGTGACACTGGTATGCCTTGGATTCTTGCACTTAGTGCAGTACATTTGTATAGCCAGATCCTCTACAACACTTTTACTGGCTTTTAACCACTCCAAGTCTTCGGTAAAGCCTCCAACCTTATGCTCGAGCTGCAAAGCCATTGCAATAACCACATCTGATGTCATAGCTCCCACACAACGGATGATCATAATTTGTTTTAGTTGTGGAGTTAACCCATTAATAAACCACTAAGTGATGACATCATTCGGTAAATTAGCATGTGCCGGAGGTAGTTGTCTCAAATGAGTTCTGAATAGGGTGGCATATTCCTGCACTGTTTGATTCAACTTCTGTCTATTGTTCTGCAGATAATCGAAAATTTCGGCAGGGTTCATCTTTAGTCGGAATCTCTGCAAAAACGCACCCCTTACCGCTTCATAGGTGCCGAAATGGTTGATATCATATTCTGTAAGCCACCTCGCTGCTTCATTAACTAAGATTGACTGGAATACTATGGCCTTGTATGCCGGATCAGGTGGATGGTTTAGTACTGCATAACTAATTTCAAAGGTACGTACATGAGCATCAGGATCATCACCTGGAAATCGACCGAATTTTGTGTAGGTGACTCCTGTTCGAACCGGACGAGGTGGAAGTAGCTGTTGCTGTTGTTGTTGTTGTTGTTGCCCACTCATGGTGCTAGTATCAATACAGTTGCTATTTCCTGAGTTTTGAGGATGTGCTTCTAGTTCTTCAGAGTCTGTATGATTAGACTGCTCTCCTTCTGGTTCGAAAATAGCGCTTAAGCTCTTACGAATTTCTAATTCGAATAGCTTATCCTCTTCTGCGGTATCAAACGTAGGCAAACTTGCTCCGAACAATGGTGTCCGGAATGAAGGTTCACCGGGAAGTATAACACTGTCATCAGAAAATAGTAAATTTTCTCTATCCGTAGAGAGATTTGAATCTTGACCAAATGGTGTCAGATAAACTGCACACTGTGTTCCTGTGGACTCCGAAGTTACTGTCTCTGCTGCAGACTGAATCGAGATTTCACCGGAATTTACCAGAATTGCAGTATGTTCCACCGGAACGCTACCGGAATCACTACTAATATGCTTCGCTTCTTCGACGACCATACCTAATCAATCTGTGCTTCTTCCTCCTGGGGGTGTCCTTCGCAAATTTGGTACCACCCAAGGCTGTCTGTACTTTGGATACGACTCGTCGGACCGAGTAACCGACATATATCACCTTTTTCAACTCTTGCGTACTACTTCTACCTTACTGTCGATTCACAATCAATGGTTACCTTCCCACAATCACTTTGCAACACTTTGTTGCCACATTCCACAACTAATTCGCAACATTCTGGTGCCACTTTCCCACAGACGGCGCTAGTGTTAAACGTGCGTTTGCCGTCAGAACGCGTTTAAAATCTATTCGGGTTCTTGGGAGTGGGAGGGGTCTGAATAATCAGAGGCTCTATACTTGATTTTCCCAAATCAACTCACTCACATGACCTTCCGTTCAAACAAATCTGTTAATCCAACTTTCTAACAGAAAACTCTGGCTCATTCCTTTACGGAATTACTATTCGTATTCCAATCAATACATCTCAGTACACAACGCAAGGATAAACATTACCGTAACACAGACTTATAGTAAACAACTTACAGAATAGCGATTCAATACTTCACTTAATGTAACATTACCGTAACCCAATCTTACCGTACAGGTGTAGATAATCAAACAAAACAGAAAGACACAGCAGTACGTAGAATTCTCAAACACACACTACGGAAACTCCACAGAACGTCTTGCCCAGACAGACAGTCTGGCGACTCTTCTGGTCGTCACCGAAAGTGTCTTTTCATTGCTTTATAAAAAGTTACATCTCTTCGCAGCGACTTCTCAGTTCGTGTGGAATATGAAAAGGAAAAAGGATTTACAATTGCCAATCCGGAGGCTTACACTGGCCTCAGATGATCTAATGCTTTGTCTATCCTTGCCTAAGTGTCTGCCACATCTTAGGTTCATAAGCCTTGTCTTCTGGTCCCAAGGTTCTCTTGTATTGCTCAAAATCCTTTGGAGTTCCTTGGTTTCCTAGTCCCACCCAAAATCATAGCAAACGGATTTCATATGAGAAAGTTATGCCAGTTTAGGGTTCTAGGGTTAAAATAGGGAAACATGATCTCTCTGGGAGTACCTCATAACATGTGATACGATACCTCTTTTCCCATGATACACGATACCACTTTAGACGATACCACCTTAGACAATACGATACCACCAAGGTGATACCAACTTCCACGATACTATACTGGGAGTGGTCACGATACGATACCTTTGATTTGCACGATACGATAGCAGTCTGTAAATGATACGATACCACTTTACCTCGCTCCCTACATGCTCCTTCTTCTTGTGTGTCCACCTCTTGATGTGCTTTTATGCTTGTTCTTGACCTTGAGTGTCAACAGTGATGTCTTCAATTGGCTCTCCTTCATAAGCACTAAGCTTATGATTTTGCTCCATAGGTGTACCTGCACACTTGCTGTTTTCCATCTTGAACTTTATGAGCATGTCATGCACATAATTCCTTTGTGTGTATATACCTGAACCTATGTAGATTAACTCCAATCCAAGAAAATAAGCGAGTGGTCCAAGATCACTTATTTTGAACTCCTTCATTTGATTCTTTACTTGTTTGAATCCTTCAAGATCATTCGCTATAATAATAATATCATCAACATACACACATAGATAGATCACTTCAGATCTATTCGTTTTTATGAACAAAGAGGTATCCACCTTGCTAGCTTTGAATCCTTGGTCTTGCAAATAAGTCACCAATATGAATTCCAAGCTCTTGGAGCTTGCTTCACTCCATACAAAGCTTCGTTTAATTTGCATACATAGTTAGGATGATGTGCATCCTCATATCCAGGAGATTGTGCCATATATGATTCCTCAGAAATCCATCCATTTAAGAAAGCATTCTTTACATCAAGTTGATAGAGCTTCCAATTTCTAGATGCAACAAGACTAATGGGAACCCTAATTGTAGGCATTTTTGCAACAGGAGAGAAAGTCTCCTCATAATCAATACCATGGGTTTGAGCAAACCCTTTAGCAACTAACCTTGCTTTATGTCTATTTATACTTCCATGTAGATTCCTCTTGATTTTGTATATCCATCGAGATCCAATTACCTTCATAGATGGCTTGTTAGGTACAAGCTCCCAAGTGTCATTCTCCTTCAAGCCTTCCATTTCTTCATCCATTGCATCTCTCCAATCTTTCTTACTTTGTGCTTCTTCAATTGTGGTAGGTTTTTCATTGGTTGAATCCTTTGCAATGTAGATTGAGTGCTTGATGACCAAAGAAGTATCATAACCATACCTCTCTGGTTTCTTCTTCTCCCTTGAAGACCTTCTAACTAGTTGATGTGAGCTCTCGGGTCCATATGTAGCCTCTTGCATCTTTGCTTTACCTTTGCTCTTCCATAGCTTTAGTCTTTCCAAGTCTTCTAGGTCGACCTTCGAATCACTTTCTTCAATTTGCTTTGGCTCCTTTGGTTGAAGTGATGGAAAATCTTCATCCAAGTCATAAGGTAGCTTCATTTTCTTGTCATCATCAAACCATGATTTGTTCTCATAAAGAATTACATATCTACTCAGGAAAAATCCTTTATTAGTTGGATTGTACAATCTATATCCTTTTTGGTTTTGGTCATAACCAATAAATATGCACTTCTCTGTCTTGGGATCCAATTTTCCCTCTTACTTGAGAAGGAATGTGAGCATAGGCTAAGCATCCAAAGATTTATAATTCTCTAGACTAGGTCTTCTTCCATTCCATAGTTCATATGGAGTGGTTCCATCTAGTGACTTAGATGGAAGTCTATTTATGAGATATGTGGTTGTAGACATAGCCTGTGCCCATAGGTAGTTTGGAAATCCCTTTTCATTGAGCATGGACCTTGCGGCTTCAACAACACCTCTGTTTCTCCTCTCTACTACACCATTGAGTTCGGGTGTATACCTTGTAGTGACTTCCCTTTTAATGCCTCTTTCATGCAAGTAGGCATCAAATTCAAAAGAGACATATTCTCCTCCACCATCTGATTTGAGTCTTTTCAAAGTCCTACCTGTTTGGTTTTCAACAAGAGCAACGTACTTCTTAAAGCAATTAGAAACTTCATCCTTGTGCTTCATGAAAAACAAAATGGTCCACCTGCTACAATCATCTATGAAAGACACATAATATCTTGAGCCTTTTTGGTCCTTGCAAATTTGTTTGAGTGTCCTCTCACCAATGTGAACAAGCCTTTTGTGCCATATCTCCAACCATGTGAGACTTTGAGATCCATAGCTAAATAAAGCTATGTTCTTTGTATCTTCCACTTCAAAAGTGAAAAGCCTTCCTATCTTTTCTCCTTTGGCAATACTTCTAAAGCCTTTCCTTGGGTCTTCAACATATGCTCCAAATCAGTTGAATCTAACCTGCAATCCTTTTTCAACAATCTGCCCAACACTTATTAAATTTTTTGTAATTGTGGGGACATACAAGACTTTGGTTTAAGAGATTCATATTCCCATCTGATGTCTTCACATTACCTATCTTCTCCACTGAGTGCTTTGTATCATCTCCTATTTGCACTTCATGTTTATTGTGAGAATCTTCCAAATAAAAAAGTAACACCACAATTCCTGCTACATGATTTGAGCATCCCGAATCAATGTTAAATATATGATCATCATCCTTACCCTTCTTCACTGATAGATTCATAATCAATAATGAATCTTCTTGACTTTGGTCCTCTGCATAGTTATTGTAATCTCTTCTTCCTCTATGGCCACTTTGATAGTTGTTGTTGTTGTAATTGTTGTTGTAGTTGTTGTTGTAGCCTCCATTGTATATGCCTCTATTTGATCCATAGCCACCTCTATTGAATCCTCTTCCTCTTGAGTTCCCTGGGTTCCTGAAACATTCTTTAGTAGTATGATTAGATAAGCCACATATATTGCAAGGTTGAGATGATTGGAATCTCTGCTTGCCTTGCGCACCTCTACCTCTTCCTCTAGCTCTTCCTCTACCTAGAAAGTTTGCATGGAAAGAGCTACCTTCATCTTCATTCTTCTTATTCTTTGACTTGTCCTTGACTATTGCTTGAGGACTCACCACCTTTGCTAATCTTTGCTTCATGAGTGAAGAGTTGGCCCATGAGTGTGTTGATGTCGGGTACATGCATGTCGGGTAGAAGTTTGACTATTGCTTGAGGACTCACCACCTTTGCTAATCTTTGCTTCATGAGTGAAGAGTTGGCCCATGAGTGTGTTGATGTCGGGTACATGCATATCCATGTACAAATCCATGGTTGTTGTGAATGATTCCCACTTGTCATCTGTGCTGATTCCATTTATGATTTTTCTAATAATTTGTTCCTCTTCAATTACCTCTCCAATGCTTCCAAGTTGATATGAAATCTCCTTCATCTTTGTGACATAATCAATCACACTTTGCTTGGGGCTTTTCTTCATTGTTTTGAAATCTATCCACAATTGGTTCTTCCTTGCTCGAGTGTTGGAGGAGAAGAAAGAAGCAAGTGCATTCCAAGTATCTCTTGATGTCTTGCATCCCTTGACATGAGGTAAAAGAAAATCAAAGATTGAGTTTAGAATATAGGACCTTGCAAGTGCATCCTTTGAACACCAATTTGAAAGTCTTTCCTCTTCTTGATGTGATGGTTGCCCTTTGTTCCTCATGCTTGGCATAACTTCATCTCTAGATGTGTATCCAAATAGATTCCTCCCTTGAAGATAAGCCTCCATCCTGACCATGTTGGGTAGTTGTTTCTATCCAATTTGCTAATTGTTGATGGAAATCCATCTCCCATGTTGATTGACTATGCTTTGATACCACTATCAAGAGAGATGGTGGATGCAATCCGATGATGAGTTGGTGCTGCTACAACCAGCTTCACACCAGCCAACTGAGACTTTAGAGTTGGTTAGTAGACCCCTTGAGCTTCCTAAATCCACAAAAAAATCACCCAAGTGTTTTGAACAAGTATCTCAAAAGTTTGAGTCAAGACACACTAGTTGCAAAATGACTAGCTCCCAAAACTTCCTATTTTTGTACATACATCTACTAGAAAAATGAACAATGCTCTAAACTTGGTAGGAATTAGAAAAAGTCCTTTTAGACATAGAAAATAGACATAGATAGCTTGCTATTTCAAGTTAAAACACTTCAATTGATGAAATGAGCACTGAGAACAAGATTTAGAAAAGTCTAGAACACTCTCACCATTTTCGAGGCTCTGTAGAGATTCGATCAGTGAGCTGAAAAACACAGCTTTCTCACAAATGGTAAATCCAATGACCATGAAATTTTGTAAGCATAAACTAGAGTTAGAGAGAATATAAATGCACTTTAAAACTCAAAAAAAGGTTACGTACAGCCCGAGATATGAGCTTTTGAAGTTACTATTCTAAGTGAGTATAATAGAGAATAAAACAGAAAAGAAAATGATGAACGTATAGATTCACATATAGTTACAACCACATTGGCAATGAATACTTGCACAATGGGAGTAGAATGAAAGAGCTATGGAGTAAGCTCTTCAATCTCTACAAATGAACATGAAGTGGGCACGAATCAAGCTCCCTAATGGCGACCTCCTTCTTGCTCTTTTTATAGCTACTTTTGGAGGTAGTTTTGAATTTGAGCTCAAATAACTTCGCCTAAAAGTGATGCTAAGAATTAGGAGATATTCTCTTAGCTAATGGATTCATGGTTTTAGGTAGTTAGAGCCATCAATTTCCTTTTTACATCATGGATGACTTAAGCCATTCTTTCTTTCACAATTACAAGAGATAAAATATACTCTTTTACAAGAGGTGTTCATATGTCTCACATATGACTACAAATGAACATAAATCAAATCATATGAAGCATGTAGCCTTGGGTAAAATGCACCAACAAACATCACTCTAATCACCAAACCCTACAGACACTATGAAGACTAGGAGTGCATTGGCCAACTATGGAAGCACATGTCCATAAGTTATGCAATGAATGCCCAATCTGTCATATTAGACCACCTGTGGAACATGCTATGCTATATCGTGTCTATAGTACTAGATTGGAGTGAAACATTGCTGAAATTTTTGAGAATGAAAATATTTCCTCAAGAAATGACATTGGTCAAACGACAAAATCTAGAACAAGAAGCCATAGATTACACACTCATAGGTGATAATCTATACAAACAAGGAAGATATGGATACCTAATACTATGTGTCCATGAGAGTGAATATCTTAAGATCTTAGAAACTGTTCACCAAGGTGTGGTAGGAGGACATTTTGGACCAAATTGTGTGATCAAGGTCATTCTATTAGCAGGTTTTTGGTGGCCAACCCTTCACATGGATGCACATACCTATGTGAAGAAGTGTGATATTTGTTAGCGAACTCAATACCCTATACATAAGGATGAGATGCCATTGAAACCCATGATGGGTGGACCTGCATTCTCTAAGTGGGGAATAGCTTTGTCGGTCCTATTAATCCCCCAGCTAAGAGTTCACATGCTCAATACATCATTGTGACCACTAATTATGTGACTAAATGGGTGGAAATGAAGGCAACAAGAAAGAATGATGCGCATACCATAACCAAGTTCCTATTTGAGAATGTATTAACAAGATATGGTTTGCAAATAGAATTGGTCAGTGATCGTGGCACCCACTTCTTGAATGAGGTCATTGAATACTTGTTACAAGAATTCATGGTGGTTCACAAGAAGTCGGTTCCATATCACCCACAAGACAATGTCCAAGCCGAAAGCATGAGCAAGATACTGTGTACCGTTCTGACTAAATTGGTGAATAATAAGCGTTTTGATTGGGAAAAACAACTACATCATGCTGTTTGGGCCTATAGAGTGGCCTATGAAATGCTGTTACAAGCCAACCCCTTTCAGATGGTATTTGGACAAAATGTTGTGTTACCATTAGAATTCTTGATACCGACATTGAAAGTAGCGCAAGAACACTAGTGGACTGGTCATGAGCTTTCATCTAGAATTTTTGACTTAGAGCGACTAGGAGAGACACCATTGAGAGCAGCAATAGGGATTTATGTGGCTACGAAGAGACAAAAAGCCTACTTTGATGCTCATGTGAAGGATAAGGTTATGAAGGCAAGAGATTTAGTCTTGGTATACACCCTAAAGCAACATGCAAGGAAATTAGAGAAGCGTGGCTATGGACCAATGATAATTAATAGAATACTCACAAGTGGAGCTATCCAATTACCCACTCTGGAAGGCGGCATCCTCCCCACTTACATTAGTGGTTGCATGGTAAAATTATATGAAGAACCTCTCACTGAAGAAATGCTAACCCAACTCAACAATGCCAAGAAACATAAGGAAGAGGAAAAATGAGTTCGAGAAGAAGCACATACAGAAGCCCTAGAATGCACCCGATGAATGAAATTAAGGAGACAGGGTAGAGATCAACCTGGACAAGAAGCTCAAGAGGCAGCAAGATATCACATTGCTATGTGCCAAGCTATGAGTGTGATCCATCAGCAAATTGTTGATAGGCATCCTTTCATGATGCTAGGGATAGGACAAGGAAAGGATAGAAAGACTATAAGAGCCTTAATTAATTCTCGTGCTACCACCAGCACAATTAAAATTTCTTATTGTCAAGCTTTGCACCTGAATATCAGTCCTATAGAGGCGTATCTCATAGGATTGGGAGGTGTGGAAACCCCTTGCATGGGCAAGGTGGAACTTCCCATCTACCTTCAAGATGTGCCAATGACAGTGAAAGTGCTAGTATGTCAAGGCAAGGACCTCATTGAACCTCTTATTTTAGATCAAGATTGGATCTATGACCATGTTGTGAACTTGAACCTAAGCATTGGACTTCTTGAGGTCTGGGTGAACTAGCAATGTGTCACAGTTGAACTAGCAAATGGAGCACTCAAGGAATTAGGAAAGGGACCAACTTCTGGTCCATCCAGGAATACACTAGAACTCCCTTCTTTTCCAAAAATGATCAAATCAAAGCAAACAAAGGAGTACAAGAAGTAGAGAAAGCAGATGGTCAATGCTCATAGTCCATGGATAGCCCGAAGCAAGATGACTCAAACCATGACGTAGATTTGGGTATGTAAGAGTGAGCAACCCTCTAGTCGCGATGCAAAGACCCCAAGGACAAACCAACCGAACAACTCGATTGAAGGCTGCAACAAAGGAGTATTCCAAGAGTCAACCTGGGAGGATTATTTCTATTTGGATGCCAAAGCAGTCGATGATGGTTGACTTGAAGGTGCAACAAATATATTTGCATAAGACTTACTTTCATGCCCAAGTAGCCACATATAAGCCCCTAGGCTTGAATCGCTGCTCACAGAGACACACCACACAATTCATGACGAACATCTATTATCACCACAGAAACTTATCAAGCCACACCTATGACTGCTTGGAAATGGATACCTAAAAAGTCCCACACCCAAGTAGACTTGAGACATCTTCAAATATGTAATTCCTAGCAAAGCAACTCTAGTTTATAAGCTGAAGAAGAGCTTATATGGAATTAAAAAATCCACTATACAATGGTACCAAAAGTTTGATGCTTTTGTGAAGTCTCAAGGCTATTCTCAAAGCAATGGGGATCATTGTGTCTGCATAAAGAGATGCTCAAATGGCAGCTTGATATGCTTGATACTTTATGTCGATGATATGTTGATTGATGGGGAATCCTCTAATGACTTGTCATTTATCAAAAAGAAGCTAGTTGAAACATTTGATATGAAGGATTTGGGGGATGCCAAACATATTCTTGGCATGTGTATTACTCATGATAGGAGTAAAAAATGCATATAATTGGCTCAAAATGAGTACATATCCAAAGTACTTCACATGTTAAATATGGAGGGTGGCAAGGCATTGAGTACACCTTTACCCACAAATATGAAATTGAGCAGGGACAATTTCCCCAAATTAGATGAGGAAAAGGAATTCATGACCAAAATTCCTTATCAGTTTGCTGTTGGTAATCTCATGTATGCTATGGTAGCTATGAGATGAGACATTGCGTTTGTAGTGGGAGTTGCGAGCATATATGTGTCTAATCTTGGCAAGAAGCATTAGGGAGTAGTCAAGATGATTTTGAGATATTTGAGTGGTAGTAAGGACAAGAGTCTATGCTTGGGTAGAGGAAAGTTATCCATTATTGGTCACACAAATTTCGATTATGCTAGTTGTGTAGACAATCGAAAGTCTACATCAGGGTATGTTTCTCATTTTGCTGGAGGTGCCATCTCTTGGAGATCTCATCTTCAAGGATGTGTTGTTGTTTCCACTAAAAAAGTAGAGTATGTTGGAACAAGTGAGGCATGTAAGGAAGCATTGTGGATTTCTCATCTTGCTTGTGATATGGGTTTACCTCATCATGAACCTCATTTTCTTAGTGATAGTTAGGTTGCTATTGCTTTGGCTAAGAATTCGGTTTATCATGAAAAGACTAAGCACATTGAGGTGAGATATCACTTCATTAGAGGCTTCTTAGCCGTTGAGTGCATTATTCTTGAGAAGTTTCATACTTGAGATAAGGTTGGGGACGCTTTGACTAAAGTTCTACCACGAGATAGCTTTTGATAATGTTGTCACTTGATGGGGGTTACTTGATTGATGATCTTACATAGTTACTTGTATATTGTGTAACATGCCCATCAGGTGGGAGGTATAGCCTATATATTTACACTCATGTATTCTTTATCATTCTTTATTTTTTTTCCTATAGTCACTTTGGCCATATTGGTTATTAGTAGGAGATTGTTACCATTAGTGTCCATGTGAAAGGCCAAATGGCTGCCTAACACTTTTGTATGTGTTATTTAATAAACCATATAGTGGCTTGGTCCACCATAGACTATGATTTTGATCATAGTTGTAAAACTTAGGAAATCTGTGTTCATGCTTTGTGTGTACTATGCTGATCGATGTATCCTATAGGTCTTGTGCAAAATACTATGTGTGGTATCTAGATATCAGTTTTCTACTTGGAGCTTTTGAGAAGGAGAATCCAAGGTGGTACATCACCATCACACCACTTTAGCAATCACATGTCTTTATGCTTCGATATCCTACTTTATTGTTGTGTTTACTTCTATTCATGCTTCTTCACTTGCTTACACACCCAACAATGGTATTAGAGCAAGTTCAAATCCTTCTTAACCTACTCTTTTTTCATGACATAACTGCATGCACGGTTAATAGTGAAAATCATTTTCAAAGCATAGAAATATGAAGTTCAACACATGGAGATTATTTCCATTAGGTGCATTCGGGTTTTACTCTTCTTTCGAAACCATTCATGCAATCAATTTTTTCATCACAATAACAATTTGTGGGATGCATTTCAACTTTGTTCAAGTTCATATCTTGCTAGAGTTCTTTGGCGTGATGACAAGCAATAATGATTTTTTTAGCATGCTTCAAGATGAAGATGAGATTGGTGGGGAAAACTATCCAATGTGGTCTTACATGATGAAGTATGTTCTTGTTGCAAAACAACTATGGAACATAGTGGCAAATGTTGACAGGCGACTCTATGATTCTTCTATTATACAGCCTGTTGTCATCGATTCAAGATCTTCTTTCAAATACAATGACTATGACTTCTCCAACTATTCAATAACAATCTAGATGGAATGGAAAGGATGCTCAAGCTCATGCAGTGATTGCCCTTTCTATGAAATGACATATTGTCCCACACATCCAGTCATGCACTACTTCAAAACAAGCTTGGGATAGACTTGATTCTTTGTATGTTGTGCGTAATTGAATTTGTATCTGTTCTTTTGCAAGGAGAGCAATCAAGAGTGAATAGAAGTAGTTTTCTTGAGGGAACACAATCACTTGCTATTTCACAAAAGGGGAAAAGCAAGTATGGCTCATCTTTGGGTTCATCAACACCAAAGCCTCAATCTTCCTCTTCCACTTCTTCCTCTTTTGATGGTGATATGAAAAAGTAAAAGAGATGCAAGTATTGTCGAAAAGCTAGACATACAATTGATGAATGTAGAAATCTTGCCAAGAGTAATGAAAAGAAGAAAGAATCCCTCATGTCTTTTGTTGAGCATACATCTAATGCAAAGAATGATGAAAGCTAATGTTGCTCAAGAGGTTTGGGCATGTATTGTTACAAGTCATTATGATTCATCATCACACTCTACATGTATGAATGAGGCTCAACCAGATTGTTTTTTGATAGTGGTGTTTCAAAGCATATCACTTCATGCAAAATTTTCTTTGCATCGATGGACCAAGGGAGGAAATGTTGTATGTGCGAACAATGCTTCTTATCCTATTATTGGAGTTGGAGAAATTTAGATTACGACTGCAAATGGAGGTAGTGTTACTCTCAAGAAAGCACTGTATGTACCAATATCAAGAAAAACTCGATTTTGATTCCTACTATTGCTAGTTTCGGACTTCATGTACACTTACATTTGTTGATACAAAATGAATAGCTCATGGTTTTAGTGTTTGAGTTTGAGGTTTATGGAAGCACACAAACAACACAAGGAAGAAGAAGCTTGGAGCACAACACACAATACTAAAAATATATTACCACTAGAACATTCAAAGATAAGTAACCCATTAGGGCAATGGGCATATATACAAGCTGAGGGAAAAACCTCATAGAGAGGGACAAAAGTGCCCCGGTAGTCCTAGTGTGTTCACACACATCACGACCTAAATATATCAACAAATCCCTCATGGGAGTGATGCGATGAACAAGGAGTTGGCACTCATGTATAAGATAGTGCCAAGCTATGTGGAACGAATCCACAAAAGGAAGTAAGCCCAAAGATTTTTGGAAAGCTTCAAGCTTCTCCTTAGGTGGCACCTTCGTAAAAAAGGTCTACAATGTTCTCCTGCGTGGGCACATATGCCAAGGTTATCTCTCCCCCAGAGAACCTCTCCTTGACATAATGATAATGCACATCAATGTGCTTAGTGTGAGCATGGAGCAGAGGGTTCTTTGCAACTGCGAATGCACTCTGACTGTTAGTGAAGATGGTGGTAGCAGAAGACTGACCAACACCCAAATCAGCCATAAGGCGTCTAAGCCACACACACTCAATAGTCACTGTGAAAGCTACCCTATACTTAGCCTCACAACTAGAAGTGGCCACAGTAGGCTGCTTCTTGCTCAACCAAGATATGCATGAGCTACCAAGCATGAAGCAAAAACCACTAGTGGACACACGAGTGTCATAGCAACTAGCCCAATTAGAGTAAAAAAAAGCATGTAAACATGGCAGTAGTGATCCCCCCCCCCTTGGGATAAAACAATCCAAGTAGTGGGGTACGACTCAAGTAGCGAAAGATGCGCTTAACCGCCTGCCAATGCTTGACACCTTGGCAATGCATAAAGTTGCTCCTCTGTGAGACAACAAACTGAATATCTAGCCAAGCAATGCATAAGTAAATCAAGCATCCAACAGCTTGCCCATAGAGAACAACATCAAATGCATCTCCAACATCATGAAGGCTCAACCGTAAACTTGTCTCCATAGGAGTGGCAATGGGTTTACAGTCTTCAAGGCCAAAATGCTACAATAATGTGTCAATATATGTCATTTGACACAAAGCTATTCTGCCATCAACTTGCATAAACTGAATGCCCAAGTAATGATGCAAATGCCCCAAATCAGACATCTCAAATGAGGCATGCAAAACAGCCTTAAAATTATCAATATGCCTCGCATGAGGACTAGTGAGCAGCATGTCATCAACATACACAATAATGATAAGAAACACTCATCATTAGCATTCTTAACATATAAGGTGCTTTCAGTTGGATTGTTCTCAAAACCATGTGCAATTAGATAGCATGCATCATTTCATACCAAGCACCTAGTGCTTGCTTTAAACCATATAATGCCTTCTTGAACATGCACACCTGGTTTTCGTGCCCTTTCTGCACAAAGCCACGGGGCTAAAAACCATACACTTTTTCATGCAAATCACCATTGAAAAATGCAGTTTTAATGTCCGATTGATGTACATTCCAACCATGATGAGTTGCAAGTGCAGAGATGCTACGAATAGTAGTCATTCGGCAAGTAGGAGAAAACTTCTCATCAAAATCAACGCCTCATATATATATATATATATATATATATATATATATATATATATATATATATATATATATATATATATATATATATATATATATATATATATATATATATATATATATATATATATATATATATATATATATATATATATATATATATATATAAGAGAATTACCTCAAATGCCTTTCTTACACATACTTCTTCTGTGGCTGAAATGGAGTTTTGGCATGCTCATTATGGTCATTTGAACTTCAACAAATTGTTTGACTTGCAAAATAAGGATATTGTTATTGGTTTTCCCACACTTGATTCCATTGAAAAGCATGAATGTGAAGGTTGTATACTTGGGAAAAATGCAATGTGCTCGTTTTCCCAACGATGGTGCTACACATGCTACATAAAAATTACAACTTGCTCATAGTGATGTATGTGGTGGAGTCAAGACTCCATCTTTTTGGAATCATATTTGTTTCCTTCATTGATGGTGCAGCACTCTGTATTTGCACGCATCGTATGAAAGTGAGGAATTAAGTATTTTCTTGCTTTTAAATATTTTTATCTATGGCTGAAAATTTTTGTGTCAATAAGGTTTTGACTCTTCGCAAGGATCGTGGCGGTGAATACATCACATGAATTTAATGCTTTTCTTTGTGAAAGAAGCATTGAGCACCAATGTATAGTGCCATATAAACCTGAACAAAAGGGTGTTAAGGAGCACAAGAAAGAAAACTTCTTGAAATGGCAAGATGTATGGTTAGACAAAAGTATCTTCTGTGCAATTTTTGGATGGAAGCAATCATGTGTGCAAACTATGTATTGAATCATTATACTACAAAAGCATTGAGAGTCATTACACCTTATGAGGATTCGAATGAATGGAAGCCAATGGTTAGTCATATGCATGTATTTGGTAGTTTGTCATATGCTCTTATGCCATCACAATCACAAATTGGATGACAAGGTAAAGAAATGTATATTTGTTGGATATAGTAGTGAGATCAAAGGCTATCACTTATAGCGTCCATTGTCAAATAAAATTATTGTAAGTAGAGATGTGGTATTTGTTGAAAATTCAGCCTATCCTTTACTTGAATGTAAATTTTAGTCAACAATTAGCTCATAAGATGTGTTTGATACACTCATGACTTTGTTTGGAATCGGTGTGCTTGACTATGGTCATGTAGGCCATTGAAATGAGGTTCAAAGAGCTGAAACTTTTCAACCAAATATGGTTCAAAAATTTCAGCCAAACATGGTTGAAAATTTTCCAAATTTGTAAAGAAACATGGCTAGAAAATGTCTAGCCAAAGATGGCTAAAAATGTCTAGCCAAACATGGCTGAGAATTTGTAAAATTTGCAGCCACATATAACTGAAATTAGCATGATATTCAACCGACTTTTGTTGTACATTTTGAGGATATATTACATGAGGAACACGTCTATGAAGAATGCACAATCTATGCCAAAATGGCTAAAAAGACATTTCAAGATAGCAAGTTGAGTGATCCTTTACTTGGTAGAACATGATCAAACTCTCACCATGTATTAAGTGACTTTGAATGTAGTTCTTATTGCAACCACATGTAATGACGAGCCACTCGCTTTTGTAGACGCATGCGATGATTCAAATTGGATGAGCACAATGCAATTTGACTTGGATTCTATTCACAAAATTTTTGCTTGGGAGTTATGTGAATTGCCAAAAGGTAAAAATGCCATTGGTATTAAGTTGGTTTACAAGGTTATAAGAACATGATATGGTAGCATTGATCGCTACAAAGCTAGACTAATTGCCAAAGGTTATGCCTAAAAATATGGCATTGATTATGAAGAGACTTTTTCACCTACTTTGCACATGATTGTCATTCATTCTATGATTGCATTGTCTGCCCATCGTGGTTGAAAAGTGCATCAATTGGATATAAAAATAGCTTTCTTGAATGGATAACTTTGCAAGAAGAGGTCTATATGAACAAACCTCTTGGATTTGCCATCAAAGGTCAAGAGCATATGGTTCGCCACTAGAGTAAGGCTTTATATGGACTTAAGAAAGATCCACGTGCATGATATGACAAGACACATAATCACTTGATTGCTCTCAATTTTACATTTATTCCAATTTAAGGAACACCGTTTATGTGTGCAAATATGGGGTTCATCTTATGGTGCTTGTTCTTTATGTTGATGACATTCTCTTGACTGGATCATGTGATAAAAAAATTAGCATGCTTATAAATGATTTGCAAGATACATTTGATGTCACATGCCTTGATCTTTTGGAGTACAATCTTGGCATTCAGTTTGTATCTATCGAGGGGGCAATTGTTGTGCATCAAGCAAAGTATATTGAGAAACTACTTCGTCATTTTGGTTTTGATGATTGTAGGGTTATCTCAACACTAGTGAAAACAAGATCTAGGTTTTCATTTGAGGATGAAGGTGATGCATTTGATGCTTCTCTTTATCAGCAAGCTATGGGATGTTTGATATATGCATGTAAGACAAGGCTAGACATACAATATGCAGTTTCATAGTTGAGTCAATTTCTGCATAGCCTTGACACTATGCATTTGCAAGTGGTAAAATGTGTGTTTAGATATCTCAAGGGCACTTTGATTTTGGGTCTCTTTTATTGTAGAGATGCTCAACTATGTTTGCATTCTTTTACACATGGTGATCGGGCTAGTTGTTATGATACACATGTTTCCACTAGTGGTAATTGCTTTTTCCTTTGAGGGTAATGCATACCTTGGTTGAGTAAGAAGTAATTTACTATGGCCATATCCACTTGTGAAGCTTCGTACAAGGTAGTATTCATACCTATAGTGGAGTATATATGGCTAAGATGCCTATTGATGGATCTATGTATGGAGATTGGTGCACCTACACATATTCTCACTAAGAGGAAGAGTACACTAGCGATTGTAAGAAATCATGTGTTTCATGTGTGCACAAAGCACTTCGAGGTTCATTATCATTATGCCAGAGAGTGCCTTCATGTTGGAGATATTCATTGGTATATGTGCCTACACAAGATAATGTGGAAAACATACCCACCAAAACTCTTTCACATGAAAATTTCAAAGCTTTTCACGAAGCTTTAGGCTTATTTCCTTGTGGGTTCTGATCTTTCTTTCCCTACATGTGTTCACATTACTCACTCTAGGGGGGTTTCTTACACTTATGTGTCCCTCGAGTAGCTTTGATGTGAACCGTTTCCTGATACATGGGAACTTCTTACTCCAGTGCTTGTTAGAAGTTTTTCCCCCATTTAACCACATATACATGATATAATCATATGTGGTGGTACATTGTACTTAG
Organism: Ceratopteris richardii; assembly: GCA_020310875.1. Lineage (NCBI taxonomy): Eukaryota > Viridiplantae > Streptophyta > Polypodiopsida > Polypodiales > Pteridaceae > Ceratopteris > Ceratopteris richardii. The sequence continues at coordinate 69,508,433 of CM035422.1, forward strand.
GGATTCACTTGTAACTCTCACTTCACTCATTCTCATATTATTGATCATCTATCAATAGAGAGCTCTTCCAACAATCACGTGTCTTTGTGCTTTGATCTCCTTAACCACTATTTTCAATAATGACCCATCTTCTCATAAGAAATGTATCTTTGTAATAAACTTGGATGTTTAGTGAGTTGATATTGATGAAACCAAACATATTATCCCATAGCATTGTTTCTTTACTTCACTTGAGCCTACTCCTACATTGAATACTATCATATGTGCTGACAACTCATCTTATCTTGTAATGGGATTTGGAAAGAACATTCTGACTACTATTGATGGTACATCTTTGACATTCTCAGATGCCTTAAATGTGTTAGGGATGAAGAAAAATCTATAATAAATTTGGACATTAGCCAAGATTGGCTTGGTTGTCAGATTTGTTGATGATAGATGTACACTTTATGATCTCTCGAATGATGATGTTATTATTGCTTCTTGTATTTTATGTTGTGGGATGCACTCATAGATTATGCAAAATTTGTGATGGTTCAGCATGTGTAGTTCATGATTCTCAGGCTACTCAGATGCAAAGCTTTATCATGCACACTTTGTTCATATGAATTTTGTTGGTTTGCTTCATGTACAAAATTTGAAATGGTGTCCTCTCTGCCAAAACTTGAAGCACCTTCTAAACATGTCTATGAATGTTGGAAATATGCAACATTCCTCCTTCCCAAAACATAGTTCAATTAGAGATGCTCATAAATTGCAGCTTGCTCATAGTGATGTCTATGGTCCTATGCAGACACCTTCATTTGGGAATTTTTTACACTTCATAAATTCGTACATGAACAATAACACATAAAATTGATTGATAAAGATATGGATTGAAGCAAGCACAACATGATTCTATGAGAAGATGGATGCCTACTAGTTGGCACATGGTTTTGAGAACAATCCAATTGAGAGCACCTTATGTATTAAGCATCCAAATGTTGTACTTCTGATCATTGTTGTATATGTTGATGCTTTTATGCTCACTAGTCCTAGTGAAAACATATTGCTAATTTTAAGGCTGATTTGCATGCCTCTTTTGAGATGTTAGATTTGGGGCATTTGCATCATTATTTGTGCATTCAATTTATTGTAGTTTATGGGGGAACAGCTTTATGAAACAAACAATATATCCACACATTATTATAGCATTTTGGCCTTGAAGTTTGCAAACCTATTGCCACTCCCATGGAAACAAGTTTACATTTGAATCTTCGTTTCACTAGAGATGCATTTGATGTTTCTCTCTATTAGGAGGCTATTTGATTTAATTATGTATAGCTTGGATAGATATTCAGTTCATTATCTCTTAGATGAGCACGTTTATGCATTGCCTAGGTGCCAATAATTGGTATGCAGTTAAGCATATGTTTTGCTACTTGAGTGGTATGCAGCTACTTGGATTGTTTTATCCTAAGGGGGATCATGATCACCACATTTAAAGGATTTTTTTGATTGAGATTAGGTTGGGTGATGTGACACTCATGTGTCAACTGGTGCTTTTTGCTTCTTTCTAGGTAGCTCTTGCATATCTTGGTTGAGAAAGAAGTGATCTACTATGCCCACTTCTTATTGTGAGGCTGAGTATAGGATGGCTTTCATAGAGACTATCATGTGTGTGTGTGTGTGTGGATCATATGCCTTTTGGTTGATTTTGGTGTTGGTCCATCTTCTATCACCACCATTACTAACAGTCAATATTGGTAGTTGCAAGGAACCCTATGTTCCATGCTAGCATAAAGCACACCTATTACCTTCATGTTCTCCTTCTTGGGCACTAGATTCCATATTTGTTTCTCCTCAAGTGCGTCAATCTCTTCTTGCATTGCCTCTTTCCATTCAGTGTACCTGCTTGCATCTTCATAACAATTTTATCTTCTACTAATTCGTTCATATATGCATAATGAGTTTCCATGTAAGAATCATAAGTAAACCTTTGAGTTGGATACTTAACCCTAGAAGACTTCCTTTCTTCACCTTTTGGAGGTCATGCTTGAACTATCTTCATTGATGGAACTCCTTGGTCCATTCAGCGCCAAGTCGATTTGTTCTTCATCATATCCATGCTTTTCTTCTTCACATTCTTGCATAAAATCATACTTCTTATACCAAGGGAGTAGCTCATCAAATGCTACATCCCTTGATATCCTCAAGTTCTTTGTGTTTGGGTTGAAGCACTTGTAAGCTTTATGATCATTTGAATATCCTAGAAACACACACTTTTCTGCCTTTAGTTGTAGCTTGTGCCTCAATTCACTTGGCACATGTGCATAACAAGTGCATTCAACTATTTTCAAATGGGAAAGATCAATTTTCTTACCATAATAGGCTTGATATGGTGTCAAGCCATGTATCCTTGAGGTAAGAGCCCTATTCATAAGATACATGATGGTATTTTCTGCATCACTCCAAAACATATTAGGTACATTCATCTCGTTAAGCATTGCTCTAGAAATCTCTATGATGTATCTATTCTTTCTTTCTGCTACCCCATTTTGTTGGGGTGTATGCCTGCATGTTACTTACCTCTTGATGCCTTGATCCCATAAGAAATCAAAAAATTCATTGGAGAAATATTTTCCCCCTCCATTGGACCTTAGCTTCTTGATATATGTACATGTTTGCTTCTCTACCATTAGCTTGAATGCTTTGAAATATGTAAACACATCTGAGTTGTTTTTTATGACATAAACCCAAACCATCCTTGCTCAATAAATATATAAAAGTGAAAAAGTATTTTTTACCTCCCATGGATTGCTCTTTGGTTGGTTCCCACACATCTGTATGTATGAATCCAATGGATGTTGGCTTATGTAGCCACTCTTTTTAAATGGAAGTCTCGCTTGATAAGATTCACATAAATGCTTCATACCTTGTCCTTGGAAGTTGGGAAGCCCTTCAACCAGCATCTTGAATTGCATTTCCTTCATTTTTTGTATTTCTATGTGACCTATCCTCTTGTGACACAAGTCCAACTCTGAAGTCTTCTTGTTTCCATATGTGAAGTAGACATGTTGAGTGGAATGAGAATTTACCTCCAAGGTGAAGAGTCTCCCTTGCTTCCTTCCTCTTGCTATGACCTTGTACCCTTGCTTGGGGTTCTCCCCAAAGCATCCAACTTTTTTGCACCTTACTTGATAGCCTCTTTGAACCACTTGCCCTATGGACACCAAGTTCTTTGTTATGGTAGGTACATGCAAGACATCCTTGAGACATCTTCCTTCATCATTGTCATTTAAAGCTACATCTCCAACATGGGAGATCTCATGGGCTATATCATCACCTATTTCTACATGTCCTTTATGATGGAGAGTGTTAATCTCCAAAAGAACAAGCTATTCTTGAAGTTAGAGCACCTCTATATCAAGAATAACTCAAAACCTTTACCAATTTGGAGGATCAATGCTCAATTACCAAAATCTTGAACAAACTGTGAAGAAAGTAACTACACAGAAAGTCTGCTGCACATAAGTCACTCATTGGCTGATCAAATGTGTAAAGTTTTTTATAAAACTTTGCACAAGGTTTCCTATAGTTTGCGCACCTTCTCCAAGTTAAATCATCTCAAAACACTCATTAAATCTTGAGAAATGATCTTAACAATTCACCTATGTCTAAAACTATACTTCTTTACAATCAACTTTGACACCTATAACCTTAAATACATAGTTCTCCCAAATTACAACCTGTTTATTCAAATGCTTGTAGCCATAGGTAGCTTACCTTCCAACTTAAAGATTGAGTGCTTTCTTGCTCAAAAATTTACACTGTGGAAGGAGAATCGACCAAAAAATTAGCACCAAATTTTGTGCCTGCTGCAACTTCACTTCTTCACATTTACACATGTAAATGTTCCTACACTCGATTCTCTTAGCTTGATCACAATTAGAAGCTGAAACCTTGTACAGAGGTCAATCAACTATAAACTTAGACTTGTACAAAAGCATTTCACAAAAGATTCAACACAGAAGGAGAACTCTCAAAAATATCGGGCGCAACTTTTCTTCTACTGAGGAAGTTTTTACATCTGGATGAGAGGGTGATCTACTTCACTTCTAAAGTGTCTAATGACTTCTAATTGTTCTAAATTCTTGTTCTCGCATACTCTCCAATATTTGCCCCAACATTTTTACTTGTATATATAGGCAAATATGTACAAGCTCATAAGCAAACAAAAGGTATAAGTGAGCTAACTCTAAATTAATATACATATGTATACAAGTCTTCATCTTCTGAACATGTGCTTTCTTCATGCTTCATAAATTGATCTTTTCTTCAACCCTTGACTTCAATCCTTCATCAAAACTTCAATTGTTGATTGACTTGCACCAACAGCTCCCCCTCAATCATCAATTGAGGTTTTCTCTATCTTCTTTATACCTGCCATGTCTTTGAATCTCTATAGCTTTGGTCCATCCAAGATTTTGGTTAGCATATCTGCAATATGATCTTTTGTTGAAGTATGTATGAATTCAATCTCTTTATCCATCACCTTATCTCTTAGGAAATGCTACTGAATCTCAATGTGTTTAGTCATGGCATGAAAAACAGGATTAGCAGCTAAAGACAATGAGCTCATGTTATCTCCATGAATAGTGGGTGTACTCTGAATGATGTCAAAACTCTTCATGAGAGTCTTTAGCCATATGACTTCCTTTGCAGCTTCAACCATACCTTTATACTCTACCTCTATAGATGATAAAGCAATTGTGTGCTGCTTCTTAGAACACCAAGAGACTAGCTTATCTCCCACATAACACAAGTATCCATATGTTGATCTCCTATCATCAGGATTACCTGCCCAATCTGTATCACTATATATCTTGATGTTTGTATCTGATGTAAAACCATAATACAAACCTTCTTTGAGTGTACCTTTAATGTACCTCAACACCCTTTGTCCTGCAACCCAATGTCCTTTCCTAGGACAATGCATGAATTGAGACAACACTCGTACTGCATATGACAAGTCAGGTCTAGTTAATGTAGCATAGATCAGACTACCAACCAAACTTTGATATAGCTTCATGTCCTTGAATTCTTCTCCTCCATATCTGCTCAATTTGTGATTCACTTCCATTGGAGTAGGTGCTACCCTGCAATCTTCCATTTTTAAACTTGATCAACAAATTCTTCAAATACCTTTCTTGAGTTACATACACTCCATGTTGAGTGTATGAGATCTCCATGCCCAAGCAATATGACAAGTCTCCCAAGTCACTAATCTTGAACTCTTTCTCCATTTGCTTCTTTAGGCTTTGTATGCCTTTCTCATCTGTGCGTGTAAGAATTATATCATCAACATATCTGCACATGTAAATGAATCCATCATCACTTGCTTTGACAAGCAAACTACTATCTGCTTTAGATACTTGAAAAACAAGCTCCTTTAGGAACTTCACAAGTCTATAATTCCATGCCCTTGGGGCCTGCTTCAAACCATACAAAGCTCTCTTGAGCTTACACATGATCTGGATACCTTTCATCTCTTGATACTTGTGGTTGTTCCATGAAAACATCATCTAAAATATAACCATTTAGAAAAGCATTCTTCATATCTAATTGACATAGCTTCCAACCTTTACATGCAGCAATGGCTATAAGTGTCCTGATGGTTGTCATCTTTGCCACAAGACTATAGGTCTCATCATAATCTATTATCTATAAACCGGACTTCCAACGTTGTACACAAGTCATGAACACCCTTCGACCAGCACTACATGATCCATTGGCACCAGAAGCCACTGTGATGGACAAGAATGGAGAATGGGTGGTGATTCAGTTTTCCCATGATTTAATCAAAGAAGCATTTGGATGGGAAAAGGATGGTGTCAACACGGTCAAGGAAGAGAGTCGTGGTGCAAAAACAAGAACCTTCGTAGACATTAATAGGGTGGACATCGAAGAAGAAGTCAGATTGATTCACCAACATTTCTGCTTCCCGAGTATGAACAGATACACGGCACCGCAAAAAATCATTGTGCAATTATTGTCTCATGCCATAAAACAGATCGGCAATCAGGTAAACCTTACACCCTATGTGCAAGAAAGATTGTTCGAGGCGAAGAAGAAATGGGAAAATAAGAAATTCCTCAATGGAACGACGGCCCTAACCATCATGATTTACCATGCATTGGGCATGCGAGAGTACTTACAAGAGATGCCATCTTCGATGGAGTTGGCTCAATTTGTTAAAGCAGCCACTGTACCGAAACAGAAGAAAGGTGCAAAGATCGTAGAAGAAGCAGAAACAAGCTCGCAACCCAGAATGAGAGGCACAAAAAGACTCAGAGAACTCGAGTTACAGGAAGAGGACACACAAATTCGGAAGAGGGTCCATGTTCTTCCTAAGGCCACCATTGAGAAAAGAAAAGAAATAACGGAAAAAGACTTGACAGAAGCTCTCGAAGAGACTCATCAATATACAAAAGGGCAAGTTAATTTGCCAGTGCAAGGTCACCACTATAAGCAATCACAACAAGCAACAGACCAGAAAGCCAAGCTCACAAAAGTCCATAGATATAAAGAAATAGGCTTGGATAATTCTAGTTCGGTCTCGGAGAAACAAGAAGAACCAGACACTTCATTGCTTAATGTCGATATTCAAAGCGAATCAAAAGATGATGGACATTGGGATGAATTAAATGAAGTGGACTATGGCGCAACCCAAGACGAACACAAAGAACAAGATCAGACAAAAGAGGTAGACACAAATGCTACTAAACAGCCGGAAGAAGAAGAAAGGCAACAACCCGTTCAATCAAAAGACGCCTCCACTACCCATCTCAAAGAAGGTAAATCCGATAATGAGGAACCATTAGTGCTATCAGAGGATAAGCCTCAAGAAGAAGGACATGATGAAGAACCCTTCACTCCACTTAGGGTTGTGGCAGAACCATCCCCCCTGGACGTCACATTTCAAGGAAGTGCCACGAAATCTAAGGATCAAGGTAAAAACAACGAAGAATTGAATGTACAACTACAAGTCCGACAACCACATAATGAAACTATTCATGTGGAAAAAGGGAACGATGTACACACAGGAGAAACCCCAAGTATACCACGGACATGGCTAAACGTCGATATAGCTCAGCTCAAGCCTGTGGTGCAGGATATGATTCGAACTGCACTAGACACTCAACAGTTAATGCTTGATGCTGATGAAGATTACGACCAGGCCATGCTCGACAAACAAAAGCTTCAAAAAGAAGGTGTGAATTTGGAAAAGAAATTATCTAAAGTAGAAGCTCAGGTGTTGAAGAAACAGGAGGAGATAAAAACAACCAAAACACAATGCAAAACATTAGAGAAGGAGAATGCCCACCTGAAAGAGCAAGTGTTGGAGCTGACGAAGAAACTGGAAGTAACAGAAAAAGAGAAAACAAGAATACAGACTCGTAGCAAAGTACTCGAGTCGCAGCTAAAGGTGAGCATGGAAGAAGCAGACCAGCTCAGAGACAGAAACAAAGAGCTAATGACAGCTCTCCTCAGTGATCAACCATCGACAGATCTTGACAAAACGAATGAGGACATAAAAGACATGGAAGCAAAGTTGACAAAGATGACAGAACAGCTCAAACAGGAGCAAGAGACAGTTACAGAATGGGAACAGAAATATATGAATGATACTGCAGCTCTACGAAAGAAATGGAAAAAAGCCGAGAAAGATTATTTCCGACAGTGCAAGGAAGACACAGATCACATGCATATTGTGGCACAGGAATTAATCAAACACCAAGAAAAACTTACCAAGGCTGAAGAGGAGCTCAAGAATAAAGATGACATCATTAAACAGCTGCAGGAGCAGATTGAGCTAAAAGAGAAACAAGGGACACCAGTAGTTCCTCCAGAAACTACGGCTACTGTGGAGGAAGAGGTACGTCCTCTCTCTCCCCCCTTGTATCATTCTCCAATAAGGGCGGAAAAGGAGGTTCCACTAGAACCTAACACACGCGACATTGCAGAATTGAGCAGACCAGAAAGGGCACTACTGGTGTCCCAGCTCACTGCTGATTTTGAAGATCAGATAATTCAGATAATGAAAGAGGCTCAGATTGAGCATAAACAATTAGATCAAATTTTGAAGCCATTCAACGTACCATACGGCCTACTTAAAGAACAGACGCGGCAGTATATAAAATCTGCAACGAATAAAGATCCGGACCACAACCTTCAATTCAAAAAAGACACTTTCAATTACACTCAAGAGGAGTTCGAGAAAGCAGATCCGATATGGAGACGAAAGCTTTTGGAAAAGAATCCTACATTGCGGGTACAGTGGGAAGCATCTCCATATGCACTTCAAGTCAATCCATCTTTTTGTCCTGTACCCCGAAGACGCTCTTGGACGCAATTTTGGGAAGGACAGCGCCAAGGCAATATTAATAACCAGTGGCTCAATTATCCATTACTACCTAGTCCGCCACATAACTACCTACCGACAGAAGAATATATGGTCAAAACAATGGAATTTTGGATTGCAAGATATGCTACAGTCCCGGACTTAGCTGTTAAGATGACCAACAAAATATTCAGCATGCTTATTACAGTTTTGAAGGTGTTCCAGCATGCTAAGTACACATTTTTAAATTTCATCGGCATTACGCAGGGCTCAGAAGCATTAATTTTTGATTTATCTACTATTCCCAGCCGACTAACTATCATGGCATATTATTCTCGTCTCATGTTTTTGCCATCGACGTATATGCAGACGTTTGAAGAAGCATTCTTCACAGGCTTCTTTGAAATTGATTCAGAAATTTTTGTGAAGATGACTTCAAATTTAAATGCAAGACTGGTGGCCTATGAAACTAGCTTTTTCGCTGATCACAGACAGGCGCCAGAAGACGGAGTGAAGTCAAAGCAATGGAAGGAATTTATGATATGTCATGCAAATCTGCTGAACCAACGAGAGCAAACCGCCATCCAAACATACACGCGTCGCCTCAGAAAGCCTGTCGAGGACGACAGAGTTCAGGAGGAGGGACGTGTAGAGGGACAATCAAGCAAGAAGAAAAGAAGAAGAAGATCAAAGTCCAAACCTATGCATTAAGAGGAGAAAAAGAACATATATCTGCAGGAAGCCCCGCAGGGGCGCAACACCCATCTCTGCACAGAGCCCCGCAGGGGCACGCACCAGGCTACAACGCTAAACCCCAGGGTCCCGAGTTATGGATTTTTCAAACATCAGAGTAGGACCAAAAGTAAGAAAGGGGTAGAGGCTGAAAAGTTGAAGAGGGTGACTAAGAACATCACATTCCTAGTCACTGGTGGCGTGCGTGGCAACCCGAGTCAACAGGCAAGACAACTACATCAGGCTCTCGAGTTGTAGAGCTTGAATCAAGAAGGCCATCGAATCTGCATGTCTGTTTAACTGCAGACAACACTGACCAAGGGGAGCGTGCAGTGGAAAAGCTGAAGCGCCTCTAAAACGTAATGCAAGATCAAGAAGTAGACAACACTACCCACGGGACGCGTTCGCGAAGCAAAGTCTGTCAAGGGACGACAGAGACGAAGAAGGGGAGAGTGTTGCAGAGCTAAAGAGCGCAGAAAGCAGAGAAAAAAGACGGGCCCCAAAATTTTCCGATTTGGACACACAACTTTTGTAACATAACCACCTTGTACATATTTTCCATTGTAAATGCACTAAAGGAGTCCTCTAGATGCCTCCCCTTAGAAGATTAGTGAATTACCCATGTATATTAGTAGGAAGTTAGCAATTTAGTGAATAAAGTGCCGGTCTCTTGTGTGAAAGGACCAAACTTAGGGCACTATTATATAAGTCAAAAGTGACTCATTGTAAAGGATTTCTTGTCATTGTGAAGAAGGGCACTTCTGAAATTTCGAGTTTGCCTCTTTCTTGCTGATTTTGATCTTCATTTTGCTCATGTATGTGTGTGTGATGCTTGAAATGCAAGTGTAGGACTGTTGTCTACCCCTTCCCCCTTGTTTTGAGTGGCTGTAGTGCGTGCGTAAGCTAGGAGAAGCAAAAACGCGGGTGTTAGTAGTTCCCGTAATTCACTGTTTCTGCCATAACTTGCAGCAGAATGGTCAGAATTGAGTGAAACCACTACCGTTGGATTCGTCTCGTCGAGAGCTTCGAAACGAGTACCCTATTGTCTATGTTCGGAGTTCTGGGCTGGGAGAAAACCTCAAAAAACCAAAACTGCTGAAAAGAGGCTTGCGGCAACACTTCCAGTTTTTTCAGTAGATGTGGGTAGTATTAGTCTTTTCTCATGCTTGGATAGTTAACTCACTTCATTTTCTATCACGTGTGCAAATGTCTTCATACACTTGGTAAGTCACTCCTTGGATTGATAATTAAATGTGTGCAAAGGACTCCACTATATGCACTTGTATGGCAATCGAGGTTTAGTCTCATTGGTACAAGTCCTTGAGTCATTGCGGCTCAAGTACACACATAACCACAATGAAAACTCCTTTACGCTTAGTACGAATGTGTACTTTACCTCAAGGAGCAACTAATTCTGTGGCTCATATGATGAGTGCTATGAATATGGTCTTACATGATTTTATCCCTCATATAACCATGCCATTCATTGATGATATTCCAATTAAAGGGAGTTAGGAACGTGCAAAGGACATTACTTTAGATTCATCTGGATGTCGTAAATTTGTTCTTGACCATATCTCTGATTGTGAAAGAATATTTCAATGATTTGAAGAGGTAGGTCTCACATTTTCCATAGAGAAATCTGTTTTTGGTGTCAACCTGGTGCTTATTGTTGGACATTTATGTGGCCATTATGGTCGAAAGCCATACCCACAAAAAGTTGATGCCATTAGCAAGATTTCTGAAACATGTAACAACGTGAGTGAGGTACGTAGATTTCTTGGAGCTTGCATCTTTTATGTTATTTGGATCCCACACTTTGCTCATGTTGCTAATTGTCTTTATGACTTGTTGAGGAAGAAACGAAAATTTATTTGGACTGACAAACACACTCAAGCTATGCGTAAATTGAAGAAATTATTGCTTGAAGCTCCAATCCTTAAGCGTGTAGACTATTCTGCTAACAAACCTATTATATTGACGGTTGATACTAGTCCTATTGGTATAGGTTGGGTCATAAGTCAAGATGATAGTGAAGGGAATAGATATGCAATTAGGTTTGGTGCCAAAATTCTACATGAAACACAACGAAAATATCCACAAATCAAACGAGAACTATGGGGTATGGTAACAGCTTTGAAAACAGACAAAGAATATTTCATTGGTGCAAATGTCAAAGTTGAGACTGATTGTTTGCCTCTCATTGGAATGATAGCCAATTGTTCATCTCCTGATATAGCCATGCTTAGATGGATCTCATATATTAAGTTCATAAATCCCTAGTTAGTTCATATTTCAGGTAAGTCAAACTCAGTTGCTGATATGTTATCGAGAGCTAGATTTGATGATGATCTTGAAAGTGATCTAATAAAGAATGTGACTTTAGTTGACTATGTTCCACATATATATGAGTATGAGAAATTTCATGAGTCTGAGTACGAAGATGAATGGAGAGACATAGGAAAGTATCTGAGTACACTACAACCATTACCTAGCTGGGCTACGAATAGATTCCGTAACATTAGGAAACGAGCTTATAACTTTTTCCTATGTAATGGTTATCTTTGGAGACATGCTAAGGGTAAGGTTAAGAATCCACAACGAGTCCTAGGAAAGAGAGGTCTTCAATTGCAAGTAATGAAGGAAATGCATGAGACATTATGGGCAGGTCATAAAGGATTTTTTGGAACATATGAAAAAATTAGAAGTACCTATTATTGGCCTAGGATGTATGTTGACATTAGTAGCTATGTTTCTACATGTTCTACTTGTCAACTTCATTCATCAGTCAAACATAGAGATCCGTTGCATCCTACTTATCCACCTTGTATTCACTACAAGTGGGTAGTAGATCTTGTAACTATGCCTAAAGGTATTGACAAAATGCGTTACATTGTACTTGCAAGAGAAGACTTAACTAATCATGTAGAGGGACGTGTACTACGATCTAAGACCACTTACAATGTTTGCAAATTCTTGCTTGAAGATGTCATAAGTCGCTTTGGGTACATAGAGAAAGTAGTTGCCGATCGTGGAGAGTTAAATGCGAGAGAAGCTAAAGAGTTCGTTGAGCGTCACGGTATTCGTTTGTCTCTCACTACTGCATATAACCGAGAGGCCAATGGTAAAATAGAGAGAGGGCATCCACCTATTGTGAAGCCATATCTAAAGCATGTAATGGTGACATCAAACAATGGCCTAAATTCTTACCTTTTGCACTTTGGGCAGATAGAATGACATGCACACGTACTACTGGATATATGCCTGCTGAACTCATGTACTGTAAAAAACCATTGTTTCCAATTCAGTCTCATATTTCTGCATGGTCAAATTTGCCTTGGTCTGAAAACATGTCTACTAGTGTTTTTTGAGTTTGCGTATTAAATAGTTAGAACAAGGTAAATTAAGACTTGATGATGCTGTTGAAAAATTAAGAGAATCATATTGATGCTTGTTTTTTTTCTTTCTTGTTGGCAATGTTGCTTGTTCATTTGCATATATGTTGCCTATTTGTTCATGCATATTCATGTTGCCTGTTTCAATTCCTTCTTTCATGCAAATTTTGCTTCATGTCATGTTACCTCGTTATTCATGCATATAATCAATTTTCCTTCCATGTTTCTTATGTTGCCTATAAAAGAATTTGATGATGCCTGGAACATTTTGCTTTTCACAGATGCTAGAGTGGCGCTTCCGGAGGAATCGCAGGTTTAGTGGTGGCGAATGTCGTCGAGATTTTCTCTCCTCTCTCACTTGTGAAGGCCTACAAAAAACATATTTGGTGAAGGTAGCCAGAATTCCCCGAGAAGTCCAGGATGCATCAAGGATGTCAAAGGAAGGTCACATACAAAGTTTCAAAGAAATCAAGAAAGTCCATGGTAGTGGTCAAAGCTGGTCAAAGTTGGGAAATTAGGGCAAAAATTTCATTGTCACCAAATTATATGAAAATTCATATACTTGTAAAGATTGTCAAAGGCAGTCTATAGCCCAAATTTCAGCAGAAAATGGATTTTGTAGCACATTGATATGCTATGTTCATTTTGTAAAAATGTAATTTTTCTAGTTTGACCCTACATATTCCTGTATAGAAATTTATGTTAGCCATATGGTTTGGCATGTATAAAGACCATATGTGGCTACATATTTGTACAAATTTTCAAGGCGATCAGAGCTTCCTATACACCTTAATGCTACCTTGCAAGCTTCCAAATGTAGTCAAACTTGTACAAGGGAGATTCAGATGGGAGTTTTTTCTGCATATTCCTGAAGGAGATCTTTGGAAACATAGTCCTACAAAGTTTCATCTTCATCAAAGCCTATTTGGAGGGTCAAAGAGTACAAAGTCCAGTTTTCAGGATCACCGTAGTTTTCTAGTTTAAGCAAATTGAAGGGTTGAAGGGCCACCACATGGCGAAAGCTGATTGAGCCATGTTGTACGATCAAGATGAGCTCATATTCAAGGATGGAGATGCACTTATGCTTAAAGCAAGGAGGATCCACGAGTTTTTCCATAAAAGAAGTTTTTTTTTATAATCAAAGACAATAATGCAGCTTTTCTCCAAAAATAGTGGGTTATCTTATCCAAAATGATGTCAGCAATGATCAGACGGTCCAGATCATCCCCAGATCCAATGGTGGAGAATGAAGGTGCCTAAATTTCACTCCTTTACACTAGATTTGATAGAAAGAACAATTCCAATCCATTGATTTGATTAATCAAATGGTTGTAATTGAAAGTAGTGATCCTAGAGTTGAGAGTTGATTTCTATAGATCCAAGGGCCCAAATTCATTCAAAAAACTATATAAACCCCCCTCCAAACTCCTAGAGCATCATGGTTAGGCATCCATAGGGCTCATGCTAGCTTACGGTTTCCTTGAGACGATCACCCTCGGTTGAGCGAGTGAGGATCCAAGGTGAGCTAGTATGAGTATAGTACCTAGTTTCAAATTTAAGTTAGAACTCCAATCTAAGATAGGCTCTTGAAACCAGCATCTCTATCTTGACTCACCCTTGGTGGAGCGTGTGAGTGAGTTAGAGCTGGTTTTAATGAGTCTTAGACTTCTTTAGTTAGACGTTACGAGCATAGACATACATAGGGTCACTGAAGTGGAACTCACCTTCTTACGTGTGACGTTCGGTTGAACTGTCATGGTTTGAGGGTCGGAACCACCTTTGATCAGTAGATTGCCTCGCTTGACGTACCACGACGATCTTATACATGTATCTTAATTCAAATCCTTTTAATTCATGTCACTTGTCACTTGTCTCTTGTCTCCTCTCTCAGTCTCTTAAGTATTTTTACATGTCCTCTATTTCTTCTATGTGTGAGAAGGTTCCGCAGTATTGCGTTGAACCAGTGAGGATGTTTCTTTGAGCTTGTGAGTAAACTCTATTATCATAATTCACTTGCATGCATATAATCCATACATACCCATACATATTGATTAGTTTCTGAAAGTGTATAAGAAGCTCCAATATTGGACCATTCTTCCTTTCGAAACTGGTTTATGTGTAAGGACTCCATCTATTCACGTCATGAATACATATCATCCAAACAAGACTATGCATATGAATTAGAATTAGGAAGTGTTTAAGAAGCTCCTTCAATGTGCCATTCTTCCTTCCAAATTGATTCGTGTGTATGGTTCTCTTTCATTCTTATCATTCATGTTCATAAATCTAACTTGCACTCCTACTTTCCCATTCCCATAATCATTTCAACATCTCTCTCTTCTCCATACTCAAGATTAATTTCACTTTCATGTCCTTAAACCATCCAACACTCATTAGCTTCATACACCCCGTGTGTGCCACGACCGGACCCGATCCACCTGGATTGCGATCACCTCCACATTTGAACCCGACGTGAAACGCTTCGTGGCATTTGCTTCTGATCTTGTTGGGAGGTTGTGATCCATATCCTTTGTTTCATATTTTTCATCCTCATCATATCATCATCGTCCGTCTTGAGTGTTGCACTGGATTTCTCACAGTATCGTGCACATCTTCGTCGTGAAGTAAACGCATTTGTGAGAGATCTAGAGCATCGTGCATCACTTGCTTATTTACATAAGATGGAGGAAGGATTCAAATCCCTTATTGTTGAGAAACAAGGCCAAAGAATAGTCTCTTCTATGTTGAGAGAGAAGGGAAAATTCAATGGCATCAACATCACAAGCTACTTAGATTTGTTTGAAGAGCAAGCTATGACTTTTGGTCTTCCTGAAGATCTTTTGATATCATTCTTTGAACGAATTGTTGATAGCTCTATCATAAACCGTGTCACTCAATATGATAGTCTTCCTTGGAGTGATTTTAGAAAGGAGATGCTCAAAGATTTCTATCTTGAAGATTATAGCCAACATAATCGGGATGGATTCTTACGATGGGTCAATTCCCCAAAGCCTAGTAGCTCTATTACTCACTTACAAAATGAGTATATTAGACGCTATGAGCAACTTCCTGATGAGGATAAGATAACTTTCGAACCTGATCTTGTGATCATTTTTCTTAAGCTTCTTCATCCTGAAACTCGTAGGGAAGTTGAACGGCGATTAGAAGAGCCAGATAAGCGCTATGGTCTTACTGTCAATTGGCAAAAAGTGCGTAAATTAGTAGAGGCTGTAGCCCATAGACATCAAAGACAATCCATGCTTTATGAGCAAACTATTCTTCCTCAAGCTAGCTTTCCACAAACTAAGGAGCAAGTTAGAGAACAATCCCATGCTATGCTTTTTGACTCTACTCCTATTCCTCAAATGATGGAGCCTACTCAAGGTTTTAAAGTAGAGCCAAATAAAAGTGTAGTTGAACAATCTCAAGTGGAAATTCTCACTAAGCAAATGGAAAGTCTTATTGCTACACAATCCAATTTGGCCAAGACTATAGATGCTTTACAATCTAATTACACCAAAACTTTCCAAAATCAAATGAGCCCAATGTCTTTTCAAGAGCCTAATCCACATGTTATAGCTACCAACCAAAATCCACAAGTAGCTCCTACTCAAGCATATCAAGTTCCTCCAATGCAAAATCCTCATCCTCATGTGCAAAATCCTCAAATGTATCAAAACATGTATCCTCAAGCTTCACAAATAGCTTTTCAAAATCCTCAAAATCAAAATTTTCAAAATCATCAACTGTATAATATGAAAACTCCTCTTGCACCTCAAGTACCACATGTTGCTCCCCAAGCTCCTCAAATACATCAATTGCCTTATCAAAATCCTAATTATCCTATTCAAGCAATACCTTATCAACAAAATCCTCAATTTCAAAATTTCCCACCACAAGTTAATCAAAATCCTCAAAACCAAAATTGTTTTGTGCGTGGCCCTCGTAGGTGTCCTTGGTGTGATTCGTTAGAGCACTTTTTGAGAGATTGTGAACTATTGAAGGCTGCTAAGGAGCAACGACTAGTAATAGACATAGACAAGAAAATCTGTGACTATCGATCTAGGCTACCTTTGCAAGGAAATTATGGTCAGGGAGGAATGAAAAATCACTATGAAAATATAACCATAACGGATGTAGGAGCTAGAGGAGTGAAACTAGAAGCTCTTGATGAACAAGTGGAATCAAGTAAACCCACAAAGGAAGGTGATTTTTCCATAGAGGCTTTAGTAAGAGCACGAGATGAGATTAGGAGAATAACGTCTTGGGAATCACCAATAGAAGATCAATCTCTTATTTCTCACATATCCAATGTAAAAGAAAAACAAAAAAAGAGATGAAGCTGAGCCTAGTGAAAGAAGAGTGACTCGAAAACAAACCTCAGAGGGAATAGAAACAATCATAGAGCAAGGAGAATCATCACAATCTAAAGATAAAAAACAAGAAACAGAACCCAATGAACAAAAACAAGATGAGAAACAAAAAGGGAAGAAGACAAAGCAAAGAAAAACAGAACCAAAGCCTTTAGATAAACAAGAACAATCAAAACAAACCGAAGACAAAACACGAGAACATGAACAAAAACAAGATCCTCAGCAATAACAAAAGAAACCAAAGAGAAAACCTAAAGCCATCTTGATTTCAGAAATTGAGAGAAAAATAGATCCTATGGAGATTTTAGATGACATTTTGCTTAAGAGTCAAGTGACTATGTCTTTAGAACAAGTTTTCTCTATTGCAAAGCCTGTTTTTAAAGATAACTTTATCGGCCTAATTAAAAGGAAGAGGTTTCCACTTAATCTAGATACTGAGATGCAAGATTCTCTAGATCAAGATCAAGCTATGAATGAAGCCTTAAACTTTGATGAATCTGATGAAGAGGACTTTGATGATGATGAAGTAAATGTTAATAAAAATTTCTTAGGACCTATTCAACCTGACCATGAAAATCATGAAAACAATCCTGAAAGTCACTTTAAAAGAACATTTTGGTCTAGAGGTACATCAGAGATGCATGTTAAAATAGGAAATGATAAGAACACTATCACTGTAAATGCATTAGTAGATTCTGGCTCTGAAATCAATGTGATTTCAAGAGAAGTCTATGATAAGTTTCGATGCCCATAGATAAAGATTGTGGATGGCGTATGAGAACTGCAAATAATGGTGTAGGTACCATGTATGGAGCTTGTGCTAGTGTGCCCATATCCATAGGAGGAATCACAGAAGAGTTTCACTTTTTTACTCAAGATAATTGCTCCTATGAAGTTCTCTTAGGTCAACCCTTTATTTGTGAGAGTCGTATGGAAACTAAAGCCATGGATGATGGGTCTACCTATGCTAGATTTAAGTCTAAGGATGGAATGCAATCACTTCAAGTCATGACGGTAGGAGTGAATCATCCTAGGAATTGATTGTCAATTAGAAAGAAACCTATTGTTACTCAGGGTCATGAGCATGCTTGTAGTGATTGTGCACCTCGATTCATGTTTGGAGCTACATATGATCAAAATTTCGGATAGAATCCATTGTTGAGCAGGACAACAGTGGATATTGGTTTGACATCTCGCATCCAACCAACATGTACAATAGTTTGTCACTTTGTTTTCCACATTCTAGATTAGATTTTCTTCATAAGAGGCAATTGTCCAAGTCTTTTATCCAAAAAACCCAAAAAAATTATAAAAACAACAAAATCATGGAACATGATGAGAACATTGAGCATGTGATTGAAACATCTCATTGTTTCTCTACTTTGGAGGAGTTAGAATTATGTCTTCAACAAAATTCTAATTCCTATATTATTGTTCTTTATTCCCTTGATGAGTATGCTCTAATCCAGGAATATGCTCTCAATTTTGACAAGTGCTCAAAATTTAACCAAACACATGAGGCCTTAGTTGAAACAAAGTACAAAACTGTAGACAAAAAAATCAAACCCATAGCTCAACCATTACCTCAAGGAAGTAATGAAAAAATTATTGATGTGAAAAATGATCCAATTCTTAGGGATAAGAAAAACATAGGACATACATTCACGGATGAGACAATCAAACAGGTGAAAATTGGTAGAGATGATGACTTTCTTTTGCCAGCAGAGAGAGATAAATTTGAGAGAGTCATACATAGCCATGGAAAAGCCTTTACTATGTATCCTCATGAGATTGGTTTTGTAGATCCTAAGCTAGTTGCACCCATGATAATCTTTACTATTCCACATATTCCATGGAATCTTCGTCCTATACCAGTTCCAAAGGCTCACTTACCTGAGCTAATGAAACTACTTAAGGAGAAGATAAACATGAGAATTTTAGAGCCATCTTTTGCACCTTACTCAAACAGATGGTTCGCTGTGCCTAAAAAGAATGGGAAACTACGTTTTATTCAAGATCTCCAACCTGTCAATAAAGTCACAATAAGGAATGTAGGAACATGACCCATTGTAGATGAGTCTGCTGAATCATTTTCAAGACATTCTATCTATTCAATGGGTGATTTATATTCTGGATATGATCAATTCCAATTAGCAATTGATAGTCGTGACATAACCACAATGAAAACTCCTTTAGGCTTAGTACGAATGTGTACTTTACCTCAAGGAGCAACTAATTCTGTGGCTCATATGATGAGTGCTATGAATATGGTCTTACATGATTTTATCCCTCATATAACCATGCCATTCATTGATGATATTCGAATTAAAGGGAGTGAAGAACGTGCAAAGGACATTACTTTAGATTCATCTGGATGTCGTAAATTTGTTCTTGACCATATCTCTGATTGTGAAAGAATATTTCAACGATTTGAAGAGGTAGGTCTCACATTTTCCATAGAGAAATCTGGCTTTGGTGTCAACCTAGTGCTTATTGTTGGACATTTATGTGGCCATTATGGTCGAAAGCCATACCCACAAAAAGTCGATGCCATTAGCAAGATTTCTGAAACATGTAACAACGTGAGTGAGGTACGTAGATTTCTTGGAGCTTGCATCTTTTATGTTATTTGGATCCCACACTTTGCTCATGTTGCTAATTGTCTTTATGACTTGTTGAGGAAGAAACGAAAATTTATTTGGACTGACAAACACACTCAAGCTATGCGTAAATTGAAGAAATTATTGCTTGAAGCTCCAATCCTTAAGCGTGTAGACTATTCTGCTAACAAACAACAATGAAAATATCCACAAATCAAACGAGAACAATGGGGTATGGTAACAGCTTTGAAAACAGACAAAGAATATTTCATTGGTGCAAATGTCAAAGTTGAGACTGATTGTTTGCCTCTCATTGGAATGATAGCCAATTGTTCATCTCCTGATATAGCCATGCTTAGATGGATCTCATATATTAAGTTCATAAATCCTGAGTTAGTTCATATTTCAGGTAAGTCAAACTCAGTTGCTGATATGTTATCGAGAGCTAGATTTGATGATGATCTTGAAAGTGATCTAATAAAGAATGTGAATTTAGTTGACTATGTTCCACATATATATGAGTATGAGAAATTTCATGAGTCTGAGTACGAAGATGAATGGAGAGACATAGGAAAGTATCTGAGTACACTACAACCATTACCTAGCTGGACTACGAATAGATTCCGTAACATTACGAAACGAGCTTATAACTTTTTCCTAGGTTATCTTTGGAGACATGCTAAGGGTAAGGTTAAGAATCCACAATGAGTCCTAGGAAAGAGAGGTCTTCAATTGCAAGTAATGAAGGAAATGCATGAGACATTATGGGCAGGTCATAAAGGACTTTTTGGAACATATGAAAAAATTAGAAGTACCTATTATTGGCCTAGGATGTATGTTGACATTAGTAGCTATGTTTCTACATGTTCTACTTGTCAACTTCATTCATCAGTCAAACATAGAGATCCGTTGCATCCTACTTATCCACCTTGTATTCACTACAAGTGGGTAGTAGATCTTGTAACTATGCCTAAAGGTATTGACAAAATGCGTTACATTGTACTTGCAAGAGAAGACTTAACTAATCATGTAGAGGGACGTGTACTACGATCTAAGACCACTTACAATGTTTACAAATTCTTGCTTGAAGATGTCATAAGTCGCTTTGGGTACATAGAGAAAGTAGTTGCCGATCGTGGAGAGTTAAATGCGAGAGAAGCTAAAGAGTTCTTTGAGCGTCACGGTATTCGTTTGTCTCTCACTACTGCATATAACCCAGAGGCCAATGGTAAAATAGAGAGAGGGCATCCACCTATTGTGAAAGCCATATCTAAAGCATGTAATGGTGACATCAAACAATGGCCTAAATTCTTACCTTTTGCACTTTGGGCAGATAGAATGACATGCACACGTACTACTGGATATATGCCTGCTGAACTCATGTACTGTCAAAAACCATTGTTTCCAATTCAATCTCATATTTCTGCATGGTCAAATTTGCCTTGGTCTGAAAACATGTCTACTGATGATTTTTTGAGTTTGCGTATTAAACAGTTAGAACAAGGTAAATTAAGACTTGATGATGCTATTGAAAAATTAAGAGAATGTAGAATGTTTACTTAGATTTCCTTGCATGTTATTAGAGAAAGAGCATATTCATATTTATGTAGGAAAGGAGTTGATCTAAAATAAGCTAAAGATGAAAGATGTCTCTTGAAATCCTAAATCTTTGTTTATAATCATATTTAAGGTAGATTGCTTTATGAAAAAGGTACAAAATTTTCTTCAAGATGAGAGGAACTAATGCTTAAAACGACTCAATACATCCACTTCCACTTCATATTGATGCTTGTTTTTTTTCTTTCTTGTTGCCAATGTTGCTTGTTCATTTGCATATATGTTGCCTATTTGTTCATGGATATTAATGTTGCCTGTTTCAATTCTTTCTTTCATGCAAATTTTGCTTCATGTCACGTTACCTACTTATTCATGCATATAATCAATTTTCCTTCCATGTTTTTTATGTTGCCTATTAAAAGAATTTGATGCCTGGAACATTTTGTTTTTCACAGATGCTAGAGTGGCGCTTCCGGAGGAATCGCAGGTTTAGTGGGGGCAAATGTCGTCGAGATTTTCTCTCCTCTCTCACTTGTGAAGGCCTACAAAAAACATATTTGGTGAAGGTAGCCAGAATTCCCCGAGAAGTCCAGGATGCATCAAGGATGTCAAAGAAAGGTCACATACAAAGTTTCAAAGAAATCAAGAAAGTCCATGGTAGCGGTCAAAGCTGGTCAAAGCTGGGAAATTAGGGCAAAAATTTCATTGTCACCAAATTAGATGAAAATTCATATACTTGTAAAGATTATCAAAGGCAGTCTATAGCCCAAATTTCAGCAGAAAATGGATTTTGTAGCACATTGATATGCTATGTTCATTTTGTAAAAATGTAATTTTTCTAGTTTGACCCTACAAATTCTTGTATAGAAATTTATGTTAGCCATATGGTTTGGAATGTATAAAGATCATATGTGGCTACATATTTGTACAAATTTTCAAGGCGATCAGAGCTTCCTAGATACCTTAATGCCACCTTGCAAGCTTCCAAATGTAGTCAAGCTTGTACAAGGGAGATTCAGATGGGAGTTTTTTCTGCATATTCCTGAAGGAGATCTTTGGAAACATAGTCCTACAAAGTTTCATCTTCATCAAAGCCTATTTGGAGGGTAAAAGAGTACAAAGTCTAGTTTTCAGGATCACTGCAGTTTTCTAGTTTAAGCAAATTGAAGGGTTGAAGGGCCACCACATGGCGAAAGCTGATTGAGCCATGTTGTACGATCAAGATGAGCTCATATTCAAGGGTGGAGATGCACTTATGCTTAAAGCAAGGAGGATCCACGAGTTTTTCCATAAAAGAAGTTTTTTTTGACAACCAAAGACAATAATGCAGCTTTTCTCCAAAAATAGTGGGTTATCTTATCCAAAATGATGTCAGCACTGATCCGACGGTCCAGATCATCCCCAGATCCAATGGTGGAGAATGAAGCGGCCTAAATTTCACTCCTTTACACTAGATTTGATAGAAAGAACAATTCCAAGCCATTGATTTGATTAATCAAATTGTTGTAATTGAAAGTAGTGATCCTAGAGTTGAGAGTTGATTTCTCTAGATCCAAGGGCCCAAATTCATTCAAAAAACTATATAAACCCCCCTCCAAACTCCTAGAGCATCATGGTTAGGCATCCATAGGGCTCATTCTAGCTTACGATTTCCTTGAGACGATCACCCTCGGTTGAGCGAGTGAGGATCCAAGGTGAGCTAGTATGAGTACAGTACCTAGTTTCAAATTTAAGTTAGAACTCCAATCTAGGATAGGCTCTTGAAACCAGCATCTCTATCTTGACTCACCCTCGGTGGAGCGTGTGAGTGAGTTAGAGCTGGTTTTAATGAGTCTTAGACTTCTTTAGTTAGACGTTACGAGCATAGACATACATAGGGTCACTGAAGTGGAACTCACCTTCTTACGTGTGACATTCGGTTGAACTGTCATGGTTTGAGGGTCGGAACCACCTTTGATCAGTAGATTGCCTAGATTGACGTACCACGACGATCTTATACATGTATCTTAATTCAAATCCTTTTAATTCATGTCACTTGTCACTTCTCTCTTGTCTCCTCTCTCAGTCTCTTAAGTATTTTTACATGTCTTCTATTTCTTCTATGTGTGAGAAGGTTCCGCAGTATTGCGTTGAACCAGTGAGGATGTTTCTTTGAGCTTGTGAGTAAACTCTATTATCATAATTCACTTGCATGCATATAATCCATACATACCCATACATATTGATTAGTTTCTGAAAGTGTATAAGAAGCTCCAATATTGGTCCATTCTTCCTTTTGAAACTGGTTTATGTGTAAGGATTCCATCTATTCACGTCATGCATACATATCATCCAAAGAAGACTATGCATATGAATTAGAATTAGGAAGTGTTTAAGAAGCTCCTTCAATGTACCATTCTTCCTTCCAAATTTGATTCATGTGTATGGTTCTCTTTCATTCTTATCATTCATGTTCATAAATCTAACTTGCACTCCTACTTTCCCATTCCCATAATCATTTCAACATCTCTCTCTTCTCCATACTCAACATTAATTTCACTTTCATGTCCTTAAACCATCCAACACTCATTAGCTTCATACACCCTGTGTGTGCCACGACCGGACCCGATCCACCCGGATTGCGATCACCTCCACATTTGAACCCGACGTGAAACGCTTCGTGGCATTTGCTTCTGATCTTGTTGGGAGGTTGTGATCCATATCCTTTGTTTCATATTTTTCATCCTCATCATATCATCATCGTCCGTCTTGAGTGTTGCACTGGATTTCTCACAGTATCATGCACATCTTCGTCGTGAAGTAAACGCATTTGTGAGAGATCTAGAGCATCGTGCATCACTTGCTTATTCACATAAGATGGAAGAAGGATTCAAATCCCTTATTGTTGAGAAACAAGGCCAAAGAATAGTCTCTTCTATGTTGAGAGAGAAGGGAAAATTCAATGGCATCAACATCACAAGCTACTTAGATTTGTTTGAAGAGCAAGCTATGACTTTTGGTCTTCCTGAAGATCTTTTGATATCATTCTTTGAACGAATTGTTGATAGCTCTATCATAAACCGTGTCACTCAATATGATAGTCTTCCTTGGAGTGATTTTAGAAAGGAGATGCTCAAAGAATTCTATCTTGAAGATTATAGCCAACATAATCGGGATGGATTCTTACGATGGGTCAATTCCCCAAAGCCTAGTAGCTCTATTACTCACTTACAAAATGAGTATATTAGACGCTATGAGCAACTTCCTGATGAGGATAAGATAACTTTGGAACCTGATCTTGTGATCAATTTTCTTAAGCTTCTTCATCTTGAAACTCGTAGGGAAGTTGAACGGCGATTAGAAGAGCCAGATAAGCGCTATGATCTTACAGACAATTGGCAAAAAGTGCGTAAAGTAGTAGAGGCTGTAGCCCATAGACATCAAAGACAATCCATGCTTTATGAGCAAACTAGTCTTCCTCAAGCTAGCTTTCCACAAACTAAGGAGCAAGTTAGAGAACAATCCCATGCTATGCTTTTTGACTCTACTCCTATTCCTCAAATGATTGAGCCTACTCAAGGTTTTAAAGTAGAGCCAAATAAAAGTGTAGTTGAACAATCTCAAGTGGAAATTCTCACTAAGCAAATGGAAAGTCTTATTGCTACACAATCCAATTTGGCCAAGACTATAGATGCTTTACAATCTAATTACACCAAAACTTTCCAAAATCAAATGAGCCCAATGTCCTTTCAAGAGCCTAATCCACATGTTATAGCTACCAAGCAAAATCCACAAGTAGCTCCACTCAAGCATATCAAGTTCCTCCAATGCAAAATCCTCATCCTCATGTGCAAAATCCTCAAATGTATCAAAACATGTATCCTCAAGCTTCACAAATAGCTTTTCAAAATCCTCAAAATCAAAATTTTCAAAATCATCAACTGTATGATATGGAAACTCCTCTTGCACCTCAAGTACCACATGTTGCTCCCCAAGCTCCTCAAATACATCAATTGCCTTATCAAAATCCTAATTATCCTATTCAAGCAATACCTTATCAACAAAATCCTCAATTTCAAAATTTCCCTTCACAAGTTAATCAAAATGGTTTTGTGCATGGCCCTCGTAGGTGTCCTTGGTGTGATTTGTTAGAGCACTTTTTGAGAGATTGTGAACTATTGAAGGCTGCTAAGGAGCAACGAGTAGTAATAGACATAGACAAGAAAATCTGTGACTATCGATCTAGGCTACCTTTGCAAGGAAATTATGGTAAGCGAGGAATGAAAAAACACTATGAAAATATAACCATAACGGATGTAGGAGCTAGAGGAGTGAAACTAGAAGCTCTTGATGAACAAGTGGAATCAAGTAAACCCACAAAGGAAGGTGATTTTTCCATAGAGGCTTTAGTAAGAGCACGAGATGAGATTAGGAGAATAACGGCTTGGGAATCACCAATAGAAGATCAATCTCTTATTTCTCACATATCCAATGTAGAAGAAAAACGAAAAGAGATGAAGCTGAGCATAGTGAAAGAAGAGTGACTCGAAAACAAACCTCAGAGGGAATAGAAACAATCATAGAGCAAGGAGAATCATCACAATCTAAAGATAAAAAACAAGAATCAGAACCCAATGAACAAAAACAAGATGAGAAATAAAAAGGGAAGAAGACAAAGCAAAGAAAAACAGAACCAAAGCCTTTAGATAAACAAGAACAATCAAAACAAACCGAAGACCAAACACGAGAACATGAACAAAAACAAGATCCTGAGCAAAAACAAAAGAAACCAAAGAGAAAACCTAAAGCCATCCTGATTTTAGAAATTGAGAGAAAAATAGATCCTATGGAGATTTTAGATGAAATTTTGCTTAAGAGTCAAGTGACTATGTCTTTAGAACAAGTTTTCTCTATTGCAAAGCCTGTTTTTAAAGATAACTTTATCGGCATAATTAAAAGGAAGAGGTTTCCACTTAATCTAGATACTAAGATGCAAGATTCTCTAGATCAAGATCAAGCTATGAATGAAGCGTTAAACTTTGATGAATCTGATGAAGAGGACTTTGATGATGATGAAGTAAATGTTAATAAAAATTTCTTAGGACCTATTCAACCTGAGCATGAAAATCATGAAAACAATCCTGAAAGTCACTTTAAAAGAACATTTTGGTCTAGAGGTAGATTCTGGCTCTGAAATCAATGTGGTTTCAATAGAAGTCTATGATAAGTTTCGATGGCCCATAGATAGAGATTGTGGATGGCGTATGAGAACTGCAGATAATGGT
The DNA here is from genome assembly GCA_020310875.1 of Ceratopteris richardii. Taxonomy (NCBI): domain Eukaryota; kingdom Viridiplantae; phylum Streptophyta; class Polypodiopsida; order Polypodiales; family Pteridaceae; genus Ceratopteris; species Ceratopteris richardii. The sequence goes on from CM035422.1 coordinate 69,534,737, forward strand.
GTAGGTACCCTGTATGGAGCTTGTGCTAGTGTGCCCATATCCATAGGAGGAATCACAGAAGAGTTTCACTTTTTTATTCAAGATAATTGCTCCTATGAAGTTCTCTTAGGTCAACCCTTTATTTGTGAGAGTCGTATGGAAACTAAAGCCATGGATGATGGGTCTACCTATGCTAGATTTAAGTCTAAGGATGGAATGCAATCACTTCAAGTCATGACGGTAGGAGTGAATCATCTTAGGAATCGATTGTCAATTAGAAAGAAACCTATTGTTACTCAGGGTCATTAGCATGCTTGTAGTGATTGTGCACCTCGATTCATGTTTGGAGCTACATATGATCAAAATTTCGGATAGAATCCATTGTTGAGCGGGACAACAGTGGATATTGGTTTGACATCTCGCATCCAACCAACATGTACAATAGTTCGTCACTTTGTTTTCCACATTCTAGATTAGATTTTCTTCATAAGAGGCAATTGTTCAAGTCTTTTATCCAAAAAACCCAAAAAAATTATAAAAACAACAAAATCGTGGAACATGATGAGAACATTGAGCATGTGATTGAAACATCTCATTGTTTCTCTACTTTGGAGGAGTTAGAATTATGTCTTCAACAAAATTCTAATTCCCATATTATTCTTCTTTCTTCCCTTGATGAGTATGCTCTAATCCAGGAATATGCTCTCAATTTTGACAAGTGCTCAAAATTTAACCAAACACATGAGGCCTTAGTTGAAACAAAGTACAAAACTGTAGACAAAAAAATCAAACCCATAGCTCAACCATTACCTCAAGGAAGTAATGAAAAAATTATTGATGTGAAAAATGATCCAATTCTTAGGGATAAGAAAAACATAGGACATACATTCACGGATGAGACAATCAAACAGGTGAAAATTGGTAGAGATGATGACTTTCTTTTGCTAGCAGAGAGAGATAAATTTGAGAGAGTCATACGTAGCCATGGAAAAGCCTTTACTATGTATCCTCATGAGATTGGTTGTGTAGATCCTAAGCTAGTTGCACCCATGATAATCTTTACTATTCCACATATTCCATGGAATCTTCGTCCTATACCAGTTCCAAAGGCTCACTTACCTGAGCTAATGAAACTACTTAAGGAGAAGATAAACATGAGAATTTTAGAGCCATCTTTTGCACCTTACTCAAACAGATGGTTCGCTGTGCCTAAAAAGAATGGGAAACTACGTTTTATTCAAGATCTCCAACCTGTCAATAAAGTCACAATAAGGAATGTAGGAACATGACACATTGTAGATGAGTTTGCTGAATCATTTTCAGGACATTCTATCTATTCAATGGGTGATTTATATTCTGGATATGATCAATTCCAATTAGCAATTGATAGTCGTGACATAACCACAATGAAAACTCCTTTAGGCTTAGTACGAATGTGTACTTTACCTCAAGGAGCAACTAATTCTGTGGCTCATATGATGAGTGCTATGAATATGGTCTTACATGATTTTATCCCTCATATAACCATGCCATTCATTGATGATATTCCAATTAAAGGGAGTGAGGAACGTGCAAAGGACATTACTTTAGATTCATCTGGATGTCGTAAATTTGTTCTTGACCATATCTCTAATTGTGAAAGAATATTTCAACGATTTGAAGAGGTAGGTCTCACATTTTCCATAGAGAAATCTGTTTTTGGTGTCAACCTGGTGCTTATTGTTGGACATTTATGTGGCCATTATGGTCGAAAGCCATACCCACAAAAAGTTGATGCCATTAGCAAGATTTCTGAAACATGTAACAACGTGAGTGAGGTACGTAGATTTCTTGGAGCTTGCATCTTTTATGTTATTTGGATCCCACACTTTGCTCATGTTGCTGATTGTCTTTATGACTTGTTGAGGAAGAAACGAAAATTTATTTGGACTGACAAACACACTCAAGCTATGCGTAAATTGAAGAAATTATTGCTTGAAGCTCCAATCCTTAAGCGTGTAGACTATTCTGCTAACAAACCTATTATATTGACTGTTGATACTAGTCCTATTGGTATAGGTTGGGTCATAAGTCAAGATGATAGTGAAGGGAATAGATATGCAATTAGGTTTGGTGCCAAAATTCTACATGAAACACAACGAAAATATCCACAAATCAAACAAGAACTATGGGGTATGGTAACAGCTTTGAAAACAGACAAAGAATATTTCATTGGTGCAAATGTCAAAGTTGAGACTGATTGTTTGCCTCTCATTGGAATGATAGCCAATTGTTCATCTCCTGATATAGCCATGCTTAGATGGATCTCATATATTAAGTTCATAAATCCCTAGTTAGTTCATATTTCAGGTAAGTCAAACTCAGTTGCTGATATGTTATCGAGAGCTAGATTTGATGATGATCTTGAAAGTGATCTAATAAAGAATGTGACTTTAGTTGACTATGTTCCACATATATATGAGTATGAGAAATTTCATGAGTCTGAGTACGAAGATGAATGGAGAGACATAGGAAAGTATCTGAGTACACTACAACCATTACCTAGTTGGACTACGAATAGATTCCGTAACATTAGGAAACGAGCTTATAACTTTTTCCTATGTAATGGTTATCTTTGGAGACATGCTAAGGGTAAGGTTAAGAATCCACAACGAGTCCTAGGAAAGAGAGGTCTTGAATTGCAAGTAATGAAGGAAATGCATGAGACATTATGGGCAGGTCATAAAGGATTTTTTGGAACATATGAAAAAATTAGAAGTACCTATTATTGGCCTAGGATGTATGTTGACATTAGTAGCTATGTTTCTACATGTTCTACTTGTCAACTTCATTCATCAGTCAAACATAGAGATCCGTTGCATCCTACTTATCCACCTTGTATTCACTACAAGTGGGTAGTAGATCTTGTAACTATGCCTAAAGGTATTGACAAAATGCGTTACATTGTACTTGCAAGAGAAGACTTAACTAATCATGTAGAGGGACGTGCACTACGATCTAAGACCACTTACAATGTTTGCAAATTCTTGCTTGAAGATGTCATAAGTCGCTTTGGGTACATAGAGAAAGTAGTTGCCGATCGTGGAGAGTTAAATGCGAGAGAAGCTAGAGAGTTCTTTGAGCGTCACGGTATTCGTTTGTCTCTCACTACTGCATATAACCGAGAGGCCAATGGTAAAATAGAGAGAGGGCATCCACCTATTGTGAAGCCATATCTAAAGCATGTAATGGTGACATCAAACAATGGCCTAAATTCTTACCTTTTGCACTTTGGGCAGATAGAATGACATGCACACGTACTACTGGATATATGCCTGCTGAACTCATGTACTGTCAAAAACCATTGTTTCCAATTCAGTCTCATATTTCTGCATGGTCAAATTTGCCTTGTTCTGAAAACATGTCTACTGATGTTTTTTGAGTTTGCGTATTAAATAGTTAGAACAAGGTAAATTAAGACTTGATGATGCTGTTGAAAAATTAAGAGAATCTAGAATGAAGAACAAGCATTATTTTGATAAAACTCATCGATTGCGTCCTAAGCCAATTGAAGTAGGAGATTGGGTGCTCATTTATGATAGTACATTTGACTCTCAATATGATGCACGCAAAAAGCTCACTCAACGGTGGTTTGGGCCATACATTGTATCAAAAGTCAACAACAATGGTACGTATGCTCTTTGTGAATTAAATGGTGTTGCACTAAAAACTTTGATTGCAGGTAAAAGGATAAAGCTATTCAAGAAACGTGATAATGACGAGTACATTTTGGATGAGGACATTGAAGAAGATGACAACAATGAGGCCGATTCATAAACAGGAGTATCCATGTTAAAAAAGTAAAAAAAAAAAAAGTATAAAAATATCATTAATTTTTCAAGTTCATGTTGCTTTGTTTTTTTTCAAGTTCATTCTATTTTTTTTCCATGCTTGTTTCATGCATTTTTTTTTCAATCTTTGCATTGCATTGCATATCCACATCACTTGAGTCAAAAAAGGCAAATGATGATTTCTCTACTTGTGTAAAATTTTATCTTAAGTAGTAACTTATCTACCAAGAAATTGTATATAATCTAGGATTGTGGAAAGATAGGGCATGTAGATTTGGAGGTTTATTTTGGTGACAAGACTTTCATATATAAACATGCATATGTATCCTGTATCAAAAGCATAATTGTTGAAATCCTAGCTCCTGCTACTACATGTTTCTACATCCTTTGTCCATCTCACAGCACTTGTATCGGAGTTTAAATGACTGTTCTCCGTCATCAAAAATGGTTGTACCTTGTATCAGGGTTTAATTTTTCCCCGTCATTAAAAAAAAAAAAAAAAAAAAAACAAAAGCTACATGTTACCAGGAAGTATACACTTTCTTCCATCCCAAAAAAGTGATCGTAACCATAAAGTTGCCGAATCATCATCATCATCAAAAAAAAGAAAAAAAAAGCAAGCCAAAGGAGGATAAAGAGGCATAGTAGAATAAATCACGGGCTATATAGGCAGATTTATGCATTAGTGGAGTTTACTTAGATTTCCTTGCATGTTATTAAAGAAAGAGCATATTCATATTTATGTAGGAAAGGAGTTGATCTAAAATAAGCTAAAGATGAAAGATGTCTCTTGAAATCCTAAATCTTTGTTTATAATCATATTTAAGGTAGATTGCTTTATGAAAAAGGTACAAAATTTTCTTCAAGATGAGAGGAACTGATGCTTAAAACGACTCAATACATCCACTTCCACTTGATATTGATGCTTGTTTTTTTTCTTTCTTGTTGCCAATGTTGCTTGTTCATTTGCATATATGTTGTCTATTTGTTCATGCATATTCATGTTGCCTGTTTCAATTCTTTCTTTCATGCAAATTTTGCTTCATGTCACGTTACCTACTTATTCATGCATATAATCAATTTTCCTTCCATGTTTCTTATGTTTCCTATAAAAGAATTTGATGCCTGAAACATTTTGTTTTTCACAAATTCTAGAGTGGCGCTTCCGGAGAAATCGCAGGTTTAGTGGGGGCGAATGTCGTCGAGTTTTTCTCTCCTCTCTCACTTGTGAAGGCCTATAAAAAACATATTTGGTGAAGGTAGCCAGAATTCCCCGAGAAGTCCAGGATGTATCAAGGATGTCAAAGGAAGGTCACATACAAAGTTTCAAAGAAATCAAGAAAGTCCATGGTAGCGGTCAAAGCTGGTCAAAGCTGGGAAATTAGGGCAAAAATTTCATTGTCACCAAATTAGATGAAAATTCATATGCTTGTAAAGATTGTCAAAGGCAGACTATAGCCCAAATTTCAGCAGAAAATGGATTTTGTAGCACATTGATATGCTATGTTCATTTTGTAAAAATGTAATTTTTCTAGTTTGGCCCTACAAATTCTTGTATAGAAATTTATGTTAGCCATATGGTTTGGCATGTATAAAGACCATATGTGGCTACATATTTGTACAAATTTTCAAGGCGATCAGAGCTTCCTAGACACCTTAATGCCACCTTGCAAGCTTCCAAATGTAGTCAAACTTGTACAAGGGAGATTCAGATGGGAGTTTTTTCTGCATATTCCTGAAGGAGATCTTTGGAAACATAGTCCTACAAAGTTTCATCTTCATCAAAGCCTATTTGGAGGGTCAAAGAGTACAAAGTCCAGTTTTCAGGATCACCGCAGTTTTCTAGTTTAAGCAAATTGAAGGGTTGAAGGGCCACCACATGGCAAAAACTGATTGAGCCATGTTGTACGATCAAGATGAGCTCATATTCAAGGGTGGAGATGCACTTATGCTTAAAGCAAGGAGGATCCACGAGTTTTTCCATAAAAGAAGTTTTTTTTGACAATCAAAGATCAATAATGCAACTTTTCTCCAAAAATAGTGGCTTATCTTATCCAAAATGATGTCAGCACTGATCCGACGGTCCAGATCATCCCCAGATCCAATGGTGGAGAATGAAGGCGCCTAAATTTCACTCCGTTACACTAGATTTGATAGAAAGAACAATTCCAAGCCATTGATTTGATTAATCAAATGGTTGTAATCGAAAGTAGTGATCCTAGAGTTGAGAGTTGATTTCTGTAGATCCAAGGGCCCAAATTCATTCAAAAAACTATATAAACCCCCCTCCAAACTCCTAGAGCATCATGGTTAGGCATCCATAGGGCTCATGCTAGCTTACGGTTTCCTTGAGACGATCACCCTCGGTTGAGCGAGTGAGGATCCAAGGTGAGCTAGTATGAGTATAGTACCTAGTTTCAAATTTAAGTTAGAACTCCAATCTAGGATAGGCTCTTGAAACCAGCATCTCTATCTTGACTCACCCTCGGTGGAGAGTGTGAGTGAGTTAGAGCTGGTTTTAATGAGTCTTAGACTTCTTTAGTTAGACGTTACGAACCTAGACATACATAGGGTCACTGAAGTGGAACTCACCTTCTTACGTGTGACATTCGGTTGAACTGTCATGGTTTGAGGGTCGGAACCACCTTTGACCAGTAGATTGCCTAGCTTAACGTACCACGACGATCTTATACATGTATCTTAATTCAAATCCTTTTAATTCATGTCACTTGTCACTTGTCTCTTGTCTCCTCTCTCAGTCTCTTAAGTATTTTTACATGTCTTCTATTTCTTCTATGTGTGAGAAGGCTCCGCAGTATTGCGTTGAACCAGTGAGGATGTTTCTTTGAGCTTGTGAGTAAACTCTATTATCATAATTCACTTGCATGCATATAATCCATACATACCCATACATATTGATTAGTTTTTGAAAGTGTATAAGAAGCTCCAATATTGGACCATTCTTCCTTTCGAAACTGGTTTATGTGTAAGGATTCCATCTATTCACGTCATGCATACATATCATCCAAAGAAGACTATGCATATGAATTAGAATTAGGAAGTGTTTAAGAAGCTCCTTCAATGGACCATTCTTCCTTCCAAATTTGATTCGTGTGTGTGGTTCTCTTTCATTCTTATCATTCATGTTCATAAATCTAACTTGCACTCCTACTTTCCCATTCCCATAATCATTTCAACATCTCTCTCTTCTCCATACTCAACATTAATTTCACTTTCATGTCCTTAAACCATCCAACATTCGTTAGCTTCATACACCTTGTGTGTGCCACGATCGGACCCGATCCACCCGGATTGCGATCACCTCCACAACGTGCAGTACCAAATGTTTCATACCACCTTGGGATGTCTTGAGGGATGAAGGAAATGCAAAAGCACAGTAGTGCTTGTGATGATTTGATCATTCCCGTGACAATCGAAGACTTTATTTAACTATAGGCATCTTCATTCTATTGGTGAGGGATATTTGGATAGCAAACATGGTTATAGCCGACATATGGTGGACATAGGAGTTCACCAATGTTTTTCAACATTGAATCAGAATATGATATTATACTCCATGGTGTCATGTACAATGAAGATGTTTAAGAACATTCTTCAATGGGTATTCACAAATATTATTCGTTTCATGAAAGGAGAATTTCCTAGATTAGTTTTCTGCTAATAAGTAACCAAAATTGTTCAGCTAGTCATAGAGGGCTACACTAGAGTTTGAAGAGGGCCACATTCTTTTGTATAAGTCTCGATGAAGGTCTCCTTTTGTGAACTTTTCATTCATTTTAGCCTGTCAGATTTATGTTTATGTCGTCTTCCTTTTTCTTATCATTAATCTTGCTTCACATTTGCTACTTCCTTTGGGAATTCTTGTCTCAAGATAACCTATGTATGAATTCTTTTCGACCACTTGGTGAGTTTTCTGCACTAAAAAGGTTTCCATGAATTCCCACAAGGACATATACATACTTCAATCTATCTATGCAATAAATTTTGTTTGGTTTATTCTTGCAAGGACATGAAGTGCTCATCATGCCGACAATAAGCATAGGCAAAAAGGTGAGGGAGGTATTTTCCATAGACTAAAAAAGGTTTTAGGATACAATTGTTGCAAGGAATCTAATTCAAGATTTTTATTTTTTATTTGTTTGAAGTGAGGCTTTGTGATATTTTAATATTTGTTTGGTTCCCATTCCTCCAACTAGGTAAGTACTCAAATTGACAATTAACAATGCTTGTCAATCGACACACTTGATGCCCATGTAAGGATTTCTTTACCTCTATGAGCCTAAGAGAAAACATTGTTTGTCATAGAATGGTGTGTATGTTTGTGTGTTATGCACGATCAAAGCATTAAAGCTTGTGAAGAAAGCTTGAAGACCAAGTTATTCACTTCAATTTGAAAGAGAAAGGTTTGTAGGTAAGTCGAAGTCCCAAATTTAACCAATTTCCGAGTAGATTTCTATTTTTATTGGCTTAAGTTGATGGAAATGGAGTAGGAAAGGATGAATTTCTAAGTTTTGAAGTCAATTTTTTCTTAGGCTTGCATATATGTCTGTAACCCTAATAGTTCAATGATCTTTGTACATTCAATTGGTAATACATTTTGTATTGCGTTGTGATCCAAGCTTCCTCTTCTTCCTTATGTTTTTTGTGTGCTTCTGTAGACCTCAAGGTCCAACAATTGGTATCAAATCAGGTAACCACTTTATCTAGGGCATCATCGACATCCCTTCGGTCACAGTCTCAAAATTGCACAAAAATTGATGAGCATAATCGAGGTGATTAGAAGTTGAAACTTTGATTTGAGCTCGTTTTGGCCTTTGAACCACTATCACATCGATTATGCAAGAAATTTAATCCTTTTCTACCAAATATATCTACAATTTTTGGTTCACCAATACAAGCATCTCAAAGTCTGCTATAGGTTTGGGAGAGCTTGATAGGGTTTTTTGTTCAAATTTTTGAGATAGAATCAATTTTTTGTATCAAAGTGTTTAGTCACTAGCCATGGTTGAAGGTAAATGTAGCTCATCTACTAGTAAGCAAAAATCTGTTAAATGTTGCACAAGTCAAGAAGGAACACAAAGATGACCAGAAAACAAAAGACTAGAAACAATTTTCCAAATATTGTAAGGTAAATGATCATGTCACAAAGACTTGTCCTAAACTAATTGCAAAACAAGCAAAGAAGTAAGAGGTTGGAATGGTTGTTGCAAAAGCCTCTACACCTAAAATGAGTTTGCTAACCTTGTTTAGAATGAAGAATGGGCATTTATTACTGTTTGTGGTTATGACCATCTTTTCGTGAGTAGTGTGTCTATGTAGTAAACTCAGATGTTTGCTATTTTGATAGTGGGGAGACCAAACATATTACCCCGCACTACACTTTCTTTAGTTCACTTGAGAGTGGGCCTAAAAGGAATACCATCACATGTGCTAATAAATCTTCTTATCTTGTAATGGGAGTTGGTAAGATCATTCTGACTATTGTTGATGGCAGTTCTTTTACGTTTTTAGATGCTTTATATGTGCCAGGGATCAAGAAAAATATGTTGTCAATTTTATCATTAACCAAGATTGGCTTGGTTTTCAAATTTGTTGATGGCAGATGTAGAATTCATGATCTCTCAAATGGTGATGTTATTATTTCTTTTGGCATTTTATGTTGTTAGATGTATAAGCTCATATACTATGCAAAATCTATGAATGGTTCAACATGTGTCGTTCAAGATTCTCAGACTATCTTAGATGCAAAGCTTTCGCATGCATGCTTTGGTCATCTGAATTTCGCTAGTTTGATTCGCCTATAGAAATTTAAATTGGCATCCTCTCTGCCCAAACTTGATGCACCCTGTAAACATGACTTTGAAGGTTGTATTTTGTGCAGAACATAGCGTTCCTCCTTCTGAAAAGATCATTCAATTCGAGCTATTCATGAATTGCAACTTGTTCATAGTGATGTCTATGATCTTATTCAGACACCTTCATTTGGGAACTAGCTTTACTTCATGACCTTTATTGATGAATTATCTAAGCATGCATGGGTGTATCCATTGAAAGCAAAAACCAAAGAGTTTATGTGCTTCAAACAATGTCTGATTATGGTTGAAAATGTTGGAGTTTGAGATCTGCGGAAGCACGTGAACAACACAAGGAAGAAGAAGAAGCTTGGAGCACAACACACAATACTGAATGTATTACCACTAGAATGTATAAAGATAAGTAACCCGTTAGGACTATATGTCCATGAATTCCCACAAGGACATATACTTCAATCTATCTATGTAAGAAAGTTTGTTTGGGTTATTCTTGCAAGAACATGTCGTGTCATCATGACGATAATAACCATATGCAAAAAAGGGAGGAAGGTATTTTCCATAGACTAAAAAAGGTTATCGGATACAGTTGTTTTGTCGCAGATTCTAATTCAAGATTTTAATATTTTATTTGTTTGAAGTGAGGCTTTGTGATATTTTAATATTTTCTTCTCTTGAAGTGAGGCTTTCAACTAGATACGGACTCACATTGACAATTAACAATGATTGTCAATCCACACACTACCCATGTAAGGATTTCTCTACCTGTATGAGCCGAAGAGAAAACATTGTTTGTCATAGAATGATACCTATATTTGTGTGTTATGCACGATAGAAGCATTAAAGCTTACTAAAAAGCTTGAAGACCAAGTTATTTTCTTGAATTTGAAAGAGAAAGGTTTGTAGGTAAGTCTAGGTCCCAAACTCAACCAATTTCTTAGCAGATTTCTATTTTTACTAGCTTAAGTTGATGGAAACGGAGTAGGAAAGGATGAATTTCTAAGTTTTGAACTCAAGTTTTCCTTAGGCTTGCATATATGCCTATAACCCTTACAACCCTTACAACCCTTACAGGTCAGTGATTTTTGTACATTCACTTGGTAATACATTTTTTATTGTGTTGCTCCAATATAACTACAGATTAGGGTCATATCGATGATCATTTGATTGGAAGATGCTTGGAAGATTCTCTTGAAGTGAGGCTTTGTGTGTGTATCATGGTTCCCATTCCTCCAACTAGGTAAGTACTCAAGATTGACAGTTAACCATGCTTGTCAATCCACACACTTGATGTCCATGTAAGGATTTTTCTACCTCTATGAGACTAAGAGAAAACATTGTTTATTGTAGAATGATGCCTATATTTGTGTGTTATGCACGATCAAATCAATAAATCTTATGAAAAATCTTGAAGACCAAATTATTCACTTGAATTTGAAAGAGAAAGGTTTGTAGGCAAGCCTAAGTCCCAAACTCAACCAATTTCTCAGTAGACTTCTATTTTTACTAACTTAAGTGTTACCATTAGTGTCCATGTGAAAGGCCAAATGGCCACTGGACACTTCTTTGTATATGTTCTTTAATAAAACATATAGTGGTCTAGTCAGTCACAGACTGTAAGTTCGACCACATTTGTAAGACCTAAGAAGTCTATCTTCGTGCTCCCCGTGTACTGTGTTTTTCTACATATTCTGTAGTCTCTGTGCGGAGTACCGTGTGCGGCCTTAGGAGCTCGGTTTTCTACATCGAGGGTATCATCGTGGAGATCGCAAGAAAGAGAGTGCACTATGGTGCATCGTCATCGAAATACTTCACTAGTATTAGAGCAGCTCGAGACAAAAGCGTTGTTCCTTTTGTGCGAGCAAAGTGAGCACTCCCCCTCAGCTTACGACTAAGGCGGCAACCAATGCATAGACCTTGGCATACCTTGTCATCCGAGTCACTGAAGTCACCATTGGTGCCTGTTGGGTTGTAGGGAATGCACACATCCACAATTGTGCATAGGAACCCTTCCTAAGACCATGAGAATAACCCTTTGTATATATTTGAGTGTCACATGCGAACACCCCCTAAAAGCACTTTTTAATATTTCCTCATACTATAGTATAGGAGACTTGAGAATCTCTCACCTTTGTGGCTCTTCTAGAAACTCCCCACGTAAAAATCCACGCATGCCCTTCATTGGGATTTGGTTGTTACAAAAAGAGATTTTAGAATATCCTAGAAGATATGTTAATCAGAGAGAGATCCACTTTTCAACTTTTCAAAGGAGCACATGGGGAATAGAGGTTAGCCTATATATAGGAGCTCATTTTTGTAAAGAAGGGGGCTTTTGGTCGACGTGCTCTCATGTAATATCTCTTATCAATGGAAGAAGGCTCTCATTTACTCCAAGACTTGTTACATTTACATGTATTTGTGTCTTTGTGAGTGCGTGAGAGTGGAGTGTGTATGCCTATGCATGTCTCTCCTTTGTGTGAGTAGAGTAGTTGCATTTGCTTGTATTTTCCTCATGGACTAGGATCCTTGAATCCCTATTCTCCTTGTTTTCAAGCATGTGTCATAGCATGGGGTTGATGTCAATGGCTTGAACATGTGGGAAGTAGGGGTGGATGAGAGGAGAGTCATGCTTGAGCCTTGCTTCTTGCTTCCATGCAAGGTGGTGAGGGTTTTTGGTCATTCCTTGCTACAACCTCAACACTTTTTGGTGCCATTGCCAGTGATGATGGGCCTTTCATCACTTGGAGAGCTCAAGAACATGTGGTAAAAGTATTGTGTTGCAATTTTTTTTGCTCAATTGCGTAGGATTTGAGTTATTGCATGGCACTTTCACCCTTCCATTGGGCCATTTGCTCCCATTTCTTGTTTTTAGTAGGTTAATTTTAGTTCAGGTTTGGTTGATGCACAGAAATATCCCCTAACCCCCTTTTCTCTCTCATTGTCTCATACACACTCTCCCACACACTCACCTTTGGCATCACTATCCATCTCTGTCATCTCTTTTTTTTAGTGATGACCTTGAATAGAGGGTTGGGGTACATTCTCTCTTTATCTCAGCCCTCTCTTCCTCTTGAATATTCCTATGTCTCACGAATTCTCCTCGGAATACTCACAACAGATCTTGGAATTCAAGTTACGAACGATCACTAGCTCCACGGTCTAAAGTTGGCCTTTGCCCTCTTCATTCAGCTACCTCGAAATTCCAATCAAAGTCATGCATATGAATGAGTGAAGCCTTTTCTCTCTCTTCAATATGCATCTCAAGGTTAGGTGGATCCCTAACTTGCATATTCTCGCATGCGGGGAAAATGGGGGAGGCGTACTGTCTCCCTCCTTTCGCATTCTTTCCTCCATGCTTTGAGCTCGATGCCATGACAAGGTTGAGCCTTCGGGCTCCCCTTGTCTGATGAATCCTCTATCTCGGTGATAGTGAGCAACTCTTCATTGCCCCTCCTTGTCTACTACCCTCTGCGTAGGAGGGTAAGCCCATCGGTGCAGCCATTGCCACCTTTGTTATATCAGAGACAAATTTCCATGTGCGGAATGCTCTACGCTATTGGGTCCATTTCGTTAAACCTTCCTGTACATCACTCCTTCAACACTGCTTGGACTTGACCTCCTTGTGAGCACCTCATCAGCAAAATTACAAAAACTTCTCAACACCAGCGGTCGAAGGATACTCTTCTCTGTTGGGGAAAGCTTTGTCCACCTACGGACACTTCTAGTCGCCCTGTAGAATGATGAACATTGTGCCCTTGTCCTTGCACATCTTTGGGACTCTATGACGCTTACATGTAGTTTATATGAGCGTTGCTACATGGAGAATGGCCTGACAGAATCATAAGGCAAATACACTCACACTGAAGAACCTCGAGAGTTCAAGCTTACAAGTCTCGTAAAGGGTCTAACATAACAGTGCTGTTGTGCTTCCGACATGACCAAGTCAGTGAGGCTGCTTCCATGATTGTGCCTGTGCAAAGCTTAGACTGAGCGTTGTCTTCTGTTTCCATAGCCGCATGTTCGAGCATCGCTCCTAACGAGATACAACGGAGTGATTTTTTGCTATATTATTACCTATTAAGTGTTGAGCCAGGTCATTTCTGGATTAAGAAAGGTTTCTGCAGGCAGTTCGAGGGCTTGATCCCTGTCTTCCGGCTCATTTCTGATCGAGACTTCACGCTCCTTTTCTCTCTTTGTTGATGTTGTTGTGGGTCGGATTTCCATCCTTGATACTGTGGAGGATTTTCTCTACCTGCTGTTGCAGGGATCTTCAAGGGAGTTTTGTTAACCACACCTGCTGGGCGTGCTGAAGAGATTGCATGCATCTTCTCGAGCATTTTACAGCACCACATCTAGGAATCACATTTGTTGTCCTCCTCCTTTGATAAACCTCATTGAGAGGTAAGATTGGTGCTCAATGCTGCTCGCTCCCCATCCTATCCCCTTGGCATTATGGCTGTCTGAGGTCCTCTTAATCATGGTTGACGAGGCAATACTGTTAGGATCGACAAGGGCTCTATGGGGTGTCCACAGAACTACTCCGTTGACAATACATGCTCGAGGATGACATGTATAGATGGTGGGATTGTTCCCCTACCTCCTTTGTGCTGCTAGAAGGCTATTAGTTTACTACAGGACGTGCATTTAGTAGATCAATCCTTGTTCCTACTTCAGGTTTGGCTGATCTTTTTCCTCAAGACTTGAAACTATGGCAAGGAGATTCCTCGACAGCCTGTTTACAAAGGTCATGCTCCTCCATGTGCCCTGGGGTCTCGGAAAAGGGCTCCATTCTGCATCAACTTAATGGACTTATTTAAGCACCAGAAGCTGATTCTCAACACAATCGAGTGCTATAATACGACCAGCTATGTCAATAGCACCAGGGAACAATGGCATTCTACATCCTCTCTTAGATGAGAGCAGATACCAAAGGCTATTCAATGTTCTACATTCGCTTGTTCATGATGATTTTGTACACCTCAAGAGATAACTTCTTGGAATCTTTTGTAATCTGTTCATATGACTAAATATTTCTTTGTCTGTACTAAGGTTTCGGAAGCAAGATGATCGGTCTGAAGCTCTTTTCAGTGCTCGGCTGTCTTTCGGGATGATGATTCTCTCAACCTTTTGCTGCTTCCAACCAGGTCTCTGAAGATGGAAACAGGCTTCAGGCCTTACATATTCCAAATGATGTCTTATGGATTCTTTCTAAGAAATCAATTTTTAAAGAAGTTGGACGCAAGCAGACACTTGTGCAAATGAGGGCTATAGATTGTTGAGATTTATGACTGCTCCATAGGGGATCATGTTAACACCGCTCCATCATACAAGTTTCATACAAAGAAACATGTGTTTATGTTTTCAAACATAAATCCGATTTGGTTGATAATGGACAGGGCCAGTTGGGTACTGATTATAACCAGCTTCGTCATACATGTCTGTTGATGCCGTCTGAGATGACCTTCACCTTTTTCTTATATTGTAAATGTGTCATGAGGCACATGGAAGATTTTGATGATATTTATTTGTCCTATGGCTATTTTTGATGGCATGTACCATTGGCTAGAGGACTAATCATAGTATAATGTCAAAATTTTAGCAGGGAGGATCTTTAGAGATCCTGGATAGGGAAGGCTCATTCTGTGATGCATTGGACGACGGTTTTTGATGGAATAAAGGGAGCATGCTCTCCATATCTTATGACAGAACTTTACTCTCATATGATCACAGTATGTTGCAGCAACAAGGTCTGATGACACCATGGGTACAGATGCGGAATTTCTTGAGTAGGGATAGAACTATGCTGGCTATGTGTGATGAGTGTGCCCCAATCAACAAAGCTGGAACTTCATCAAAGTGCTATTGAATGACAACTACCTAGCTTCCTGAGATCATGGCCTCCAGTGGATTGGTCACTGTTGGGAGCTGCTGCCTCAAGATTGGTCTATCTGCCAGTCAAACTCCTGGAAGTTCGAGGTGCCAGGAAGACATCATGAGCTCCTTGCTCTTGGAAAATTGGCCAAAGAATGCCCTTGCAATAGTTGAAAGAAATAACTTGGTGGCTGAGCGATTGACAAGCTCCTACCATGCTTACTTGCAAAGGAATGGTCGGTATGGTATTGTGCTTAGCATGCCAGGGGTTATGGCATTCCTTGATTTCTATGCAGGACTAACAGAAGTTGCTGAGTTATTCTTTGATGATTTCTTAAAAGTGATGTATTCCTCAAACAATCTTGTTACAAAAGGTGGCTCCGAGCTTGGGGCATGTTATTCTTTTGGTCCATCTGACTATAAGCAGGGTAGTCGCTACAATATTTGGCAACAGAGGTTGCTATTTATGTTTGGGTTGACTGCCCCCCATGGGGATTGTGTCGCTCAAATTTAAAGACTGAAGACTTACGTGCTGTAGATTTAAAGATCAATGAAGACCTAAATATTGCACACTCAAGAATTGCAGATTTCCAGACTTGAAGACTCCAACAGTTTAGTTATGTATGCTCTTCTTCTTTAGTTTTATCGAGGACGACAAAGGCTAGAGGGGGGAGAGTGTTGGGTTGTAGGGAATGCACACATCCACAATTGTGCATAGGACTATATAGGAGCTCATTTTTGTAAAGAAGGGGGCTTTTGGTCGACGTGCTCTCATGTAATATCTCTTATCAATGGAAGAAGGCTCTCATTTACTCCAAGACTTGTTACATTTACATGTATTTGTGTCTTTGTGAGTGTGTGAGAGTGGAGTGTGTGTGCCTATGCATGTCTCTCCTTTGTGTGAGTGGAGTAGTTGCATTTGCTTGTATTTTCCTCATGGACTAGGATCCTTGAATCCCTATTCTCCTTGTTTTCAAGCATGTGTCATAGCATGGGGCTGATGTCAATGGCTTGAACATGTGGGAGGTAGGGGTGGATGAGAGGAGAGTCACTCTTGAGCCTTCCTTCTTGCTTCCATGCAAGGTGGTGAGGGTTTTTTGTCGTTCCTTGCTACAACCTCAACAGTGACGTTGGCTGCACGCGAGGGAGGACCTCAACGATCAAGGAATATAGAGGTTCTCGGTACTTCCCAGGAGGTCACCCATCCCAATATTGTTCCCCTCGGAGCTCGCTTAACCGTGGCAATCTCTTGCCACTAAGCCACACTCTTGTGGTGTTTGAAGAAGGGGAAAGACTAAAGTTGACATTACCTTGAACATGTTTTGGTCCCTCAAAGCTTCATTATTTGCCTTCAAAGCCTATTTTTGAAGCATTTTTGGGGTGTCTTTTGGAGCCGTTTGAGAGTACTTTTGCACATAGTTCTCTTCACAAAGGTCCAAGACATCAAGAACAATGTTCTTTGTACTTCTCCGACATTAAATATCAACCTTTGGGGCTGTGTTTTCAGCCACACTCATAAAACTACAGGTTTCTTGAAAGATTTCAGTTTTGGTGGGAGCAGCCGCTGCAAATTTATGTAGGTTTTTTGAGCCAAAAACATGAGAGTTGACAGACACTTGCAGGTGTTATTGGCTAGTTTTTGGGCTGTGCATTCAGCCTTTTAGTGTCATTTTACTACATATATTGAGCACATACACATTATGTACGCTTCTGTGGATACCGCTATGTACATCCATGTGGTCATTGATATAGCGGTTATGTTCTTTACATAATGCCTTTTACATTTGATAAAGAGGGTCGTGGTGAGGTTTTCTTAACTAGGGGACACCCAAATGTCGGGGCCTCTTCGGTGATGCAGGTGGAAGGTTTACCCAACCTTGCCATAGGAGATGTATGATAGCTGTTCATAGGTGCTCGATAAGCCTAGTTGGCTTCTATTAGGTAACTGATTATATGGAGTGGAGTCAGTGATTCACTATGCAGGCAAACATGTCAGTACTTGAAGTTTTATGATATTTTGACACTGTTCATACGCTCATTTTGTGGAGAATACTCTCGCAAGTTTTTTCCAGATTTTTGGTTTTGTCAACTACATAGTGGTCGATTTACTCCTTGATACACTTATTCATTGGTGTTCAGACTCTTCTAGCTCCATTATCATTTCATTCAGTTCTCTACCATCATGGCATCAGAGGTCTTAGGCACATCTGGTGGATCAGGGTCTAGTGCTAGTGTTCCAAGGAGGAGCTATAACTTGCAGGGCAAAGACCATTTTGAGATCCGAAAATTTGATGGCACAAACTTTGCTCTATGGAAGAATCAGATTAAAGATGTGCTTATTCAAAGGAGGCAATGGAAGCCAATAAATGGAATTTCAAAGAAGCCTGCTGACAGGGATGAAGATGATTGGGATGAGTTAGATGAAATGGCCAAGTCTACCATTCACATGCACCTAGCAAATAATGTTTACTTTATAGTATTAGACTGTGAAAAAAGTATTAGACTGTGAAAGTGAAGAGGAGCTTTGGAAGAAGTTATGCAATGCATATGAAAAAGAGATGGCATCAAATAAAGTGTATCTGATGAGAAAATTATATGACCTTTGTATGAAGCACACAGATAGTGTTGCTGCTCATCTAAATGAGTTTGATGCTATATTCTCTCAGTTATAGGCTCAAAAAATGGATATGGATAATGAAATGAAAGTAGTATTACTGTTATGCACCTTGCCTTCATCATGGGATACATTGCATAGCTATTAGCAATAGTGCACCTGGTGGTAAACACGTCGATGATGACATATGTGGAGCACTCTTGAGTGAGGAGATTCGTAGAAAATCTATGGTTGGTACTCAGAGTGGAGATGCATATAATGTTCATGATTCTTACCAAGGAAAGAATCAACTGTTGAGAGTTCCATGCTCCACCCTTTTGTCCAAGAGCACTTTCATTCTCATGCAAACTCATTTATCCCACATGCAAGGGAATTCTCCCAAACTCCATATAAGCAAGGCCTCCCTTCACTCCACACAAGCCATTCCACTCTAGCTCATAGCCAAGAGTGCACTTCCACTCCTCATGGAGTCTCCATGCTCATGGAGTCTCCATGCTCATAGAGCATTTCATGTAAGTCATTTCCATTTCCATTTTAATTCATTCATAATGTTTTGTTATCTTTTGTTCCTTCCTCCTTAGCTTGTTTGATGTGTGCATGTGAGTAGAGTAGGAGTAGTCCTTTTTCATTTCAACATGGTATCAGAGCATAGGTTATCTTATTTTTTTTGTTTGAGTTATGCTTTTATTATCTCCATCATTAGCATGTTTTTTTATCCCTTCCTCCCTACCATATTTTGTTCAATAAGAGTGCTTCTAAGCACTATCTTCATTCTTCATTTCGCATGATTGTTATCATCATTTTTTGTTATATCAATAAAGTGCTTTTTAGCACTATCACCCACAATCATTTGTGTCCCTGCTACATCTATTCAAGATGTTGGAGAATGTGCTCGTGAGGCGGTGACAACACTAGGAAATCTCCACGGATGGCTGCAATATTGATTGTTCTGGTGGCGATATGAAGTCATCTTAAGATAATCATTTACTTGGCACCTTTGTGGGAGCTTTCGATTCCGTGCATATCTCAGAATCTGGAACGACTCACACAGGAGGAGAAGCTGAAATAAAATGACCGAAGCTGGACATCATCAAGGTTGGCAACAATAGCTGAAGCCCGTCAAGAACAGAGTAGCAGAAGCCCATTTTTAAGAAACAACAAAATAACAATGGGAGAGACAAAGAAGGCAAGCGTAGATCAGAGTAGTGCAGGCCCATTCTCGAACTATAAAGGGGAGATTAGCTTCAGCCTGCTTCATTACCGCAAACCAACACCATCTACAGAGAAAGACTAACAACAGATGAATCAGAACTTGGGATAGGACAACGGAAGGTACTATGACTAGCTATAAACCCAGATAGGGTAGTACAACTGCCTCCCATTCTCCTCGTCAAAGCTTTCTGCATTGCACCTTGAAGATGAGAGGAGAGCTACAACTGCAGCAGAAGCATCAGAGAGAACGAGGAGCTAAAGCAACTCGACTATGAGAGCATGTGCACCTTGGAGAGACTATGGGAAGCAGCACCATAGCTGAAGAATAAAGTCATTACACGTTGCATCAAGAAAACAACGCACTGCCGCATGGAAGAGAGAGTCAGACCACCTGTGAGTGCAAAATTTTTTTCGAAAGAGATGGATGATAGAGAGACGGACGTGTTGAGAGTCAGACCACCTATGAGTGCAAAATTTTCTTCGGAAGAGATGGATGATGGAGAGATGGACGCTATACTCTGCGCAGTTATGTGCGTAATGACTGGTATGCCTAGAGTCATCGATGAAAGGTTTAAATTCATGAACTGACTACTGCGCTTCTTTTGGAATTTTCCAAAAAAAGGAGAGGCGCCAGCTTCAGAATAACAGCCTCATTGAATGCGCGCTTCCCTTCTGACCAGAGCGCATGTATATGCATTTAACAACGCACAATATTTTTTTGTATAATGGAGGGTACACCTATTTGGATTTTGCAGATTATCTATGGAGAACGAAAGTGCTTATGAAATCACAAATCGAATTTCGATAAGCATATGCAATTCACAATGGAAAAATCTTGTACACATGCTTTGTCTCATACTTTATGAGTATTATCTTGAATCTATGAAACTTGTAAGGGACTAGACACCACCTTGAGTACTACTCAAGGTAGGACCTTCCCAATGCCATGAAAACTTTTCCAAGGCTATGATCATGCTCTCACACATCAAATATGTATCATGTAATATCTCCAAGGCACCATATATGCATTAGTTCATTTCATAATGTGCAAGAACTTCCTCAAGCCCCATGTAAAGGGACTAAACACTGCTCTTTAAAAGAATAAGACCTTCCCTATGGCTTGAACAAATGACACCCAAAGCCCACTACAAGGCAATGTAGCTCACAAGACAAAGGCTACACCAACAACAAAAGGCCCAAGAAAAGGAAAATGCTCAAAAGGTGGCAAATGGTTCCATAAGCACTACCTACCCCATGATGTAAACCCTTGTACATGTCTAGGGATCCCATATGTCCCTAGATCCCATTAAAAACCACTTGGATCCCAAATGTCCAAGTATATGTCTCGGGATCCCATATGTCCCAAGGTCCGAGGGATGTCATATGTCCCATACTTGGATCCCATATGTCCAAGTTATGTCTAAGGATCCCATATGTCCTTAGATCCTAAAAATCAATGGACTTCCTAATCAAAATTTGCAAAACCTTGTAGTAGAGAATGTAGTGATCATTGCATAATTCAAAGTTCCTTTCAAATATCTGAATATCCTCTTAACTTCTTTCCACTTGATAGTTAGTGGTTGATAGAGGACCTAGGACAAGGATATGTACTAGCTCCTTCAACAATGTTGGCTTACTATGGGACAAAAGGGAGACAATCCTCTACCTTATGGTGTGACTAGGTGTCATACGAGTGGTTTGTACCTCCTCAAGAGGACAAAAATTCGTTTGGAGGTCTTTTCAAAGATCCAGGATAGATGGGTAGACCTACAACTGACCTATATGGCTTGGTGTGCATGAGTCTCAATCTCAAGTTAAGTGTGTGGGTCCTTCCAAATGCGTACACTTTTTTACCTTTGTGTGGAAGGAATGGTTTCTCTCTCAAAGTTCAAAGTAAGTGATTTGAATACGAATAGAGAGATTAATGGATGATCATTGAGGTGGCATGCATACTACCATACGCATCCATAGGCACTACATTCTAAGAGGACCACTGCAAGGTGGATTACAAATTGTATTTGTCGTGAGGCCACCTACACTCTATTTTTTGTGAGGCCATTGGGAATGGGACCATTGCACATGTTTCTATTTAGAACAGGTAGTGGCAAGTGCTAGTTGGTGCTTGCCATGGGATAGAGTATATTGGATTCTTCTTCATCTCCAATGGATATTGCCTGGTGAGAGAGGATCTTCTTCCTCCATGACCACCAACACAATCTACCATGTCATAGACAAATCATTTCTTGGGATGAGCCATCAATCATATTTACCTCGTGACAAGGATTATGACCCTCAAGATTTACTGCAAGGTTGAAGAATTATTTCATGAACAAGTTGCTAGCGAGCAGTGCATCCACTATGTATAATTAGATTTGTTGCATCATTCATATTTTTGTTTGATTGAATGGACATTTATGGATTGTCTTAAATCCCTTTATCTTTGCATTCCTTTATATTAAGTTATGGGACTGCATCTAGGTCTTTTTTTTGGCACAATGTGGATGCACTCTACTAGCAGGGCTAGTGGGTGATCACTAGTAGGTTGTCTCAACTTTCAAGAGCGTTATCTTAGACAGAACGTGTATTGTGCACTCCATGTTAGGACATCTCAAGGTTGGATTGGAATGCATTCCAAACTCGTATGGAAGATATGAAAGGTTTTGTATGGAACATACATTCAAAATGGGTTTGAAACGCATTCAAAATTTTTATTAAAAAAATGAAGTGAAAAAAAATGCATGAAATATCTGTTGGAAACAATGTCAGAATAGCACAAAACCCTAAATTCTAGCAACCCTAATATTCAATAACTAGCCAGATTTTGTTCACAGAAGGCCAAAAATTTTTATTAGCTCATTAGATAGTACTTCAAGAGAGCTTTCATTTCATATATAACATTCAGTGAGCTGACGTCCAAATTGAGAGAAAACCCTAATCCTAATTTTTGCTCAAAAAGTGTTTTTCACATCATTTGGTCCCTCTCATTGTATAGATCAAGAAAAGCATACTCATTAATCTATTTGATGGTCAAAAGAAGCTGATTGTATCATTTGAAGTCTTGAAAAGCTAAATTTTAGCGATAAAATTTCCCCTATCGCTAATTTTAGTGAACTTGCTTTTTGGAGTGATTTTTTTGCATGTGATAATGCTTCTTAGGCAATTCATGGTTCGAGGCATGGGATCAACTCATTACTATAAAACAAGGGCCTTGCAATGCTCAAGTATACTCTACTTTGGAGGTCTTCTACACTTGAAGGAGGTGTGCTCTACCTTTGGTGTAGTATTGGAGGAGATTTTGGCAGCCAATTATGAGGTTCTTGCTGATTACTATGAGTAGCAAGTCTATATTCAACTTCTACCTTGCTAGTTCTTTAGTTTTTGATTTAGGGTTTTTGAACCCTAATTTCATAATAAGGGTTCATTGTAAAGTAGCTCTAAACTATTCATATTCACTCCATTCTCACACACACATACACTTTTACAAACCTCTTAGGCACTTTACACACAAACTCTTGTATCTAGTTCTCGAATTTCTACCTAGATTCAGATTTGTATCCAATTTTAGCATACATTCAACTTTATATCATCTACACACATTGTAATTTGGCATTAATATTAAGATAGTGCAAGTAAGCATTCTACCTTACTGTTACATTTGGAAAATCTTGTCTATTCTCTCTTTCTCTCACTTATGAATCTTAAGGTGTGTATGCTAAGGTTCATTTGTTGGAAGATCTTGAAAACCTATGATTATTGTTATTGAAGCCCACCCCAATTCCAACATTTGGTATAAGAGCATAGTTGACATACACCCTTAACAAGGTGCGTGATTATAGACTTGAGAATGAAGAGAGACTTGAAGGAATGTGAAGTTTTATGATGATGAGTTTGTTAGTATCTAAATACTTGTGGAATATTATCAATGGCACTTATCAAGACCAAGATAAGTAGGAGTGATATTACTTCATCTTCTAGAAGACTTGTTTTACCAATTTCTACTCAACAAGAGGCTAGTGAAGGAGAAGAAACTCTTTTATCATCTGGAGTCCATGGGACTACTAATAGATTAGTTCTTATAGAAGAGCAATCCAGATGAGATTCTAGGGATGCACAAGCACTTTCATAATTGCTATGGGAGTCAAGAGTTATATTATTCCCCAAATGAGTCATGCAGAACCTCTCGTCAAGCTTGTTTGGAGTTAGAGAATCTTTATCACAACAAAAACCTTGAGACAACTTGCTAATATAAGGATGAAAGTTGATGAGTAGGCACACATTCCAAAACTCAAAGATTTATGAGATCATTTATTCAATGTTGGCATCAATATTTCATATGAAGAGATGGTAAATACACGTATAAACTCACTTCCATCTTGACATCATGTTTTTGTTACTTCTTTCTCTCTCTACAAGAGATAGAGAACTTTCATTTGAAGAGTTGCAATGTCTGTTACTTCAAGATGAAGATCAGCAAAAGAGTATGGAAGAGCAAAACAAGAAAGAAAGTAAGTCTTCTACTCCCAAAGCTTCTAGTCCTTCCCCTATTACTTCCTCTGCACCCGAAGAAAATTCTGCCACTACATCTACTTCAAAGAAGGGAATTTGCCATTAGCATAAAAAACCAGATCATTTCATAGTAGAATGCAGAAAGAGGATTTATAATGAGAAGAAAAAATGTCATGTAATAATGTTGAAGATGATTCAAAACCTCACTCTTCTAAGGAAGAATCTTATGCATGCATCAATATTGGAAAATCAACTTTTGATCAAGGAGCATTAAATGCAGTCTTTGATAATCCTTGGATTTTTTATTCTAGAGCTACTAAGCATATGACATGTTGCAGGGAGGTATTTTCTTATCTTGATAACTTGTCAAGGAGAAGAGTGACCATTGCAGATGTTCATGATTTGGACGTTGTAGGTGTTGAAGAAGTAAATCTTAAGTCAAGAGAAGGTGGAAATTTCATAATTTCTAATATTCTTTATGTTATGTGTTGATGTATGAAACACCACAAGAAATGAATTAATGTGATACTAGAACACCTCTATGGTCACCACTAACTCATTGCCACTCCAAACTTTGAGAAATATAGCCAAAACCAAGAACTTTACTTCTTCAAAATTTCCTAGTCACTGAAATGACATACCTTCAGTAATTTGCTAATTTCTCTTAGCTAAAATAGTATTTCTCCAAGATCTTTTGGTAGATGAAAGTAGAAGAGAAGAGCTTTCCAAAAAACTATTATTTGCGAGAAACAGATCTCTAGAACTCAAGTTATGGCCTTCACAAGATGACTATGTATGACTGCTAAAATTGGAAATTCTTCCTGTTATAGTAAAAAACGCCTATCTAAAAATGAAATTCGATGCCTAGCATCAACTTGCAATGAGAATTCGATGCCGGGCATCGACTTGGGGTGTTTTTAGCCACTTTTCAGTAGGGATTCGATGCCAGGCATCGACTTCCCGCATAAAACCTTGACCTTTCAAATGACAAAATAATAGATGGTTTCATATATACTTAGAACATCACTTATCCTCTGAAATTCGATGCCAAGCATCGAGTTGCTCCAAAAAAGTCATATTTTGCAATCTCTTTAGCACTGAATGAAAGAGTTAAATGAGAATATGACTTATCAGTAGAGATTTGATGCCAGGCATCGAGTTGCTTGGAAAACTTGATCTTTTGAAATCATTTCACACAAGAGAAATTTTGGAGATGGAAGAAGAAGACTTATACACAGAAGTTTAATAAAATCTTTCCATAACTATGAAACCTTACAAATGCATAGGTTCTTTCTCACACAAAGAAGCCCAACTATTCTCAGTCATACAAAATGAGTACTAACTCACTTTCTCATTGTCTTTCCCTTCTTCGCTCTCCGCGGCAGTTGATACAAACTAACTTATATAGATTTTCTTATTCTCGTGATTTTTAAAAAACTTCTAGAACTAAAGTGAACTAACTTTACAAATATAATACACTTGTGAATTTGTCCCTTCACATAGGCATTTGGTTTACTTCTAAAGCTTTGACCTTCAAATATATGCCCAATTAGTGATTGTTTCTCCAACAGCTCCCCCTCAATCACTAATTGACATTCTCTATTTCTTTATATCATCTTCTTTTCTTTTACTCCTGCCATGCTTTTGAATCTGCTGGTCTTCACACCATCCAAGCTCTTTGTCATTATGTCTGCTATCTGATCTTTTGTAGAAATGTACTCCACTTCAATTTCTTTCTCCATTACCTTTTCTCTCAGGAAATGATAATGTATCTCTATGTGTTTTGTTCTTGCATGAAATACTAGATTTGTTGCAAGATAAAGTGAACTCATATTATCTCCATGTATTGTAGGTATACCTTGATCAATGCCCAAGCTTTTATATAATGTCTGCATCCATATGACCTCCTTAGCTACTTCCACAAGTCCTTTGTACTCAGCTTCAGTTGATGATAATGCAATTGTATATTGTTTCTTTGAACACCAACTTACAAGCTTATCACCAATATATATCATGTAGCCATGAGTTGATCTTCTGTCATCCTGGTTACCTGCCCAGTCTGAGTCAGTATAGGCTCTCAACTTCAAATCTGATGTAAAAGGATAATATAATCCTTCCTTTATAGTTCCTTTGATATATCTGAGAACTCTTTGACCTGCAATCCAATGTGGGTCCTTTGGACAATGCATGAATTGCGACAAAACTCCCACTGCATAACTAAGATCAGGTCTTGTTAGTGTAGCATAAATCAAACTACCCACAAGAGATTGATACTTCCTCATATCTTTGTATTCTGCACCATCATATTTACTGAGCTTGTGATTAACTTCAAGTGGAGTTGAAGCTTCTCTACAATTTTCCATATTAAACTTCTTCAATAGATTCAGAAGATACCTTTCTTGTGATACATATAATCCATGATCTGTATAAGTAATTTCCATTCCAAGAAAGTATGATAAATTTCCTAGATCACTGATCTTGAATTCTTTTTCAAGTAATCTCTTTACCTCCTTGCTTCCTTCATCTGAAGTACCTGTGATTATAATGTCATCTACATAAATACAAATGTAGATTGTACCTTCCTCTGTTCTTTTGATGATTAGACTTGGATCTGCTTTTGAACTTTGATATCCAAGATCATTGAGATACTTCACCAGTCTATAGTTCCATGCTCTTGGAGCTTGCTTCAATCCATACAATGCTCTTCTCAACCTGCAAACAAAATTTGGATACCTGGAATCTATAAACCCTTGAGGTTGTTCCATGTATACCTCATCTGATATGTATCCATTCAAGAATGCATTCTTTATATCCGATTGACTTAGGGCCATCCTTTTGAAGCTGCAATAGCAATGATTGTCCTTATAGTTGACATCTTAGCTACATGACTAAATGTCTCATCATAATCTATGCCATAGGTTTGGGCATAGCCTTTCACCACCAGTCTAACTTTGTATCTGGCTATACTTCCATCTGCAAGCTTCTTCACTTTATAAACCCATTTATTTCCAATTACTTTCTTACCATTTGGTTTAGGAACAAGTTCCCATGTCTTGTTCTCCTCTAGTGCATTAAACTCTTCCTTCATTGCTTCTTCCCATTGCTTGTTACCTTTAGCTTCATCATAGTTCTGAGGTTCTTCATCATCTTTGACCATGTATGCATAGTTCTTTTGAGTTATGTAAGAAGTATCATAAGAATACCTTTCTGGTTGTCTTCTAGTCCTGCTTGACCTTCTTGGTTCACATTCTTCATATGTGTCTGGATACACCTCTTCATCAAATATAGGAGCTTCTTCATTTCTTCTTGCTAATCCACTTCTAGATGTACTTGCTTGCATATAGTCTTCATCTCTATTCACCTGCACAATTTATTTTCCTTTCTCACATCTTCTTACCTCTTCTTCAAATTCTTCAGCTGTATGACTTTGATCTACATACCAACTTTTCTGTTCATCAAATGTAACATCTCTAGAAACAATAAACTGTTTGGTTAAAGGATTCCACAACCTATAACCCATCTGCTTTTCATCATAATCAATGAACACATATTTTTCTGCCTTTGGTTCAAGTTTATGTCTAAGTTGCACATAAGCATATGCAATTGATCCAAACACTCTACAATGATCTAGTGTTGGTTTTTTACCCCACAAAGCTTCATATGGAGTCATTCCATTGAGAGCTGCACATGGTAATCTATTCACAAGATATGTAGTTGTATTTACAGCCTCAGCCCAAAGATAATTTGGACAATTCTTCTCCTTTAGCATAGCTCTAGCAAACTCAACCAAAGTCCTGTTTCTCCTTTCTGCTACACCATTTTGTTGTGGTGTATACCTTCAAGTTATTTCTCTCTTAATACCTGCATTCCAAAGATAATCATTGAACTCTTGGGAGAAGTATTCTCCCCCTCCATCAGACCTCAATCTCTTAAGCTTTTGACATGTGACTCTCTCTGCATATGCATGAAAATGCTTGAAAGCTCCAAACACTTCTGATCTTCCTTCAAAACATATAAAGTTATCCATCTTGTGGCATCATCAATGAAAAGAACATAATACCTTGAGCCACTGATAGATCCTTCTTTTGTTGGTCCCCATACATCTGTATGAATGAGCTCTAGTACTCCATCATGTTTGAATCCTTTCTTTTGAAATGGAAACCTGTGTGCTTTACCCATTTGACATGCTTCACATTTATAAACCATATGTTGAATCTGCACGTTAGGTAATCCTAGTACAGTCTAATTAGCAACCATAGCTTTAATTCCTCTTTCATTGAAATGACCTAATCTCTTATGCCAGAGATCAAGTTCTGTAATCACTCCTTCACCATGTGTGATCAAAGCTTGACCAATGTTCCCTTTTACTCTTAAAGTAAAGAGTCTACCTTCTTTCTTACCAGAGACAATCTGATTATATCCATTCTCTGGATCTTCAACAAATACTCCTTCATTTGTAAGTCTGACTTGAAAACCTTTTTCAACTATCTGTCCCACACTAATCAAGTTTTTAGGTATTGTGGGAACATACAAAACATTGGTTAGCAAATCTGCTCCACTCTCTCATTTCACTTTTCCAATTGAATGTATACTATGTCTTGTATTATCACCTGTTTGAACTGTATGACTAGAAATGCCTTTTTCCAATTCTGACATCAATTCTATGTTTCCTGACAAATGATTAGAACATCCAGAGTCAATGTCAAATACCTTTAGATCCTTCCACCTCTGCCTCTGCTATTGTTGTTCTGATTTTGATTTGATCCTTGTTGATTATGCCAACAGTCATGAGCCAAATGATGACTCAATCCACAGATCCAACAAGCCTTCTTGTTGTTATTTTGATTACCTCTTCCTCTTCCAAAACCTCTTGCTCTTCCTCTGCCTGTGCCTCTACCTCTTGCAAAATAAACTTGAGAACTTGACTCTTCTTCATCCTTTGCTTTACCTTTATCTCCTTTCTTCTTGTTCTTCATGTACATTGCACAACTTTGTCCTTTATCTCCATCTCCCTTTAAGTCTTGCTCAAATGTGAGCATCAAACCAAGCAACTGGTTCAAATCTAGAACATAATGATTTAATGAAAGTTCTATTGATAAGAAAAAAGGTTTCCACCTTTCATCTCCTCTCAAACCTGTAAGTAATTGAGCAATCAACTTGTGATCCTCAATATCTTCATCTATGGATCCAAGACTATTTGCTAGATCCTTCATCTTAGTGACATAATCACTAATACTATGACTTGGCTTCTTCTTGAATGTTGTAAACTCTGACCATAGACTTGCTTTCCTTGCTTTAGTAGTTCTTTGGAAATGATACTCCAATGCATTCCATATACCTTCAGATGATGCCAATCCTCTGATGTGTGGTAGCAAATGATCAGAGATTGTATTGTAGATGTAGGCTTTTGCACTTGCATCCTTCTTCTGCCAATGCTTTAAAGCATCAAGTTCTTCTTTCTTTGGTCGGCTTTCATCTTCAAATACTGGCTTCTCTTCTTCACCTGTTACATATACCATGAGATCCTTACTCATAAGTAAGGCTTCCATTCTCATTACCCATGCGGGGTAATTATCTCTGTCCAGTTTGTCAATGGAGATATGATCTGCCATACTCCTTTCCTTCTGGTGCAACCTCTGAGCTAAAAGATAAAGGATAGTACCTTTTGGATTTCTTTGTGTATGAAGATACTTTTGAAGTAGCCTTTTGATGCGTTGTGTCTTCAAATGCTTCACCTTTCAAACTTTAATGGAAAACTTTCCAAAACTTCTCGTACCTTTGCTGCCTTCTTCTCTTTAGGACCTTTCTGGTCTGATACCACTTGTTGATGTATGAAACACCACAAGAAATGAATTAATGTGACACTAGAACACCTCTATGGTCACCACTAACTCATTGCCACTCCAAACTTTTAGAAATGATAGCCAAAACCAAGAACTTTACTTCTTCAGAATTTCTTGGTCACTGAAATGACATACCTTCAGTATTTTGCTAATTTCTCTTAGTTAAAATACTATTTCTCCAAGATCTTTTGGTAGATGAAAGTAGAAGAGAAGAACTTTCCAAGAAGCTATTATTTGCAAGAAACGGATCTCTAGAACTCAAGTTATGGCCTTCACAAGATGACTATGTATGACTGCCAAAATTGGAAATTCTTCCTATTATAGTAAAAAGTGCCTGTCTAAAAATGGAATTTGATGCTTAGCATCGACTTGCAATGAGAATTCGATGCCGGGCATCGACTTGGGGTGTTTTTAGCCACTTTTGAGCAAGGATTTGATGCCAGGCATCGACTTCCCGCATAAAACCTTGACCTTTCATATGACAAAATAATAGATGATTTCATATATACTTAGAACATCACTTATCCTCTGGAATTCGTTGCCAAGCATTGAGTTGCTCCAACAAATTCATATTTTCCAATCACTTTAGCACTGAATGAAAGAGATAAATGAGAATATGACTTATAAGTAGAGATTCGATGCCAAGCATCGAGTTGCTTGGAAACCTTGATCTTTTGAAATCATTTCACACAAGACAAATTCTGGAGATGGAAGAAGAAGACTTATACACAAAAGTTTAATAAACTCTTTCCATAACTATGAAACCTTACAAATGCACAGGTGTTTTCTCACGCAGAGAAGCCAGACTATTCTCACTCATACAAAATGAGTACTAACTCACTTTCTCATTGTCTTTCCCTTCTTCGCTCTCCGCGACAGTTGATACAAACTAACTTATATAGATTTTCTTATTCTCGTGATTTTTAAAAAACTTCTAGAACTAAAGTGAACTAACTTTACAAAAATAATACACTTGTGAATTTGTCCCTTCACATAGGCATTTGGTTTACTTCTAAAGCTTTGACCTTCAAATATATGTCCAATTAGTGATTGTTTCTCCAACATTATGAGAATGAAGAAGAATTTGCTCTCTATTTCTACTTTCATGGTTTTAAAGTTTCTTTTAAGAAAGATTCATGTTAGATCCTCTCTCCAAATGAGGAACATTGTCTAATTCAAGGTGAAAATAGAAGTGGCATGTTTGTGTTATATAAAATTAGTCATGCTAATGGTACTAGGTCTTCTAGACCTAAGGAGAACATGAAGTTATGGCATGCTAGATTTGGTCATATCAGTTACACAACTCTCAAGCACATCAAAGATCATGGTATGGTGGAGAGTTTGCCTACTTTTGCTTTGCCAAATGATGCAAAATCATGTGAATGATGTCTTGAAGGAAAGCTTCATAAACTTCCTTTCAAGAAGCATGGATATATACGACCACAAAGAAGTTGCAAATCATACATTCAGATGTGAATGGTCCTATGAGAATGGATTCCATTCAAGATTACACGTATTTCATTACTTTTTATTAATGATTTCTCAAGATATTCATGGACTTATGGTCTTAAAGCAAAGTCAGAGTGCTATTGCTATTGCAAAGAACCCTGTTCATCATGCTAGGACAAAGCATATTGAGGTACATTACCACTACATTCGGGAAAATGTATCTAAGAAGCAGATTGGGCAAGTCTACATACCTAAAAGTGATAATGTTGCATATATTTTTACTAAAACATTATCCAGAGATAGACATAAAAAGTTTTGCAAATTATTGAACCTTGTACCATTATGACATTCAAGGGGGGATTGTTAAAAACAATGTCAGAATAGCACAAAACCTTAAATTTCAGCAACCCTAATTTTTAGTACTTAGCCAAATTTTGATCACAAAGGAAAAAAAAAATTTGTTACCTCATCAGATAGTACTTCAGCATAGCTTTCATTTCATATATAACATTAAGTCATCAGATGTCTAGATTGAGAGAGAACTTTAACCCTAATTTTTGCTCAAAAAGTATTTTTCACATCATTTTGTTCCCTCTCAATGTATAGATCAAGTAAAGCAGTCCTAAAAAGCTAAATTTTGGTGACAAAATTTCCCCATTGCTAATTTAGTGAACTTGCTTTTTGGAGTGATTTTTTCACATGCAATGATGCTTTTTAGGCTTTTCATGGTTGACGGCATGGGTTAAACTAGTTAATGTAAAACAAAGGCCTTGGGTCATTGTATGCATCACAAATCAATGAGTGCTCAAGTATACTCTACTTTGGAGATCTTGTACACTTAAAGGAGGTGTGCATCACAATAGTATTGGAGGAGATTTCGGCAGCCAACCATCAGCTTCTTGCTGATTACTATGAGTAGCAAGTCTATATTCAGCTTCTACCTTCTTAGTTCATTAATTTCTGATTTAGGGTTTTTAAAATCATAATTTTAGAATTATGGCTCGTTAAAACAGTTCTAAATTATTCATACTCACTCCATTCTCACACATACACTTTCTACCTTAGGCACTTTACACATAAACTCCTATACTTGTTCTCGAATTTCTTCCTAGATTCAGATTTGTATCCAATTTCACCATACATTTAGTTTTGCATCATCTACACACATTGCAATTTGACATTAATACTAGGTTAGTATATGTAAGCATTGTAGCTTACCGTTACACTTGGAAAATCTTGTCTATTCTCTCTATCTCTCACTCATCTTTTTTTTGAGTTTTTTGGTGTGTATGCTAAGGTTCATTTGTTGAAAGATCCTAAAAACCTGTGATTATTGTTATTGAGGCCCACCCAAGTTCCAACAATATATACATAGCTAGGTGAGTCCATAGCTCAAGAACTCCTAAAGCATGGTGGAGACTGAAAGAGAAGGAGAAAAATAGAGAGAGAGAGAGAGAGAGAGAGAGAGAGAGAGAGAGAGAGAGAGAGAGAGAGAGAGAGAGAGAGAGAGAGAGAGAGATGAGAGATGAGAGAGAAACACATGATGTATGTGTTAGTATATGATCAATGTTTACCCCTCATGATTGTATGCACATTTTGTAATGCCCCCATTATGAGGAGAAGCCAAGCGTGGATATACCCAATTGATGGGAATCTCAACTTGCATGTTGGATGGTCATATTGGGCCATGTCAGGTATTGTAAGGAAAGGGAGTTACCAGGGTCCCCAATTTTGGGGTCTGGGGCAGCAGTGAGGAGCCTTGACTAGGGGTCCAAGGGGGTCAATGGGCCCCCTGGTGGGGGTTCGGGGGCAGTGGCCCCAACGCGATGATAAAGGGAATATTCCATGGAATATTCCCTCTCGAAGTCAGAAATCATTTATATTTGTTAGGTCGATTTAACTGACCTAAGCTGTGTATGGCAACTACATGGGTAGTGGCCGCCCACGCTCTACCACCCATGTATAGCCATCTATGGAAGGATGCCCATTATCCTATATATGCATGACTTCTGCACTACCTAAATCATCGAATCGAGCCACCATACCTCTACCTTGTACCTCCCTATCTAGAGTTGTCTAGATCACCATTTAAGCTTTATCTAGAGAGTGCATGGGTGGACAACGCCATCATATTTGTACTTGATGTTAGTAGAAAATTGTTGAGATTCCTATATCTTTTATCTTCTCTGCTATTGCTCCTGTGTTATATTGTGTAACTATTGTCTTACATGGTATCAGAGCCATAAGGCTCGAATAGCTTGAGAAGTATCACTGTTAAGTGATTTTGTGCCTACTTTAGTTCAACATACCACTAAAGCACATGAGGCTTGGGGCATATTGGCTCATCAATATGAGACCAAGGACCACACTAGGATATAAAGTTTAGCAAATCAGTTGGAAAATGAAAAGCATTCTGATTTTGAAAAGGCTAAAGATTTTATCAAATGGATAAAACACCTTCAAGATCAATTGGCTGCAGTTGGTGTTGTTATAACACTAGAAGAGATGGCTTAAAGATGTGTGCATATTCTTCCAGCAAAGTATGATGGATTAGTAACAACCCTTAACACTTAGGTAAGACCAACTCCCCTTATATTTGAAGAATTTTTTGCTATGCTTTTAGAAGAGGAGATGCAGTTGAAGAATCGACAAAGTATAAGTGATGCTACATTCTCAACCAATGCAAAAGGAAAAGGCTTTTCTAATGGATCAAAGAAGAAGCCAAAGAAGAAAAAGTTCACAGAAGTTGCTTCTATTGTGAAAAGAAAGGCCATGCCATCAAGGATTGCAGAAAGAAGTAAGCTGATGAACAAAATGGGACTGTAAAATCATCTTGCAAGAACAAAGAGTTTGCAAACAACAAAGAGTTGGAAGTATGGGTAGCTATTGAAGAGGTATGCTCATCCGCTCAAGCTCATGTTGATGAACCACATATTTTAGATAGTGGAGCTTCTCACCATATGACCAGTAAAAAGGATTGGTATAGTTCCCTAGTGCCTCTATGGGAATCCATCAATGTAGTGGTGGGAAATGACTCCAAGTGTCCAGCTGAAGGAACTAGAACCATCTCTTTTATCACTGCATTTTTTAGAGTTGTAGGAACCTTATGAAGCTTGAATGATGGGCAAGCAACAACAAAAGGCATTTCCATGAGAGACTAGCAATCTATCTCAAGCTCCTCTAGAGTTAGTACATGTTGATCCTTGTAGTAAAATGTCTACAGCTGCTTTAGGAAGTTCTTTCTACTTTTTGTGTTAGTCGACGATTATAGTAGAAAGATGTGGGTTTATTTCATTTGAGAGAAGGCTAATGCTTTTGAAAATTTTAAAACGTGGCATAAGTATGTGGAAAATGAATCAAGAAAGAAATTGAGAAAATTCAGAATAGATAGAGGAGTTAAATTCTTGTCAACAGAATTCAATAATTACTGTAAGGAGCATGGTGTGAAGAGGCAACTTACCATAGCTCATAGACCTCAACAAAATGGCGTTGTTGAGCATAGGAACAGGATAGTAGTTGAAAAGGCTTGCTATATGTTAAAGGCTCAAGACATGCCTGATTCATTCTGGGCAGAAGCAGTCAATATAGCAGTCTACATCCTTAATCGAAGCTACACGAAAGCACTAAAGGGGATGACTCCTCAAGAAGCATATTCTGGTAAAAAGCCTTGAGTTTTGCATTTCAAAATTTTTGGTTGTTTTTGTTATGCACATATTCCTGATTCAACAAGATCAAAGTTGGATTCAAAAAGCAAAAAGTGTGTCTTCCTAGCATATAGTGAAGAGTTTAAAGCATATAGGTTGTGGGATCCTGAGGCAAGGAAGATTTTTGTCAGCTCAGATGTGGTGTTTGATGAACAACCACACTTAGTAGAAGATAAAGGTAAATCTACTATCTCATCAAACGGAGAAATATCTCACCTTGTGCCTATCAAAAGATAGGTTAAAGTTGAGGAGGGGGAAAAATCTGATGGTGAAATTTCCTCAGTAAAAAGCCAACCAATTGTAGTTGCACAATGTAAGCCACTACCGAAGTGGCCAAAATAGCTCTTTGATGATCACAATCCACACTTAGATGTACCAGAATCATCCTCGAGATGGATTACAAAGATCAAAGAGAATAGAGGAGCAAAGAAGAGCCTCAAAACACATTGTTAACATGGCTCTAATGGCAGATATCATGGGCTCGATAAAGGAACCTACCACCATTGAAGAAACCCTTGATGATCCAGGTTGGAGAGCGGCAATGCAGTCTAAGTATGATAGTATACTAAAAAATGATACATGGGATCTAGGCGACTTGCCGCAAAAGAAGAAGGTAATAGGTACTAAATGGATTTGGAAAGCTAAGTATAAAGTAGATGGCACATTAGAAAAGTATAAGGAAAGATTAGTTGCACAAGGTTTTTCACAAATCGAAGGATTTGATGTTCAAGAAACTTTTGCACCAACATCACGCATGACAACTATTCGGATGGTACTTGGAGTAGCTGCACAAAAGGCCTGGCCTATTTTTCAGATGGATGTCATGTTGATATATTTAGGTAGTGATGTGTGTGAACACTCTATTCTTCTAGGGCGCCGTCGACACTCCTCCGTTTGCAGTCTCAGATTCGCACAAAATTTGGTGAGCATACTCAGGGTGTTTCCGAGATCAAAACAGCTTTGCTGTGTGGTGCCGAAATCGCGATCTGAGCTTGTTTCGGCCTCCGAACGCACTATCACAGTGCTTGTGCAGGCTATTTCGTCCTTTTGTGCCAAAGGTATATACCAGTTTCTGTTCGCTAGTTTAAGCGTCTCGAAGTCTGCTACAGGTCTAGCAGAACTCGTCTGGGCAATTCTGTTCAACTTTTTGAGATACAGTCAATTCATTAGGGGAAAAAATGAACCCTGCATGGGCCTTTTAGATTAAGGAGTGATTAAGGATGGACCAATGAGAAGAGGATGGTGGCCACAGTCTAGATTCCTTTTTCACTAGACTAGGAGTAGGCTTCCCTTGGTTTGTGGTAGTCAAAGTTTCTAAAACCACCATGAATTCAGGGGTTTTGTGGAGAGAGTGGATTTCGAATTCAAAACTTTGAATCATGACCATTGGATGGTCCAAACAATCCAAGGGATGGTGTTATATTGCAAAAGTCAAGGCTTCCTTAAAGCTAGGCCATTGGATCATGTGTAGATCCGGCGGTTCCCTTTGAAATGAGATAAAGAAATGCGCAGAAGCTCCTCGACCGTTGGATTTCACCTATTGATCCAAGGACTGAAGTTTAATCTACATTTTAAATGGCGCATTTTCTTCTGCACCGTTCGATTGTTCCAAGATCAAAGGGTTGTCGATTAACATTTGTATGGGAAGGCGCCATTCGTTCTGAAGCCTTGGATCTGAGGTCCATCGGACGATGCACATTGAGTGATAAAAGGGCTCAGCTTGAGATGCGCGGCGCCGTTGGATCAGAGGAGCCATCCGATGGATGTGAGTGACTGCGTCGACGGATCAGCGCCAGTTTTTAACGTCCATTAGATCTTGGAGGATGAAAGGCCTAGATTCAGCGCGAATTCGTCATCTCTCTACTGTGCTACCGAAATTTTCTTCTCTCTCTACTGTGCTACTTGGGGAAGTAGCACGCATTCAATGTGGTCTTCCCTTTTTCTTTTAATCCTAGCCATTCAATGGGAAAAATCCAATGGCTTGAATCTAATTCGACTGAGCATCTAGTTGAGGTTTCTTTTTCTTGTATATTTTAATAGAGAAAACCACCCTGGTATTGTCCATCCTCTTAATCACGTACACTCTTAATTTTAATCCCTAAAAATTAGGGATCCTTACAAGGCCCATGCAGGGCTCACTTTTTCCCCTAATGTTTCTGCATCAAGGTATTTTAGTCACCGGCCATGGCTGAAAGCAGTGATGTATTCCGTATGTTGGCTGTTGAGGATAAGTTGGATGGTACCAACTACCCATTATGGGCTTATATGATGCGACATGTATTGGTTGCAAAAGGATTGTGGAACATTGTGCAGGGTGTTGAAAGACGTCCTGTTACACCTGTAACGACAGGTACTACAAATACAGGTGTTGGAGCTGATGAAGATGGTGTCGAAGATGATATTCCGCAGATTCCTATTCGTGCTGCTGTTTCTGTTGCACCTACTGCAGAGCAGATTCGTTGGGATGGCAGAGATGCCCATGCACATGCATTGATAGCTTTGTCTGTCAAACGTGCCATTATTCCTCACATTCGCTCTTGCAGAAAAGCAAAGGATGCTTGGGATACACTTACCACTTTGTACCAGGCTAGGAATGAGGCTCGTGTTGCTTACCTCCGAAAACAGTTGGAGAGTGAGCACATGAATGAAGGTGATTCGATGGACAATTTTCTTACAAAGATCAAAGACTTGAAGGAACAATTGATTTCTGCTGATGAGGTTATACCAGATAGCTCACTTGTGCAGACCGTTCTGAATGGCCTTCCTGATTCATATCAGAGTTTTGCCTCTACTCTTCGATTGATGATGAAAGGCAATCCGAATGCCTTGTCATTTGAGGAATTAGTCTCTGTTCTGTTGCAGGAAGATCAGTCCAGGCAGAACATGTCCATTATGCGTGTTGCAGATCAAGCTTTCCTGGCTAGTCAGAAGGGCAAAGGAAAATGGAGCTCTTCTACCAGTAAGCAGAAATCTGCAAATGCTGCACAATCGAAGAACCAGGATAAAGATGAGAAGAAATCAGAAAAGCAGAAATTGTTCTGCAAGTACTGTAAAGGAAATGATCATATTATAAAGAACTGTCCAAAACTGGCTGCTAAAGAGGCAAAGAAGAAAGAGGCTGGAATGGTTGTTGCAGAGGCCTCTACACCAAAAACAGAGTCTGCAAATCTTGTGCAGGAAGAAGAATGGGCGTTTACTACTGTCTGCAGTTTTGACCCATCTTCTCATGATCAGTGCATGTCTGCAGTAGACTCAGATGTTTGGTACTTTGACAGTGGGGCAACCAAACATATTACCTCGCAGCGCAGTTTCTTCTCTTCACTCGAGCTTGCCCCTACAGGGAATACTGTCACATGCGCCAATAACTCCTCTTATCCTGTTAAGGGAGTTGGTAAGATCATTCTGACTACTGCTGATGGTAGTTCTTTCACTTTGTCAGATGCTTTATTTGTGCCAGGGATCAAAAAGAACCTGTTATCAGTTTCTGCATTAGCCAAGATTGGCTTGGTTGTGAAATTCGTTGATGACAGGTGTACAGTCCATGATCTCTCAAATGGCGATGTGATTATTGCTTCTGGCATTTTATGTCGTGGGCTGTATAAGCTCATAGACTATGAAAAATCTGTGAATGATTCGGCATGTGCAGTTCATGATTCTCAGGCTATGTCAGATGCAAAGCTTTGGCATGCACGCTTTGGTCATCTGAATTTTGCTAGTTTGTTACGCCTGCAGAAATCTGAAATGGTGTCCTCTTTGCCCAAACTTGAGGCACCTAGAAAACATGTTTGTGAAGGCTGTATTTTGGGCAAAATGCAGCGTTCTTCCTTTCCAAAAGATGGTTCAGTTCGGGCTATGCAGAAATTGCAGCTTGTACATAGTGATGTCTGTGGTCCTATGCAGACACCCTCTTTTGGAAATTACCTTTACTTCGTGACTTTCATTGATGATTTTTCCAGGCATGCATGGGTATATCCACTCAAAGCAAAGTCCGAAGTGTTCATGTGCTTCAAACAGTTTTTGGTTTTGGCTGAAAACCTGTCAACATGTAAAATGGGCACCCTCCGTTCTGATCGAGGGGGGGAATATATGTCTTCAGACTTTAATGCATTTCTGGCTGAACGTGGGATAAAACACCAGTGTACAGTGCCGTATACACCTCAACAGAATGGAGTTGCTGAACAAAAGAACAGGTCACTCATGGAGATGGCGAGGTGCATGGTCAAAAGTCAGGCTTTACCACATAGTTTCTGGCTTGAGGCTGTCATGTGTGCAGCATATGTACTGAACAGGTGTCCTACGAAAGCGTTGCAGTCTATCACTCCATATGAGGCTTGGCATGGCCGCAAGCCATCTGTTGCTCATCTGCGTGTTTTTGGTTGTTTGGCATATGCATTAGTGCCTGAACAACATCGCAGAAAATTGGATGATAAGGTAGTAAAATGTATTTTTGTTGGGTACAGTTCTGAAAGTAAAGGCTATCGTCTGTATCATCCACAGACTAAACGCATTCTGGTTAGCCGTGATGTTGTCTTTGTGGAAGATGCTATTCAGCCATTGCTTTCATGTACTAAGGAGACATCTGTTAGCTCCAAAGACATGTATGATACTTTGATGCCTCTTTTTACAGGTGGACAGGCTAGCGCTGGTCCTAATGAGGCAACTTCTCAGCCTTTGCAGGTTTCATATGATGATGCAGATCATTCCATTTCTGATGCAGATTTACATGATGCACTTGTTGATGAGAGAGCTGATATTGAACAGGCAAAAACTATGCCAAAATGGCTGGTGCAGACTTTGCGTGACAGCAAATTAGATGCACCTTTGTCATATCGTACTCGTTCAGGCTCTCATAGTACCTCCTTTGCATCAGATTGCTATGCTATGGCTGCATCTAGTCTCTGTGATGAGAATGAGCCTATTTCTTTTGATGAAGCACAAAATTCAGAAAATTGGATGGCTGCTATGCAATCTGAATATGATGCTATAATGAAGAATGGTACATGGTCTTTATGTGACTTGCCTCCTGGCAAGAAGGCCATTGGCACTAAGTGGGTATACAAGCTGAAGCGTAAACCTGATGGTACAGTTGACAGGTATAAGGCTAGGCTTGTTGCAAAGGGTTATGCGCAGGAAAGAGGCATTGATTTTGATGAGACCTTTGCACCTACATGCCGTATGACTACTGTTCGGAGCATTTGTGCACTTGCAGCCCATCATGGTTGGAATGTACATCAGTTGGACATTAAAACAGCATTTCTGAATGGTGACTTGCATGAAGAAGTGTATGTTTTTCAGCCCCGTGGCTTTGTGCAGAAAGGGCATGAAAACCAGGTGTGCAGGTTAAAGAAGGCGTTATATGGTTTAAAGCAAGCACCACGTGCTTGGTATGAGAAAATACATGCCTATCTGATTGCACATGGTTTTGAGAACAGTCCAACTGAAAGCACCTTATATGTTAAGCGTGCTAATGATGTGCTTTTGATCATTGTTGTCTATGTAGACGACATGCTGCTCACTGGTCCTCTTGAGAAGCATATTG
This sequence comes from Ceratopteris richardii, assembly GCA_020310875.1. Classification (NCBI taxonomy): domain Eukaryota; kingdom Viridiplantae; phylum Streptophyta; class Polypodiopsida; order Polypodiales; family Pteridaceae; genus Ceratopteris; species Ceratopteris richardii. Next base: position 69,575,115 of record CM035422.1, read on the forward strand.
CTGATTTCAAGGCTGATTTGCATGCCTCATTTGAGATGTCTGATTTGGGGCATTTGCATCACTATTTGGGCATTCAGTTTATGCAAGTTGATGGTGGAATGGCTTTGTGTCAAACGAAATATATTGACACATTATTGCAACGTTTTGGCCTTGAAGACTGTAAGCCTATTGCCACTCCTATGGAGACAGGTTTACGATTGAGTGTTCATGATGCTGGAGATGCATTTGATGCTGTTCTCTATCAGCAGGCTGTTGGATGCTTGATTTACTTATGCATTACTCGGCCAGATATTCAGTTTGATGTCTCACAGATGAGCAGGTTTATGCATTGCCCAGGAGTCACGCATTGGAAAGCGGTTAAGCGCATCTTTTGCTACTTGAGTGGTACTCGACTACTTGGGTTGTTTTATCCCAAGGGGGGATCACTACCGCCAGATTTGCATGCTTTTTCTGACTCAGATTGGGCTGGTTGCTATGACACTCGTGTGTCCACCAGTGGTTTTTGCTTCATGCTTGGTAGCTCATGTATATCTTGGTTGAGCAAGAAGCAGCCTACTGTGGCCACTTCCAGTTGTGAGGCTGAGTATAGGGCAGCTTTCACAGCGACTGTTGAGTGTGTGTGGCTCAGACGCCTTATGGCTGATTTGGGTGTTGGCCAGTCTTCTGCCACCACCATCTTCACTGATAGTCAAAGCGCATTGGCAGTTGCGAGGAACCCTGTGTTCCATGCTCGCACTAAGCACATTGAGGTGCATTATCACTATGTCAGGGAGAGGTTCTCTGCTGGGGAAATCAGCTTGGCATATGTGCCCACGCAGGAGAACATTGCAGACCTTTTCACGAAGGCTCTGCCTAGGGAGAAGTTTGAAGCTTTCCGCAAAGCTTTGGGCTTACATCCTTTTGTGGAGTGATTTCCACATAGCTTGGCACTTCCTTATACATGAGTGCCAGCTCCTTGTTCACCGCATCACTCCCAGGGGGGATTTGTTGATATATTTAGGTAGTGATGTGTGTGAACACTCTAGGACTGCCGGGGCACTTTTTTCCCTCTTTAGGAGGTTTTTTTCCCCCGGCTTGTATATATGCCTATTGACCTAATGGGCTACTTATCTTTTGTACATTCTCTAGTAATACATTCAGTCTTGTGTGTTGTGCTCCAAGCTTCTTCTTCTTCCTTGTGCTGTTCGCGTGCTTCCGCAGACGTCTAACTCCAACATGTCAAATCTACATTTTTGAATGGTCACCTCAAGGAGGAGGTATATGTATCTCAACCACTAGAAGTTCTTCTTCTTGAGTTTTGATGAGGGATTCCATGTTTATTGCAACATTGGTGATAGTTTGTCTTGCACCGGTGGTACAAATGCACTCCCTCGTTGTGCTGGATATACTTCATCCCGTGTCATGTAACATCTGGTTGAGTCTCATGGAGTTTCTTCTAATAAGGATGTAAAAAAATGTACCCTTGAGAGACTTCTTTTGTTGATCTATATGATGCACGCTTGTGTCTTAATTCTACTCCTTCCTCCTCTTGATGAGTTTCTTCCTCTCCCTCGTCATTATTTGGTGCTTTACACTCTCTTTGACTCCTTAATATGAAGATTCTTGTGATTATGCCTTTCACTTCTCCTCTCATTGTCTTCCTTTTTTCGTGTTTGGTGGTATTTGCAGTCATGCTATGCCTTCTTGGTGTTATCATATGTAGGAGAGATTCCTATGTACTTAAGGCTGGTGTATAGTTACATTATTTGGTAAGAGAAGTCTTAACAATTCTTGTAAGTGTATATGTCCCAAAGATTGTTTTGCTCTTGTTCCATAAGGCATTTGCGACCTTCAATTGTTCATAAATGCATGTTGGAATGTCTATTGTGGTGTTAAGTCTCACTACATCCATTAGACCATGCTAAATTCTCTTATGATGGATTGTGTATATGTCTTGGTTTGGGAAACATAAGTGCTTATGAATGAATCTTAGGCCAAACTCTAGCTCTTTACTGTTGAGATTTGTGAAGGTCTTCATGTTCTTTGATTTTTTTATGGAAGGTACCTCCATGCGATTGATCTCTATATGATTCTCAGAGATATGAAGAGATTCTTTGTTTAAATTTAACATTAAGTATATCACTACCATGTTGCCTTCAAGGTTATGCACTACAAAACTTGGGCATCTACATTAATTTTGCCCAAATATGATTTAATGATGGGACCTCAAGAAATTTCCATATCCTAGGAGGTTCCATGTCATGATCGATTCATGTGCCCTCTGTAGCTCTTCAAATTCCACTAACATAAAGTTTAATTTGCATGCATGCCCATGTATTTCTTGTTGATTAATAAAAAATTGAAAGAACACTACAGAGGATGATCACCTTCTTTAAGCCAATGCCCATCTGAAATAGGCTACAATTCCATATGGAGAGTCTTGTAGTAGCATTGGTGAATCTTTATTTGGATGCTTAGGAAGTATCTCTAAACAATAATTTAAGATTTTCTTATGTTGTAGCACTTGCAACCTCAATGAATGTTCCCTCTTGAACCACTTTGTTTCCCTTTGTCATGCCCACCACTCGATACTATATTGGTCATGATGTGTAAGGGAACTACAATGTTCCCTCTTAGAAAGAAAGCCAAAGAAAGTGTTGTGGTGTGTGAAATGACAACGAGTATTAACCTTTTGTAAGAACTATGAACACAAGTTGCTAATCCAAAAATGAAAGCACATAAATGGGTGTGGTGTGATTTGTGGAGTCCGTATGTTTAGTCAAAATTCAACATGTAAGTGTTTGTGTTTGAAATCCAACATACAAACAAAAAAATACAAAAAACATTTCGATCAGACTCACATAGAGCCATATATTATACAAGATTCATATGTTAGATATGTACATTGTTTCTGTAAAGAACTTTATGGAGGTTTGCAATGATTTCTATATTTTTTTGTTTCTTTTGGTGTATTTATTTTTTATTTGGTAATTTTCCCCCCATTATTGGAGGGTTTTGTATGCATGCATGAGGATATGTGCCTTATGCACACTTGAAAAATGTGGTCATATACATGCATACTTTAGGTGCATGGTTACTCATGGTGCAAAGTAAGAGGATACTTGATTACTCATCAAGGGGCTTTTGTTGACAAGGTTTATGAGTCCCCTTCAATTACCAAGTGCATGCTCGAGTTTTGTTTCATTTTAGTTCATGAATTGTGAGCTTTTTTAAGTGTTTGGTAAAGAAGGGAACTCCTTTATATCATGGTAGATGCAATCTTTGGTCTGCAAGTAAGTCAAACACGATTAGTGGTTAGTGTTTAGACCACTTTTTCCTTCTTCTTGCATCTGCTTCTTGAGTTATTTCTCACTCTAAGACTATTTTCTTTTTGTTTTTGTTTCTTTGGAGATTCCTTAGTTGGTTGCTTTGGTATCCAAATCCTTGCTTTGTGGCATTGAGTTTTTAGTAGCTTCTTTGACACCCAAAACTGACAAATTGCTAGTGGCATCTTCCTTCTATTATCTTTTCCATTGTTCCATCAATGTCTATGTTTGCATTCCTATGGTTGCTTAAACCTTGTTCTTGATTTGAACCTAGCATTTGGGATAATGAAGGGCTTGACCCATTTACCTCCCCTAACTACTTGTTCTCTCTTGTAGATATTTGATGAGTCCGTTGTCCCTTTACAATCTGTTGTGTGAGGTGCTTCTCACCAAGCCCTATGTTTTTTTTGAGATTGTCCTTTTGATAAGAGCCCTATTACTTTTTGATGATTTTTGTTCCTTCCTAGAGGAATCTATGTTTTTTATGAGATGCGTTATCCTTGGAGAGATTTTTTGAGTGAGCATCGAGGTGCTCTCTATTGAATTCTCCTTACTTCATAAACTTGTCTCTTGTTGTTGAATTGATTCTCCCCACTTCTTTTTTATTGACGTTGCATGGATGAATAAAACTTTATTTGGTCTTTTATATGTTGATTGGTTTCTATTCATACTTTGCTCTATGTCCATGGGGAAGTGATAAACTTGATTCAGAGTATAGATCAATGTTTAGGTTGGATCCTTCCAAATCAAAGAGAAACTCTTAGTTTATGGACTTATCGATCAAAAGATTTTCCAATTTTATGTTTTCTTCAAAGTGTTCTATCACTGATTCTATTGTGCTTCGTAGGCTACATGGTTGTTCCTAAGTGGTATTGCACAATTGGAAAACTAAGCTTTTGTGACCAATTCTTTGTGTATTCTTGTAACCAAAGATTTGTGTCATACATTTATCTAAACAAAGTGTTTAAATATCCATTCTCGATCGAAAGTCACTGTTTGTGTTAGGCCTTCATCATCAAAGGTTAGAAACCTTTCCATGATGCATGTAGTTCCCAAATGAATAGCGAACTCTACCTCTCCTAAGCATTGAGATAGGAAGCCCCCTTTGGTTGAGAGATATGATTCAACAGATTGTAACTCTTAATGAAAGTGTTGGACCACTGAGATTCCTATAGTGTTTCTTGAGGTTTCTGGGTCCAAGGAAATGGGATATTTCTCCGGTTCTATTTTTCCAAGTCAATTTGAAAACATTAGTGTTGCTTTGAGGATTTTTGGGTCAACGAGTCATATGGTTCTAAATCTTCATCATTAAAGATCATAGGAATGATGTTGAATTTTCAATCAGTCGAGAGTGTTGATTGGATCTTGTAGATGCACGTATGTAGAGATAGTACAATAATGAAATCTCACAAAAACACACACAAAATAGAGACCGACAAGAGTGTTATAGTTATGTGTTCCTCGAGTAGCTTTGATGTGAACCTTTTCCCTATACATGGGCACTTTTTACTCTAGTTCTTGATAGAGGTTTTTTCCCCATGTTACCACATACTTGATACTCTCATATGTGGTGGTACTTTGTACTTAGGGATATTATTTAGCTCTTACTTCAGTTCAATTCATTGTCAATAGAGAGAGCTATTCTAGCCATCATCTTCTCCGTGTGTATTACTGTGTTTGTGCTCCTTGTGTGTGCTTCTCGTGTGTCTCTCACACTTCTACACACACCCAATAGTGGTATCAGAGCAGGTTCATCACCTTCCCAAGTTTTGGTTTCTCGCGTTGGAGCGCCCGCGCACTTTTAACAGTGCAAATCGACGTCGGAGCATAGAATAGTGAATTTCAGCAACCAAGAAACATTTCTAGCAGGTGCCCTGTGGTTTTACCCCCATTTCAAAGCCATTCGTGCAGACAGAATCGCACCAGAGTGATGGTTTGTGAACTGAAATTTCAGCACTCATTTTAGATTTCATCGAAGTAAATATTTTGTGAAATGGCCGGCAGTAATGACTTGTTTGGCATTCTTCAAGCTGAAGACAAGCTTGATGGGACCAACTATCCAATGTGATCTTACATGATGAAGCATGTTCTTGTTGCAAAACAGCTTTGGAACATAGTGGCAGATGTAGATCGAAGACCTGCAAGTTCTTCTACTTCACAATATACTGTCACATATGGAGCTTCTTCTTCGAGTACAGTGCCTTCCCCTTCTCCACCTACACAGGAGCAGCTTAGATGGGATGGAAAAGATGCTCAAGCTAATGCTTTGATTGTGCTTTTTGTGAAGCATCATATAGTTCCACACATTCGGTCATGTTCTACATCAAGAAAAGCATGGGACACTCTTGCTTCTTTGTATGCCATGCGTAATGAAGCACGTGTTGCATACTTGAGGAAGCAACTTGAGGATGTATGCATGGTTGAAAATGAGTCGGTGGATGCGTAAGTGACTCACATCAAGGACTTGAAAGAGCAATTCACAAACATAGATGAGATTATTCCGGATGCATCACTCATTTCTACATTGTTGAAAGGATTACCAGAATCTTTTCAAAGCTTTGCTACTACACTCTGTTTGGTTGCAAAAGGGAATCCTAATATGTATGCATTTGATGAGGTTGTGTCTCTTCTTTTGCAAGAAGAGCAATCTAGTTTGAATAGGAGTGGTTTGGTTGAGGGAACACAAGCACTTGCTATCTCACAAAAGGGGAAAGGCAAGTATTGTTCAGTTGTGGGTTCATCAAAACCAAAGCCTCAACCTTCCTCTTCCACTCATTCCTCTAATGATGGTGATTTGCAAAAGAAGAAGAGATGCAAATATTTTCAAAAGGCTGTTCATACTATTGATGAGTGTAGAAAGCTTGTTAAATGCAATGAAAAGAAGAAGGAATCCGGTATGTCTATTGCTAAAAATTCAGCAAATGTAAAGAATGATGAAGCTAACATGGCTCAAGATTTTTGGGCATGTGTTGTTACATGTCATTATGATGCTTCTTTGCATTCTAAATTTATGGTTGTGAGTGAGGCTGATTCGGATTGGTTCTTTAATAGTGGTGCTTCAAAGTACATAACATCATGCAAAAGATTTTTTGCCTGTTTGAAAGATGCACCCAAAGGAGGACATGTGGTGTGTGCAAACAATGCCTCTTATCCTATCATTGGAGTAGGAGAAATTGAGCTTAGGATTGCAAATGGAGGTGTGATTCTCTTGAAAAATGCATTGTACGTGCCCGGTATCAAGAAGAACTTAATTTCAGTTCCGTTGATTGCCAAAGCTAGACTTCATGTACACTTTGTTGATGATAAGTGTATGGTTCATGATTTCAGCAATGGCGATGTTATCGTGATGTCTGGTACACTATGTAATGGTTTGTATCGCATGGATACATACAAGAGGGATGCCTCGAATGCCTTGGTTGCTCATACTTCTTCCATGGCTGAAATGGAGCTTTGGCATGCTCGTTTTGGTCACTTGAACTTCAATAGTTTGCTTTACTTGCAAAAGAAGGGCATGGTTATTGGTTTGCCTACACTTGAGTCCATTGAAAAGCATGCATGTGAAGGTTGCATTCTTGGAAAAATGCATCGTGTTTCTTTTCCAAAAGATAGTCATACACACACTACAAGAAAATTGCAGCTTGTTCATAGTGATGTATGTGGTCCCATCAAGACTCCATCTTTTGGGAAGCATGTATATTTTGTTACCTTCATTGACAATGCTACTCGCCATACATGGGTGTATCCTATGAAAGCAAAGAATGAGTTATTTTCTTCTCATGCCTTTGTTCCAAAATGGTGCGCTTGACTATGGCCATGTAGACAGGAAGATCATCTAAAATAGGAGTGAGTGGAAAAGTTCCTTTGAAGGAGTTCAATAAACTAACATGAAAAGAATTATGTATATTCCAATGAGAAGGTATGTCTAATCTAAAAGCATTCTCATTTATTTTTTGAATAATACGGGAAGGTCCATAATAACGTGGTGCAAGTTTAACCTTAGGATGTTGTGAAATATTTTTCAAACGTCTTTTAATTATTTGTAACCATACCAAGTCATTTTCATTAAATTGTTTAGCTACTCGTTTCTTATTAACATTATGCATGTAATGTTCTTGAATCTTCTTAATGTGCTCATGAACCTTATGAAGTGTAGAAATATGATCTTGTGCAGAAGAATCAACCATAGGGATACCAATTTGAGTGGTAGACATGGGAGTGGGAAGCTTTTTACCATAAACATTTTCATACAATGCATGTTGAGTAGTGAAATGTGTTGTGTTATTATATGAAAATTGTAGTAAGGAATTTTCTCATCCCAATTACTTGGATTATCTAAAGAATAACAACGTAATAAACCTAAAATAGTACTATTTGTAGCTTCAATTTACCTGTTACTTTCAGGATGAAATGCAGAGCTAAAGTCTATTTTGGAACCTAAATTTTGAAATAATGCAACCTAAAAGTGATTACAAAAATGAACATCTCGATCTGATAGAATAACTTTTGGAAAACTCTGATGCGAAAAAATACATTTACTTAATAACTCACCAAAATCCTTTGCAGTATGGGTAGGGTCCATGGACTTATGTAGAACCAAAACCTATTACTAAACATGTGAAAAGAATTTTAGCAATATTGGAATTGAAAATAGAATGGGAAAGATCTTGTTTTGCAAATGTAAAAAGAAAGAGAGAAGTAAAAGTAATATTAAATATATGTTAAAAGAAATGGTGTAACAATATGTGAAAATAAGCTAGTGGATAAAACATATCTCTTGCAAGTTAGAGGTGATGGGTTCAAATCCCTACATGCTAAAGAGGAAAATAATTAAGCTCTTATTGCCACTCATTAGTTAGAGAGGGTTTGCGCATAGCCAGTGGAACCAAAGGAACAAAGAGAACCATGAGTACCAGAGAAGCCAAATATACCAAAGTTATGCCATAGTTCTATGCCTTAGTCCATGCCTTGGAGTAAGCTACAGGGGTAATCACATGGATTTTTGATAAACGAACCGAACTGGTATTGGAACAATGCACAGTGCATAGTGACAATGTACAATGCACATTGCAGAGTGTGACAAGGGTAACTGCATGGATAACCGAATTGATAATCAAATTTGATAAAAGAACCGAATCAGAATTGAAATAGTGCATAGTGCACAATGACAGTGTGACACCGTACAACGCATACTACACACTACACAGTATGACAATGTACAGTGCATAGTGTGATAGTGTGACAATGTCACAAGGGCACATTAATGGATTTGGAAGACACTAGCAAACAAGGAAAAAAGAATGTGAATTGATAAATGCAAACTTGGACCGGATGAGAATAAACAAACTGAAGGTGCTGAATCACAAACAGGCATCGCAAAATCATGAATGGAGATCGCAAAATCATGAACGGATGCCGAGAAGTACACCTCCACAGACATACCCATAGGCTCTAATACCACTGTTGATCGGGTCTTGTAGATGCACATACTCAGAGATAGTATAGTAATGAAATCTCACAAAAGCACACATAGAATAACGAGTGACAAGAGACTGAACACAAGACTGGGTACAATCTCCCATCACATAACTCTGATGGATGAGTCTATTAGAGTATGTGTATTTAGAGGTATTTTTCATTATATCTTGAATAGAAGATACATGAAGGTGATGCTTTGAAAAGTATGCATTTACAAAAAAATATACTTTATTTACAAAGCATCACTTTCTAAGTGATCTACTATTTTTACAAAAACGTTGCTTTCTAAGCAATCTACTATTTTTACAAAAATATATAAAGTACTATCTTTTAAACATCTTCAAAAATATATGAGTAAATCCACGCGCATTCAGGTCCTCATGGTTCTTCACATGCTAAATCAAAACCACAATCACATTAAAAACATCAAGGCATTAAAATCCAATTAACATTCCATTATTCCATAAATTATAAGAGAGACAATGATTTATGTTTATGTTCTTTCCCCTTCGATATTCTCTTAGCTTCTCATATGGCAGCTTTACATACCCATAAGTTTGTGTCTTCTTGCATCCAAGAGGGATCCTCTAAATGTACACTGTGTATAAATGCCATCTCTTCATCCTAATGAAAGGTGTTCCATTTCAATGGATCTATATTCCTAACAAAAAATATCTTGTATTTATCTTTGTGGTTACACCTAAGTGTTGAAAGCACATGGAATTTGATTAGGAGTCTTGAAACCCTTCGAGTAATCTCATGAAAGGCCTTGCTAAAATCATTTCATAATTGCTAGCCTTTATAAACTAAAAAATAACCAATGTATGCTTAAATTTAACTCTACACATTGAGAATACTATTCCTTCAAAATGTCAAAGAGGATGCTCTACATATCCTTCTACTAATTGGGATTCTATCCAAGTGGACCTTCGGGTAGGCTGATCGCATTTCTCCCAAAGACATTTACTAGCTATGAAAACTCTTGCTCCTAAGTCTAACATTTTTTTGGTTGTGTAATCATTGTAGAGGACAAGCAAATAGGTGGTTTTCTCATCTCTTTCATTGTGTTTGCCAATATTATCTAATAGAGTTTGTTTCACATATGAGGTAGCTTTGAGTGTAAGTGGTCTCAATGTTGTCTTCCTTGTGTGACATTACTCATTGACCAGCTTATCCCACAAATGTGGTTTCACTCTCAATAGCTTCTCTAAAAGAGTGTGCGTGTGTGTGTGTGTATCAAGCTCTTGTTTTTCTTAGGTCTTCTATTGTTGATGGCTTTGGCTCACTTCCCTTGATGCAAACTTTTCTTATGGTTGTAGCTCCCTTATATTTTGACTTGGCTTCGTGCTCTTGTTATCCAAACAAAAGAATGATTTTTATGCACTAACATGCTTGTATTTTGCAGAATATATATTTGATTGTAAGTGTTTTAAAGGGAAATGTTGTTGGCATCAATAAACTATAATCCCATATGGTGGCATGGAGGAGAGAATTTGGGTTGTGCCATGGTAGTTTGGTGCAATAGGAAGACCATTTTTCCATTATGGAGCCAAGGTTCATTGGAGTACTAAGGGCAATACATCAACAAAGGATTGATTAGGATAAGCAATGCCAAGTGAAGATGAGTATGAGAGTAGTCCTCTGGTAAGTGAGCTTGTTGTTCCTAGAAACATTGAAGGAAAGAATGCATCCTTCTCTGTACATGCTAAATTTAATTTGGCAATAGTTGCCCTATATGAGTTGTGATCACCTATCGATATTCTTAAGCATGGAGACAAGCTTTATTGTAGATTTAATATATTGATCTTGCTAAGGGGCCACTGAAATGCATTATTGAGTAAAGTTCATACATGAGAAGATTGTGCACTTGTTGGCAAGAGGAGAGTCGAAGGCAATGTTCTTGCATATTTTGTGAATTAAAGGGCAATCAACTATTCCAGTATTCAAAGCACACCATAACGCAGCCATAAGGATAGTAAAAGAATTATCTAAACAAGATGGGAAATGGATCATATGCCTTGAGTTCTCTCATAGTAATTTTCTAAACTAAGAGACAACTTATTGGAAAGAGATATGGTATCTATGGCTGCGCATCAACAGCTCTTGTGTGGAAGACTACCTTGAGACATTTGAAGAACTTGGAAATGAAGGTTTATGCAAAGTTTTTTACATACCCTTTGACGTATTCATCATCTTTGTAGGATATGAAAGCCTTTTAATTGGAATTATTGTTAGTTGTATGCTTTATGTTCATTTCTGTTTGGAATCATAAGAGAAATGAGTGATTCTATGGAGCAATTAATTTTGCAATTTTATATGTTTACTTTATGAAGGGAGTGTTGGAGTTAGACGTATGTGAAAGCACACGAACAACACAAGAAAGAAGAAGAATTTTGGAGCACAACACACAATACTGAATGTATTACCACTAGGATGTACAAAGATAAGTAACTCGTTAGGGATATAGGCGTATATACAAGCTGGGGAGAAAAAACCTCATAAAGAGGGAAAAAGGTGCCTCGGTGGTCCTAGTGTGTTCACACACATCAATACCTAAATATATCAACAAATCCCCCCTGGGAGTGATGCGGTGAACAAGGAGCTAGCACTCATGTATAAGGAAGGAATCAATCCGCAAAAGAAAGTAAGCCCAAAGCTTTGTGGAAAGCTTCAAACTTCTCCCTATGCAGAGCCTTTGTGAAAAGGTTTGCAATGTTCTCCTGTGTGGGCACATATGCCAAGCTGATCTCTCTAGCAGAGAACCTCTCCCTGACATAATGATAATGCACCTCAATGTGCTTAGTGCGAGCATGGAACACTGGGTTCCTCGCAACTGCCAATGGGGTCTGGCTATCAGTGAAGATGGTGGTGGTAGAAGACTAACCAACACCTAAATCAGCCATAAGGTGTTTGAGCCACAAACACTCAATAGTCGCATGAAAACTGCCCTATACTCAGCCTCACAAGTGGAAGTGGCTACAATAGGTTGTTTCTTGCTCAGCCAAGACATGCATGAGCTACCAAGCATGAAGCAAAAACCACTAGCGGACACACGAGTGTCATAGCAACTAGCCCAGTTAGAGTCAAAAAAAGCATGTAAATCGATGATAGTGATCCCCCCTTGGGATAAAACAATCCAAGTAGCCGGGTACCACCCAAGTAGCAAAACTATTTTGATCTCCTAATCACTTTGAGTATGCTCACCAAATTTCACGCGATTCTGAGACTGTGATCGGAGGGGCGTCGACGATGCCCTAGATGAAGTGGTGACCTGTTCTGATGCCAATTGTTGGAGTTAGACATCTGCAGAAGCACACAAAAAGCACAAGGAAGAAGAAGAAGCTTGGAGCACAACACACAATACTGAATGTATTACCACTAGAATGTACAAAGATAAGTAACCCGTTAGGGCTATAGGCATATATACAAGTTGGTGGAAAAGAACCTCCTAAAAAGGGAAAAAAGTGCCCCAACAGTCCTAGTGTGCTCACACACATCACTACCTAAATACATCAACAAGGAGAACGATTTTCAATTGCTGTGGTTTGTTTTTCTTGTGAATTCATGTATGTGAAGGGTATATGTAATCTATTCCGAGGAGAGTGAAAAATTTCTTGTAATGACTGACTTGAGGTGTGATGTATTTTGAGTGCACTTGCAATGAAATTATTAGATGCCTTTGCAATGAAATTATTAGATGCCTTTCCTTAAAAGAGTGATGAGTTCCCATGTAAGTCTCAGGAAGACAAAGTTTTCATCCTTCTGTAAAAGTTCATACCATTCAAGTTGTATTGGAATGCGGAATAATGGATGCTATTTGCATTTAACATTGTGCACTTTTGTTATGAGATGATAAGTAGAGAAAGGGAGAAACGTACTCTTTGAATTCTAACAAGGGGAAGTGCAAAACATACTCTTTGTTTTTGGGCTCATGTCCAATCCACTGAATCTATCTATTGGCTATAAGAATTACCATGCATGCATAGGATGTTCGGTGGGATTAAAGTTCTTACCTGTAATTATGTGACCACATAAAACTTTGTTGCAACTTAGTTCTTGGGTAAATAGGTTTTGCGTTGTTGAGTTGAAGGGAGATAGGGTCACACACACACACACACACACACACACACACACACACACACATATATATATATATATATATATATATATATATATATATATATATATATATATATATATATATATATATATATATATATATATATATATATAATAAGTTTCCCAAAGAGTGTCAAGGATGCTTTACTTATCTAACCAAAGTCATGTAAAGAATGCCACAATGATTTCACAAAGATAGGGGAGATTAAAATGATATCGACACAAGGATGCAATGCTTGTAGAGTTTTCTTGTGTTAGGAATCATTGAGCTCGGGTAGGTTCTTTTTTAGATGATAGGGCAAATTGATGGGCATGCCCATCCTATGCAATTTTGTTGCTCTAATGTGAGATATTCTTTAGCTTCTTATCAGATTAAATTCAATTCGCCTTCCTTTCTTATCAGATCCATTTAAGGCTTATGAGAGATTACACCCATTTCTCTAATGTTTTTAGTTTGTCCTCGAGCAAATTCAGAGGCAGCTCATATGTATAATTAAAGTTGTCATGCATACAACAGGAGAGTTCGCGATGGGGTAGAGCAAACTAGACTACTTAGTGGATAGTGACACAGTAATGCCCTAGAAAACTCATGAGGCAACAATGTTTGGGACAATAGTCTATGGAGACACACGTAAGGGGGAAAGGAAATCGTGCATGTACTTGATTTTTGGGCTGCATGACACACCATGAGATGGAGGTATGTTTAAGCTTACTTTGCAATTCACTAAGGACTACCCGAGTAAATTTTGATACAACAGGTTCTGTCATATTCATATAAAGGTCATATTCATATAAAGGATATACCTTTACACTATTTCATTACCTTGCATTGGTTCTATGCAGGAAAACATTGAACTATGATTTTGTTTCTAAATCAAAGCATTTATGGACTACCATACTTTTTTTCCAGCATATGAACCTCAAGTGATATACTATAGTATGGTCGGATTGTTCTTGAGGACGGATATGTTGGATGTGCATAGAAGTGCCAGAGACACACGAGAAGCACACACAAGGAGCACAAATGCAGCAAGACACAAGGAGAAGATGGATGGATGGAATAGCTCTCTCTATTGGCGATGAACTCAATTGAGGTAAGAGCTAAATAATATCCCTATCTTCAAAGTACCACCACATATGAGTGAATCGTGTATGTGGTAACATGGGGAAAAAGCTTCTAGCCAACACTAGAGTAAAAAGTACCCATGTATAGAGAAAAGGTTCAATTCACATCAAAGCTACTCGAAGAACACATAAGTGTAACAAACCCCCCTAAAGCGAATGATGTGAACACATATAGGGAGTGATAGATCAGCTCCCACTGGGCAATAAGCCTAAAGCTTTGTGAAAAGCTTCAAACTTTTCCCGTGGAAGAACTTTTGTGAATATTTCTACCACATTATCTTGTGTAGGCACATATACCAAATCAATATCTCCTGCATGAAGGCGCTCTCTCCCATAGTGATAATGCACCTCAACATGTTTGGTCCATGCATGAAACACTAGATTTTGTGCAATAACCAATGCACTCTGACTATTGGTGAGAATATCAATAGCAATCTATCAATAGGCGTCTCAGCCATATACACTCGACTGTAGCTATGAAAACTTCCCTATACTTAGCTCCACAACTCGATGTCGGCACTGTAGGTTGCTTCTTACTCAACCAAGATATGCATGAGTCTCCAAGGAAAAAACATTTACCACTAGTGGACACCCGAGTATCATAACAACTAGCCCAATCACTATTTGTAAAAGCATGCAAGCATGGCTAAATATCTCTCCCATAAAAGAAACCTAAACTCAAAGTGCCTTTGGGATATCTCAACACACATTTCACCGCTTGCCAATTCTTAATGCGAGGGCTATTCATGAATCAACTCAATTTGGAAACTGCTTACTCTATATCCGGCCTTGTGTTGCATGCATATATAAGACATCCCACAACTTTTTGATAAAGAGAAGTGTCAAATGCATCAATGGAATCCTCAACGGAGAACTTAAATCCTGTCTCTATTGGTATGGGAATCGGCTCACAATCCTCAAAGTCAAAATGTTGAAGTAGTTTTTCAACATACTTTTATTGATACATAACAGTTGCCCCTCAACGGATACAAAGTGGATGCCAAGGTAGTAGCTCAAAAGAACAAGATAAAGGACATCAAAAGTATGCTACAAATCAGCCATAAGAACAAACACATTAAGATCAACCCCATCTTTATATACATAGAGTGTGCTTTCAATTGGACTATATGTGAAGCCAAGAGTAATCAAGTGCTTATGAATTTTGTCATACCATGCACTTGGAACTTTCTTGAGACCATACAAGGCTTTATGCAAGCGACAAACCATATGCTCTTTCCCTTTCATGGCAAATCTAGGAGGCAGCTTCACATAAACCTCTTCTTGCAAATCACCATTCAAGAAATCCATTTTTACATCCAACTTATGTAGTTTCTGATCTCATTGGGTAGTCAATGCAACCACAATATTAATGGTAGTCATGCATGAAGTAGGCACAAATGTTTCCTCATATTCAATGCCATATTCTTGCTAATATCCTTTGGCAAACAATCTAGCTTTGTATCTAACAATTCTACCATTTGACTTTCTCTTAATCATGTAAACCCACTTTGTACCGATGGCATTTTTTCCTTTTGGAAATTCACATAAGTTCCAAGTACCATTCCTATGTATGGAACCCATTTTTGATTGCATAACACTCATCCAATGTGGATTGTCACATGCATCTTCAAAAGTAAGTGGCTCTTCGTTACATGTTTTTGCAATAAGAGAACAATCCACAAAATTACTTGATAAATGGCAAGAGCTTGATCTTGATCTACCAAGTAAAGGTGCATTCAATCTCCTATCCTACAAAGTTTGTTTCAACCACTTTGGCATAATTTGTGCACTCTTGATAGACATGCATTCATTATGTAAGCCATAAGGAGTGTCCTATTTTTATGCTCATTAACACCATTTTTTTGTGTATATGGCATTGTACATTGGTGTGAAATTCCTCTTTCATGAAGAAAAGCATTAAGCTCATGTGACATGTATTCACCACCACGATCTATGTGTAGAGTCAAAAACTTGTTTGAAGAAAAATTTTCAGCTATAGCTAAAAATGCTTTGAAGCAAGAAAATACCTCATTCTTTGCTTTCATAAGATACACCCATGTATGGCAAGTAGCATCATCAATGAAGGTAACAAAATATACATGCTTCCCAAAAGATGGAGTCTTGACGGGACCACATACATCACTATGAACAAGCTACAATTTTCTTGTAGTGTGTGTATGACTATCTTTTCGTAAATAAGCATGATGCAAATTTCCAAGAATGCAACCTTCACATGCATGCTTTTCAATGGACTCAAGTGTTGGCAAACCAATAAGCATCTCCTTCTTTTGCAAGTAAAGCAAACTATTGAATTTCAAGTGACCAAAACAATCATAGAAAAGCTCCATTTCAGTCATTGAAGAAGTATGAGTAAACAAGGCATTTGAGGCAACCCTATTGTTTGTATCCAAGTGATATAAACCATTACATAATGTACTAGACATCACGATGTGGAGGTGATCGCAATCCGGGTGGATCGAGTCCGGTCGTGGCACACACAGGGTGTATGAAGCTAATGAATGTTGGAAGGTTTAAGGACATGAAAGTGAAATTAATTTTGAGTATGGAGAAGAGAGAGATGTTGAAATGTTTATGGGAATGGGAATGTAAGAGTGCAAGTTAGATTTATGAACATGAATGATAAGAATGAAAGAGAACAATACACACGAATCAAATTTGGAAGGAAGAATGGTCCATTGAAGGAGCTTCTTAAACACTTCCTAATTCTAATCCATATGCATAGTCTTCTTTGGATGATATGTATGCATGACGTGAATAGATGGAATCCTTACACATAAATCAATTTCGAAAGGAAGAATGGTCCAATATTGGAGCTTCTTATACACTTTCAGAAACTAATCAATATGTATGGATATGTATGGATTATATGCATGCAAGTGAATCATGATGGTAGAGTTTACTCACAAGCTCAATGAGACATCCTCACTGGTTCAACGCAATCGTGCGGAGCCTTCTCACACATAGAAGAAAATAGAAGACATTTAAAAATACTTAAGAGACTGAGAGACATGCGAGAAGAGATAAGTGACAAGTGACATGAATTAAAAGGATTTGAGTTAAGTTACATGTAAAATATCGTCGTGGTACGTCATGCTAAGCAGTCTACTGATCAAAGGTGGTTCCGACCCTCAAACCATGACAGTTCAACCGAATGTCACACGTAAGAAGGTGAGTTCCACTCCAGTGACCCTATGTCTGTCTAGGCTCGTAACGTCTAACTAAAGAAGTCTAAGAGTCATTAAAATCAGCTCTAACTCACTCACACGCTCCACCGAGGGTGAGTCAAGATAGAGATGCTTGTTTGAAGAGCCTATCCTAGATTGGAGTTCTAACTTAAATTTGAAACTAGGTTCTATACTCATACTAGCTCACCTTGGATCCTCACTCGCTCAACCGAGGGTGATCGTCTCAAGGAAACCGTAAGCTAGCATGAGCCCTATGGATGCCTAACAATGATGCTCTAGGAGTTTGGAGGGGGGTTTCTATAGTTTTTTGAATAAATTTGGGCCCTTGGATCTAGAGAAATCAACTCTCAACTCTAGGATCACTACTTTCGATTACAACCATTTGATCAATCAAATCAATGGCTTGGAATTGTTCTTTCTATCAAATCTAGTGTAAAGGAGTGAAATTTAAGCGCCCTCATTCTCCACCATTGGATCTGGGGATGATCTGGACCGTCGGATCAGTGCTGACATCAATTCGGATAAGATAAGCCACTATTTTTGGAGAAAAGCTGCATTATTGATCTTTGATTGTCAAAAATTATCTTCTTTTATGGAAAAACTCATGGATCCTCCTTGCTTTAAGCATAAGTGCATCTCCACCCTTGAATATGAGCTCATCTTGATCGTACAACATGGCTCAATCAGCTTTCGCCATGTGGTGGCCCTTCAACCCTTCAATTTGCTTAAACTAGAAAACTGCAATGATCCTGAAAACTGGACTTTGTACTCTTTGACCCTCCAAATAGGCTTTGATGAAGATGAAACTTTGTAGGACTACGTTTCGAAATATCTCCTTCAGGAATATGCAGAAAAAACTCCCATCTAAATCTCCCTTGTACAAGTTTGACTACATTTGGAAGCTTGCAAGGTGGCATTAAGGTGTCTAGGAAGCTCTGATAGCCTTGAAAATCTGTACAAATATGTCGCCACATATGATCTTTATACATGCCAAACCATATGGCTAACGTAAATTTCTATACAAGAATTTGTAGGGTCAAACTAGAAAAATTACATTTTTACAAAATGAACATAGCATATCAATGTGCTACAAAATCCATTTTCTGCTGAAATTTGGGCTATAGACTGCCTTTGACAATCTTTACAAGTATATGGATTTTCATCTAATTTGGTGACAATGAAATTTTTGCCCTAATTTCCCAACTTTGACCAGCTTTGACCGCTACCATGGACTTTCTTGATTTCTTTGAAACTTTGTATGTGAGCTTCCTTTGATATCCTTGATGCATCCTGGACTTCTCGGGGAATTCCGACTACCTTCACCAAATATGTTTTTTGTAGGCCTTCACAAGTGAGAGAGGAGAGAAAATCTCGACGACATTCGCCCCCACTAAACCTGCGATTCCTCCAGAAGCGCCACTCTAGCATCTGTGAAAAACAAAATGTTCCAAGCATCAAATTATTTTATAGGCAACATAAGAAACATGGAAGGAAAATTGATTATATGCATGAATTAGTAGGTAACGTGACATGAAGCAAAATTTGCATGAAAGAAAGAATTGAAACAGTCAACATGAATATGCATGAAAAAATAGGCAACATATATGCAAATGAACAAGCAACATTGGCAACAAGAAAGAAAAAAAACAAGCATCAATATGAAGTGGAAGTGGATGTATTGAGTCATTTTAAGCATCAGTTCCTCTCATCTTGAAGAAAATTTTGTACCTTTTTCATAAAGCAATCTACCTTAAATATGATTATAAACAAAGATTTAGGATTTTCAAGAGACATCTTTCATCTTTAGCTTATTTTAGATCAACTCCTTTCCTACATAAATATGAATATGCTCTTTCTCTAATAACATGCAAGGAAATCTAAGTAAACTCCACTAATGCATAAATCTGCCTATATAGCCCGTGATTTATTCTACTATGCCTCTTTATCCTCCTTTGGCTTGCTCTTTTTTTTTTTTTTTGATGATGACGATGATTCGGCAACTTTATGGTTATGATCACTTTTTTGGGGTGGAAGAAAGTGTAAACTTCTTGGTAACATGTAGCAACTTTTTTTTTTTTAAATGACGGGGAAAAATTAAACCCCGATACAAGGTACAACCATTTTTTATGACGGAGAATAGTCGTTTAAACTCCGATACAAGTGTTGTGAGATGGACTAAGGATGTAGAAACATGCAGTAGCAGGAGCTAGGATTTCAACAATTATGCTTTCGATACAGGATACATATGCATGTTTATATATGAAAGTCTTGTCACCAAAATAAACCTCCAAATCTACATGCCCTACCTTTCCACAATCCTAGATTATAAACAATTTCTTGGTAGATAAGTTACTACTTAAGATAAAATTTTACACAAGTAGAGAAATCATCATTTGCCTTTTTTGACTCAAGTGATGTGGATATGCAATGCAATGCAAAGACTGAAAAAAACATGCATGAAACAGGCATGGAAAAAATAGAATGAACTTGAAAAAAAAACAAAGCAACATGAACTTGAAAATTAATGATGTTTTTATATGTTTTTTATTTTTATTTTTTCTTTTTTTTATTTTTATAAGATGGATACTCCTGTTTATGAATCGGCCTCATTGTTGTCATCTTCTTCAATGTCCTCATCCAAAATGTACTCGTCATTATCACGCTTCTTGAATAACTTTATCCTTTTACCTGCAATCAAAGTTTTTAGTGCAACACCATTTAATTCACAAAGAGCATACGTACCATTGTTGTTGACTTTTGATACTATGTATGGCCCAAACCACCGTTGAGTGAGCTTTTTGCGTGCATCATATTGAGAGTCGAATGTACTATCATAAATGAGCACCCAATCTCCTACTTCAATTGGCTTAGGACGCAATCGATGAGTTTTATCAAAATAATGCTTGTTCTTCATTCTAGATTCTCTTAATTTTTCAACAGCATCATCAAGTCTTAATTTACCTTGTTCTAACTGTTTAATACGCAAACTCAAAAAATCATCAGTAGACATGTTTTCAGACCAAGGCAAATTTGACCATGCAGAAATATGAGACTGAATTGGAAACAATGGTTTTTGATAGTACATGAGTTCAACAGGCATATATCCAGTAGTACGTGTGCATGTCATTCTATCTGCCCAAAGTGCAAAAGGTAAGAATTTAGGCCATTGTTTGATGTCACCATTACATGCTTTAGATATGGCTTTCACAATAGGTGGATGCCCTCTCTCTATTTTACCATTGGCCTCTGGGTTATATGCAGTAGTGAGAGACAAACGAATACCCTGACGCTCAAAGAACTCTTTAGCTTCTCTCGCATTTAACTCTCCACGATCGGCAACTACTTTCTCTATGTACCCAAAGCGACTTATGACATCTTCAAGCAAGAATTTGCAAACATTGTAAGTGGTATTAGATCGTAGTGCACGTCCCTCTACATGATTAGTTAAGTCTTCTCTTGCAAGTACAATGTAACGCATTTTGTCGATACCTTTAGGCATAGTTACAAGATCTACTACCCACTTGTAGTGAATACAAGGTGGATAAGTAGGATGCAACGGATCTCTATGTTTGACTGATGAATGAAGTTGACAAGTAGAACATGTAGAAACATAGCTATTAATGTCAACATGCATCCTAGAACGCCTATTCAAGGAAAATGGGAATTACACAAGATTTTGAGACAATTCTTTATGTCACAATGTTTTATATTTTGACTTAGTCACATACTACAACATGTTATTATCTCTTGATTAGAGTATATTAAATTGACAGTTTAATATTAAGAAAATTTGTATTATAAATAGGGTATGAGGCTTGGCGTTTAACTTAAGAAGTTAACATAGTACATAAATATAAATAGGACTTGAATAATTCCCAAATTTCTTGAATAGGCTTTCTAGGCCAATAATAGGTACTTTTAATTTTTTCATATGTTCCAAAAAATCCTTTATGACCTGCCCATAATGTCTCATGCATTTCCTTCATTACTTGCAATTGAAGACCTCGTTTTCCTAGGACTCGTTGTGGATTCTTAACCTTACCCTTAGCATGTCTCCAAAGATAACCATTACATAGGAAAAAGTTATAAGCTCGTTTCCTAATGTTACAGAATCTATTCGTAGTCCAGTTAGGTAATGGTTGTAGTGTACTGAGATACTTTCCTATGTCTCTCCATTCATCTTCGTACTCAGACTCATGAAATTTCTCATACTCATATATATGTGGAACATAGTCAACTAAATTCACATTCTTTATTAGATCACTTTCAAGATCATCATCAAATCTAGCTCTCGATAACATATCAGCAACTGAGTTTGACTTACTTGAAATATGAACTAACTCAGGATTTATGAACTTAATATATGAGATCCATCTAAGCATGGCTATATCAGGAGATGAACAATTGGCTATCATTCCAATGAGAGGCAAATAATCAGTCTCAACTTTGACATTTGCACCAATGAAATATTCTTTGTCTGTTTTCAAAGCTGTTACCATACCCCATAGTTCTCGTTTGATCTGTGGATATTTTCGTTGTGTTTCATGTAGAATTTTGGCACCAAACCTAATTGCATATCTATTCCCTTCACTATCATCTTGACTTATGACCCAACCTATACCAATAGGACTAGTATCAACAGTCAATATAATAGGTTTGTTAGTAGAATAGTCTACATGCTTAAGGATGGGAGCTTCAAGCAATAATTTCTTCAATTTATGCATAGCCTGAGTGTGTTTGTCAATCCAAATAAATTTTCGTTTCTTCCTCAACAAGTCATAAAGACAATCAGCAACATGAGCAAAGTGTGGGATCCAAATAACATAAAAGATGCAAGCACCAAGAAATCTACGTACCTCACTCACGTTGTTACATGTTTCAGAAATCTTGCTAATGGCATCAACTTTTTATGGGTATTGCTTTCAACCATAATGGCCACATAAATGTCCAACAATAAGTACCTCGTTGACACCAAAAACAGATTTCTCTATGGAAAATGTGAGACCTACCTCTTCAAATCATTGAAATATTCTTTCACAATCAGAGATATGGTCAAGAACAAATTTACGACATCCCAATGAATCTAAAGTAATGTCCTTTACACGTTCCTCACTCCCTTTAATTGGAATATCATCAATGAATGGCATAGTTATATGAGGGATAAAGTCATGTAAGACCATATTCATAGAACTCATCATATGAGCCACAGAATTAGTCGCTCCTTGAGGTAAAGTACACATTCGCACTAAGCCTAAAGGAGTTTTCATTGTGGTTATGTCACGACTATCAATTGCTAATTGGAATTGGTCATATCCCGAATATAAATCACCCATTGAATAGATAGAATGTCCTGAAAATGATTCAACAAACTCATCTACAATGGGTCCTGTTCCTACATTCCTTATGGTGACTTTATTGACAGGTTGGAGTTCTTGAATAAAACGTAGTTTCCCATTCTTTTTAGGCACAGTGAACCATCGATTTGAGTAAGGTGCAAAAGATGGCTCTAAAATTCTCATGTTTATCTTCTCCTTAAGTAGTTTCATTAGCTCAGGTAAGTGAGCCTTTGGAACAGGTATAGGACGAAGATTCCATGGAATATGTGGAATAGTAAAGATTATCATGGGTGCAACTAGCTTAGGATCTACAGAACCAATCTCATGAGGATACATAGTAAAGGCTTTTCCATGGATCCGTATGACTCTCTCAAATTTATCTCTCTCTGCTGGCAAAAGAAAGTCATCATCTCTACCAATTTTCACCTGTTTGATTGTCTCATCCGTGAATGTATGTCCTATGTTTTTCTTATCCCGACGAGTTGGATGATTTTTCACATCAATAATTTTTTCATTACTTCCTTGAGGTAATGGTTGAGCTATGGGTTTGATTTTTTTGTCTACAGTTTTGTACTTTGTTTCAACTAAGGCATCATGTGTTTGGTTAAATTTTGAGCACTTGTCAACATTGAGAGCATACTCTTGGATTAGAGCATACTCATCAAGGGAAGAAATAAGAATAATATGGGAATTAGAATTTTGTTGAAGACATAACTCTAACTCCTCAATTGTAGAGAAACAATGAGATGTCTCAATCACATGCTCAATGTTCTCATCATGTTCCATGATTTTGTTGTTTTTATATTTTTTTTTGGCTTTTTTGGATAAAAGACTTGGACAATTGACTCTTATGAAGAAAATCTAATCTAGAATGTGGAAAACAAAGTGACAAACTATTGTACAGGTTGGTTGGCTGCGAGATGTCAAACCAATATCCACTGTTGTCCCGCTCAACAATGGATTCTATCTGAAATTTTGATCATATGTAGCTCCAAACATGAATCGAGGTGCACAATCACTACAAGCATGCTCATGACCCTGAGTAACAATAGGTTTCTTTCTAATTGACAATCGATTCCTAGGATGATTCACTCCTACTGTCATGACTTGAAGTGATTGCATTCCATCCTTAGACTTGAATCTAGCATAGGTAGACCCATCATCCATGGCTTTAGTTTCCACACGACTCTCACAAATAAAGGGTTGACCTAAGAGAACTTCATAGGAGCAATTATCTTGAATAAAAAACTGAAACTCTTCTGTGATTCCTCCGATGGATATGGGCACACTAGCACATGCTCCATACACGGTACCTACACCATTATCTGTAGTTCTCATACGCCATCCACAATCTTTATCTATGGGCCATCGAAACTTATCATAGACTTCTCTTGAAATCACATTGATTTCAGAGCCGGAATCTACTAATGCATTTACAGTGATAGTGTTCTTATCATTTCCCATTTTAACATGCATCTCTGATGTACCTCTAGACCAAAATGTTCTTTTAAAGTGACTTTCAGGATTGTTTTCATGATTTTCATGGTCAGGTTGAATAGGTCCTAAGAAATTTTTATTAACATTTACTTCATCATCATCAAAGTCCTCTTCATCAGATTCATCAAAGTTTAAGGCTTCATTCATAGCTTGATCTTGATCTAGAGAATCTTGCATCTCAGTATCTAGATTAAGCGGAAACCTCTTCCTTTTAATTAGGCCGATAAAGTTATCTTTAAAAACAGGTTTTGCAATAGAGAAAACTTGTTCTAAAGACATAGTCACTTGACTCTTAAGCAAAATGTCATCTAAAATCTCCATAGGATCTATTTTTCTCTCAATTTCTGAAATCAAGATGGCTTTAGGTTTTCTCTTTGGTTTCTTTTGTTTTCGCTCAAGGTCTTGTTTTTGTTCATGTTCTCGTGTTTGGTCTTCAGTTTGTCTTGATTGTTCTTGTTTATCTAAAGGCTTTGGTTCTGTTTTTCTTTGCTTTGTCTTCTTCCCTTTTTGTTTCTCCTCTTGTTTTTGTTCATTGGGTTTTGATTCTTGTTTTTTATCTTTGGATTGTGATGTTTCTCCTTGCTCTATGATTGTTTCTATTCCCTCTGAGGTTTGTTTTCGAGTCACTCTTCTTTCACTAGGCTAAGCTTCATCTCTTTTTCGTTTTTCTTCTACATTGGATATGTGAGAAATAAGAGATTGATCTTCTATCGGTGACTCCCAAGCCGTTATTCTCCTAATCTCATCCCGTGCTCTTACTAAAGCCTCTATGGAAAAATCACCTTCCTTTGTGGGTTTACTTGATTCTACTTGTTGTTCATCAAGAGCTTCTAGTTTCACTCCTCTAGTTCCTACGTCCATTATGGTTATATTTTCATAATGTTTTTTCATTCTTCCCTTACCATAATTTCCTTGCAAAGGTAGCCTAGATCGATAGTCACAGATTTTCTTGTCTATGTCTATTACTAGTCGTTGCTCCTTAGCAGCCTTCAATAATTCACAATCTCTCAAAAAGTGCTCTAATGAATCACACCAAGGACACCTACGAGGGCCACGCACAAAACCATTTTGATTTTGAGGATTTTGATTAACTTGTGGTGGAAAATTTTGAAATTGAGGATTTTGTTGATAAGGTATTGCTTGAACAGGATAATTAGGATTTTGAAAATGCAATCGATGTATTTGAGGAGCTTGGGGAGCAACATGTGGTACTTGAGGTGCAAGAGGAGCTTCCATATTATACGGTTGATGATTTTGAAAATTTTGATTTTGAGGATTTTGAAAAGCTATTTGAGAAGCTTGAGGATACAGGTTTTGATACATTTGAGGATTTTGCACATGAGGATGAGGATTTTGCATTGAAGGATTATGCATTGGAGGAACTTGATATGCTTGAGTAGGAGCTACTTGTGGATTTTGATTGGTAGCTATAACATGTTGATTAGGCTCTTGAAAAGTCATTGGGTTCATTTGATTTTGGAAAGTTTTGGTGTAATTAGATTGTAAAGCATCTATAGTCTTGGCCAAATTGGATTGTGTAGCAATAAGACTTTCCATTTGCTTAGTGAGAATATCCACTTGAGATTGTTCAACTACGCTTTTATTTGGCTCTACTTTAAAACCTTAATTAGGCTCCATCATTTGAGGAATAGGAGTAGAGTCAAAAAGCATAGCATGGGATTGTTCTCTAACTTGCTCCTTAGTTTGTGGAAGGCTAGCTTGAGGAAGACTAGTTTGCTCATAAAGCATGGATTGTCTTTGATGTCTATGGGCTACAGCCTCTACTACTTTACACACTTTTTGCCAATTGTCAGTAAGACCATATCGCTTATCTGGTTCTTCTAATCGCCGTTCAACTTCCCTACGAGTTTCAGGATGAAGAAGCTTAAGAAAATTCATCACAAGATCAGGTTCCAAAGTTATCTTATCCTCATCAGGAAGTTGTTCATAGCATCTAATATACTCATTTTGTAAGTGAGTAATAAAGCTACTAGGCTTTGGAGAATTGACCCATCGTAAGAATCCCTCTCGATTATGTTGGCTATAATCTTCAAGATAGAATTCTTTGAGCATCTCCTTTCTAAAATCACTCCAAGGAAGACTATCATATTGAGTGACACGGTTTATGATAGAGCTATCAACAATTCGTTCAAAGAATGATATCAAAAGATCTTCGGGAAGACCAAAAATCATAGCTTGCTCTTCAAACAAATCTAAGTAGCTTGTGATGTTGATGCCATTGAATTTTCCCTTCTCTCTCAACATAGAAGAGACGATTCTTTGGCCTTGTTTCTCAACAATAAGGGATTTGAATCCTTCCTCCATCTTATGTGAATAAGCAAGTGATGCACGATGCTTTAGATCTCTCACAAATGCGTTTACTTCACGACGAAGATGTGCACGATACTGTGAGAAATCCAATGCAACACTCAAGACTGATGATGATGATATGATGAGGATGAAAAATATGAAACAAAGGATATGGATCACAACCTCCCAACAAGATCAGAAGCAAATGCCACGAAGCGTTTCACGTCGGGTTCAAATGTGGAGGTGATCGCAATCCGGGTGGATCGGGTCCGGTCGTGGTACACACAGGGTGTATGAAGCTAATGAATGTTGGAAGGTTTAAGGACATGAAAGTGAAATTAATTTTGAGTATGGAGAAGAGAGAGATGTTGAAATGTTTATGGGAATGGGAATGTAGGAGTGCAAGTTAGATTTATGATTATGAATGATAAGAATGAAAGAGAACCATACACACAAATCAAATTTGGAAGGAAGAATGGTCCATTGAAGGAGCTTCTTAAACACTTCCTAATTCTAATCCATATGCATAGTCTTCTTTGGATGATATGTATGCATGACGTGAATAGATGGAATCCTTACACATAAATCAATTTCGAAAGGAAGAATGGTCCAATATTGGAGCTTCTTATACACTTTCAGAAACTAATCAATATGTATGGATATGTATGGATTATATGCATGCAAGTGAATCATGATGGTAGAGTTTACTCACAAGCTCAATGAGACATCCTCACTGGTTCAACGCAATCGTGCGGAGCCTTCTCACACATAGAAGAAAATAGAAGACATTTAAAAATACTTAAGAGACTGAGAGACATGCAAGAAGAGATAAGTGACAAGTGACATGAATTAAAAGGATTTGAATTAAGTTACATGTAAAATATCGTCGTGGTACGTCATGCTAAGCAGTCTACTGATCAAAGGTGGTTCCGACCCTCAAACCATGACAGTTCAACCGAATGTCACATGTAAGAAGGTGAGTTCCACTCCAGTGACCCTATGTCTGTCTAGGCTCGTAACGTCTAACTAAAGAAGTCTAAGACTCATTAAAATCAGCTCTAACTCACTCACACGCTCCACCGAGGGTGAGTCAAGATAGAGATGCTGGTTTGAAGAGCCTATCCTAGATTGGAGTTCTAACTTAAATTTGAAACTAGGTTCTATACTCATACTAGCTCACCTTGGATCCTCACTCGCTCAACCGAGGGTGATCGTCTCAAGGAAACCGTAAGCTAGCATGAGCCCTATGGATGCCTAACAATGATGCTCTAGGAGTTTGGAGGGGGCTTTATATAGTTTTTTGAATGAATTTGGGCTCTTGGATCTAGAGAAATCAACTCTCAACTCTAGGATCACTACTTTCGATTACAACCATTTGATTAATCAAATCAATGGCTTGGAATTGTTCTTTCTATCAAATCTAGTGTAAAGGAGTGAAATTTAGGTGCCCTCATTCTCCACCATTGGATCTGGGGATGATCTGGACCGTCCGATCAGTGCTGACATCAATTCGGATAAGAGAAGCCACTATTTTTGGAGAAAAGCTGCATTATTGATCTTTGATTGTCAAAAATTATCTTCTTTTATGGAAAAACTCGTGGATCCTCCTTGCTTTAAGCATAAGTACATCTCCACCCTTGAATATGAGCTCATCTTGATCGTACAACATGGCTCAATCAGCTTTCCCCATGTGGTGGCCCTTCAACCCTTCAATTTGCTTAAACTAGAAAACTGCGATGATCCTGAAAACTAGACTTTGTACTCTTTGACCCTCCAAATAGGCTTTGATGAAGATGAAACTTTGTAGGACTATGTTTCCAAAGATCTCCTTCAGGAATATGCAGAAAAAACTGCCATCTGAATCTCCCTTGTACAAGTTTGACTACATTTGGAAGCTTGCAAGGTGGCATTAAGGTGTCTAGGAAGCTCTGATAGCCTTGAAAATTTGTACAAATATGTAGCCACATATGATCTTTACACATGCCAAACCATATGGCTAACATAAATTTCTATACAAGAATTTGTAGGGTCAAATTAGAAAAATTACATTTTTACAAAATGAACATAGCATATCAATGTGCTACAAAATCCATTTTCTGCTGAAATTTGGGCTATAGACTGCCTTTGACAATCTTTACAAGTATATGGATTTTCATCTAATTTGGTGACAATGAAATTTTTGCCCTAATTTCCCAACTTTGACCAGCTTTGACCGCTACCATGGACTTTCTTGATTTCTTTGAAACTTTGTATGTGAGCTTCCTTTGACATCCTTGATGCATCCTGGACTTCTCGGGGAATTCCGGCTACCTTCACCAAATATGTTTTTTATAGGCCTTCACAAGTGAGAGAGGAGAGAAAATCTCGACGACAACGATAATCTCACCATTGCTGAAATCATGAACCATACACTTATCATCAACAAAGTGTACATGAAGTCCAACTTTGGCAATCAACAAAACTAAAATGAATTTCTTCTTGTGGGTACATATAATGCATTTTTTAGGAGAATCACAACTCCATTTCTAGTCGTAAGCTCAAGTTTATCTTACTCCAATGATAGGATAAGAGGCATTTTTTGCACACACCACATGCCCTCCTTCAGCTACACATTTCAAAGATGCAAAAAATATTTTGCATGAAGTTATGTGCTTTGAAGCACCACTATCAAAGAACCAATCTAAATTAGCTTCACTCACAACCATACACTTACAATGCAATGATGCATCATAATGACATGTAACAACAAATGCACAAAAATCTTGAGCCATTTTGATTTCATCATTCTTTGCATTTGAAGAATTTTTAGCAATAGACATGCTTAGCTTCTTATGCTTTTCATTGCACTTAGAAAGCTTTCTACACTCATCAATAGTATGAATAGTCTTCCAACAATATGTGCACCTTTTCTTCTTTTGCAAATCAGCATCATTAGAAGAATGAGTGAAGAGGAAGGTTAAGACTTTGGTTTTGATGAACACAAAGCTAAACCATACTTGCTTTTTGCTTTTTGTGAGATAGAAAATA
Source organism: Ceratopteris richardii (assembly GCA_020310875.1). Lineage (NCBI taxonomy): Eukaryota > Viridiplantae > Streptophyta > Polypodiopsida > Polypodiales > Pteridaceae > Ceratopteris > Ceratopteris richardii. The sequence continues at coordinate 69,604,515 of CM035422.1, forward strand.
TTTGCAATCCCTCAATCAAACCACTTCAATTCACTCTAGATTGCTCTTCAGGGACAAAACCTCATCAAATGCATACATATTTGGATTCCCTTTTGCAGCCAAACAGAGTGTAGTGGCAAAGATTTGAAACGATTCTAGTAATCCTTTCAACAATGTAGAGATGAATGATGATCTGAAATAATGTCATCTGTGTTTGCCAATGATTCTTTCAACAAAAGTTGAAATGAGTGCTAAAATTTCAGCGCACAAGCCATCATTGTGATGGCAATTCTAATTGTAGGAATGACTTTGAAATGGGGATAAACCAGAGTGCAACTACCAGTGCAACTAGTGGAAATATTGCTTGGCTATTGAAAATCACTATTCTATGCTCTGAAGTCGATTTGCCCTGTTAAAAGTGCATGTGCACTGCAATGCAAAAATTGGAACTTAAGAAGGATCTTAACCTACTCTGATACCATTGTTGGATGTGTGTAGAAGTGCGTGAGACACACAAGAAGCACACACAATGAGCACAAATGCAACAAGACACATAGAAAGAATGGATGGCTGGAATAGCTCTCTCTATTGATGATGATTTGAACTCAAGTACGAGCTGAATAATATCGTTAAGTACAAAGTAGCACCACATATGAGTGAAGTGTGTATGTAGTAAGATGGGGAAAAAACTTCTAGCTATCCAGAGTAAAAAGTGACCATGTATAGGGAAAAGGTTCACATCAAAGCTACTCAAGGAGAAATGACTCTGTGAATGCGTATGCATATGTTGAATTGCATACCTATGCTTGTTGTTATATAAAAAGAAGATGAATTGTTGAAATAGAGAGCGATACAAAGAGAGAGAGAGAGAGAGAGAGAGAGAGAGAGAGAGAGAGAGAGAATTAGATAAACCTAGAGTATATGTAAGTGAGAGTGGGACAAGAAGCATATGTAATGGAAAGAGTGATAGTGGGATGGAGTGGGTATGAGTAGGAGGTGTGGAGTGGCACAGTATACATGTGAGTGCGAGATGGGGCTTGAGTGTTGGAGTGTGCAAATTTTAGAGAGTGACTCATGAGTGAGCTGTTTAGCAGTGAGAGTGGATGAGTTGGGGAATTGGAAAAACTCGGTAAAGATTAAAGAGTGTGCAAGTGTGGGAAAGGTGAACAAAAGTTGGTGAGTTAAACATTCTCTATCCAATTTAGGAGACAACAATTGACACTTCTATTGTGGATCAGAAAAGCAACCATGATTGTGTACTTTTGTGAGCTTAGGGTAAGAAAAGTTTTCCGAGATATGAAAAATTGAGCAAGATTTAGCTATAGACATGCATTTTTTCTCAGATTCAAGTCCTCATGAACATTGAGGTTTTGAACATCACCATAACAAGATCCTTTTAGGTATTTCTCTTTTTTTCCCATGACTATCTCAAGGATATGTGGGTTGGTCTATATTGATCTTTCTTCCATCTCGTTTTATGAAGTCTTTTTTGGATTTCTTGAGGTCAAGCTTCATTGATGTCTAGTATGTTTTTTCTTAATTTCTACTTCTATTTTTGGCTTTAAATAAACTTGGAAGTTAATTGATAAAGCTTAGGGAAACCAAGGGGTAATTTATGAAATATCTACCCAATTCATATAATTTTAAGTTTCCATATGATGTATGTAAGCTCCATTTTGTAAAGTTCAGGGATTCCTTGACCTCAAGAGCGTTTTCCCTATTTAAATGACTATTTTTCTTCATTTATAGATCTTCAAATGTAAAAAGTTAACTATAGGACCAGTTTTTAAAGTTATGTCCACTTTTTAAGCAAAAAAAGGCCATTTATCTTGCTATGCAAAATAATGGAACCCTAATGTACTTAATTTTTTGAGTAATTTTGAATGAAACTCATCTCTCTTGCTTATATCCTCTCTCTTTTTCATCTCCATTTTCATTGTGAGCTCTCATGTTGTTCTTGAGGATCCCTAATATAGTGTCTACCTAAGGAGCATGCCTTGACCCCCATTTGGTGCATATTTCTTCTTCTTTAGAGCACGTTTCTTGTAGCTTCTTCTGTCAATAACTTCTTTTGGACAGAAGATTTGTGTGAACTCATGTCTATGTGCACTTGCTCAAGTCACTAGTCATTTTGAAAGGATTTTGCAAAGCTTCAATGAATCACATAGTTGAATCCTTGAAAGCTTCATCATTGATCAACATAGTTGCAATGTGCAGTGGTTGGAGATTTCAATTCTTAAAAATCTTTAATAATAACCATGAATTGTGTCCCTATTCTATGGTCTAGAAAGTGGATACATAAAACACCATGATCATCAAATACACATTGAAGAGGACTATCTGACTATTCAAAGAATGGAACTTTGATAGGCCATCACTCGTATGAATCAATTACTTCATAAAAAAGAAATGCCACGCCTTTTCAATATTAGCCTATATGTCCTATGATTAGTGTGGATTTATTGATAAGACAGTCGTCAAGTTCCCTTAGCATCATGTACTTAAATGAGAGAACTTGGAGAAGCTTGAGGGAGGTGGAAAATTAAGGTTCAACGTGATGAAGTTTGGTCTAGCCAACCAACACAGGATTAGTTGCACTCTTGGAGTGTCAAATAGAACTTATAAGCTTGTGATTAGTGCAATAAAATCCACTATGTACTTTGGAGCATCAATGAGAAAGACTTGATATAAAACAGATAAGTTTGCACATTGAATAGCTCAAAAGACTTGCTATCTATGGATGAAACACTAAACTTCAAATGCTTAGAGCATCTAACATGATTACAATTGGAAAAATTACTTTTTGAAGAATTTTATACATAAATGTTGAGTAGATAAAATGCATAAGAGTACAAATAATAAGCAATTTATGCTCTAGAAATAAGCTCAACACTCAACAGAGGTATCCCCGAACTACTCCATGGCTGCGGTGACCTGTTGTTGTGAAAAACTAGTACTTGTGCCTTCCCGGATTGGTGAGTGGAGTGTTGAGACATACCTTTCTTCTTCTTTGGTGAGTTGTGTTTGCATGGCTCCTTGCAACCTGATTTTGATGATTGACTCTTCTTCGATAATGGGGTCAAACAATTGTTTGGCGAGAAAAAGTGCTCTTCTTGTTGATTTTGCTTCTTTTTATTGATGTATTATGGATTTGGTGAATAATTGTCCTCTTTGTTGTTGTATTTCCTAGGTGTATCCTCGTGCTTGTCTATTGACTATTGAATTTCCTCTTCATACATCTTGTGGAGGGATTTTGGGGTTATTGCAACATTGAGAACTGTTTCCCTTGGGATGGTGTTATGAATTCATCTTGTATGTTGAGTTTGGTCCATACCTTCTCTTAGTACATAGTGTCTAGGTGTGTCTAGTGGTGGAGTCCATTATGATGAGGAAGTGGCAAAGTAGGAATCTTGTGAGACTTCTCCACTGTTCTATAAGCGGCCCTTTTGTGTCTCAATTCTTCTTCCTCTTGTTGATCCTCTCCATCTTCCTCGTCATCTTCAAATATTCGATACTTCTTTTGGCTTCTTGATCTACAAATCTGTGTAATAATTCCTTGGAATTCTTCTCTCAGCGTTTTTTGTTTTTCATGCTCAGTGATTGCTAATAATGAGTTGTACCTTCTAGGTATTATCATTGGCAATCGACATTATGTGAAGTTGTAATCCTTAGAGAGCGAAGTACGAATAATGTTGGTTAGTGCATGAGCTCCAAATACCACTTTCTTCTTATGCCATATTGCATTTGCAATTTCAATTTTCTGGAATATCCACCATCAAGAAATTACCTTGGTTTGGAACTCGGTGTTCACCAACGGCACCTCACCGATCGAAAGTTGGAAGGCGGTGGTTGAGAAGATTCATCAGATTCTATTTATGACTCACAATATGCTTTGCAACGTTCAGTGGAGGCAAAGAGAGAAGCTCTATCAGAGGCTCTGGTGCCTTGAGGAGGAAGTGAAAAAAGGGAACTACGAATACCAGATGGGACTATGGAAAATCAGAGGCATGCTGAGATATGAGGAAGAAATTCAAAGGGAAAACTTGTAAGTATACTTTAAAGATTGGTGGGGGGGTAAGGCTGACAAACCAACTAAAGAGATGTGTGGCATCCTTAAGAGGCAGCAAACAATAGACTCTATTCCCTTCTTGGTAGGTTGTAATGGGGTCGAATGCAAAACAGAAGAAGAAAATAGTGTTATTATTGTCGACCACTTTACTCAACTCCTAGGTGTTTCGACGCCCCTTTCTCCCCATAGGCGGGATTGCATGGTGACCATCTCGAGAGTCTCTCCCTCAAGAATACCACATAATTCGAATTCTCTCCTTGATGTGCCTATTTTAGATAATGAGATTCTCAAAGTTATCGATACCCTTCCCAATGGTAAAAGGCCGTGTCCTGATCGCCTCACAAATGAGGTTTTCAAGCCTTTCAGATAGGTGATGCGCATTCCATTGCGCTTGGTTTGGCAAGAGGCATTGGCTTTCGGTGCGCTTCTTGAATGCCTAAACAATGGTGTCATCAAGATTATCCATAAAAAAGATAACAAGAACAGAATTCAAAATTGGCACTTGATCATGATGCTTCAAACAGGGTACAAGATTCTTACGAAAGTAATTGCCAACATAATTTCTTACCACTTGAAGAGGTGGCTTAGTGAGGACCAAAAAGGATTCATCAAGTGTAGATCAATATTGGAAGCTATTATTGATATTTGGGAAGGTCTCAATTTTGTTGAAGAGTCCGAGCAAGATGTGTTTTTCTTGAAAATAGACTTCCATAAAGCATATGACAAGCTAGAATGGGACTTTGTTCTCTAATCTCTTAAAGACCTCGGATGTAGTAAAAAATTCACTAAGATGATCGCTACATTGCTGAGAATGTGTCAATGCAAATAAATATCAACGGTTAGTTATCGAAGGCTATCCTATTAAAACACTCTATTAGGCAAGGGTGCCCAATGGCCCCTCTGCTTTTCATCGTTTCCATGGAGGGGCTCAGCCGTCTTATGCAGCATCACATGAAAATGGGCCATATTAAAGGTCTCTCTCTACCTCTCAACCATGGTCAGATGATCATGAGGCTATTTGGAAATGACATGAATGCATTTGTGCATAATGATTTGTCTAGCATTGAAACCTTTTGGAGGCGCCTTCACACATTCTATGAGACATCTGGTTTCAAAATAAACCACTCGAAAATCGCTTTCAGAGCCATCATCAGACCTCCACCCTATTCCCAACTATTGGTTGACCATGGTTTCCAAATTATCCCCAAGGGTCTGGTATTTCTCCTACTTAGTATTCCGATGGGCTTTAGTGTCTTGATGGAGCAACGATAAAATTGGGTTCTTTCCAAACTAGACGACAAGTTAGTGTATTGGAAGGGCATGCAAATCATCCTTGTAGGGCATGCCATGGTAATTAATACATTCCTCATCTCCTAGACCATTTACTTTCTCTCTTGCTAGAGATCGAAGGATCAAGAGCATAGCAAATTGGAAAGAATCTGACATGACTTTCTTTGGATGGGGGACCAAAACAGAAGGGGGAGTTCCCAAAATTCAATGGTCTACCTGCATCAGCCAAAAGGATTGGAGGTTTATGCATTATGGATATTGAAGGCATGGCTGACAAGCTGGCGAAAAAATGGATCATCAAGGCTTGGTGCAACTGTGAGACCTCCTGGGCCCAGCTCATCTTCAGGAATAAGAACTTGATTACGTTGGTGGGCCTCCTTAGTTGGAAGGACTTGGGCCTCCTTACCCTTTTATTCTCCCCGATTCCGGTCTCCCCTTAAGGCTCGAATCTTGTGCGTTGCCTATGGAAGAGTTGGAACAAGTTCAAACAATTTGTTAGGATTAGAGAAGATTGGAAAAGGGTGGCCAAAATCAGACAAAATGATTCAGTCTAGTTTTCGATCACGTGCATCAGGGGTGTGGCTTCCTGGAACCTCCAAAAGGCTAAGAGGCCTTGGAACAAGGGTTTGAGACATTGAAAACACCTCCGCAAACAAGAAACTGGCCAATGGGTCAGCCTTGAGGACATAGACCTTGAAATAAGAGTGAACTATGAAGAGTGGACTCTCCTTCATAGCAGATGCATCGCTTGGGAATTATCAAAAACCCGAGTCCTCATTGGGCGGGATCCATCGTGCCATCAGGGTCTTGTTTGGCACAATGGAAATTGCTTGTCCAGAATTCTTAGAATCAAGGTGAACATAGACTATCATATCACGCTTAACAAGATGTGGTCCCTGACTTGGACAAGGCTGTGCTGGGATTTGAAGTTCATGTTTATCTAACATCCCCTCATCGAGATCAAAAAGTCGGTTCTCATGTGGAAAATTCTCCATCATGGTATCTGGACCAATCTAAAGGCTAGCAAAATTTATAGGGCTTTGCCATGGTTCAAGTGATGCCATCACAACATTGAGGATCTAGGTCACATCTTCTTCGCATGCTCCAAGTCTCTCCTTCTCTAATGGACCCTTGGGAATATCTTGAGACTCCATGAACAAATCACCTAGAAGAAAGCACTTTTGGGCAAAGCAATTGTCTTCTCAGCGGCACTGTGGAATGCTATATGAGGGGAAACCCTCTGGAAGATTTGGAGGGAGCGGTGTGACTACAATTTTGGACACCCTCCTAAAGAGTCGTCAATCGAGATGTCTCTATTCCTCCTTGGCAAAAGAATCTCCAACTGTAGGAGTTCCCCACCCTTTAGGCATCGTAAAGTGTTTCTCATCGAGAACAACAAGCTTAAACCCAAGTGGGCCCTGCATGAGGGGGCCAAGAGGGTTGTTAACCTCCTTTGCGACACTCCGTAGATCAGCAAGTTCTACCCCTGTTTTGTGGGATTCGAGGGGTCCCAAGGGCACTAGTCCCATTCACATGTAACTTGTTCTTCTTTTTTTTTTTATTAAAGTCCAGGAGAGTAGGCCAAGGCCGAGCTTCCTTTCGGAAAAAAAATATTTCCTACAGATTGACAAAGAACATAGAAAAGTGTTTCGTTGGGTGGTCCCCTCCCTTGATCCAATGCCCCTTTCATAAGATATGCTTCCATATGGTGGATCTTGCAATAAGATTGGTGGGGCTTTTGTGGGATCCCACGGAAATATTTTTGAACAATTGATAGGTTTTTTCTATGTTCCAACATGTAGGTAGATGTTCCTTCTTGAACCACTTGATTTTCTCAATCTTGACCGCTACTCGATGCCATTAAGAAATTTGATGTGTATTCAAATTCCAATGTTTTTCACGTAAACATGATGATCATGAAAAGAATTGAAAGTTCTAATGCACACACATGGGGTGTGGTTTAACTTGTGTGTGGTGTCCACACGTTTAGTCAAGACTTGTGGTGTGAGTATCTTGTGGTGTAAATAAGCTAAAGAATAGATAACTAAACTAAAACGTGTGTTAAAAGACACTTCACTTTACATACAAAACCGTAGGTTACATATATACATTGCGTGTGTAGAGAATTTTAAGGGTTCTTTTTGTTTTCTTTTTTTTTGGTATTTTTCTCTCGCCTTCCTGGAGGTTTGTGTAAGAATGCATTGGTTTAAAGAAAAAGTTGTGCATGATGCAAGGATGCATAATTTAGACATATTCATGCATACTTTTTAAGAGCATGGTTACTTATGGTGCAAAGAGAGCAAGTACTTGATAACTTACCAAGGGGATTTTGCAGACAAGGCTTATGTTTTTTCTTCAATGGCCAAGTGTATGTGTGTGTTTTGTTGTGTTTTTGTGTGTGAGTTGTGAGCATTTGAAGAGTTGTAGAAAGAAGAGAACTCTTTGAATTAGAAGTCGATGTGGTCTTTGGTCTCCAAATTAGTTGGGTGCAGTTAGTGGTTAGTGTTTAGACTACTAGAGCTTTTTGGTGTGGTTTCTTCTTTACCCAAATTCTTGTTCTATTTTGTTGAGCTTCTAGCAGGTTCGTTGGTATCCATATGCGTCGAGCTATTGATGATATAATGTTTTGTCGCTATATGTGCCTATGTTCCTATGGTAGCTTGAAATCTTATGTTTGTGTTTACTCTCTAGACTTGTTTCATTCATTGTGTTGGTTGTTGGTGTGTTTGTTGTCCCTTGTTATGATGATGGTGCCTAATGCTTTTAGCCCAACCTTGTGGTTTTATTGATGGCATCATGTTTCCTAGAACTCTTTTGTTTTTTTATGATGCTTGATCCATTAAAAGGATGTTTTGCATTTGGCGTGAGATGAACAATTGAAATGATTCTTTGATTGATCGACGATTGCTCATCATTAAATTTTACTTCCTTGGTAGAGTGATCCTCTCTAGGTGCATGGTCTTTTGCATATTCTGTTTGTTGATCTTGTGTGTGTGAATGAACCTATGTTTTGGTCCTCTAGCTATTGGTGCTCTATTTTGACTCATAGGAGGTCAAATAGTGATGTACCACACATTAGAATAACCTCCTTCTGATTCTTGATTCAAATTAGAACCTTGGACATAGTACAAAGCATCATAAGAAAAAAAAATTAGTTTGTTATTGGCTCCTCATAATAGTATGGATATCCTTCGAGATAGTCAAAAGTAGGTTCTTGTATGTCTAGAGGTGGTCCATATGAAATTGAAACAATGGCTCATTCCTTTTTTTCTTCTAGACTGGTGTATTTCACAAGTACAATGTTTAAGGGTGGAGGGGATTGTTGTTCTCGGACAAGTCGTGGTGGATTAGGAATCTTGTTGAAAGGTGCATGATAATATTGCCAATGATTGTAGTCTATTGACAGACTACATAGTGCATAAGGATATGGCCTTGGTTGATATGCCAGAGGCTGTCTCACATGTCACCAATTGTAATGATCCAATAGTTCCATTCTTTTTTGTGTGGTTGGGATTTCCCAAAAGTACAACATTGCATTGGATGGTCTCCTCTACATTGATCACATCTTCACATTTTGAGGTGCACTTTCGTAAACTTGATTGCGTAATGGTTGTTGGGCTCCTAGCTTCTTGGCTACCATGTCAGTAAGTTCATCAATAGAGGGTCGATGCAAACCATTACTCTTAGAAGAATCTGATGTAGTATGCACTTGTGAAAGCTTTAAGTCTTTTGCCAAATCTTCTCCCAAGTCTATACATTACTTCAAACGTGCATCAAGTGTTTGCAAGTGCTTTACATGGACAAATTCCCACAAGTCATTGCTAAGAAATCCATCCAAGAAGAGGGAAACCAATTTTCTTGGTAAGGAAGCTCCCAAACTAGACGTATATCTACATAATGCTTAATTCTTTGAGAGACAAGTCTCATATTCTCATGAATATGTTGTTTCAAGCTATGGATCAAAGAAGAGATGTCATGTCTAACTCCTTTCTTTGAAAACTCATAGTGAACTCATCTAGGAGATTACCAACATCTCTAAATGTCCATCTCTCCAATGGTTGGAGCCACATCAAGCCTATTCCTAACAATGTGATCCCAAAATATTTGTACAGAGTGAAAAAATCATTCACTTTCTTCGGTTAGACCACTTGCTTAAACTCCACCATATGATCATACAAATCACTTGTGCCACATAATGATTCTTCATGCATTTGGTAGCTTGAGAAGGAAGACGCCTTCTACTACCATCTCGTGGTCTTACAAGTGGAAACAAAAAGATAATTTTTTGCATGACTTGTGGGATAGGAGGTCTCTATCCATTTGGTGACCTAATTTGAGGATTCTTGCTTTCTTCTCCTAAACCATTTCCATTTGTCTCTTTTGGTTATAAATCAAAAGATGGGATTGATCCTCGTCTATCCTATGAGTTTTCATTAGAAACTTTTGTTCCCGCTTCTTTGGAGAGAAGACAAGTTGTCTTAGATAGGTATTTTTGGTCTTTTCTTCCTCATGCACTTTCCAATACACCTATTGCTTTCTATCTATGTTAATGATCGCAAGCTCGTTTTTAAGATCTTTCACTTCTTGCACTATGATTGAACTAGGTCCTTCACTAAGAGATCTAATGGTCCATAAGAGAAGATAGAATTCCTTGATTTTAGAGTCAGTTGGAACTCAATCTGTACATAGTATCCTATTCAAAGTGGACTTTCCATGAGGAGTACTAACAAACTCCCAATATCGACCCAATTCTGAGTCTCTAACTCTCCCATATCATCTGTATGATGACGATAGTCACACACCACATACATGGTGGTTTTTTTATCTAGGTAGTGAACTTCTACAAACTTAATAACCAATTTCTTCCAAGTAGTAGATCCTTGAGAAGATCACAAGAATATCACATTACAATTTAGTCCATTCAACTAGATCACAACTCCATGAGCATTGGTGCAAAAAAATCCTAGAGCAATATGACACTCGCTCATGATTCTAGACATGAACTCTTCACTCAAAGGCACTCCTTGTATGTCATTAAAGCACACCATAACCTCAATATTGCTATCCGATTCGCTAAAGTCTTTGAACATAAGTGTCCTAGTAGGCACTTGAGTCACACTCTCATTCGAAGAGAGTGTACATACTGACCTTAAGTACACACATCAAATTTCTTATTGTTTGGTGCTTTTGTTTTTGAGTTATGAACTTAGGGTTTTTAGTGCCCACTTTTTGTTCCTAGTGTTTTACATGTCTGAATTAAGTAGTATTTTTTCCTTTGGTTGTGGAGTTGGCCAAAAAGAATAGTTCGATCATTCATTTGCAATTTTAAGTTCTTGAGAGGTATGTGGTAGTGTGATGTCTCCTCTAGAAACCCTAATTTGTGAATTGTTCTATTTCTAATCTTGCACAGCAAATTGGACTTCACATCCCTATAGAACAAAGGAAAAAATGAGAAATGTGCTAAAATTTCAAAAAAAGTATTGTGAAAAATAGGATTTCCCAACATACCCGATTTTCCTAGGAAATCACAATGTCTTAGAGCAATTGTGATGCCTTGGGCAATAACGATGTCTTGGGAAATTGCAATGCCCCACAGGCAACAAACAATAGCAATGGGAGATACCAATTCTGAGGTCATGTGCAAAACGATGTTCCAAAACATGATTTCTCTAATGCAATGCTTGTGGGAAACTTTGATGTTCCTCAGTATGATTTCTAGTGTCTCTTGATGCGATGGTCATGGGAAACCATGATGTCTCTTCATGATATCAATCCCTAGAGCAACCATGATGCCTGATCGTGATGATGGTGTCTTGATGGATGCAAGTCCTCACAATGCCTCTAGGTAATCATGATGCCCCAAATGATTACAATGACTCGGAAAAATTGTGATGGCTCTTGCTGAACGCGATCCCCCACAAAAAAGGATGACAATGGACCCTGCTTGAACTAACTTTTTGTCCATTTTTCATGTTCCTTGTATGGTTTTGTTATGTTTTCAAGGATATAGAGCACAAATATGACAAAAACTTATAGAAAAAACAACTCTTTTTTGAAAAAAACCTAACTCAAAATTTTGACGCCCACTACTCCCCATACATGCATCCTTTAGCTATAAAAATGGCACAAAAGTTAGATCTTACCTCCAAAATGTTGTCTATGAAGTCTCAAACAAAAGGGATACACAAAGAGGAGCGAGTGTTTGAATATATTCTCTCTCTCTCTCTCTATCTCTCTCCTATCTCTACTATAGTTCTCTCTATACCATTCTCTTTTGCAAATGAGAGCCAATTTTAGCCAAATGAACATAAAGGAAACTGGATTTACCTGATTTATAGCTAGTAAAAGCACTTTTTTACCTTCTTTTTCTTCATAAAGCGCTCTATATTCCTCAAAGCTTCCGTCATCCTCTTTTCAAGCTTCAAAGAGCTAAAAGAACACTAAAAGTGAAGGTTTTTATGAAGAAAATGACAATTAACCTTACAAAACAAAGATTTCTTGAGAAATCCTTGATCTCAAAGCACTTACAAGCATGATCCTTCTTCAATTCAGCTCCAATAGCTTTCCAACACCGATAAAGGATCCGTAGCAATGGTGTCAAATGCTATTGAGTGTAGACACATATGGCTCAAAAGAGTTACCTACTTGGATCAAAATGGTTGATTGAAGCACCTAAATTATTGATCCAAGTATCGTGTGCAGTAGGGGGCATGGAAATCTAGAGGGAAAACAATGGAGAGAAAAGAGCAAATTTAAAGTGAAAAGTCAAAGTTGATAGGCCTATAGACATTTAGAAGCAATATATCCTTGCACTTGAGAGATACCCCCTTGTCATATATCAAAATGTGTGGAATGAAAATTCTACATGTCATCATGTTTAGAGATGCAAAATAAGCAACTTGCAGAGAGAAACAGACTTTGAAATAGTGGGCAGGATGAGCCTTTTCTTGTATTGGAGCTCCCTATGTGTGCATGGAGCCTCATATACATGGAAAAATCCCTTTAAGGTTTATAGAACCCTTGAGACACTCATTCCTCACCATATCCGCCTCCATGAAGCAAGCATAAAAGACAGAAGTTGAGAAGAAAGGAGAGTTATGAGATTTCTCAAGGATCTCTCTATTCAAAATGGCAAAAACTCTAAAAAAGTGAGCTCTTTGTTGAGCTATATACAAAGGTAAGTGGCCTTGTCCACACCAAAATGGCCAACATGGTTAAAAGTAGTCCTACACTAACTATAAAACTATGCTAATTGGGTTATTGATCTAGCTAGACTATGCTGAGTAGCATAAATACAAGTTTGAGCTTTCTCGTACTCTTGGGAATTACAAAATTTAGTACATCCATAAAAACATGAGGTTTAATCTAAGAAGTAATTTTACAAAAAGGTATGTGAGATTCCAAAAAAATTTATGAGCCATTTTTCCATTTTGAGATTCTTTCTCTTCTCTTCATATGTCGTTACTTGACTTTGGTACACTATCATGTCTTCAATTTGCAACACTAGCCCAACACTCACATGGAACAACTCAAGTCTTAGGATTATAATAGGTACAACAGGTTGAAATAGGTAAGCAATTAGCACATAGGCTCACAATTGGTGACTATAGCATTAGAATTTAGGACTACAAGATCATCATATGTACTACTTGGAAAGAGTTTCAAGACACTATGTATATATATGTTGGATGGACACATGAGTGGTTGTGTACATACAAGGAAATCCATGAGGAGTAGAAAAGGCATACTAATAGTGGTCTACAAACCACATAAGTTCTGGTATCATGGTAGGATATGGTCCCCTCGCTATTGTACACTAAGATAGGGTTACTTTGGGCCGTTTACATGTTGTTTGGCACCTACTCACCAATCTAACAATGGGACAATCTTTTTGGTCAAACATCCTAGCCTATGGTCAACTTAATTTGATCCCTAGTTGACTTAGATACAAGTGTTCCTAATATTGATCAACTTCACACAAATTTGGTTAATTTCATAGACTTTCGTCGAGTACTCATCAAGTTTGGCTCACTAGAATCAAGTTTGGTCGACTACTAATACCCAACCTTGGTCGATTGATCTAGCAAAAGATGGTTGATTGTTCTATTGGTCAATGGTTGATTGATTTTTTGGTCCATGGTTGAGTAATCTACTAGTCCATGGTTAATTGATGCATGTGCTAGAGAGAGAGAGAGGAATTGTGTGTGTGTGAGTGGTGTGAGAGAGAAGAAGTGTGCAAAGATGTATGTGTGTGTGAGTGCAGAAGAGATGGAGTGCGATGATGAGTGTGTGTGTGTGTGTGTGTATGTGTGAGAGAAGAGGTTTGTAAGTGTGTATGAGTGAATGCATGTATGAGGGATGTGAAACTAATGCAAAGTGCCTTTTGAGCACTAAGATCTTGCGCTATATGAAGAGTAAAATTAAACATTACTACTTCATAAGGTGTTCATGGATGCAATAGTATCTCTCGCTAGGTTGTGCTATAGAGTTCCACATCAAGTCCTAGCACCATCTTAGTGCAATATTAATTGTACTCCTATTATTGGATAAAATCATGCTACAATACAAGGGAATGAAAAATTAGACAAAAATGAAATGAGAGGCATATATAGTGGAATGATTATTCCCTTTTAAATTTTCAATTGTAGTAATCCTTCGGTCTAGATATGTTAACGAGAGAGAAATTTTGTCCAACCATGTTTTCCACTTGAACTACACCTTGAAGCATCATCTACTTGGTTCTCAGGTGTTGATCATAGGCTCTTTTCCGATCTTCCTTCATATGCGATAATTTTCCCATGGCTTCTTTTTTGCATTCATCCAAAGATTTGGCACCCTTCCTTTTGGTTCAATATGATGGAATATACAATCGAATGATTATTACTTTTCAATTTTCAATTGTAATAAGCCTCCTCTAGATATGTTAATGAGAGAAAGCTTTTGTCTAGCCATGTTTTCCACTTGAGCTACACCTTGAAGCATCATCTGCTTGGTTCTTAGGTATTGATAATAGGCTCTTTTCCAATCTTCCTTCTTATGCAATAATTTTCCCATGGCTTCTTTTTTGCATTCATCTCAAGCTTTAGCACCCTTCCTTTTGGTTCAATGTGATGCTATAGCTCTAATCATAGCTTCTCCTAGCTTCAATTTTGTCTTCCTCACAACATCTATACAAACATCTTGCAAGTGAGGTTCCATCGAACAATGGCATTCTCAGGAGTGCACATACTCATATTTGTTCCATGTCTTGGATTAGTTACAAATAGAAATTGGCAACACCTTTGGAATAGATATGTGTAGTTCCATAGCCATGTTACGCATTGGATTTATCTAAAGTTCTCATCATGTCTAAGGTTGGTGTCTCCTTTTTAGTGATCTTCATACAAGTCTTCAATAGTATGAACTTGGTGAGTACCTGAATTGTGCTCCATAATTTGCTTCTTGGTCCATACTAAAGATATTTTGGGCAATAGTATGCCTTTTGGTACTGTGGGGTCAAAACCCATGGTTGGAGGCACCTATCCATGTTCTACATGTTGTATTCCTACAACAATAGAATTGTCAATTTGACCTGATTAACTGATATTCCTTAACACAATGGTGTAGGTTTGTGACTGGTGACATTAGGCCACTTTGAGAAAGTTTTGCAATTGGAGGTGCTTGCCAGGTGTCTACATAAAATTTACTTGGACAACTTGCCCTACATAATCAGTATGAACAACCAAAGTTGGCCCAACTTGCCCCATTGGACTATTGGTTCAATAGAAGTTAGTTGGACACCATATGCTCAAGAGTCAATTTCATGTGCAGAAGGTGAGTACATTTCAACCTATTCCAATTCTTTATCTATTTTTTGAATTTCTACTATGAAAAACTCTAGGTTGGCCATCATCCAACTCAACAAGTTATCTTCTTCGAAAGGATTTGAATCCATCACCTCTATTCTGATAGTATATGTGTTTTTTTTTCTTGATCACACCTTTCTTCAAATGTATTTGTAGCTTGTCATTTGTCTAGGTAGATATCCACAACATGTTCCTTCCCCAATCTTGAAATCACATGGTCTACCTAAGACAAGATCTCCACAAAAGTAGAGGAAAGGAGGTTTCTTACAGTAGTTCAATGATAACAAAATCTATCATGAATTGGTAGTCTTTTTCTATCATGGCTACCTTTTCAAGGATGCCTAGAGGTGTGACATGATGCTGGTGTACCAACGACATTATGGATGGTGCTTCCTTATTCAAGGCCAACTTTAACTTCTTCATGTTGAATTCGGGCATCAAGTTGATCTCTGATCCACTGTCAACTATAACACCTATCAAGACTTCATCCTTAATTGAAACTGTCAACCTCGAACTGTGATGATCTATTATGAGTGATGGGTTGAATTCTACCATGTATCCATGGGAAAAGCCATTGCTACATTGGGTGAGGTAGCTCTATGATTTTGCAAATCCCATCCTACAGTCGCTAGAGCGAATCACAGATGGACCAAGATAATCATAGAGAATAGAGGAAAAGAGACTGACAAGCACCATATTGTAAATATAGCCATGATGGCTAAGTTCATTCAAAAACAAGCAAAGGAACCAACCAATGTGGAAGAGGCACTCCACAATCCGAATTGGAGGGATACCATGCAAATAGAATACAACAATATCATGAAGAATGGAGCTTGGATCGACCCCCTAAGCGTAAATTCATTGTCCCCAAGTGGGTCTAGAAGCTAAAGTACAAGGTTGATGGTACTCTGGAAAAACACAAAGCAAGAATTGTTGCACATGGCTACTCACCAGTTGAAGGCATTGATGTTTGTGAATCATTTTCCTTGATTGCATGGACGACTACTATTCTAGTAGTATTAGCTATGGCTGCACATAAGCAATGGCCACTCTATCACTTGGATGTCAAATCAGTGTTCTTGAATGGAGACGTCAAGGAGGAGGTATATGTGTCTTAGCCACTAGGGTTTGATGCTGCGCATTCAGAGAACAAGGTATGTAAGCTAAAGAAGGCATTACATGGGTTGAAACAAGCCCTTAGAGTATGGTATCAGTGGATAGATAAGTATCTCTTGGATCTAGGTTTCAAAAGATGTGCTTTTGATCCTAACTTGTATGTGCTAAAGAGAGAAGGGAAGACAATTGTGTCTGTACTCTATGTAGATGACCTTGTGATTTACAGAAATGATGATGCTCTTCCTCAACAAATGAAAGATGCCATGAGTTCAAAATTTGAAATGTTAAACTTGGGGGTAATGCATTATTGTTTAGGCCTTGAAGTTTGGTAGGAACTGGGGAAGATTTTCATCTCTCAATAAAAGTATGCAAGATATATATTGAGGGCATTGGACATGGAAGATTGCAAGGAAATTTCTACACCTATGGAGGTCAACACAAAATTATCTATGGAAGATACTTCATCTTTAGTGGATATTGGAAGATACAAGAAGCTAGTTGGAAGTCTCATCTACTTGTGCAATAGCAGACTAGATATCTCTTATGCTATTGGAGTAGTAAGTGGGCTCTCTAATCAGTCTTGCCAAACACATTGGAAGTAAAGCATGCGGATACCCACCCACCCAAGGCTTTATCCAAGGATTATGACCAAGGTGGCGACCAAGGCATAGACCTTGGTATACCTTGTAATCTGAGTCATCGAAGACACTATTGGCATTGTTGGTTGCACAAGAGGGAGGACCTCAACGATCGAGGAAGACGGAGGTTCCTGGTACTTCTCGAGAGGTCACCCATCCCAGTACTATTCCCCTCGGAGCTCGCTTGATCGTGGCAATCTCTTGCCACTAAGCTACACTCTTGTGGTGCTTAAAGAAGGGGAAAGACTAAGGTTCACATTATCTTCAACAAGTTTTGGGCCCTCAAAGCTTTATTCTTTGCTTTCATAGCCTATTATTGAAGCATTTTTGGGGTGATTTTTGGAGCCATTTTGGAGTACCTTTGTGCATAGTTCTCTCCACAAAGGTCCAAGAACATCAAGAAGAGTATTCTTTGTACTTCTTCGACAGCAAATGTTCACCTTTTGCGCTATGTTTTAAGCCACACTAGTTAATCTGTAGGTTTCTTGAAAGGTTTTAGTTGTGGTGGGAGTAGCCACCGCAAGTCTATGCAAGTTTTTGGAGCCTAAAGAATAGAGTTCACAAACACTTATAGGTGTTTTTGGCCAGTGTTTAGGCAGTGAATTCAGCTTTTCAATGCCATTTTACTGCATATATTGAGCACATACATACTATGTACACATCTGTAGATATCGCTTATGTATGTCCATGTGGTCATTGATATAGCAATTACGTTTTTGCATAAACCTTTTACATTTGATAAAGAGGGTCGTGGTGAGGTTTTCTTAATTATGAGACACCCACATGATAGGGTCTCTTCGGTGATGCAAGTGGAAGACTTACCTAGCCTCACCATAGGAGATGTATGATAGTTTTTCATAGGTTCTCAATAAGCCGATTTGGCTTCTTTTGGGTAAGTGATTATATGCAGTGGAGTCAATCATTCACTATGCAAGTAAACATGTCAGTACTTGTAGTTTTATGAGATTTTGACACTGTTCATATGCTCATTTTGCACAGGATACTCTGGCAAAATTTTTCCAGATTTTTGGTTTTGTCAACTATACAGTGGTCGATTTACTCCTTGATACACTTATTAGTGTGATCACAATTATTCTCACATAATCCTTTTGGTTGGACATTATTGTTCATTAATTCATTTTTCTCGAAAGGCTACTGAATTCTCTCCTAGAATCTGACACTTGGTGATCCTTCTGTGAGCCTCAATGGTGTTTGGAATCTTCTAGCTCCATTATTACTCTATTCAATTCTCTATCATCATGGCATCAAAGGTCTCAGACACCTCTGGTGGATTAGGTTCTAGTGCCATTGTTCTAAGGAGGAGCTAATAACTTGCAAGGCAAAAGACTAAAGATGTGATGATTCAGAGGAGGCAATGGAAACCAGTAAATGGAATCTCAAAGAAGCCTGCTCACATGGGTGAAGATGATAGGGATGAGTTAGATGAAATGGCCAGGTCTACCATTTGATTGCACTTGGCAGATAGTGTTTACTTTACAATATTAGACTGTGAAAGTGCAGAGGAGCTTTGAAAGAAGTTATGAAATACATATGAAAAAGAGACAGCATCAAATAGAGAGTATCTGATGAGAGAGTTATAAGACCTTTGAATGAAGGACACAAATAGTGTTGCTACTCATCTAAATGAGTTTGATGTTATATTCTCCCAGTTATAGGCTCAAAAAATGGATATGGATAATGAAATGAAAGCAGTCTTGTCATTATGCACCTTGCCATGAACATGGGATACGTTTTGCACAACTATTAGCAACAATGCATCTGGTGGTAAACTAGTCTATGATGACATATGTGCATCACTTTTGACTGAGGAGATTCATATCTATGGTTGGCACTCAAAGTGGAGATGCATATAATATTTGTGATTCTTACCAAGGAAAGAATCAGCAACATGGTAGGAGCAACAACAAGGAAAAGAATGGTCAACATAATAAGTGTCGAAGTAAATCAAGGAAGAGGCATATCAAATGCCATTATTGTCATAAGAAGGGACACATGAAGAAAGACTGTTATGTCCTAAAGAATGCTAAAGGTAAAGGACATAATGTTGATGGGCATGTTAAACATCTACCTGCACCATCTACTTTGACTGTGAATATTGAAGAAATTAATGCTATTTTTGATGAACCTGATGTGTTGAAACTTGATAGCACTGTGCCAACTGAGGCTCTTCTCACTGATTCTCTTTCCCACACGTGGATACTAGATTCCGATGCTTCTTTCCATGTGATATCACACAGAGAATGATTTTCTAATTATGAAGCAAAGTCTCTTGGTACCGTGAGACTCGGAGACTCTTACTAGTGTCACGTTGTGGGGATTGGAGATGTGGTTGTGCAGTTCATTGATGGTTCAAAACTTACTATGCATAATGTACACCATGTACCTCATTTATCACGCAGTTTACTTGATGACCTTGGGTACAAGGTGGTCTTCTATGCTCAATCCTTTCGCATAACAAAGGGCAATATGGTTATTGCAAAAGGAAGAAAGGTTGGCTCACTTTATCCTTTATTTGTATCATAGGAAGAACACTTGTTAGTTGTTACTGAAGAACCTATGGCTTGTATTTGGCATGGCTGTTTGGGCCATATATCACATAGTGGAATGGAAAATCTTTCTCGTTTTGACTACTTACTTGTGTTATCTTTCTGTGATTTTTCATTTTGTGACCATTGCCAATATGGAAAGCAAACTAAGAATGTGCACAAGACGCACATTGACTCTTCAAATCATCCTTTAGATCTCGTTCATATAGATGTGTGTGGTCCTATGCTCACAAGGTCATTAGGTGGTTCTCTTTACTTTGTCACTTTCATAGATGATGCTACTAGAAAAGTTTGGATATATCCTATCAAAGAAAAAGATGAGGTATTCCCTACTTTCAGAAAATGGCTTGCTTTAATTGAAACTGAAAAAGGAACTAAGCTTAAGGCTTTACATTCAGATAATGGGGGTGAGTATACATCACATGAATTTAGCCTTTTCTGTCAGTCTAGAGGAATTCATAGAGAGTTTCAACTCCTTATACCCCAGTACATAATGGTGTAGCTAAAAGGATGAATAGAACTGTTCAACATAGAGTAGCTTCTATGCTGCATCATGCAAACCTTTCACAAGGCTTTTGGGTAGAATCAATATTGACTACAGTTCACGTGATTAACCTTTCACCTATCAATACCAAAGGTTTGAAAGTGGCATGAGTTATGGATAGGGAACCCACCATATTATGATCATCTTTGAGTTTTTGGGTGTGAAGCATATGTTCATATACCCAAGAATCTTAGAAAAACGTTGGACCACAAGTCAAAGAAATGCATTTTTCTCGGATATGGTCGAGAAAAACAATTTGGATATTGCTTATGGGATCCTAAAACATGATCAGTGATCACAAGTAATGATGTCATTTTCAATGAGTCTAAGATGCATAAACAGTCCATTGAAGAGGTTGAAGAGAGAAGAGTGGTGTTTGAGGATACTAGTCCTCTAGTTAGCATGCATAAAAATGTTGCACATAGGGATGTTCAAGAGAATGTCCGATCAGATCAGGCTGCAAATGTTCCTACTTAACAACCATTGAGACGCTCTACACATGCCTCACATCCACCTGATAGATATGTTCCAGGTTTAGACTTTGTTATGCTAACAGATGATGGTGAGCCTTCCTGCTACAAAGAGGCTATGCAGACTACAAATCATGTTGAGTGGGAGCATGCCATGAAGAGTGAGTTGGATTCTATTCACAAGAATGGTGCTTGGGATTTAGTACCTTTGCCAAAGGGTAGGAAAGCTTTACCATGTAAATTGGTATATTGCAAAGGGTTTTAAGCAACAATATGGTGTTGATTTCGAGGAAATCTTCTCTCGAATGGTCAAGATGACTACCATGTGCATGTTGCTTGGATTCATTGCAATGGATGTAAAAACTGCTTTCTTGCATGGACATCTTGCTGATGACATCTATATGGAACAACAAGAGGGTTATGTAGTTCTTGGCAAAGAAAGTCTAGTTTTTAAGCTCAAGAAGAGCTTATATGGACTTAAACAGTCCCCTAGACAATGGTACCAAAATTTTGATGCTTTTATGAAGTCTCAAGGCTATTCTCAAAGCTATGAGGATCATTGTATCTACACAAAGAGATGCTTATATGGTAGCTTGATATGTTTACTTTATGTTGATGATATGTTGATTATTGTGAAGTCCTCTTATGACTTGTCAATTCTCAAAAAGAAGTTGATTCAAACATTTGATATGAAGGATAATGCCAAACATATCCTTGGCATGCACATTACTCATCATAGAAGTAAAAAACACATATACTTCACAGGTTAAATATGCAGGGTGGAAAAGCATTATGTACACCTTTACCCACATATGTGAAATTGAGCAAGGATGATTGCCCCAAATCAGATGAGGAAAATAAATTTAGGACCAAAATTCCTTATCAATCTGTTGTTGGTAGTCTCATGTATGCTATGTAGGTACAAGATGAAGCATTGCATTTGCAGCTGGAGTTGTGAGCAGATATATGTCTTATCCTCATAAGCAACATTGGGAAGATATTTGAATGGCACTAAGGACAAGTGTCTATGCTTAGGTAGAGGGAAAGCATTCATTATTGGTTACACAAATTCTGACTATGTTGGTTGTGTAGACAATTGTAAGTCTACATCAGGGTACAATCTTCATTTTTCTAGAGGTGTTATCTCTTGGAGATCTCGTCTTCAAGAATGTACAACTGTTTCCACCACAGATGCAGAGTATGTTGTAGCAAGTGACGCATGTAAGGAAGCATTGTGGATTACTCATCTTGCTTGTGATATGGGTCTACCTTAGCATGTACCTCATTTGCTGAGTGATAGTTAGAGTGCCATTTCTTGCACTAAGAATCCGGTCTATCATGTAAAGACCAAGCACATTGAGGTGAGGTATCACTTCATTAGAGATTGTTTAGCCACGAGCGCATTATTCTTGAGAAGGTTCTTACTCAAGATAATGCCGCAGATGATTTGACTAAAGCTCTACCACATGATAGCTTTCGACACCACTGTCACTTGATGGGGGTTACTTGATTCATGATCTTACACTGTCATTTGTATACTATGTAACATGCCCATCAGGTGGAAGGTATACTTACACTCATATATTCTTTATCATTGTTCATTTTTTTCTCCCATAGTTACTTTGGCCATATTGGCCTTTAATGGGAGATTGTTATCATTAGTGTCCATGTGAAAGGCCAAATGGCCATCAGACACTTTTGTATATGTTCTTTTATAAAACATATAGTGATCTGTTTAGCCACTAACTGTAAGTTTGACCGCATTTATAACACCTAAGAAGCATGTGTTCGTGCTCCTTGTGTACTGTGTTTTTCTGTATATTCTGTAGCCTCTATGTGGAGTATCGTGTGCACCACTTGGAGCTGAGTTCTACTCTGAGGATATCATCATGGAGCTCTTGATAAGGAGAGCGCATAGTGATGCATTGCCATCAAAATACTTCAAAGGATGGGATTGTGTAGATAAGCTATTGTACAATTGAAGAAAATGGAGTAGACATCTTCACCAAGACTCTTTGGAGAGAGAAACTTCATCGACACTTTCCAAAGCTTGGCATTGGATCAGAGGTAGTTCATCGCATGGTGGACATTGAGCGGGGTGTTAGGTATACTCAATAATTTACCCTCAAGTGAACAAAAATGATCCATGGTGCTCTAAGTTGTAAGACCACCATTCTGAGGAGAAGCCATTGTGACACCCTAGATATTTGTCAACCCTAACTTCCAAGTTAGATGAGGTCTATGTGTGACCGTTGATTATAATAGATGATCTTTGTGAGCCTAGCCATTAGGTTAGGTAGGGAATAAACTTCTATGCCATTGGGTTGCCATTCAAGGAAAAAATAAAGGCCTTATGGTGCCACATGGTTTCCCCATAGAAGCTTAATAGGAGGAGTGCAAAGGGGGGCTTGCCCCCTTCTACACCCCGACCCATGGGATCGAGATGGTAGGACTTATGATTGTGGAGATATTGTTGGATTATATATTTTGCTGATGATTTCATATCTCCCAACTATGTTTATCTATATGGACTCCCCTTGTAAAAGCTATGTAAGCATGACCCATGTTGTGCTTTACATAGCATTGCACACTAGTAAGCCCTTCATCTAGAGTCTGTCTAGATCGCCATCTAAGCTCCACATTGGGAGTGCACGGGTGGACAACACCATTGTTGTAATTTCATTACTCTTGGCAATCTGAGAATTTGAGTTCTCTATCTCTCACTTTGCATCTATGTTTGTCTTCATTTTTCTCCCAAGCCTCTCTATTGGTCTATTTTGTTGTAATGTTATTTTCTTAGAACTCACCCACTTAATTTGGAAGTGTTGTTAGGATAATTACTTCGTCTATCTCAAGGTTTTGATTGGACCAATTCTTTATTCTACTTCTTGATATATCTTTGGTTGATTTGTAGAAGCATCTAGCTCTATGAAGGGAGGGATCTCACCGTCTATCCTTTTCCATCTATCTTCTTGAACCTTGGCCCATAGGTCCTATGGTCAATTCACTTCTACCCCACATATTAAGGAATGAATCTTTGTGGTTATTAACCCTAATTCTTCTTCAATTGCCTTGGGTAGTTCTTGCTTTTCTTTCTTTGAGTTGAAGTTTTCCAAACATCCTTGTAATACTTTTTTTGGAATTCTCATTTATGGAATGGTTGGTATTGATTTTTCTAGCGTAGTCTAAGCGAATTCAATTAGTTTCTTACATATTTTCATATCTGCTCTAGGGTAACATCAGTCATGATTATCTAGACTTGGTTCTGTCTCTATTCTAGAATGATAAACTTTTAACCACATTTGTAAATCTTTAGGCATAGGATCCGCTAGAATTGATCTTGCATAGGGATGATTGTCGGACAGATGGGGACAATCAGCGGTCAGGTGGACTTCATCAGCGTCCACATGGGCAAAACACCCTGCGGTGCCCATCCTTCCACACTTACTACGGACTGGCCTAGATTAAAGATAAAAAATGGAGCACTTACTAATGGGCAGGTTTCGCAAGTGTTGGACCTCCCTTCTTTTCCAAAGCAGAGTGTCCATCGGACCTCTCAACCTCAACCACAAAGGAGTCAACCACGACGAAGGAACCCAGAGCGACGACAATATCAGACGACACAAAGAAAGCAGTAGTATCAGTATCACAGAACAAGAGGCACGAAGCAAATATGGGTGCCAAAAGGACATAAACCCCCAATAGGTTGCAACAATGCAGACAAGGTGTTGAGAAAAGGGGAGCAACAAACCCTAACCGCCTCACATGGAAGTGAGAAGTTTCTCCAAGTTGGGGCAAAGAATGAGAGGAGAGGTTCACCCACGCTCATGGACCAATGGCAACAATGGCCAACGTCACAAGGAGCAAAGGGGAACATCCTCCCAACCATGCACACGCACATGCAAATCCATACACCAAGATCATCGCCTTGCACACAAGGAAACAAGAGAGTATCAAATGACACCTTCTTCCATTACCAAAATGGAGGCCAAGGCCATGGCCAAGGGACCTCCTTTTTACAAATGAGGCTCTTCTTTATATAGAGAAGAAGAGAGGCATATGTGAATAAAACATGTGGTCAAAAGACCACATGTGCTAAATCAAAAAGAGAATCTCATGTGATATGGGAATTTCAAAAAGATAACTACCTAGAGAGAGAGGGAGCGCATGGATTTCTACGTGGGTTTTTTTGTGTTTGTTCAAAAAGGAGTTGTTCAAAAAGGAGTTTTCAAGGAAAGGCTTCAATACCATAGACTTAGGGAATTATCAAAAAGTGGTTTTAGGAGAGTGTTCACATGGACATCTCCTAATTTACAAAAAGATGGTATTTTCATGAGGGCTCAAGGATGCCATAGCATGAGGAAAAATATGGGCAACCCTTGTAGCAACACCCTCCTCCTCCTAGACTTTGTCGCCCTCGACAAAGCTGAGAAATGAGACGCATATATTGCTGGATTGGTC
Organism: Ceratopteris richardii; assembly: GCA_020310875.1. Taxonomy (NCBI): domain Eukaryota; kingdom Viridiplantae; phylum Streptophyta; class Polypodiopsida; order Polypodiales; family Pteridaceae; genus Ceratopteris; species Ceratopteris richardii. Next base: position 69,629,494 of record CM035422.1, read on the forward strand.
CAAGTTTGGAGGCTTCAAGTCTTCAAATCTGCAGCACTTCCAGTCTGAATTTAGTAAGGCTACAAATCATTTGAATCAACAAGCCGTCTGCCTTCAAAACTTCACTCCAGCAATGCTGAGCGACACAATCCCCTTGGGGGGCAGTCAGCCCAGCCTCCATCTAATGTGCCTTCTGTCAAAGCTCCAATACCTGAAATTTAAACATACACAACAAGTAGACTGAATTTGAAAAGAAGCAGCCACAAAATGTAAGTCCATGTTTAGTTTCCACTTCAGGGGACATCTTTCACTTAGGACTTGTTCTTCTAATGAGAAGAGCTCCTAAAAATCTTCTCATCTAAGTGCTCCAAAAAATGATGCCATAATCTGTTATTTCCAAGTGAGTGTGACATATTGCATTGTATAGTACGAGATGAATATGTAGTTGCAAGTTTAACTTATGTGCCTGCCATCATTCATACTATGCTCCTAGTCAACAAGCTTGCAATTTAACATGACATTATGTGCCTCAAAAATGAATAGATAATTGCGTAACATTATGAGTCCTAACATTTTGCAAGCATTCGTGAGATTCAAACAACTTATCCAACACTATTCCTGCAAAGCACAGTAGCAAATCATCTATAGGAGGTAAGGAGGATCAATGTTCTAAATATGTTGGCCTGTAATGCAAAACATAAACCTTAAATGAGCTTTGTGAAACTAGAGAGTTACTTCTCTAGCAAAAAACAATCACTCATATATGACTCCACACTTAAGTCAGAACTCTCAATCCCCTATGTGCATGTTCTCCTGCAAATATCTTTTAAAGAATACATTCTTACATCATGAAGAGCAATATGCCCACCACCCTAGGAACTTTTCTAGAAGCAGACACTTGGTTTAATAAAGAATGGAATCAAGAGAAATGCATTAGCAAGTAGCAAAAGTTTGTGCAGTCTTGAACCTGATTTTTGTTAGTGGGTCAATAGACACAGAACATCAAGCAGCATGCATACCATTGTGACTTTTGTACCACACAAACATGTGAGCATTTTATTCATTTCCAATGATCATGACAAGCATGCAATAGAAACTTCGCAGGACCAGGAATCACCTTCCTCATTCTTTCAAACCTGTATACTCAAAATCTAGAGAAATTCAGCACACAGTCTAGCAACTGAAGATAAGCTTCTTAATTAAAGATCGGCAAGGGAGAATTCGGTAACCCCAAAACACCTTTTAATCATCACAAGGGACTCCTTCCCCCAGGAGATGAATCAATATACTGCAGTCACCTGCAAGCTTTCCATCAAGCAAGAAGATCACACATAGATATGATGTGCCTAAAGGAAACTCCAAGAATTAACAAAAAGAACATGTAGCTCTTGATAGCAAGTGAACCAGGTGGCATCCAAGTTTAACACATGCAACATGTTTTACCCTTTGCACAATACCATAGTGAAGATCATACTTTGGTCATAGATGACAAAAAGTGCATGACCTGCAAAATATAAAAGATCCTGGCACATTCGAACCACAAGAGCAACAAGTCATACTTACGCTTTCCATTCTGTGATGGCCCCAAACTTATCAAGTTTCTGCATCAATTTGCTTTTAGCGATCATATAAAATCAAAGCATTAATCATTCATTTTGGTCATCTTCTAAGTGAAGATTGGACAAAGCTACTCTCGTAAGGGCGTGTCCTTCAAACCTCCACTCACGGAATGGCCAAGATTGTTGGGGGTCATTGCTGACTTTAGTATAAGCCTATCCTTTCGAAAATCAAGAATGGTTAATAGAAAAAGCCATTCAATATTACGTGCTGCTATAACAATACGTGTATGCTTTTCCGGAACTCAGGTGCAGATATTTCAATCAGTCAACTCTTTAGTCACAACTCTATTTATGGATTATAAAGTTTTGGACATAACCCTGTTTGGATGGGTTGTTACAACACCTTATGACAACATTTTTGTAATATCATGAAAAGAACAATTTTGCAACTCTGCAACTGGCTAAGGCATGTGAAAACACAAATCTTGAGAGACTCCCAAGGTCATACTAGAAGGTTTCTACAGAATCCCTTGCCAAGCCAAGATGATGTCTACCTCAAATGATGGAGACGATTGCCTACAATCCCTTTGCCAACAGGGAACGAGTCTTGAACCACTCATTATTCAATTATAGAAGCATAAAACCGTGTAATATAAAGGAGACACTTGCAATGCAAATGACAGTTAGAGACTGGGAACTGAGAGCCCCATGGTGTGAAAACTTAAGCCATAGAATGATATAAATACCATACTTTCAAGTTGCATATCTTGAAAGTTGCATATCTGAAACATAACGTCAAGAGGCCTCAGCCTATATCCTGAAGTTGGTTGCAACAATCTTTCAGGTCTGTAACACTTCAAGACTTGCTGAATGGAGGTAGATATCAACTATCATGTGGATCTAGGCATAGTGCTATGCAGGGCAGATACCATGACACCTCATCACTATGATCCTTATTTTCTCATGAAAAGTAGTGCAAGACTGGTGAAAGGAGTGGACTCCTAGACATAGATCAACTCGTAGTGAAAGAATGTACAAACTTTTATGTAATTTGAAGCACAAAGTCTGTAAAACTTAACCTCATTCATCAGACATGTCTTTGGTGCGTTTACTCGAGCACATGCATCATATGCCAACAGTGTATAGTGTTTCCTCACTCATAAGTGGTAAACAAAATAAGTCCCACATCAGTGCCTTTCCCAATTCGTGGAACAAGCAGTGGAGGTGTTGTGTTTAGAGGGAGTTTATCCAGGGTATATGAAGACCAACAGAACCGTTTGCTTTATTGCAGTTTATCCAAGGAATCATTAAGAAGGGGCACTCCATATTATCCATCAGGCACCAGCAATAAGTCAATCATGAGGCAATTACAATGTAGGAGACAACTTTCTTAAACCCAGGATTTTCTACTCACCTGAACAACATGTTTAAAGCTTTACCAAATTTTATCAGCGTCGTTTGTTGATGACAGTCCATACCTTCCAAGCATAGTTGTGACCATGAAGGGCAGTATGAGTAGCAACATTCATGAGTCCATCACTAAGCCAAGCGACAGAGATAAGCATATTGTATTTCTTAATCTTTTGTAGACAGGGACAAGATGACTATCAAACATATACGCATCACATAGCCCTAAGTAGTATGGCAGAAGCATGCACGTCCCTAAGTTATCATAGCTACTAAATGCCATATCTGGAAGCATGAAATAAATAGTAGGAACATGGCATTCCTATGTCCCCTATCAAAGAGCAGAATCTGAGCATCAACTGGCAGAATGTGCTGAACCATCCAGCCATGGGAAAGCCAAAAAAAAAGAAACTTCATATCATCACTTACCATCCTGCTGTGCACAATTTAATAGAGATTAGATCATGGAATCCGAATAGTGCTTGTTAATTGCTTCACAAAGAGCCAGGTATAAGTAAACTAATCATGAGAAACCCAGGCCCACAATACCATAACCAGCATGAGATGAGGAACAGGGCTCCCCCGAGAGTTTTGTAGTCTGATGGTATTGAAATATTGAAACCACAGCTTAAAAATTCCAGTTCAGCAAGGTAGAAAGACAGCGCAACCCTTCCTTGAAGCTCTGATGCCTGGAAACTTAATCAAGTGGCACCTTACCTTGAGTTCACAAGACACTGAGATATTCAATGAAATAACCGACACCAAAATACTAAAATCATGTTTGCATTAGTTCTACCGAACTGAGAATAAATACCACTCATTGCCAACCCATGAATCAAAATCTCAAATAGGTTACAAAATAGTTCCAATCCCCATTACTGAACGACAACAACCTTCCCTGAAGATCTGCTCTTTTAGGTGTGCCATAAAACCAAAAAGTTTCAACAACTTTTGTCAAAGTGAAAAGTCACCAATACATTAAACATTTTTCTTCTCAATATGATAACCCAATACGTCCTAAGTTCAAAACCCAAACTCATAGCCCACCAATCGATGCTAGGACAAATCAAGATAAGGCGGTGAGGTTTGTCAGATTTGGAGACTGAACTTCATGTTTGTGGAGAGGTAGGGGTGGAACATCAGGTGAACACCACCCAGCTGCTTTAGTCTTGAGGCAAGCTCCATGGAACTCAATTCACCAAGAAAAGTATGCCCATCCCAAGTTTGCATTGGAGAGAGCCCAGAAAGGTTAAGGCGCAAAGGGTCATAATGAAGTGCAGAGCAATGGAATTAACAGGGATAAACATCGATATATGTGACACGCTGCCAAAAGCTCCAAAACACAGTCGACTTGGATGGTTACAGAGCTTCCTTAAGAAAGGAAGCATAAGGCATTTTGGGGTGCCCTTCCTACCCATCAGTGGGCACCCATCACAAGGGTAGCGATTGAGCTTTAAACACATAGACGGAACAGATATGAGAGCTCTAGAGGTGGATCGCCCCGCCAGACTCAACTCAGAGGATATAATCGAGAAAAGACACACTAATTCAGAACTCACTATGAAAGTAACTTGAACTTGCTTCTTGCAGAGCCTGACTCGACCTGCTGTGCACCCCGAAGACAAGGAGCCGAGCTCGCAGTACACCCAATCAAGAAGAGAAGCATCATATCCTTTTCTGCACATCTCAAGATGGGGAGGAAGCATGAAGTGAGTTGATTCTCCCGAAATCATCGGTTAAAGTACAGCATGTCGAGCCTGATAAGGGGAAGCCAAACTCGAGTCAAGAGGAGGGGAATGTAGTCGAAATGCCCATCTTTGCGTAATGAAAAGAGGTGCATGCACATGAGCCGATCCTCAGCACCCATATTTACCACGATATTAGCTTCAGGGAGAGCCCAGTGCAGCCCACATAGCCATGCCTTGTCAGGAAGTGATAATGGAGCAACGGCCATGCTTCCCCGCAGTTGGAGAGGAGAACCCCGCTCCAACGTCTTTCCACAGAGCTGTGAGGTGAAGCCATAGCTCAACAGGTGTCATGTAAGACACTGCGAGGCATCATGGTGACTGACGAGGAGGCATAAACCGAATAGAAGTTATCTTGTAGACTCGACGGCCATCAGAGGCCCGCATTGGCAAAATGAGACCAAGAGTGATAGGGCGAGGAGGGAAGAAACATGTGGTCAAAAGACCACATGTGCTAAATCAAAAAGAGAATCTCATGTGATATGGGAATTTCAAAAAGATAACTACCTAGAGAGAGAGGGAGCGCATGGATTTCTACGTGGGTTTTTTTGTGTTTGTTCAAAAAGGAGTTGTTCAAAAAGGAGTTTTCAAGGAAAGGCTTCAATACCATAGACTTAGGGAATTATCAAAAAGTGGTTTTAGGAGAGTGTTCACATGGACATCTCCTAATTTACAAAAAGATGGTATTTTCATGAGGGCTCAAGGATGCCATAGCATGAGGAAAAATATGGGATTGTGTCGCTCAGCATTGCTGGAGTGAAGTTTTGAAGGCGGACGGCTTGTTGATTCAAATGGTTTGCAGCCTTACTAAATTCAGACTGGAAGTGCTGCAGATTTGAAGACTTGAAGACTCCAAACTTGGACCAATCCAGCAATATATGCGTCTCATTTCTCAGCTTTGTCGAGGGCGACAAAGTCTAGGAGGAGGAGGGTGTTGCTACAAGGGTTGCCCATATTTTTCCTCATGCTATGGCATCCTTGAGCCCTCATGAAAATACCATCTTTTTGTAAATTAGGAGATGTCCATGTGAACACTCTCCTAAAACCACTTTTTGATAATTCCCTAAGTCTATGGTATTGAAGCCTTTCCTTGAAAACTCCTTTTTGAGCAACTCCTTTTTGAACAAACACAAAAAAACCCACGTAGAAATCCATGCGCTCCCTCTCTCTCTAGGTAGTTATCTTTTTGAAATTCCCATATCACATGAGATTCTCTTTTTGATTTAGCACATGTGGTCTTTTGACCACATGTTTTATTCACATATGCCTCTCTTCTTCTCTATATAAAGAAGAATCTCATTTGTAAAAAGGGAGGTCCCTTGGCCATGGCCTTGGCCTCCATTTTGGTAATGGAAGAAGGTGTCATTTGTTACTCTCTTGCCTCCTTGTGTGCAATGGCGTTGGTCTTGGTGTATGAATTTGCATGTGTGTGTGCATGGTTGGGAGGATGTTCCCCTTTGCTCCTTGTGACGTTGGCCATTGTTGCCATTGGTCCATGAGCGTGGGTGAACCTCTCCTCTCATTCTTTGCCCCAACTTGGAGAAACCTCTCACTTCCATGTGAGGCGGTTAGGGTTTGTTGCTCCCCTTTTCTCAACACAAGGACAGAACGAAGTTTCAGCAAACTCAGAGGCAGTATCCAACATCTTCTCAAACTTCTTCTACAAGTACGAACACTCGACAGATTTGGATCGCCAAGAAGTACCTTACAAATCGACCCACACCCACGCAGATTTGGGTACCCAAACAGTGTATCACAGCTCAACCCTCAAGCCATGTAGTATATAACCCTCAGAAATCTCTTCACCCTTCAAAACCACCACATCCGATCTTAACTCTTGTCCCTCAGAAGAAACATATCACCCGCTCAGAAACTCTTAGGAAGTGGATACTGAAACGTATCCAAACGTCTTCTCGGACCCCCTTATCTAACATTACTCCCACCCCGACTAAACACCATCCTTGCAATAACTCATTCACAACTGAACCTTGTATAAATCCACACACTATAACCCAACATCACCTGTAATAATATCTCACTAAGAAATGTATGCATCATCTAAAGCATGTAGGTGTCTAGAGACCTGCATTAGTTTGCAAGAAATCATTCCATAAACCACATCACAACACTCGGCTACACGGGTTACGCATCAGTTATGGAAAGGGATTGCGGTCTCACTTTAATGGGATCATGATTAATTTCCATACTAATGTGTTAATCTTTGGTAGCAGATCTTCTACACACCCGCATCATTCATCATGCAGGCAGAAGGACCATCTGAAGCTGGCACCAGTGCACCGATGGCCAATATTGGTGAACTACTCGCGGAACCCCATCTGACGGCTCAACTAGCAGAATTTCAAGGATTTCTAGGACGTATGCCAATTGACGATCCTCCTAGGGGATATACTGAAAAAATTCATCGCAACTCTCATTGGTTCCAAGGATTAGCAGGCCCATTGGCAGACGTAGACTTTATCTTCAAGGCCAATTTGGCATTTGATCACCGCACATGGAGCAAGTACCAATTTTTTTCAAGAGAGTTCGAAGGACTACAAAACACAGAAGACTTAACGCATGTTTGGGAACGAGCAGGCTTCACAGAGTATTTCAGTGATCCTTTGCCTAAACCGGATTTCTACAGATGCTTCTACTTGGTGACAACATTGACGGCATCTGAAAACAAGGATTTTCCAGGCACCTTTATTTTGCCATCCTTAGTGAACGACCCACCCTTTAAGAAGTTTTATCTTTCCAAAGACCTGATTAGAGCTTCCATCAAGATCCGTGGAACGCATACTCCGATAGAGCGAGAAAGGCTAATTCCAGAACCTATGAAACGTGGGGATGTTACTAAATGGGAAGATATTTCTGCTATCACACTTGAGGTATCTAAGCCATTGAGGATATGCATGCAGCATTTTGCTTTCCCCGCTCAGGATAGACTCACCATGCCCCACAAGCGTATCTGGTTTGGTCTATATTTAGCATGTACTGGACCTCAAACGGTAGACCTAGCAAGCTGGATAATTGATCAGTTGTACCTAGCACAACATAGATGGGAAAGAAATAAGGTAATCAATGGATGTTGCGCTCTTACAAGGATTGTATATATGTGTTTGGCATAGGACTTGCCCATAGAGTGTGCAATGACAAGCGAGGAGTTGAAAGCATTCAAGGGGACAACAAAGAAAGCTAGGAAGGCTAGTAAAAGACGAGCAGGAAAGCGTATGAGAGGTACTATTCCCTGCCTACAGGTTCCAGAATCACCATCACCGCAACCCTCCCCAGAACAGTCTCCTACAGAAGCCCCTACTCCTGTACAACCTATTCGCATACGATTATCTCGATCGGTTGTTACAGAAGGCACTACTAGTGCGGTTACCTCACAGGCAACATCAGTTCAGGAACCTACAACCACTACAGCAGATGCTCCCCCCAGTATTGGTGTGGAAGCATTTTCTTTTCTGATACCCAACTTGGAAGCAAAACCCATAGATACAACATTTGATTTCGAAATGCAAGATGCTTTCTCAAACAAATTTCAGTTTTCTGAAGGTCAGATCTTTTCTCAAGAATATGAACGTCCAAGCTACCCGACCACTCCCCCAGATCAACAACAAGGACAAGTAGTATCCAACTCGGATGGAGAACGAACAGAGACAGATGAAGATGAGGGCAATGATGAAGCCAGCCAAGGCACTCATGACTCCCAAGAACATGTGCAGACAGACGAACAAGGACAACAAACCGGCACGAGCACACATGAAGAAGAAACATTTGAAGCAGCAGCTTATACGCTGGCTATCAAAAAGTTATATCGTACTATGGAAAAAGTTTGGGCGTGTAAAAAGTTAACTGAGGAAGAGAGCCAAGCACTCATAGAACAAGAACTCGTCACAGGCAGTTTCGAAGAAGTGTACATCAAAGGCTTCAGGGAACTTGTTAAATCAGTAGGATCTAATGAAGCATTAAGATATTTGCAGAGGAAGCCGTTACCGCAATATGACCCCCGACGAGTACGACTACTATCAAAACCAGGTGAATACATTCACGTACCCACAGGTGCTCAATCTTCAGAACAGGCCAGGGAAGCACGACTGATTCCTGAATGATCTGAGGCTGAAGAAGCTATCCTCGTCGACTCCCCGCCCCACACTACTACTGTACATACCACCATTGTGGCCGAAGCACCTGCCACTCCAACCGCTCCTCTTTCACCTTCCGTCCATCCAGTCTTCCCCCATGCACCCTCCTTCTCCCAGAACATACACCTCCTTCCACGGCGAAGTAACATAAGCCTTCCTTACTTCCATTCATCCCACAATTCCTGCACCCACTCAACCTAGTCTATCCCCTAGGACTTCTACGTTTCTATCCAGTCCATTTTACCCTCCATCCTTCCCATCCTTCCCCACACCTCCACGACCCTTATTTCCCTTTCCACCTCCAATAACCTTCTCCCCAATCTCACCCCCTCGACCGACCGTAATTCCTCTTTCCCCTGTCCACCAAGGAGTACACGAGAACCCCTTTGTAAATTACTCTTCAACTTTTGTAAATCCTGTATTTACACCCACACAAGCACCCACGATCACTCCACTATTCACAGTCACCGCACTTGACACTACGTCCAATGACATGGATATCTCACCACCCACCGCACCACAACTCACTTCATTCATGACACAATCATATTTAGGCACTTCACTTTTTTCCACAATAACCACGACATCCACTTTCCCAACCCATTCCCCATTCCCTTTGCATCTACACCCATTGCATCTTCACTTAGCACATCGTTAATATTATCTCCCACTGTAGATACTGCATTTCGACAGATGTTCACCTGCATGACTCAAGTAAGAGATGAGTTCACATCTCTAGGAACTAATTATCAGCAACTCCAGAAGACAACCAATGATCTACAGTCGCAGCTCAATTCACTGACCATCGAGAATGCCTCATTGAACACCCGCTACCAAGAGTTACGTGACGCTTATCATAAACTAGAACTAGAAAGTGAAGAAAAGACCAAAGAGGCCATCACAGATATTGATAATTTGTTAAGGGCTCAGACGATTCGCAATGCGACACTCACTAGGAACATGGGCTTACTCAGACGACACTTGGCAGCAGCAAAAGAAGTAAATCAGCGCTTACAAGAACAAAACAGAGAGAATTTAGAAGCTGCCCTAGATCAACCCGACCAACCATTAAGCCCAAGTCGCTTTAAAGCCGTGCCCTCAGAATCTATGAAAATGTTACTAGATGATCACATCAGATTGTTAGATGAATATGACAACATGAACGAGCAGTTCCAGAAGCTCAAGGAAGAACACAAGATATTGCAGTTAAGAGCACCTGTACACCAAGGACCACCAGCTCCTGCGGACCCATCTCCTGACATCCTAGAGGAACTCAACGCATTACGGGCCCAGGTAATCACTCTTCAATCGCAGATAGCAGTCTATGAAGCACCCCCAAGGCCAGACTCCCCACTGGAACTACCACCAGAGGAAGAAACAGTGACTATTCCGGTGGAGGAAACTTTTGAAGAAGCTTATGAACCTCAACCCATCCCAGGCGGACGAGTCACGGCCGAAAGCCAGACGACTTTCGAGCTTCCAACTCCCGCATGGATGAAGACGATAGAAGAACTTGGAACCATCCACTCAGCACGGGTAGAGGCGCAGTTACACGCCATGGCAATGATTGAAGAAAGAATTTTACAGTCCCCTTATTTTGCTCATTTGGCCCCTCACATATACATCTCTGGGCATGAGCTACAGTATAAAACCTATTTCATGTTAATGGCAGAATATCAGTTAGCCATAGATAAAGAAACAGGCAAGAAACCCTCTCACGCTACTCAGTTTGAGCCTGGAGATTTGCCAACAGATGCGCAGTGCAGAGAAATCTATCAACCAGATTGGCACAAGGATCTCTTACAGAATTATCCAGAGATGATGAGTACTTGGGTTAAGGCACCTCTACACTTAAAATACAACCCATGTTGGGGACCAGTGCCACATCACCGCTCCTGGAAGGCATTCGCTATTAAAGTACAGAACAACAAGTAATGCTAGGATTGGTTAAATCACCCGTACTTCACTCCACCCACCGGACCACCTACAATCGGATACATGATGGCAACGATTCACCACTGGATCCCTCGCTTAAAATATATGGATGATATAGCAGCGCACATGACTGTCAAAATTTTTGACATGATGCAGATGGTTTTCAAAGTCTTCCGTCGCGTCAAGGTACCCCATGTGAACACCCCGGGTTTCGAGCACGGCAATCTAGATCTTGCATATGATATGAGTATAATGCCATTACTCCGGGTGTGTTATGCCTGGCATTGTAGAATCAAGTACTTACCGGCATGCTATAAGCAAACTTTCGAAGAAATGTTCACAACCGGTTTTTGGGAATATCACTTAGAAGTGTTCATCAGCAGGCCTACACACCTCTTACAATTATTTGCCTGTGAACAGATGGTATATTCCACACACTATCGACTCCCGCCATTAGATGAACAGCAGCCAATTGATTGGGAGAAACTCGAGGCAGATCTGGCCCGAGGCATTCGAATATCAGAGCATACCCTCGCTCAAGACCTCCTACAGAACTACATCCGACAGACCGCACAACAAGGTTCTGTCGAGGATGACAGAAGCAAGAGGGAGGGGGGTGTTGGCAACAACCAGAGGCATAGAAGACGCGGAAGCATGTAAAGACAGAGTAGGGAGTTAGTCGAGTCATTTTTCAAAGAATTATATTTTATAAATACTTCTCAAAACCTCCAATAGTGATTTTCATCACTTTTGTAACATATGTGATATAGAAAAAACCTTTTTGTAATCTATAGCTCCATTTTGTGCAAGCCAAGGAGTCCTCAAGCTTGAGGAGCTTAGGTAGAATGAGTGTACCAATTTTGGTTATTTTTAGACACCGTTTACCCTTTCAAATAGCATCTATGACCTATTTTTTAACTATGCCGGTCACTAAATGTGAAACCGGTCAAAACTAATCTAGAATCTATAAAAAGAGCTAGAGAGCTCATTTTTGAGGTTGGTTAGTGTGAGCTTAGAGCTATTTTGAGCTTGTAATTGAGATCTTGAGCAATAGAGTTGATTTCCTACCTTCCATTGTGTCTTGCTTGTCTCTTTGTTGTGCGTGTGTATGTGTATGTGCATGTCTATGCTTCTCACCTTCACTCTCACTACATCTCATGTTCACAATCTTCATACTACTCCTATCTCTTTTGCGGATTGATATTAAGGAGGTGAAGCTTATTAACGTGGTTCTCACCATTGTGCTAGAGCAATAGGCCCTCAAAGCTTCATTCTTTGTTTTCAAAGTCTATTTTTGAAGCATGTTTGGGGTGATTTTTGGAGCCATTTTGGAGTATTTTCGTGCATAGTTCTCTTCACAGAGGTCCAAGAACATCAAGAAGAGTGTTCATTGTACTTCTTTGACAACGAATGTTCATCTTTTGGGGCTATGTTTTCAGCCACATTAGTTTCTTGAAAGGTTTTAGTTGTGGTGTGAGCAGCCACTGCAGGTCTATGCAAGTTTTTGAGCCTAAAGAAAAGAGTTGACAGACACTTGTAGGTGTTGTTGGCCAGTGTTTGGGAAGTGAATTCAGCCTTTTAGTGCCATTTTATTGCATATATTGAGCACATGCACACTATGTATGCTTCTGTAGATACCTCTTATGTACATCCATGTGGTCATTGATATATGGTTATGTTTTTGCATAAAGCCTTTTACGTTTGATGGTGAGGTTTTCTTAAGTAGGAGACACCCAGATGTCGAGGTCTCTTCGGTGATGCAGGTGGAAGACTTACCCAACCTCGCTGTAGGAGATGTATGATAGTTGTTCACAGGTGCTCGATAAGCCTAGTTGGCTTCTTTTGGGTAATTGATTATATGCAATGGAATCAGTGATTCACTATGCAGGTAAACATGTTAGTGCTTGTAGTTTTATGATATTTTGACACTGGTCATATGCACATTTTTTAAAGGATAATCTGGAAATTTTCCAAATTTTTGGTTTTTTCAACTATACAATGGTCAATTTAGGGTCTGGTGGAGAGAGGAAGTTACTCGTCTTCCAACCCAAAAATATGTCGAAAGATCATATGGTCAGAGTGAGAATGACAAAATACTAACACCATCACTTACATTCATTCAAAGGTTCACCTTGGAACCAAGTTCGACAGAACTTGCAGATTTCACGCATGCAGAGGCAGGACCTTATTCAAGGGAGAGGGAGGAAGTGGGGAGTTAACTCCTTACCTACTCTCTCCCATGCAACGACCCTAAAAAAAAGAATTTGACCAAACCAGTCTTTAGATGTTCTTCACTAAAAACTTAATTCCAAAGCGGCCACGACACAAGTATTACGATGCTAGTTCCGTGAAAATTGAAGTTCATATTTCGAAAATGAAGAGAGGGAAGGAGAAGAAAGTATAATACCCATCCCACAATTCAAAGCAATCATTTCAAGTAAAAGATGACAGAGGTAGAAAGTGATGACAAAGGTGTATGTGAGTGTGTATATGTATGGGAGTGTGTGTGAGAGAGAGAAGGGGGTTAGGGGGTGTTTTTGTGCAAAAACTAAAGTAGACTAAAACTACCCTACAAAAACAAGGAAATGGGGAGCTAATGGTCCAATGGAAAGGTGAAAAAGTCATGCCAACACACATAACCTAAGAGTATAAGCAAAAAAGTTGCAAATCAATATCTTACCACATGCTCTTGAGCACTCCAAGTGATGAAAGACCGTTCTCCCTGGCAATCGCGCCAAATTTGTTGTTGTAGTATGCCCTTGGGAAGCCTAAACCCACACCACCTTGCATGGAAGCAAGAAGGAAAACTCAAGAAGGACTCTCCTTTCATCCACCCCAACCTCCAACATGTTCAAGGATCCTAGTCACATATGTAAAATACAAGAAAGTTGCAACACTCTACTTACACACATAGGAAATGCTAGCATGCACACACACCTCACTCTCTCACACTCTAAGACTAAATACATATATGCACAGTCTTCAGAGAAAAGAGAGTTCTTCCATTCAAAGGATATATACATGAGAGCATGTCAAACCAAATGCTCTCCCTTTACAAAAATGAACGTCTATATATAGGCTAAGCACAATTCCCCATGTGTTCTTTTGAAAAGTCAAAAAGAGAACATGTGCTCATATCTTTCTAAATCCTTCAAATATTCCTTCTAACAACCCACTCCAAGGAAATAAAGGCATGGGGAATTCTATTACGTGGGACTTTATATATGTGTGCAAAAAGGACTTTTATTGCGGAGGCTTCAATACCATAGCCTAAGGGAAATATCAAAAAGAGCTTAGGAGAGTGTTCATATGGGCACAACTTCTAAATACAAGAAAAGGGTATTTTTATGAGTACTATAGGGTGCCATTACATAAGAGAAATTATGGGCACCCCTAATAACCCAACACTCATTCTCATCACAAAGACTAGAGGCAGCCATAGCATAGCAATTTGATGCAAAAGAAGCACTATGAGAGCCAGAACGAGTACGATATGATAGAGGTGCATCTAATTTGTTATCACACAAAGTCTGCACCAACCTTTTTGGCATAGTTTTTGCCTCCTCAACGTCAGCTCTCTCATCAACAAGTGCATCATGTAAATCTGCATAAAAAATGGAATGATCTATATCATCACATGAAACCTGTGAAGGCTGAGAACTTGTCTAATTAGGACCAACACTAGACTATCCACCTATAAAAAGAGGCAGCAAAGTGACATACATGTCTTTGGAGGTAACACATGTCTCCTTACTACATGAAAGTATTCGCTGAATAGCATCTTCCACAAAAACAACATCACGGCGAACCAAAATACGTTTAGTCTATAGGTGATAGAGGATATTCTTTGCTTTCAAAAGTGTACTCAACAAAAATACATTTCACTGCTTTATCATCCAATTTCCCATGTTGTCGTTCAGGCACTAATGCATATGCCAAACAACCAAAAACATGCAGGTGAGCAACAGATGGCTTGCAACCATGCCAAGCCTCATATGGAGTGATAGACTGCAATTCTTTAGTGGGACATCTGTTAAGTACATATGCTACACACATAACTCTTCCATTCAGCAAATCCATTCTGTTGAGGTGTATACGGCATTGTACACTGATGTTTTATGCCATGTTCAGCCAGAAATGTATTAAAATCAGAAGACATATATTCCCCCCCTCAATCAAAACAGAGGGTGCCTATTTAACATGCTGATAGATTTTCAACCAGAACTAGAAATTGTTTGAAGCACATAAACACTTTGAACTTTTCTTTGAATGGATATACCCATGCATGCTTGGAAAAATCATTGACGAAAGTCATGAAGTAAAGATAGTTTCCAAAAGAGTGTGTCTGCATAGGACCACATACATCACTATGAACAAGCTACAATTTTTTAGTAGCTTGAACTGAACCATGTTCTAGGAATGAGGAACATTGCATTTTGCCCAAAATATAGCCTTCACAAACATGTTTACCAGGTGCCTCAAGTTTGGACAGAGAGGACACTATTTCAAATTTCTATAGGCATAGCAAACTAGCAAAATTCAGCTGACTAAAGCATGCATGCCAAAGCTTTGCATCTGACATAGCCTGAGAATCATGTATTGCACATGCTAAATCATTCATAGATTTTTCAGAGTGTATGAGCTTATACAGCCCATGACATAAAATGCCAGAAGCAATAATGACATCACATTTGACAGATCATCACTTGTACATTTGTCATCAAAAAATTTCACAACCAATCCAATCTTGGATAAAGCTAAAACTTATAATAGATTCTTCTTGATCCCTGGCACAAATAAAGCATCAGACAATGTAAAAGAAATACCATTAATAGTAGTTAGAATGATCTTATCAACTCCCATGACAGGATAAGAGGAGTTGTTGGTGCATGTGATAGTATTCCCTATAGGGGCATGCTCGATTGAAGTGAAGAAACCATGCTACGAGGTAATATGTTTGGTTGCCCCACTATCAAAGTACCGAACATTTGAGTCTACTGCAGACATACACTATTCATGAGAAGATGGGTCATAACTACAAACAGTGGTAAATGCCCATTCTTCATTCTGCACAAGAGTACTAGACTCCATTTTGAGTGTAGAGGCCTCTGCAACAACCATTCTAACCTCTTTCTTCCTTGCCTCTTTAGCAGCTAGTTTTGGACAACTCTTTATGACATGATCATTTCCTTTACATTATTTGCAAAACAATTTCTGCTTTTCTATTTTCTTCTCATCTCTGTCATCCTTCTTTGATTGTGCAAAATAAGAAGATTTCTGCTTCTTGGTAGAAGAGCTCCATTTACCTTTGCCCTTCTCACTAGCCAAGAAATCTTGATCGGCAACATGCATAATGGACCTGTTCTGCTTAGACTGATCTTCCTGCAACAAAAGAGAGACTTACTCCTCAAATGTTAAGGCATTTGGATTGCCTTTCATCATCAAACAAAGAGTAGAAGCAAAACTCTTATATGAATTGGGAAGACCATTCAGAACAATCTACACAAGTGAACTGTAAGGCAAGACTTCATCAGCAAAAATCAACTGTTCCTTCAAATCTTTGATCTTTGTCAAAAAATTGTCCATGTAAACTCCTTCATTCATGTGCTCACTCTCCAACTATTTTTGGAGGTAAGCAACATGAGCCTCATTCCTTGCCTAATATAAAGTGGTAAGTGTATCCCAACTTAGTTGTTCTACATGAGTGAATATGAGGAATAATGGCATGTTTCACAGACAAGGCTATCAATGCATGTGTTTGAGCATCTCTTCCATCCCAACAAATTTGCTCTATAGTAGGTGCAGCAGGAACTGCACCACGAACAGGAACATGAAGAATATCGTCATCTTCAACATCATCTGCATCACCTTCAGCAACTATGTTCGTAGGTGTAATAGGATGTTTTTCAACACCCTACACAATGTTCCATAGTCCTTTTGCAACCAATACATGACACATCATATAATCCCATAATGTGTAATTGGTACCGTCCAACTTATCCTCAACAGCCAACATACGGAATACATCACTGCTTTTAGCCATGGCCACTGACTAAAATACCTTGATGCAAAAAAATGATTGTATTACAAAAAGTTGAATAGAACTACCCTTTGAGATGCTTATATTGGCGAACCAAAACTTGTATATATCTTTGGCACAAAAAGACAAAATTGCCTACACAAGCACTACGATACTACGTTCAGAGGCCGAAACGAGCTCAGATCGCAATTTCGGCACCCTAGAGTGAAGGTGCTTTGAGGTCCTAATCAACCTGAGTATGCTCATTGAATTTCATGCGATTTTGAGACTATGATCGAAGGGGTGTCAACGACACCCTATACGAAGGGAAAACGTAATCTAATGCCAATTGTTGGAGTTTGAGGTCTACAAAAGCACATGAACAACATAAGGAAGAAGAAGAAGCTTGGAGCACAAGAGACAATACTCAATGTATTACCACTAGAATGTACAAAGATAAGTGAATCATTAGGGTTATAGGCATATATACAAGTCGGGGGAAAAATCCTCCTAAAGAGGGAAAAAAGTGCTCGGGTGGTCCTAGTGTGTTCACATAGATCACTACCTAAATATATCAAAATTTTGTTGATATCAATCATATGACTTAAGTACCATTAGCTATGGTTTGAGGCTTACTTAGGAACTACATAGCTTATCTTTCACATTCTACTCCTATCTATCTTGATGGAGTGTTTATTCCTCAACCTTTAGGTAGGTTATAAACAATGTACATGATTGCTTCTTAATTTGGATAATTACTATCACTTCCAAATTTTAATTATGGTTTACTTGAAAATCCTTTTGAAAGTTTATTCTAAAGGTTATAGGCATACATACAAGCTAGGGTGAAAAACCTCCTAAAGAGGGGAAAAAGTACCCGGATGGTCCTAAGTGTTTCACACACATTAGTAGCAAAATATATCAACAAATCCCCCCTAAGAGCGATGCAGTGAAAAAGGAGTTGGCACTCATGTATAAGGAAGTTCCAAGCTATGTGGAAAGAGATCAATCCACAAAAGAAAGTAAGCCCAAAGATTTGTAGAAATTTCAAAATTCTCTCGAGGCAGAGTCTTTGTGAAAAGATTTGTTGTGTTATATTGTGTGGGCACACATGCCGAATTGATCTCTCTAGTAGAGAATCTCTCCTTGACATAATAACGCACCTCAATGTGCTTTGTGCAAGCATGGAGTACAGGGTTCCTCGCAACTACGAATGCAGTCAGACTATCAGTGAAGATGGTGGTGGATGAAGATTGACCAAAACCCAAATCAGCCAAAAGGTGTATGAGCCACACACACTCAACAGTCATTTTGAAAGGTGTCTTATACTCAACCTCACAACTAGAAGTGGCCACAATAGACTGCTTCTTGCTCAACTAAGATATGCATGAGCTACCAAGCATGAAGTAAAAACCACTAGTGGACATAGGAGTGTCATAGAAACCAACCCATTTTGAGTCTAAAAAAGCATGTAAATATGGCAGTAGTGATCCCCCCTAGGATCAAACAATCCAAGTAGTCGGCTACCACTCAAGTAGTGAAAGATGTGTTTGACTACCTGCCAATTCTTAACACTTGGGCAATGCATAAACCTGCTCATCTAAGAGATTGAAACCTGGGCAATGCATAAACGTGAAAAATGAATATTAGGCTGAGGTATGCATAATTAAATCAAGCATCCAATAGCTTGTTGATAGACAACAACATCAAATGCATCTCTAGCATCATGAAGACTCAACTGCAAAACTTTTTCCATAGGAGTGGCAATAGGTTTACAATCTTCAAGGCCAAAATTCAGCAATAATGTGTCAATCTATTTTTTAACGCAAATCTATTCCCCCATAAACTTGCATGAATGGAATGCCGAGATAATGATGCAAATGCCCCAAATTTGAGATCTCAAAAGAGGCATGCAAATCAATAATTTAGCAATATGCTTCTCATTAGGACTAGTGAGTAGCATGTCATCAACATACACAAATATGATCAGAAGCACATCATTTGCATGCTTAACATATAAGGTTCTCTTAGTTGGACTGTTTTCAAAACTGTGCAATCAAGCAGACATGTATCTTTTCATACCAAGCACATGGTACTTCAAACCATATAATGTCTTTTTCAACCTACACACTTTGTTTTCATGCAGTTTTTGCAAAAAACAATAGAGCTAAAATACATACTCTTCTTCATGTAAGTCACCATCCAAAAATGCACTTTTAATGTCCAATTAATGTACATTCCAACCATGATGAGCTGCAAGTGCACAAATGCTACAAACGGTAGTCCTTTGGCATGTGATTACAAAGTCTCATAGAAATCAATGCCTCTTTCTTGAGCATAACATTTTGCAACAAGTCTAGCCTTATACCTATCCATTGCTCCATCAGGCTTACACTTCATCTTGTATACCCATCTAGTGCCAATGGCTTTTTTGTGAGGAGGCAAATCACATAAAGACCAGACACCATTCTTCATTATAGCATCATATTCTAATTGCATAGAAGCCATCCAAATTTCCAAATTTTGTGCTTCATCAAACAAAATAGCGTCATTCTTATCATAAAGACTAGAGGCACCCATTGCATAGCAATCTGATGCAAAAAAGCACTATGAGAGCCTAAATAAATACAATATGGTAGTGATGCATCTAATTTGCTATCTCTCAAAGTTAGCAACAACCATTTTGGCATAGTTTTTGTCTCCTCTATATCAACCATCTCATCAACAACTGTATCATGTAAATTTGCATCATAAATGGAATGATATGCATCACCACGTGAAACCTGTAAAGGCTACAAAATTGCCTCATTTCGACCAGCACTTCACTATCCATTTGTAAAAAGAAGAAGCAAAGTGTTATACAGATCTTTAGAGCTAACTGATGCCTCCTTTGTACATGGAAGTAATGGCTAAATTACATCTTCCACAAAAACAACATCATGGCTAACCAAAATGTGGTTAGTATATGGATGATACAGATGACAACCTTTGCTTTCAGAGCTATACAGAACAAGAAAACATTTCACTTCTTTATCATCCAATTTCTTGTGTTGTTGTTCAAGCACTAATGCATCTGTCAGATAACCAAAGACATGAAGATGAGCAACAGATGGTTTGAGACCATGCCAAGACTCATATGGAGTGATAGATTGCAATGCTTTGGTGGGACACCTATTAAGTACATATGCTACACACATAGCAACCTTAAGCTAGAAGCTATGTGGTAAAGCCAGAATTTTGACCATACACCTTGCCATCTCTATGAGAGAACTATTCTTTGTTTCAGCAATTCCATCTCTTAAGGTGTATATGGAATTGTACATTGATGTTTAATCTCACGTTCAACGATAAACGCATTAAAATTAGAAGACATGTATTCTGCCTAAGATCAAAATGGAGGGTGACCAATTTACATGCTGATATATTTTCAGCCAAAACCAAAAACTTTTTGAACCACATAAGTGCTTCAGAATTTGCTTTCAATGGATACACCCATGCATGCTTGGAAAAATCATCAATAAAAGTCACAAAGTGAAGGTAGTTCCCAAAAGAACGTGTGTGCATAGGACCACAGACATCATTGTGAACAAGTTGCAATTTATGAGAAGCTTGAACTCAACCATCTTTAGGGAAGGAAGAATGCTACATTTTTCCCAAAATACAACCTTCATAGACATGTTTACAAGGTGCCTCAAATTTGGGCAAAGAGGACACTGTTGAATATTTTTGCAGGTGTAGCAAACTAGCATAATTTAGATGACCAAAGCATGCATGCCAAAGCTTTGCATTTGAGATAGAAAAAGAATCTTGTACTACACATGATGAATCATTCACAAATTTATCATAGTCTATGAGCTTATACAACCCACGATATAAAATGTCAGAAGCAATAATGATATCGCCATTTGAAAGATCATGAACTGTACACTTTTCATCAACGAGTTTGACAACCACATCAATCTTGGATAATGTTGAAACTAGCAATACATTTTTCTTGATCCCTAGCATAAACAAAGCATTTGACAATGTAAAAGAAGTACCATGAGCAGTAGTCAAAATGATCTTACCAACTCCCATTACATGATAAGAGGAGTCATTAGCACATGTGAGAGTATTCCTTGACAGGGAAGGCTCAAGTGAACTAAAGAAACTACATTGTGAGGTTATATGTTTGGTTGCCCCATTATCAAAGTAAACATTTGAGTCTACTATAGACATACACTGCTCATGAGAAGATGGTTCATAGCTGCAAACAATAGTAAATGCCCATTCTTCATTCTACAAAAGATTAGTAGACTATGTTTTTTGGTGTAGAGACCTCTGCAACAACCATTCCATGCTCTTTCTTCTTTGCCTCTTTTGCAGCTAGTTTTGGACAAAACTTTATGACATGATCATTTCCTTTATAGTATTTGCAAAACTTTTTTTTTTTCTGTTTTCTTCTCATCTTTTTCTTCCTTCTTTGACTGTGCACCATTACCAGATTTTTGCTAACTAGTAGATGAGCTCCATTTACTTTTGCCCTTCTGACTAGCTAAGAAGTTTGATCTACAACATGCATAATGGACATGTTCTGCCTGGATTGATCTTCTTGCAACAAAATAGAGACTAACTCCTCAAATGTTAAGGCATTTGGATTGCCTTGGTGGTGAAAATGTAGAAGCCTTCACATTTGGCTTAGCATGGAAAACATTGTGTGGAGGCACTTGATAATATATCTGAAACTTAGCTTGTAACTATTTGATCATTTACCATTGTAAAGGATTAAGTCCTTGAAGAATCTTGTAAAAGCCTATTCATGGAGTTAAGAAGAACAATAGCTACGACTCTCAAATGAGAGAATAACTCCTAAATAAATGGAGTCACTTTATAGTTGGAGCCAAGTTTGAATTCAAATTCAAACTTAGAAGAAAACTCCTATAAAAAGCCTTTGTAAATCTTGTGGCTGTGTGGGCTCATTTTAAAGCTCTCTTATTGATCATTTGTAGAAGTTGAGTGCTCACACCATAGCTCATTCAATCCACCATCATTGAGAATCATTACAATGACAATGATCTTGTATAATCATGTGTTATAGTACATATAGCTCATTGCACATCGATGTCTACTTCTCTACTATGACTACTCAAAATAGTCAACTTTCTCTGATCATATCTCAGTGAATTTGCAATTTTTATAATCGTTGGCTTTTTGGAACCAGCTTAAAGTCTAGTTTGTGCTGTCAAAATCTCAAGGCATTTGGTTCATCCATCTAGGAGAAATTGTCGTCGAAGTGCTCACTAGACATTTACTGGTTAGTCCCCTAAAAAGTCGGCGGTAAACTTTGGATTGCTAAACTTATTTCTCAGAGCATAGTTTATAATTTTAGATGATTCCACTTTTAATCATTAGCTATCTAAGCTAATTGAATACCCTCAAAAGTAATTTCATCAACTGTTACTGTACTGTGAGCTATGAGCAAAAGAATTGGCAAGTGTATGGACTAAAATAGCAAGTTTTGTGACACTAGCCAATCTTGAAGTAAGATAGAGTATCCCAAGTCTCTTGGGAAGTTTTGCAATTCCTAATATGAGGAAGAAGGAAGTAAAAAATAGAGTTAAGTAGATATGAACTGGCTAAAGCATCTTTGGCACACCATGAGTGAGTCTTTCTTGCTCCTCTCTTGTAGGTTGATCTTTGCTTCTGAATATGGGCATCTCCTCATCTCCTGATATGTATCCATAGAGACTCCTTCCTTGTAGATAGGTCTTCATCCTCAAGGACCATGCTGGATAGATATTCCTCTCCAATTTATCAACGAAAGAAGGAAAACCATCTCCCATTTTACCTCAACTTGCTCTGATACCATTGTTGGGAGAGATGGAGGAATATCTCAAGGAAGTGAGGTGGTACTGCTAAAACCTGCTTTGTACCTGCCCTAATACACTTCAAAGTTTTATAGTAGGCCATTTTAGCTTGAAAATGACACCAATAAAGTACCTATGTGCTTTGAGTTGATTCTTGAAACAATTGAATCAAAAATATTTTTCCTCCAATACAAGAGCTAGGAAAAATCAATTGTGGATGGAGTTTACTACTCAAAGGAAGCAACCTAAGCAGAATGTTTCAGAGTTTGTGACTAAAGTGAAAGATGTAGCTGATCAATTGGCAAGCATAGAGGAGGAGATTGAAGAAGAGAAAATAGTGAGACAAGTAATCAATGACATCAAGGCAGATGATAAGTGGGAATCTTTAACAACTACAATGGATCTTTATATGGATATCCAAATCCGTGATCTAACCACTCTCATGGGGGAACTCTTCACCCATGAGGCCAAGCTCAACAAAAATGGCAAACCATCAAGAAGTAACAATTCTTCTACCCTCTATACAGATAAAGGAAAGTCTAAGGATAAAGGAAAGAGCAAGAAAGTTGAAGATGAAGGTGATACTTCTCAAGCTAACTATGCAGGGAAAGGTAGGAATTCAAGAGGAAGGGGTAGATGAGGTAAGCAAGGTAGGGGGAGACCTTTCAATTCTTCCCATGCAATATATGTGGATTGTCTAATCATACACCATATGAGTGCTATAGGAATTTCAAGAACCAAAGAGGAAGAGGATTTCAAAGAGATGGCTACTCACAATCAAGAGGAAGATTCAACCATAATCAGGGATACAACCATGGCTACAACAACAATTATCAAGGAGGATACAAATCACAAAAAGACTTTAACAACTATATAGAGGATCAAGAGGATTCTCTTCTCATTATGACCATGACTTCAAAACAAGGTATGAATGATGAGCACCTCTTCTATATTGACTTAGGTTGTTCAAACCATGTAGCAGGCAATATAGCTCTCCTTTCTATCTTGAGGAGCCCAAGGGAAAGCACCAAGTGCAGAGAGGTGATGATACCAAGCATTCAGTTGTCAAGGTAAGAAATGTCAAAACTTCTTATGGGAATAGGAATCTATTGAGCAGAGTTTTTTATGTACCTACTATCACAAAGAATTTGATGAGTGTTGGACAGATAGTGGAAAAGGGTTTGCTGGTTAGGTTCAATAAATTTGGAGCTTTTGTGGAAGACCCCCAACATGGATTTAGGAGAATTTCAAAGCGAAAATAGGTAGATTTTTTACATTTGAGCTTGAAGACACTAGAAACATCACACTTTATACTTATAAGGATCAAACCTTATCTGAGTTAGAGATATGGCACAAAAGATTAGGGCACATTGGTGAGAGATCATTGAAGCAGATATGTAAAGATCCATGTGTACTTGGGATACCTAATGTATCCAAGCAACACACGATCTATAAATGTGGTGCATGTTAGTTTGGTAAATCACACAGGTTACCCTTCACAAAGAAAGGCTATATGCATGAGGATTATTTGGAACTTGTCGACACATGTGTGGGGACCAAGCAAGGACCCTTCAATTTTAGGTGCAAGGTACTATGTTCCATTTATTGATGATTTTCAATAGGTGGAATATCTTATTCATTTGTTTCAAGAAGTATATTGCACTTGTGGAAAATCAAACAGGAAAAAGCTTAACGAGGATAAGGTCAGATGGAGGAGGTGAGTACTTCTCAAATGAGTTTGATGCATTTTTGCAGGATAGAGGTATCAAAAGGGAGATCGCTACTAGATATACTCCTGAGAAAAATGGAGTATCAGAGAGGAGGAACAAATTGATTGTGGAAACAGCTAGATCTATGCTAAATGGAAAGAATTTGCCTAATTAATTGTGGTTAGAGAGTGTTTCTACTGCCACTTATCTTATTAACAGGTTACCCTCTAAGTCCCTTGATGGGATGACACCCTATGAAGCATGGCATAATAGGAGATCATCACTTGAACATTGCAGAATATTTGGTTGTGTTGCTTATGTACATGTTCCATCTCAAATCAGAGGTACGTTTGACCTTAAGGCAGAGAAATGCATCTTCATAGGGTATGATATAAATAAAAAAGGATACATGTTTTATAATCCATCCAAGAAAGGATTTATGGTCAGTAGAGATGTTGTGTTTGATGAAAATGATTCTTGGTTTGAAAGTGAATGCAGGAAGGTCAAATTGCCATATGACTTGGAAGAAGAATTTCCAAGCCTCACCAAGGAGGAGCCAATCACAATTGAAGACATCAAATCAGATGATGAGGACACCATCAACTTGGAAGAGTTCAAAGCATGGAAATCAAAAGGCAAGGTCAAAATGAAGAGGTTGGAGGACATACCTAAGTCATCCAACCAAGACTTAAGGAGATCACAAAGAGAGAGTAAGAAGCCAATCAGATATGGGTATGATACTTCATTAGTCACTAAGCATTCTATTTATCTTGCTAAGGATTCATCAATTGAAGAACCTTCTTCATATGAAGAAGAAAGTACCAAAGTAGAATGGAAGGAGGCTATGGATGAAGAAAAAGATGCACTCCAAGAGAATGACACTTGGGAGCTAGTACCCAAGAAAGCATCAATGAAGGTAATTGGTTCTAGATGGATTTACAAAATCAAAAGGAACTCAGATGGATCCATGAACATGTATAAAACTAGGCTTGTGGCTAAGGTTTTTGCACAAACCCAAAGAGTAGATTATGAATAAAATTTTTCACTTGTGGATAAGATGCCAACCATCAGAGTATTGGTAAGTGTAGCTGCATCTAGAAATTGGAATATGTACCAAGTAGATGTGAAAAATGCTTTTCTCAATGGGTGGATTTTAGAGGAGGTTTACATGTCTCAAGCTCCTGGCTATTAAGATCCAAACAAGGTAAATCATGTATGCAAATTGAAGAAATCTCTTTATGGTCTAAAGCAGGCACCTAGGGCATGGAACCATAGGTTAACAACCTATCTTGAAGACCAAGGATTCATGATGATCAAGGCATATTCTTCTCTGTTTGTCAAGAGGAGTAATTCAAAAATGATATATTTATGTGTATATGTGGATGACATCATTCTTACAGGTAGTGATGCCAATGGCATCAAACAAATAAAAAACTAGATGATGTAGGAGTTTAAGATCAGTGACCTAGGGTTTCTCAAATATTTTCTTGGACTTGAGTTAGTATACATTAACTCTAGAATTTACATCACTCAAAGGAAATATGTGCGAGACATGTTGAAGAAGTTCCACTTGAAGGATGCAAAAGTAGTTAGCACCCCTATGGACATAAATCATAAATTGAGTGCTCATGAAGGTGAGTTGCTTGAAGACATTGCAAGTTATCAAAGCATAGTTGGAAGTCTAAACTATGCAAAATTAACAAGGATTGACATATATTATGGAGTAAGTGTTCTGAACCAATTCATGCATAAACCTAGAGCACCTCACTTGGAAACTGCTAAAAGAATTTTGAAGTATCTCAAAGGTACTCAAAATCAAGGTCTTTGCTTCCCATACACATCAGATTTGGATATAAAGTTGTACTCAGATGCAGATTGGGCAAGATGTAAGGATGATAGAAGAAGTACTAACCTTATCCTCATCAGCGAAAATTCCATTCCTGGATATGATGTGTCCAGATTTTTCCTTCTCTCACCATAAAAACACATTTCTCAGGATTCAGGCAAATAGTTGAGCATCTTCGTGTATTTAAGGTTGGTCACTTGAACCCGCACTATGAATTGACAAATCATCCTCTTCCTTGTGTATGGGTTTCCATTGTAGCGGGGGTACATCCCTATATGAGAATGTGTGCAAATCGATCTTGGTAGTAGTCCCCTGATGTTGTAGGTATATAATGCGTCTTGTACTACCCTGAGTTGTCTCATGAACGGTCATCCTAATATCATTTCATAGTTATTTGCTTTTCCAAATTGACATACGGCTAGAGTGTGTTCAAATTCTACTCCGCAGGTAGTCAACTTACCCAGTATTCCTAGGGGTCTCTTTACATGGCCATTTGCTAATTGAAGCTTCATACATGTTGGTCACAGGGCTGGCTTTCCCCATTTCTCCTAAATTTCTTTGGTGGCTATGCCTACACCCGCTCCTGTGTCTAGTATGGATTTAGTCATGTATCCATTATATGTGATGGGTAAGCATGTGTTACCCTCATCTCCCTCACTTAATTCTCCAACTTTATCCACAAGTATTTGTATGGTAGAAGGGGTTTCAGTTTCTCTATTTTCCTTTTTATTCTCCTCATTTTCTAATTTCAACTATCCCGCCACCCATTTCCATAATTGCGGTTTGGCTCGTAGTAATTATTCCACGGTCAGCAAACATTGTACCTTGGTCTTTTTGAGTTCTGCTAAATTGTGAGAGGTCTCACTCGAAGACCCATTTTCCTTTCCTCGAATAGCAGGAGCATGAAAAACCATAGATCTTTTCTCGTATTCCCCCATGTAGTTCGGCAAGGTAGAAATGATGTGTCCTTCCTCCCTATTTCGATCTAACATAGAAACCTCTTCATATACTTCATCCAAATTTGGAGTTGGCTAGTTTTCTTCAATTTTTAATTCCTCAAAGGGTGTTCTTGAATTCCCATTCTTTTTCCAACGGCCTTCTTGAATCTTAGCCCACAAATCTTGTGGCCAATCAGCTTCTAGTTTAGGGATTATCGAAATTGATTTGCCATAAGTTTCCAGTGTTCTTCTTTACTGTCTTTCTCTTTAGGTGTAACTGTGGGTTTTAGCTTGTTTTCTTTCAAGCATTCCTTGAATTGATTCTCAGATATTCTTGTCTCTAGGAGGACTAGGATAGTCTTCTCTAGAGTGGCTTGGGCTACCTCTATGAGATTTCTGCATATCGCTAATCTCTCCTTCTCTAATTCCCCTTGTGGGTATAGTTTCTCATGCTGCTCTATGTTTGGTCCAGTCATGATTCTAGCCTGATAAGCTTTCAACCACATATCCAAGTCATCTGGTCTTGGATCTTCTAAGATTGATCCTGGTTTGTCTAGTTTCTATGTATGAGACTTAAGTGGTGTATTCTCTTGTATTTCCAGTTCCTTAGGTTTCTTATCGTTTTTTCCATCCTTCTTGTCCTCCTTAATTTTTCGTCCATTTATTTCTAAGTTTTCCCTTCTCGTTTTCCAACTTTGTGTTTTCTTTGATTGGCTACTCTCATGTGGATCTTATGAATCTTCCACTACCTGTATCTTGGGTTCTAAGTCCTTGTTCATCTCTTGTTCGGAGTCTAATCTCTTTCTCTCTTGTCCTTTGGCTTGCGCTCGTGTGATGGCTTTTAATGGTATTGTGTACTCCTTATCACTTCATGATGATTCAATTACTTCGATTACATTGATTTGTGTTGTGTTATGAGTCTTATTGGGGTTCTTTGGACAATCTCTAAATAGATGTTCCATTGCAGTACCCTTCCCAAGTCCTAGGAGGTGGTGGGTTGTATGGCAGAGTGCATTCTCTTATGAAGTGATCGCCTCCGCATCTATAGCATAGTCCTTTTGGCATAGGTGGTCTAATGGGTGGTCTCATGGGTGTTGGTGCCTTAGGTGTGGTGTACATTAGGTTTGCATACTCTGGTCCATAAGCGTTGTCATATCCTTCATAACCATAGTATTGTGGGTCATAAGTTTGGTCATACTTCATCAGACTAGTGTCATAGGGGTAGTATACTCCTTGGGTTTGCTCGTATCCCTGATCCATTGTTTCTGTAATAGCTAAAGGTGTATCTAGTACTATGACTCTCTCCATGTTTTCCTTTGGTTGAGTATATTTAACTGGCACTATGTTCTGTGGAAGGGGTGGTTGTTGTCCTAATACTGGCTGTGGTTGTCCATATCCTCCCTGTTCATATGGTCTAGGTGCTCCTTGTGGGCCTGGATAGGGTTGTATCTTGGGATCTCTCTTCCTTGTTCTCTAGGAGGGTATCCATAAGGCCTATACTGAGGTTGATTCATGGGCCTTGACTGCCTGTTGAATGGGCAATTTTCAGTAGCATGGTTAGTGTATTTCTGCTCAATATTGCAGTACAGGTCGAGTCCTTGAGGTGGTTGCCTATTGTATGGGTAAGCTTGAGGCATGTATATTCCTCCTCTTGCACACATGTGAGATGGGTGATCTCCACCACATAGGCTGCATCTTTGTAGTATCGGCATTCTCATTGGTGGGTTCTAGTAATTTCTTTGTCCATGGACTCCTAACTTCTTGGCTACCAAATCTGCTAACTCCTCCACATTACTAGAATTAGTCATCACTGTACTCCTAGTGTCTTCTGATTTAGTGGAGTTTGGGGTACGTATGAGGTCATCAGCTAGGTTTTCTTCTAGGTCGATGCATTCTTGAAGACACTCGCTCAAGGTCTAGAGCCGTTTCACATAAAGTAGGGTTCTCAACGTTCCATTGGTTAGTCCATCCAAGAAAAATGATATCATTTTTTGTTGGGAGGGTCTTTTTGTGGTTGGGCATCTATCGACATATTTATTGAATCTTCGGGTCGCTATTTTTACAGTTTCAGTTGGGTTTTGTTTGAAACTATGGATTAAGGATGACGAGTTGTGTTTAATCCCTCTCTTGATGAATTCTCCAATGAACTCTTGGAAACATTGCTCAATATTCCGAATTTGATTTGGATCCAATGGTTGGAACCAAGCCAAAGCCATCCCTGTGAGGGTAAGTCCAAAGGATTCATACTGAACAAAGAATTCATCCACTTGTTTGGCTTGTAATACTTGCTTAACCTCTACTATGTGGTCGTATGGTTCTCTCGTTCCATCATGATTTCTCATGCATTTAGAATCTTGAATCGATCTGAGCCTTCTTATAGGTTCTGGTGGTCTGGGCATCACAGGGATTGCTGGTTGCACACCTAGCTGTGACCTCAGTCTAATGGGTGGACGGTTCATGGGGCCTATTCCTGGGTGGGTATGGTTGTGTGACTACACTCCTAGCATTGTAAATTGCACATGAGTCCAGTTGGGAACACTTCACTGGCTCGTTTGTTCTTACATCGTATTCTCCGTTCTTGCGTGAGTTCCAAAAGGATTGTGTGAGGTAGTTGCATGCTCTCGAGGAGGGAATACAAGCAACCTCATATACTTCAATTGAGATATATCAACTCCATATATTGGCCAGTACCTTCTTTGGTTTTGGTCTAGATAGGTGACTCTAGATTCATCTTCTAGAGCCTTTAATTCATAAATGGTAATTGGACTTACTTCTTGTCATGGGTGAATCTATCTACAATAGTAAGTCTGACCCGTGGATCAGGTATACATCCAACAAGTAGTCATCTTGAGGTATCAAATCCCCTCTCAAGACTTGAGTCACCACTGACTTACCTCTTGGTGTAGTCGCTAGCTCTTCAAGGTTAGGTCTCCGCGAGTTTCCTTGTCCCTCTAGTTCTCCTCTCTTGTTGATCTGATCTGGGTTTTGTGTCACTATGTAGATGTGACCTAATTTATCCATGTACACTCCTCTCTCGTACTTAAATGTGGGCCTGGGCACTATTGCTAATTTGGTAGAGTTTACCATTCTTGCAACGGACATATTCAAAACATCAAGATAAATAGGGATTCCTTGCCGATTTGTTGGCACATACTACAGAGAGGTGCGGTATTCACCCTCCACAGTTGACATAAAGTTCTCCCTGGGAACAGAACCATGCTTGTCCTCTGAGGCCATGGGCAGTTCCTCCTCTGAGTCACTAGAGTTGTCCATCTAGATCGAGTGATGGCTTGCTTGGGTTGCACTTCCTATCGATGAAATGACACTTCTCCGACTACTAAGCACCTGTCCTGATCTTAAGTTCATTCGCCCCTTTAAGCCTATATCTGCTCCTTACATTCCCTTAATTCACTCCTCAATCACTTCAAAATTTTCCCTCAAATAGCTTGAGTAGTTCTGTACAATACCACTCTTGGTGATACCACACAGACTATACGATACCAGACTTGGCATGATACGATACCAAAAGTCTTCGACGATATGATACCACTGAGTGGCACGATACGATACTCGAGGTGCAGGCAATACGATACCTCTACAGCCCCACGATACGATACCAAGGCAGTCGACGATATGATACTTGACCACTACACGATACGCTACCTTGTAGCCTCTATTATTAGTCTATTCCTTCTCTTTGCCACTCCGTTCTGTTCAGGAGTGTATCTTGTTGTAACCTCTCTCTTTATACCTCTTTCCTATAGGAATGAGTCAAATTCATGTGAGAAATACTCACCACCTCCATTAGATATGATCCTCTTCAAGCTTCTACCTATTTGGCTCTCAACCAATGCCAAATACTTCTTGAAACAAGTGAAGACTTCATCTTTATGCTTCATGAAGTAAAGAATTGTCAATATCTTATATTAATCTATGAATAAAACATAGTACCTTGATCCTGAGATTGATGGCTCTCTGTTAGGACCCCACACATCTGTGTGCATAAGCTCCAAGTAGTCTTCATACATGTATCCTTTTCTGTTGAATGGTTGCATGTGTGATTTGCCAAATTGGCATGATCCACATTTGTAAATCATGTGTTGCTTGGACACATTTGGAATGCCAAGCACACTCTGATCCCTACATATTTGCTTTAGTGTTCTTTCACGTATATGACCTAATGTCTTATCCCATATCTCTAGTTCAAATAGGGTTTTATCTTTGTAATTGAAGAGTGCAATGTTTCTTGTATCTTCAACTTCAAATGTAAAGATTCTACAAAATTTCTCACCTTTTGCAATCCTCTTGAAGCCTTGTTGAGGCTCCTCCACATATGCTCCATGCCTTGTGAATCTAACGTGTAAGCCCTTCTCAACAATCTGCCCAACACTGATTAGGTTTTTTGTTATGGTTGGCACATATAATTCCTTACTTAAAAGGTTCATATTACCATCAAATGCTTTAACATTCCAATCTTCTTAACAGAGTGCCTAGTATCATCACCTGTTTGAACTTCATGATTCCCTTTAGGTTCTTCAAGATCATATAGCAATGCTACATTTCCAGCCACATGATTGGAATGACCATAATCAATATAAAATAGATGCTCATCATCTTTACCTTGCTTGGATGTTATGTTCATGATCAATAGAGAATCCTCTTGGCCTTCAGTATAGTTGTTATAATCTCTTCTACCTCTAAAACCTCCTTGATAGTTGTTGTTGTATTGGTTGTAGTTGTGATGGTAATTGCTTCCTCCATTGTTGAACCTGCCTCTAGATTGTCCATAGCCTCTTTATGGAAGCCTCTTCCTCTCTGATTCCTTGTGTTCTTGAAACACTCATCTGTGGTGTGATTGGCCAAACCAAACATATTGCAAGGTGAAGAGTTGTATGATCTCCCCCTGCCTTGCTTTCCTGCTCTGCCTCTTCCTCTTCCCTTGTTAGAACTATGTTCTGAATGCTTTCTTCATTAAGTCTCGTGTGGTGAAATGGTTGCAAGTGAATTGACTAAACCATTTGTCTGCTAGTCCTTCTAATGTTGCAAGGAAAAGAATAAAAAATGTGTCTTCTCCATCAGACCCCTTGTTTTACATAAGGCTAAGAATCTCCTAATGTGCTCATCTGGGTCTTCTTGTGCTAGCCCTATGAAGGATGGAATTTGATATTCAATATAGAAAGTAAAGTTTCCAAATCTACCTGGGCTGGCATATTCTTTAATGATGATGTCGATGACAATGGACTAGTTGATCTTCGAATAACCTTCCTTCTTTTTTCTTTGCAAGGGACCCTCAAGCTTTGAGACTGGGTTGCGGTCATGAGCTGTTGATACTCCTCTTAGTTTAAGAGAATTCCAATGGAAGAAAGATTACCTCTTAAGTTAGTACGGTACTATCGGTACCATTGAACTCTTCTACACTTTGCAATTTGCTTCTCCTATGCTCAAATCTCCTTGTGGTCCCATCGTGCGTGCCAAATTTTGTTGGGGGATTCTTGTGTAGAAAGGGATTTGAGTGTTTGTGGGAGAAGCGAGAAAGATAAGAAGAAAGATACTGACACTGGAAGCTTCTATGGATTGATTATAAGGAGAAAAGTACAATGATGATGTACAGTACAATCCAAATGCTCTCTATGCAAAATCCCAAAGAGTGCACAATCAACAAAGTTACAAAATACCCAAGGTTCTTGTTGTTGCCGAGCTTCTCTATACGAGACCTCCACCTTCTCCAAGAGCTTGCACTTGTGCACACCTTACACTGAAGCCTCCATTAGGGGGAGGGATGGACACCTTCTGTCGATGCGCACACGGCTTCAGTGGGACCTTGTGACCTTTGATTGCATGGCTTAGTACTTCTTTGCACACTTCTAATTCACTCTTCTTGCACACCTTGCACTTCACTTCTCTGTGTCGCACACTCAGTGTATGTCTCTTGCTCTTCTCTCCCCTAGTGTAGACTATGCTCACCTTGGTTAGTCTAACCAAGAATAATGCCTTGCCTTGATTTGAGTGCCGATTCACGTATGCTTCTAACTGCTAGAGTATCTTGGTGCTCACTTTGATGTCCCACGATTGTCTCCAAAAGTGGGCAGCCAACGAATCCTTGTTTTGTCCTGTAGTGACTTTAGATTAAAACAAAAATTTTAATTGGGGGGCCATACTATCACTTCTGCGTATGCTTCCCCTTCACATACCTTCACTTTTTGCCTTTTAATTCTTCAAATGTGCACCTAAGAGAGGGTTCACCTGAACCTTCAAGTCACTTTAAAAACACTTTGAACCTTAGAGAAATTACAAAAAGACACTCTGCAGCCTGCAACCTACATCCAACTTCTGCAATTATAACCTTTGTGAATAATCAATTGTGCACTACCTGTGCACCTTGACACCCGAACTTTGAACACTTTGACTTTGCCCATGTTGACTTTGACCTTGAACATGTTGACTTTGATCGCTTTGACTTTGACCCTTTGACTTTGGTTGTGGTGGACTTTGACCGATATGACTTTTATGGGCTCAACAATCTTGTATAAGTAGTGGTTCTCCCTTTTGGATTTCCTCTATAACCATAGATAGGTTCCGGGCACCCATTAATTCTATGATTTCTTAACTCAGTTCAAACCTTGGGCATGTTCCTCTATTGGTTTCAACCATTGAGATGGAAAGACTATCAATTTGGAGTTGGACCCTTGATGAGAGTTTTCATAGCGAAATTGTAAAAAAGAGGTATCCAACATGACACCTCATTACTAATCCATAACTCCAAACAAATAATCACATGAGTTTCTGAGGTCAAAGCTTCCTAGAGGAAGCTAGTATATTGAGAGTAAAGTCTTGGGTGATATCAAGTCCAACTACTCAAATGGTTGTGAATGAAGAAGCAAAAGTAAATTATCAAAGAGAACAAAACAATAACTAAAGAGAACAAGGAAAAAATTCAAGAGCATATTGAAGAAGATATCACTTCCAAGTTGGAGCAAAAAAACAAGGTGAATGATGTACGAAACCCTACGGATGAATCATTCCTCTCGGAAGATATTATTAGAGTTAGAACTAATGAGTATTATAAAATGATGTAAGTTTTGTAATCCAAAAAATGGAAGAATATTGGCCTAATCATTTTAAGGATCAAATGCAAGAAGCTAGGCAGAAGAAAGAACATGAAAATCACCAAAGACCATCTACGAATGGAATGAACCAGCTTGGATCTAGTCAATTTGTTGGTTATCCAATCCAAAAAGACACATCAATCATAAACTTGACTAAAGATGCATAAATGTATTGAAAGAATTTCCATAATATACTAGAGAGTATGAGAATCAATCAATTGTCAAAATTCCACTTCAATTACAGGAGTTGCAACATTCATAACCAAAGTGTACTTTGATGTTAAAGGAACTATAACTTGCAAATCCACATCCATGGTAAAAAATAGCCAATATTATTGATGAAGACACTACTCAAGATAAAAAATAAGAAGATAAAGTTCTAAAAGATGGCTTGAGTGTATAACCGGTGCTAGTGGATAAGCTAAGATAATATAACAAAGGAGATGAAGGCAATACATGTCTATTGTTGCATTGGAAATTATGATTTTTTTTTGGTACATTAGTCAGCGGCGATTTGTGAAAAATGCAGCTATTCAGGATGTGATTTTGGGCATTACTTTAGAAAGGAAATTTCTGGTGTGATTGCATAAATGCATATGTGCACAGGTGAATGTGTTTGCATGACCATTTGCATGGGGAATCTACAAGCCCGAATGATGTATGGGAGCATCTTGAGTTTGATGTCTTGGTGATTATGAAAATGAGCATGAATGAATGTATGTATGTGTGCCATTGTGTATATATGGGCATTGTGTGCATGTGTATATGTAGGTATACAATGACTAATCATTTGTGTCTGTGCAATTAAGTGTGCATGCGAAGGTATCAATGAATTGTGAATGTTTGCATCCCGTATACATTGTGTGCATATTTATGTATGATTATTGCATACGTGATGTGTATGTGCTTTGCTTTGTGTACGCATGTATGTGAGTTTTGTGGTAACGTCTCCATTTGTGCATATGTATATATACGTGGTGTATGTGTGTTTGTGTACCATAGGTATAAATGCATGCATTTATATGCTCAGTTTTGCGTGTGTTGCCCTCAAAAGAAAACATTCCATGTTGTCTAACCATAATGGAGAAAGTAAGAAGGGAAATGTCCGCTCTGGCAATGGCTTATGATTGGTTCTTCAAGTTGTTCAACCAATAAAATAACATGAAAGTTTTGAAATCAAGGTCTACCACCGCTCTGTGTGAACTAAACCTTGCAGCACATGATGTGACTCAGCAAACTTGTGCCGCCCTGTCTGAACTCATCCTAAAAAGCATCAACAAAAGGGTGAGGAGATTACTTGCAGCTTCCAAGTTTTTTCTTTCTCCAAGCTGATTTTCATTTTCAAGGGGAAGTATTTGGTATGGGAATCAGAGAAGAAAGGATGGTTTCCCTCTGCATTAGAAAAGGGCTATGCATCTCAAGAGGGGAAGCTTCATCATTTTTGAGAACCAACAGGGAGGATTACTAAGTTGGGAAGGTAGTCTTAATTTCACATATAAAAAGGGAAGCTCTACATTTTGAGAGGCAGCAACTCGAAGTAGAAGAAAAGAAGCAAAAGGTGAGAGTGGCTTTGAAGAGTGTTTGAAAAAAGGCATCAAAGTTAGCAAGGAGCACACAACGACTTGGGGCTAGGGGCTGGAGCTAGAGTGATGGAAGGTTTTTGTTCAGGAGCAATCACATGAGTAATAGGAGCATCCTATGTTTTTGGAGGCTTTTGGCATTCAATTCCAGGAGGAGCATAGGGGATCTTCTTTTGAAAATTATATTCATTGGGAGCTAGATGAAACTATCATAGGAGGAACAAGTCCATGCTTAGAGAAAAACAGTAGATTGGAGAAACTCCATCGAAAATCAAAGGGAGAATGGCATTACTAGTATGATTGGCGTGTTTCTACTCAATATGGAAATAGAAATTTGGTCCTTGCATGGGTGGTCTTGCATAAAGATATTGTTGTGGTGGGGTTGGCCCTCCTCTTGCATAATCATGAGATGGATGATCCCCTCTGCAATGCATACATCTCCTTAATATTGGCATCAACATGGTTTGAGCCTGATAGAGTTTTGTTTTGAACTCCCATTTTCTTGGCAACTAATTCTGCCAATCCTTTCACATTCCTGGACTAGTAGACACACTACTAGAGGTGCCATCAGAGTTGGTTGACGTTTGAGGGACCTTCAAGTCATCAACTAAGTTGTCTTCTAGGTCTATACACTCCCTAAGGCACTCATCCAAAGTTCCTAGGCATTTTACGTATACTGAAGTCCTCAAATTCCCATTGGTTAAGCCATCCAAAAATAGTGATATCATTTTTTCTTGGGTTGGCCTTTTTGTGGCTAGACATCGATTCTCTCTTGGCTACAAGTCTTACTGACTCTTTGCTTGCTTGCTTAAAATTGTGTATTACAGAAGAGGTTTTATGATTAATATCTTTCTTAGTGAACATGCCAATGAAATCTTCTAAAAATTGCTCAACATTAGCAAAGTTATTGGGATCCAAAGGTTGAAACAAAGTCAAAGCTATTCCCAACAGTGTGAATCCAAGAGATTGGTATTGAATAAAGAAATAATCTATTTGCCAAGCACATAGCACTTGTTTAAATTCAACCATGTGATCATAAGGATCCTCGGATCCATCGTAGTGGCTCTTTAGGAATTTTGCTGCTTGGTAAGGTCTCAATTTTTTGCCCACATCACCTGCTCCAGGAATAACTTGAACAACTGGATGCACACTTGGTCCTCTTCCTTGTGGAGGTCTTAGAGCTTGAAAGGGTGGTATGTTCATCATCTCACCTCCCAATTGAGTGTTTGGCACTGTGCTATCACTTGTTGTGGCAAAGTGGACATGAGCTTTGGGTGGGACATTTTGTCAACTACTTTGCCCTAAAATAGGGCTTCATTGGCTTCTTTATTGACTTTGTGGATTTTTTGAGGAATCTTATCTCCTCTTAAGATATTCACCGCAATAGATTTTCCTCTTGGGGTAGTCATTGGCTCTCTATTGCCCATATCAATTGGGTTACTTGGCTCCTTGATTTCTCCCATTTCATTGATTTTCTCAAGATGCTCAGTTACTAAGTAAAAATGCCCTCGTTTATCCATGTAAAATACTCCTTCAAACTTTACTGCCGGTCTATCAAAAACTTATGAGGCCGTAGAATTTCTAAGTCTTGCTATAGATATGTTGAGTCCATCTAGGTATATAGGCACTCCATGCAAGTTTTTAGAAACATACTGCAAAGAAGTTCTTTAATCCCCTTCTATTAAGGACATAACTTTTGAAGAATGGACAGAGTTATGTATGTCTTCATATCTCACTTTCAAAATAGTGTTTGAATGTTGGAATTTGGGGCCCCAGGATCGTTCCAAACTAAAACCTTTTGAGCATACACAACTTAATTAACCAAGATGATATGTGAGATAGAGAAAGATAGAGATCTTGAGACAAGATTAGAGAACATAAGCCAAAGCTTACTCACTAAAAAATAGATGTCCAAATTACAACATGGGAGGACTACTCAACCATATAAAGTGGTGCACTCACTAATGGAAGAATATCCAAGAAGATGATGATACAAAATTTAGATTATGTTGAAATAATCTAAGTGTCTGTGAAGTGAAGGAGCAACAAAGCTAACCTTATTCTCACAAAATCGTGTAACAAAATTGTAAATCAACCAAAATTTTGAGATTAGGGTAGAGAAACCCTAAACACAAAATATAAGGTGAACTCACAAAAGATAGTTACCACCACCTTGTAGAAGACTTCTTGCTCCAAGAGAGTAGTCTCCTTCACCAAATCTTCACCTCCAAAGCTTCAGAATCTTCAAACTCTAGCTTGAGATCTTTGAGTGATACAACAATGAGCTTGGCCTTGCTTATATAGCTTTGTAATTCTTTCAAAAGCAACTATGATAAAGCATAATGAGTGATACAACAATGAGCTTGGCGTTGCTTATATAGTTTTGTAATTCTTTCAAAAGCAACTATGATAAAGCATAAAGCAAGATCAAATCGTTGTTGCTCACATAAGCCATGCATGTATACTAAAAAGCAATCATCGAAAAAATAATAAAACACTTGCGATGCCGTTTTCATGAAATCTCGAACTTGCTTTTCATGGCTTTATCGTGCTGCACCGCACAAGATTTGAACTCGTGTCATTATCTTGGGAGGCATGTAGCTTAGCCAACTCGCCCGTCATGCTTTGTTGACAAAGTATAAAAGGAACATGTATTATTTTGTAGTGCTCGTATGGAATTTGAAGAGAAAAAAAAACTTCTAATGAAGCTAATGTTGGATCATATTGACATTGATTCCAACAATCCCTCCTTCAATGTCATATTGGTACAAGCTTCAGTAGCCTGCAAATCTTCTCATGACTATCTCTAGTCAATGCTTTGGAAATATATCTGCAACATTCTCACTAGAAGGAACATAAACCAGCTCAATGTGCTTCTTAGCTATTTGTTCTCAAATATAGTGGTAGTGTACCTCTATATGCTTTGTCCTTGCATGATGCACTAGATTCTTTGCTATAGCTATAACACTCTGGCTATTTGAAAATATCGGAATGGGTTCGTGTACTCTCACATCAAGATAACTGAAAATATCGGAATGGGTTCCTGTACCATATTGACTTTAGAGTAGCTCTAAATGTTGCACAATATTTAGCTTCACATGATGAAGTCACAATAGTGGGTTGTCTCTTCGAAAGCCATGAGATAAAACAATCTCCAAGATAAAACCAAAATCCACTAGTACTTGTATCTCTATCATCTGCCCAATCAGAATCTGAAAATCCTTTTAGTAACAAATGTGTAGATTTTGAAAATACCATAGCATAATTTGAAGTTCCCTTCAAATATTGAAGATCAACTTTACTACTTTCCAATGTAACACTGTCGGATTCTGCATGAACCTTGATACTTGAGAAACTGCAAACTATATATCAGGACGTGTATTACACAGATATATCAAGCATCCAACTGCTTGACTATACAAAGTAGCATCAAATGGCTCTGCATCTGCTACCATTTGTAAAGACATGTTCTAATCCATAGGTGTTTGCATAGCTTTAGAATCACTCATCTGAAACCTCTCCAAAAGTTTCTCAATGTACTTTTGATGTGTCATATAGATACACTCATCTTGAAACAAAAACTGAATCCCAAGATAATAATGCAAAATGCCTAAATCATTCACATCAAATGTTTGCTTTAATTGTTCGTTGAACAATTAAAGCAAACATTTGATATGAATGATCATCATCATACCTGGTTCAGCTTTAACATAAAGAGTTGGAGCCACATCTGAGTTATGGAAACCAATGGTCAAAAGATATGTATGTATCTTTTCATACCATGCTCTAGGTGCCTGTTTTAAACCATACAAAGCTTTTATAAGCTTACACACTAAGTGTTCTTTACCTGTCTCTTCAAAACCTTCTGGCTGCTGAATATACACATCCTCATGTAAATCACCATTTAGAAAAGCAGTCTTAATGTCAAGTTGATATATATGCCAACCAAAATGTGTTGCTAAAGCAAGTATTGACCTAATATCAGTCATCCTAGACATAGGAGCAAATGTCTCATCATAATCAATACCTTTTTGTTGTGCATATCCTTTGACAACCAATCTTGTTTTGTACCGTCAATAGTACCATTTGCTTTCCTTTTGATTTTGAAGATCCATTTTACACCTATAGCCTTCTTTCCCTCTCGTAACTCACATAGCTACCAAGTTTGATTCTTATGAATAGAATCAATCTCTTCTTGCATAGCTTTCCTCCAAATAGGAATGTTAAGTGCATCTTTAACACATGCAGGTTCATCTTCAACAGTCGTAAGTGCCAAAATATCATGAATCTCAAAGTCTTCAGCAAAACTTACATGATCTCTTTGTTGTTGCTGTCTAGTCTCACTTCTTGTTCTTATATGATCTTGTTGTTGTTGTCTAGTCTGACTCCTTGTTCTTCCAGTAAAAGTCTTTATACCACTATCTTTCCAAGTCTGATATAACCAAGTAGGTGTATCTTTAAATAGTGGTGAAACTCTTTTTGAACTTTCAGCTTCCACAGGTTCTGGAACTTATCCTACTGAGGTACTAGGACTTTCTAGAACTTTAACTTCTTCCATTTCTGGAACCAAAGTCTCTTGTGGAACGGACTCTATAGAAGGTTGTCAAATTCCTCTTTCTTCAACTTTTTCCTGAATCCTAGGAATCTTAACTCCCTCCTGATATGGCTGAACATGTACATCCAGAATCTTTCTAAAAAATCCATAGTCATTTTCAGTAATGAACTCTGGAATTTTTGTTTCCTTATCATAAGCCTTATTTTCAGCAATATATGCATTGCATGAAAGAATGACTTCACCTGTCTCTAGAACATAAAACATGTATCCCTTACTCTCAACAAGATATCCAATGAAAACAGCTTTCCTTGCCTTTACATCTAGTTTGGCTCGGTCCTTTTTCTCAATATGTACATATAAAAGTGATCCAAACACTCTGAAATAACTCACATTAGGTGTTCTACCATAATAAGCTTCATAAGGTGTGATTACCTTTAAAGCTTTTGTAGATGACCTATTCAAAATGTGGTTAGTTGTATGTACTGCATCAAACCAGAATTTCGATGAAAGCTTCTTGGATGCCATCATGCTCTGCATCATTTCAACAAGTACTCTATTCTTTCTTTCTGCAACACCATTTTGCTGAGGAGTGTAAGCAATAGTAAGGTGTCGAGTAATACCTTTTTCATCAAGAAATGTCTGGAAATCATTTGACAAGTATTCTCCACCTCTATCACTTCTCAGAATCTGGATACTTTCTTGACTTTCATTTTCAACCATAGCTACAAACTGCTTGAACATAGGAAAGACTTCTGACTTCAACTTAAGACCATAGACCCATGAGTATCTCGTAAAATCATCAACAAATAGAACAAAATACCTAAAACCTTGAATAGATTATGCTCTCATAGGTTCATTCACATCTAAATGAATAATCTGCAATTTCTTGGTAGCTGTAATATGACCATGTTTCTTGAAAGGTAGTTTATGCATCTTACCTTCAAGACATCCTTCACATATATCTGTATCACCTGGTAGCTCGAATGAGGGTAAGCTCTCAACCATACCTCTGTCTTTGATACTTTTGAGAGCTCCAAAACTAATATGTCCAAATCTTTCATGCCATAGCTTCATATCTTCCACCGGTGATGAACATTTGACTGCATATGCCTGACTGATTTTTGACAAAACAAAGATCCCTCCTCTATGCTCACCTTGTAAAATACACTTGTCTTCTTTGTGTGATAAGATCTTACAAAGATCTCTCTCAAATACAACTTTAAAAGCATCACCTAAAAATGCAGATATAGATAACAAATTCTTATTCATTTCAGGTACATAAAGAACATCTGAAATCTGAAAATTACCACCTTCTCTTGACGTTAGGGTTACTGTACCTATTCCTATAACATCCAAATCATTGCCATCTGCAAAAGTAGCTCTTCTACCTGAAGAATAGGAAAGAGAAGAAAACACATCTCTGCAACATGTCATATGCTTTGTAGCACCTGATTCAAATATCCAAGGACTTGCTGAAAGAACTTGTAAAGCTGCCTGCTCAAAAACTACTTCCTCAATGGTGATACAGGCATAAGAATCACCTTGAGATTTCCCTTTTTTATCATCTTTTGCAACATTACCCGATGCCTTTTTCTTTTATGCTGCAATCCTTTTATAACATGCTGACTTAAAATGTCCAAGTTTCTTGCAGTAAAAACATATTACTTCCTTCTTCTTAGAAGACTTCTCTTTAGATGTAGTAGATATTTGATCTCTCAAGTGAACGAGTCTCATAATGTGGGTTTGAATTGACTCATAAGCCTTCATCCTTGTATTTGCTAGTTGTCTCCTCAAGTGAGCTTTCCTAGCAGGATTTCTGCTCTGATAAAGATTCTCAAGCTTCAACCAAGCTTGTCTAGAACTTCTACAAGATTTGATGTGTGGTGGAATATGCTTTTTAACACTCATTGCTATGAATGAAAGTGCTAAAGCATCTATAGCATCCCACCTTGCCTGATCTTCAGTAGGAGGAACTTTAGGTAAAGACCTACCTGTGACTTTGGATGTCAAAGTGGTTACCTCTTCTTTAGTTGGTTCTGTAATAGTAATTCCAATACCTCTTGAAGTTGTTGTAGCTCCTTCTTCGCCTTCTCGTCTGGGTCTTGTTAAGGATCCATTGACGATCATCCATAAATCCTTTGTCACTAAAATATTCATCATCATGAAATTCCACATGGGATAATTTGAAGAACCATGTAACTTGTCCTCAATCTCAATTCTAATCTCACTCATCTTAACTAAGTGTGTAAGTCAATTATGCTCTGATACCAAGTGTTGGAATTTGGGGACCTCGGATCGTTCCAAACTAAAACCTTTTGAGCATACA
The DNA here is from genome assembly GCA_020310875.1 of Ceratopteris richardii. Classification (NCBI taxonomy): domain Eukaryota; kingdom Viridiplantae; phylum Streptophyta; class Polypodiopsida; order Polypodiales; family Pteridaceae; genus Ceratopteris; species Ceratopteris richardii. The sequence goes on from CM035422.1 coordinate 69,672,192, forward strand.
CAACTTAATTAACCAAGATGATATGTGAGATAGAGAAAGATAGAGATCTTGAGACAAGATTAGAGAACGTAAGCCAAAGCTTACTCACTAAAAAATAGATGTCCAAATTACAACATGGGAGTACTACTCAACCATATAAAGTGGTGCACTCACTAATGGAAGAATATCCAAGAAGATGATGATACAAGATTTAGATTATGTTGAAATAATCTAAGTGTGTGTGAAGTGAATGAGCAATGAAGCTAACCTTATTCTCACAAAATAATGTAACAAAATTGTAAATCAACCAACCCTAGTTTTGAGATTAGGGTAGAGAAACCCTAAACACAAAATATAAGGTTAACTCACAAAAGATAGTTACCACCACCTTGTAGAAGACTTCTTGCTCCAAGAGAGTAGCCTCTCCTTCACCAAATCTTCACCTCCAAAACCTCAAAATCTTCAAACTCTAGCTTGAGATCTTTGAGTGATACAACAATGAGCTTGGCCTTGCTTATATAGCCTTGTAATTCTTTCAAAAGCAACTATGATAAAGCATAAAGCAAGATCGAATCGTTGTTGCTCACACAAGCTATGCATGTATACTAAAAAGCAATCATCGAAAAAATAATAGAACACTTGCGATGCTATTTTCGTGAAAATCTCGAACTTGCTTATCAAATCTTTATCGCGCTATGCCACACAAGATTTGAACTCATGTCATTATCTTGGAAGGCATGTAAGCTTAGCCAACTCGCCCGTCATGCTTTGTTGACGAAGATATAAAAAGAACTATGTTATGCTGTAATCCTCGTGTGGAATTTGAAGAGAAAAAAAAACTTCTAATGAAGCTAATGTTGGACCATATTGACATTGATTCCAACACTGAATACATAGAGTGGATGCTTCTTTGGGTCACACTCCTGCTGATGAAATTACACTCCTTTAGCTCCGCAAGACACAACCTGATATCATGTTCATTCACGGTCTATGAATCCTTACAAGTTATCTAGCCCTAATTTCTTGGTTGTCACTTTTATATATTTCCTTATGTTTGGATAAGGGTTTAATTGGTGTTTTTGGACAAGGAATTTATCAATTGTCAACTTTGGATCAATTAGGATTTGTTCGTGAAGTTTCATGATACATGATACTTAGGTTTTAAGACGATACATGATCCTTGAACTCACAATATAATACTTGGGCTTCAAGATGACATGCGATACATGGGTTGGCGATATACAATACACGATACTTCGGGTTATGATACACGATACATGATACACACAACCAAAGTTCGTGATACATGATATTTGGGATCCATGATACGATACTTGGAAACTCACGATACACGACACTTGTATGTGGCGATACGATACGTCAACTCACGATACACGAGAGTTGCCCTAATGGATATGATACTTGCCTTGTGACAATATGATACTTCAATCAATGATACCCGATGCTTAAAGTCACATGATGACACTTGGTGAGTATCAACGATACACAATATTCATCAAGGATGACACACGATATTAGATGCTTGATCATCCCATGATGATACTTGACTAGTCACGATACACGATATCTCGATATTGCGATACATGACTAGGACTAAAGTATTGGTGATACACGATACCTGCCAGGTATCGATGACATACGATACTTGCCAGGTATCGGTGACACACAATACCTGCCAGGTATCGACGACACATAGGAATTTGGTATCACGATACCAAACTTGACTGGTCTCGATACTTGGCCTTTACTAACACAATATTAAATTTTAAAGTGATCAGTGAATTCCTTGTGCTCTCCTCTCTTCCGCGATGTGCTTGTATCACAAATATGCCTTTGTTTTCTCCAAAAACGTGCCTCACAATACCCGGATGGTGTTGTTTCTCCCCATGTGTGTGGATATGGAAAGAAATGATACATTTAATGTGTAGAGCTCACATCAAAAGAGTCTCTCTCTCTCAATTTTTAGCTCTAAACTCTTGCTCTACGATGAGCTCTAGGCGATACCAATCTATAAAATCAGACATGTCGAATATGACTTTTATCATTAATTTTATGGAATAAACATGCGTCGAATCGATCCGTCCGATCAAACAAAAATAAAAAGCTCAAACAAAAATAAAAAGCTTAAAAAGCTTAAGGGATCTATAAAATCAGACATGTCGACTATGACTTTGATTATTGATTTTATTGTGAAATCGAGCTAGCACCTGCGGAAGCGCATAACGATTTAGCAGAACACAAGAGAAACAGGAAAACCTCGCCGACATGCCGCAACGCCACTCTAAGAACAACAACGATCTTGCTTTCTTTACCTACGACGAGAAACGCAAGCTTGGCTATGGCACTCAGAAGCAGCGACTCGGCAAGGATTCTATCAAGCCCTTCTATGCGTGCTGCATCTGCCTGAAGCCCTTTATTGATCCGCTTTCCTGCCCCAAAGGTCATGTTTACTGCAAGGAGTGCATCTTTCACTGCTTGCTTTCGCAGAAGAAGGACATCAAAAGGTACTAACTCCTTCATGCTTAATGCATCCCTTTTCTTCATGCTTAATACATCCCATTTGAAATTAGGAAGGAGATTGCACCGAAATCAGAAGTTTTTCAATTATCGCCGGAATCGGATCTAATATTTGTTTGCGGGATCTAACTTTTTCATGCTTAGTGCATCCCTTTTGAAGTAATCAGCAGGGAAATTCCCTCGACATCAGAAATGATTGAATCGCCACTAGAATGGAATATGATAATGTGAGGAAAATATTATTGGGGGTGGAGGGTCTGGAGTGGAAAATATCTCTTCCTTTTGAAGTAAGAGGCAAGAAAACTGGCCGGCTTTAGAATGTTTGGATCTGATAGTACGAGGAGAAATAGGGATGTTATCAGAAAGGGGCCTTATCTGAAAGGGAGGGTGGTCGGATGGAGGATGTAGACTGCGTCCATTTTGAGGTATCAGATATTGAGGTCCTTGTATGCAATATATTTTCTTCTGCCCTAATCTATCACCTTTGGGCACAACGTCAGACAATGCTAAGGGAAAGAGGCTTACATACGTAGGTGTAAACTGAGGCTGACAATCTTTTAGGAAAATAGGTCATGTTTGTTCCCTAAGTTTATCAAGGATAGTTGTTATGAAGCTAGACTGATGCTCTGAAGTAAGGCTGTTAGAATTAGTAAAAATATGTCAAGAAGTGCTATAACATTATAGTTTTTAGGAAGCAAACACAGTGACAAAAGCGATCTCAATTAGAATCACGTAAAACCTCTTTTCTAGAGGTTAGGAGTATCAGAATAGAAAATTCATGAAATTGGTATGATGAGTAAAAGAAGATGCAACTTTATGCTTAATCCATTTGTCATCTTTTTTCTCCCCACATGTCTTCTCCTGCTGGTCTGCTGTGAATTATGAGGGAATTCATTTCTACATTTATATGTTAAGATTTCATCTTTTCGTCCATTTTCTTGTTTATCTTATTTTGTTTGATCTTGGTTCTTTGTTTCTTTCCTGGGTTCGTTGTGTGTGTGTGTGTATGTAGACTGTAGTTGCTGCATTGCTTGACTGTTTGTGTTTGATTAAGAAAAAGAAAAAAAATTCCCCTTTTGGTGCCGCTTTTGTCACCCTTTATTTTGTGTGTGTCTTTATTGAACTATTTTTAAGGTCAGATGTTTCTAAGTTTATGATGGTCTCTTTATGCTATACCTCTTTCAGTGTGAAATATTATAACTGCAGTTGATCGAGTGAATGTATGCAAAAGACAGACTGCAGTTATTTGAATGAAGTCTAATCTTGGAAGATTTGAATGCTTTTTTAATTTCTCTACGAATAGGTGTTCTTTTTTGAAATGGTTTGGCAAATAGCCCATTTTATATTTACATATATGTACATTGTACCTTCATGTTTCAGATTTATGCAAATGTATAAACTAAATATAAGAGGCATAAACACAGAAATGTTATGTAATGTTAAATATAGAGAATAGCAAGTGGGTTTTTAATGCGAGGGAACTTCTAATGCAGGAAGCTTGCCAGCTTTGCTGCTCAGCAGAAGCAAGATCAAGAAGAGACGATGGAAAAGCAAGCAGCTTTGAGAGACCAGGAGCTAGAGGTGTTTGAGCGCCAAAACAATGGTGCAATAACACTTTATACTGGGAAGCATACAGAGGATGACAAGAGCAATGGTTTCCATGGTGCCAATAGTGTAAAAGTGACATCATACGAAGAGGAAGCAATGAGAACCATGAAAGCATTTTGGCTGCCTTCAGCCACTCCAGAGGCTCCGGAACGCATAGAAATGCCTAGCACAGATACCATCTGCCCTGAAGGGAAGGAAAAACTGAAGTTGAAAGACCTTTTTTCTGTCCATTTCACAGAGATCCGGGAGGAAGGCCGTGCAGATTTTGTTGAACCTAATTTTATGTGTCCCTGTTGCAATACAACCCTCACCAATACACTCACACTTGCTGCCATCAAGAGCTGTGGCCATGTTTTTTGCAAGAAATGTGTTGACAATTTCTTGCTGAAGGATGGAGTGTGCACAGAGTGCAGCCGTCCATGCAAGTCCAAGCATGTTGTGGTACTTGAAAAAGGAGGAACAGGATTTGCAGGCCACGATGAAGGCCTACAGGCTACTGTGTTCAAACATGTGGGCAGTGGTACTGGTTTGGGTCTTTCACGGCCTATTGTTCGGACATGATGTTCATAAACTGTACATGTACTTCTTTTCTTGATGAAAATCACACAATTTATCGCCGTCTCTGTAGTGTTTGAGGGTTCTAATGTGAATGATTTTCATGTCTGCATATGCCTATGTTTATGGGATTGTAAGCTGTGCCATGACGATGCATGTGATCAGATTCTCAAATGTGTTAAGGAAAGTATTATTGAGTATTTGGCTACCCGAAAAGTTGTGCAGAATTTTAAATTATTCCATTCTTTGAACTTATATGGTTTACGTTTCTCTAAGGAACGTAGTAGTTGAAATTGTGTAGAATTTCCATTTTTCTGCTTCTTGTATTTGATCGTGAATGGAAATCCCTTAAACATTTTAAGATGCAGAATAAGATACAGACATAACGATATGCAGAGTCTGATAAACTTAGTGAATGGCCAGAATTGTGTGCAGTTCGAAAGGAATTTGTGTTTGAATAAAGATAAACCAATGATAGGGAAATGGCAGTGGGCATTGAGTTCACATTTCTCCACAGAATTGTCTTTTTTAGAGCTTCTGCTGTTGAAATTGATCAAGGTGCAGTACTATGGGGAGGTGGAAGGCATCAGGTTTACATTCTTGCACTTGTTTTTTGACTATCCTAATGATGGGTGTTTATTCCTGCTGTGAAATGCTCTCTGACTAATGGAATGTGTGACTGTTTTTTCTTGATCCCCAAGTTTATTCCTTTTGTCTTCTTATGCAGCAGGGATTGAGTTCAAGGAGTGCTTAGAGGGAAATGACATTGGGTTCATATTCTTACACATGGGTGCCGCCTATTTTTGTATCTATGCTAATGATGTTAATGTATTCACATCATTATGTGGAGATGTCAAGGTTTTAGCATGTCATGGTGGTACACTCGTCGTGAAACAATTCTCGGCATTTAGTGGATACACCTATTTAGAGTAGCATTCAGAGGTGGAGAGAATGAGTGAAGAACCAAGAGAGAAGCAGGCAATTCTTGGCATATTGTGGGTATGTCTATTGTGAAGCCCCTTCATTTAGATGGGAAAGAGAGATGGCATCACCTTGTTGGTTAGTGTCACTCGAGCATAATGGGAGTACCAACGTGAGGAGATCTATCTCGCAAATGTCAATTCGTGGAGAATGCAAGGATTGGATGATGACCATCGAGAGGAATGCACAAGTGCATGAGTGAAGCACACTAACATGCACACAAATACACACACATGCATACAAGGTAGAATAAAGAGTAGAACAATGGAATCTTTCATTCAAAAGCTCTTAGTATAAAGTTTCATAAAAAATCCATTTTCAAAGTGAGCTCTCTAGCTCTTTTTATAGTTTTGGACTAGTTCAGATCTAGTGTCCGTCTTGGTTAAAAATTAGGTTCCTAAGTTAATTTGAAGGCTCAAATAAGCTCTAAAAATGATGAAAATTGATACATGATCTCTCTTAACAATTAAGCTCGAGGAGTCCTCCGCTTTGCACAAAATAGAGTTAGATATACCGAAAATGAGTATTTACATTGGATTGTGGTGATCAAATCATTGTTTGTTGGAAATTAGTTTTGAAAAATTGGTTAGGCATATTCGTTGTCAGATCTACGTTGATTGCTTTGTCTACTCAACAAGCTTATGCATGACCGTTGTCTCTCTTGCTTCCTTTCTTGTATGAGGTTTCCTTGCTTGCTAAGTCCTCTTTGGTTGCTAACACTCTCCCCCTCGCGAGTGTGTCGTCCTTGATATACCTTTGCTGGATAGGGTGTTTCATGTAATATTGGAGGACATTGGTTGTCAGTTCATGCTTTTGTAGTCTAAGTCCCCTTGTGAGATCAACTTGCAGGCATTCTCAATCTATAGCGCATGGGACTTTTGGGCGCAGTGTTCTGTAGAATCATGAATACATTACCTGCTCAGATGCGAATAATTGTAGTAAATGGGTGGGCTTGGAGATAGAACACCTTGAAGTGGTATTCCTAAAAGCCAATTTGGTTGGTTCGGCGGGAGCTATGGTGGGTTTTGGGATTGGATGAGGTGGTGCTGCATGCTTTTGATGTTGTAGTTGAGCTACTTCCTCTGATAATTTGTCATGTGACTTCAACAAATTAGCATACTCTTCAAGAATGATGTGAGTGTTCTCAAGGGGGATGGCTTGGGACTTAGATGGACTGATTGGTGCACTAGGTGTATTCTCAATGGCTTCCTCTATGTTCTCTTGGTTTTGTTGTTGTAGTCATTTGTTTTCCTCTTGCATAGTTGTCAAATTCCTTCACAACACTGCCATGTTGCATGTAAGTTTCGCGTTTCATTCCATTTGGATGTGTAAATGACCCTCTATTACTTTCCCTTTTTCGTGGTCCATATTTTGGATCTTTGACTCTAGCGCATTGTGGGAGAGCTGTAAAGAGTTGTACTGATCCTGTAATACAGCGTTGCTAGCCACTAGGTCGGAAATTCTTTCTTGCATGATAGATCGATCTTGAAGGGCTTCATTGCGCTCTACTAACTGTTGGTACTCGTGCCTCAACTGATTGGCATAGTTGATCATAGAATTGATTGCAGAATCTATTATAGGGAGATGTACAAAGGATGTATTTTATATAGTGTTTAATGCATGGGGAAAGGGAGGGGGGATGGGTAGACTGAATGCTCTGGAGAAGGGTGATGTGGATGGAAATGATGTTGGTGAAGGGGGAATTGGGGAAGATGGAAGTGTGGGGGTGAGAGAGGTGTCGTGGGTATGAAATATCCATGGAATCGGGCGTGTTTGTGAGTGATGTGGCCATCGCAAATACTGGTATGGTGGGTGCAGTGCTTGTGGTGCCTTACAAAAATTGAGACGATGTAAAGTTTGGTCGATCGATAGATTATAAATATTGTTGACTATGTGAAGACCTATCCCATCAATAAGAAAGTAGGGGTTGTCGATGGAATATGGAGGAAAAATGAGACATGAGTGGAAACAGATAATGGTGTGTGTTGGTGAAGGAAGCAAAAGATGGTGGGAGAGGTGGTGGGAATGAAGCTAACGTTGGTTGAGTGGCAGGATGACCTATTACGAGTTCGAATATGAAGGCTATGGTTGTAGAGGTTCTTGTATGGTACAATGAGTTGATTATGGAAGAGAAAAGTTGTGATTGAGAAATGGAACTGCGAAATGTAAAGGTGGAGACTACACTGGTTGTGTCGATGATGAGCACTATCCCTTCTGTCCTAAGGGGTGAGTGAGGTGGATGTGGAAAATGGGTTCCTTCGGTTGAGTGACCACTATTGAGGTAGTGGTGGGATGAGGTTCAAGGGTCCTAACGGGAGGGGTTTGTACGAGAGATTCAATGGTTAGGTTTATAGTTTCTATAGTGGTTAGTGGTGTGGAGGTGGTGGTGACTTCGATTGTATTAGGGGAAGATGTGGTTGTCTCCGCAGAAAGTGAGTGGGATCCAAATGTTTTTGCTTGACCTTTGTCATGTGAGGAGGTTTTGTTTGTCATACTTCACTCTTGGTCTCTTGAGCATGTGGTCAATGACCTTAACAATACCAATAGCTTCCAATAAAGCATGTAAATTGGCTAAAAATGTGGTTCTACATTCTCTATTGCCTTTTCTTCTTTCTCTCTATCCTATCTTTCCTCTTCTTGTGATTTGGTCGCTTGTTGCTCCTCTTCCCAAGGGATGTGTTGTTCTTCTGCTGTGTGTTGATGTTCTTCTTGCCTTGCTGTTTGTTGTTCTATTTCATATTCTATTTCAGTTTCTATGTCTACATCTGTCAAAGCAACTTCGTGAAGAAGCTTCTCAAAATCAAATGTATCCAAATACTCTAATCCTTTAGGTACTTGGACTCGAAATCAATGGCCAAGGTGGGGTTGAAGGCTATGTAGTGGAGGCTCCATCTGTGCTATGTCGGGGGATGCGAATCATGAATGGCTGCACAATTCTTTCTCCTATATGTGAGATATTTGGTGTCAAGACTGCACCTCGTGGTTGTGCACATGGAAGTGTTCCTCTCATCCTCTTTGATTGATGTGATGACGCTTTCTCGACTCTTGAGCAATTGAAGCCTTGACCAAGTCAGGGCTCTCTCGATAGGTACGTTGTAGGATAGAAACTTTTAGGCAATTCGTGTTATGACACAACACTCATTCAACATAGGCTTGCGTATCCATCTTGCATTTGCTGCATAAATATGTTCGACGATCCAGTGAGGGAGGTTGATGTTTAGTCCTATGGTTTGTGCTGATTGATGGCTGGTCATGTGGACTCTGCCAAATACAAACTAAACCAGATCCTCTTGTGAGGCTAGGTAAAGCGAACTTGCCCCAAAAAAGTGAAGTGCTGGATCTCTTGTGAGGCTAGGTAAAGCGAACTTGCCCCAAAAAAGTGAAGTGCTGATACACATTCTAAGTATTCTAAGTGGCACTGATATATTGGGAGAGATGGCTGCCATATCCTTAAGCTTCACTATATTCCTATTCTTAATACTTGATTTCCTTGTCCGAGGGGATATACATTCCTTGCAAGTTGAGGACTTCTCGAACTAAGTTCAAGGTGAACTTGAACCACTTCATCTCGTGGTTTTGTAGCAAAGAAGGGATTACAAAAGTTCCCAATGCATCTTTAACTATGCTTGTTTATAAAGTGTGAATCAAGTAATAATATCTTGTGAAGCTGGGCTTTGGCAATGGCACAATAAAATAGTGTGCTAATCCGGCTCTCTACCAAATGGTATGTAGCTCTGTTGTGTTCTGGAGTTTCTCAAACTCGTGCGAAAAGTATTGGAACCCACCCCATATGTTGTTGAACTCACACTTGGAATCCAAAATATATGCAACTTCTCCAAGTGGTCCAATCTACTGGAGTCTTTATGGGAGGGTCTTCAATGGGTAGGCTACTGATGTCCATGGGGTGTGAACTTATTCCTGCTTTAGTCATTGTGTGCTACTACTTGTGATGCACCTTGTAGATTTGCTATAATAAGAAGAGCACATCAGTATTGTCTAAGAAACCTGTAGTGAGAATGTGTGTTAGTGCAAAGTCTAGATGCATATTCGGGCAATGCATTAGCTCTACATGCTCTTAATAATATATGAATATATTACAAGGTTGGTTCAAGTGGTAAATTACAAGGTTTGACCTTCCAGAACTCTTTTATGGGATCACAAGGTTGGGCTCATATGTTGATGATAACTTAGCTTGGTCATGGGACTTTTTAGTTATCCATTTCCAAGTTATTCTAGGCAAAACTTTACACTGTAATGCAATCACAAAATTTTTGTGTGTGGGTTTTTGGGAGGTTGGGGTGGACTATGACCGAACAAAACCTTAGAGCTCATGTGTAGAGATTTGAGCTCTCAAGCAGGTCTTAGGCACCCAAATTTGTACATTATTGTGGTCAACCTTCATCGACCTCTTTGGTACCCAAATATGGAGTACTCTAGGAGATGGATTTCTTCATTGTTCTGCTGCTCGATGCCTTGACTTTTTCATCTACTTCTCAGGCGGTGGTTTTGATAGTGCGGGAGCAATTAGTTTCTTGCCCTTTCATACCTAAATGTGCCTCATGCCAAGAACCACTTTTCTCCAAGGTTTGGTTGGTCTTCTTGATGCATTAGTCTTCTTCTATTGCTTTGCATGCCTCTTTGTTTGGGCTGATGATACAACACTGAGCTTTGGAATAGAAGATAGTTCCACCTGCTCTTAAGCATGTTCTTCAAAGTTCAACTTTTTTTGCACAACAGAGCTCGGAACACATACAAGATCTTTCTCTTCAAGATTAGTCTGACAAGAACTAAGAGCATAAGGGGGACCTAAATCGGTGACCATGTCATTTTCTAATTCTATTGTGAGATTTTGATCGCATACCCAAACATAAAGAAGCCAGCTTCTTAGGTTTAAGTTGGCGTCATGATCATAGATCCAATCTTGACCCAATATGAGAGACTTAATGAGATCTTCATCATGGCATTCTAGAAACTTTATCTTCATAGGGATATCCTAAATTGAGATGGGAAGTTCCACCTCACTGATTCAAGGAATTTCCACACCTCCGAATCCTACAAGGTAAGCCGCAATAGGAGTCATTGATAAATCCATGTCCTGTTGTATTGGATTGCACTAGTAGCTTCTCTTGAATCAATCAATGCTCTGATTGTTTTGAATGTTGTGCCTTGTCCCAGTTCAACTGAAATAAATGGTTGCCTATCAATGATAGAAGGAGAGGGATTCTCTTAGTCTGGAACATTGCCATGGGGTATTATTGGGCTTCAGAATGGGGAAGATCACTACTGATCCTTGAATGATCTAAGCCTTTTCTTCTCAACTTCATCCTTTTAATGCATTCCAAGGCTTTTGCCTGCACTTCTTCTTGCATCTTTATCTCTTCTTCTCTGCGTTTCTTAGCCACATTGAGTCGTTTAAGCATTTCTTCTGTTAAGGGCTCTTGATAGAGCTTGATTCGACAACCACTAATATAGTTTGGCAACATATCTCCTTCTAGGATGGCTAGTTGGACTGCTCTGCTAATCGATATCCTATTGATTTCTTGAAGCTTTCCTTCAAGAAATCATTCACATGAATTTGCACCATTTGGTAAAGCAAAAGTAGGAAAAATCTCCACCATACCATGACCTTTAATATGCTTGAGAGCTGTGTAACTAATATGGCCAAATCTAGCATGCCATAACTTCATGTTCTCCTTAGGTGTTCTAGACCTAGCAACATTAGCATGACTAATTTTGGACAATACAAACTTGCCACTTTTGTTTTCACCTTGAAGTAGCATTGAACTCCTCATAGGTGAGAGGATCTGACATGAATCTTTCTCAAAAATAACTTTACAACTATCAGACAAGAAACTAGGGGTAAAGAGCAAGTTCTTCTTCATGTTTGGAACATAAAGAACATTGGAAATTATGAAAGTTCCACCTACTCTTGACTTTAGGTTCACTTCTCCAACACCTACAACATCCAAATCATGGCCATTTGCAATGATCACTCTTCTACTTAAAGAGTTAGTAAGAGAAGAAAATACCGTTCCGCAACATGTCATATGCTTAATAACCCCATAATAAAAAATCCAAGGATTATATGAGATTACATGTAATGCTACTTGATCAAAAGCTATTTCTTCAATAGTAACACATGCATAAGATTCTTCCTTTGAAGACTTAGGTTTTGATTCATCTTCAACACTATTACCTGATGCTTTCTTCTTCTCATAAAAAATCCTTGTTCTACATTCTGCTATGAGATGACCTGGTCTCTTATAGTAATGGAAAATTTCTTTCTTTGAATTAGATGTAGTCACATATTTTTCTTTGGATATAGAGGAAGCATTAAGAGGAATAGAAGGCTTAGGATAAGAAGACTTACTTTCCTTCTTAGTTTGCTGACTCTTCTTCTCCTTCTTTGTGGTCTCCCTCTTCTTCTTACCCTGTGATGATGATAACATGGCTTCATCATTATCTTCCATACTCTTTTGTTGATCTTCATCTTGAATTAACACAAACTATAGCTCTTCAAATGAAAGTTCTCTATCTCTTGTAGTAATAGTTAAAGAAGTAGAAAAAGCATGATATGAGGATGGGAGTGAGTTTAGAAGTGTGTTTACCATCTCTTCATCTGAAAGGTTGCATCTTGCTCAATGAAAATATGCATGCGCTACTAAGTATGAATGGAAAACCACTCATGGTCACATGCATGTCATAGAAATTAGCCCAATTTGAGTTAAAAAAAAGCATGTAAATCTGGTGATAATGACCCCCCTTGGGGTAAAACATTCCAATTATTCAAGTACCATTGAATTAGCAAAAGATTTGCACAACTACCTGCCAATGTTTTACGCCCAAGCCACCTCAGCATGAGCTTTTATATGGATGTTGACTAGCGAGAAACTCTATTTTGAGTGAATTGAGTGTCCAATTATGATGATTAGGAGTCCTAATCACATTAAGTATCATTTGGGGTAGGAATGAATTTATTCTTGTAACTTTGCATCATATTTTTACTCTCATGTACATTGATTTGGATACTTTTTGACATCTTAATTATAATTTTGCATTGTTTCTCTTCAAATATTAGGAGTCTAACATTGGTATGTGCATCAAAGTTGCTTGCTATGACCATCTTTGCACATGAAGTCATATTCACTTATTTTGATTCATAAAAGCATGCACATGTCTTCTTTGTGCATTTTAGAATCTTTTTGAAGGTATTGGAGTTTTTTACATGAGGGCATGTATTGCCCAACAACACATGTTGCAAAAGGTTTTGTTTGCACATTTCTAGAGTAAAGTGTGGTCTTTTTGCCACTAGGCTAGTCTATCATTTTATCATGGTTATTATTTTTCTCAGGGTTCATTTTCTTGGGGAAACGCTATCGAATTTTTTGTAGCCACGTGGCATTATAGGCCATCAGAGAACTAGAGAGATAGTGTTGTAAGAGAGAGAAGAATTCTCATGTGTGAAACATAGTTAAAAGCTTGTAAATGTAATTTAAGTAGAGAATAAGATGCATGAGTGGAGTTATGCATACATAGATGGTATGATTTCTAGAAATGTGAAGTGCATGATGCATTTTTCTATCTATAGAAGACCATTTTATTTATCACCAAGATAAGTTAAGGTGAGCAAAAATTAGATGGTAAAAGTACCATGAGTAGGCGAAGTTTTCATTTAGAAAGTAAATGATAAAGATAGATGATCTTTTTCATTTTCATCTACATTGGAAATATTTGGAGGATGGAGTCCTCTGAGTAATGAAGGTTTCCTCCAAGAGAAATTCTAGTTGGAGTAGCTAGATGAATAGTAGAAGCTATGTCAAAGAGGTACAAAGGAATATTTGTTTAGAACATATAAGTATGATTGTTGGCAAAGAAATACTTAAATATTGAAAGATGACATGAGAGTTTAGGATGTAAGTAGGTATACTAACTCTAAGATTCGGTACTTTAGATAGATTTTACAATACAAGAATAAGACAGTAAGTGTGTGTCTAGTTGATGGACACACAAGAAACTAAGTATACTAGTAATAAATCTAAAGTTAGAGTACAAGGTGTAAAGTTGGATTGTCTAAGTTAAAGAGACAAAAGTAAAATAAGTTACAAAGGTTAACTTATTCATCAAGACTTGCAAGTGAGAACTTTGGAAAAGCTCTAGAATACTTAAAGTAAGGATTAGGTAAGATATAAAAAGTACCATAGGTAAACTTGAAGTTTAATCATTGCCAAAATTATTCTTGATTCGAAAGAAGGAGCAACAATGTTCATAGTTGATCTTTCAAGACATTATAAGAACTTATGGGTTGATTCAAACATAATCTTATGTTTAGAAAAATGTCTAAAAAAAGGAAAAAGTAATGCTGAAGTTAAGAAATAAGAAAGTCAAGAGGCATGAGTCCTAAGATCTTATGATTATGTGAATCAATAGATCTTAGAGAGGACCATAAGATGCCTATAGACAAAGAATTTGAGGTGAGAGCTCCAAGATCTTAGGATTCTATGAGTCAAGAAGATCTTAGAAAGAACTCTAGAGCACCCAAAGTTATATAGTATTTAATGAATGGTGATCAAGATGAATGATTAGTAGCATTCTGATCAAAAGTGTAAGTTTATGGATATTACAGTAAAATAGTAGATACGACATGTATGGTATCATTGCATGGATTTTCTTAGATTAACAAAATTTATTCGAGTATAAGACCAAGGGAGGTCTTAAGACAAGGGCAAGTGCTACCAAGGTCACTAGAATAAGAAACTTAGTAGTTACATATCTAAAGAATTCTAGGGTGTCTAGTCAAAACCTAGAATAAATAATAGTCCATAATCAAATATTCCATGATCTAGAAGAATTAAAGTAGTATTTTGATCAAAAGAAATAAAAGATAAATATTTAAAGTAATACATCTAGAAAGAGATGAGGATATGGTTCATAGGCAGTTACCATAACTACATGGCTATGAGTACTAGTGCACATTTCCATGTATATCTAACAAAGGAGTTTATTCCACAAGAAGTATAGACTTCATATTTGTGTAATGAAAGGGAAAATCAAGTTTGGTTAGAATTCCATAGCCAAAAATTATTAATAAAAAAATCATGTAAGAACTTTTGGAAGTTTAAACATAGAATTCACAGTCACTAGCTCTATAGAAATCATATCTTGAATCCATAGTAGTCTAGTATGGGTAGATGGGATATATCCATCTATCTCTCTACCTAACAATGAAGAAAAGAGATCCTAGGTGGACTCATCTTCATTAAGCAAGCAAGGAAGGTTTGTAGGCCAACTACTCAAATGGCCAAGATATACAGAATGGAAAGATTTGTGTGGTCCAAGATTCTCAATAAAGATTGATTACACAACAAGGAAAGGTTTGCATTTTCTAGACAAGGCAAGGTTGTTCTCCAGCAAGGTGATTATACAACAATGCAAGGTCTATAAGCAAGAAACTTAGCTCCAAATGGAAAACATGTTGAGAAATAATTTTAATGTTTCTATCCACAAGGCATCATAAAAAAGTGACCAAGTTGGTCAAAGAGAATTAAGTGGTCAAGTGGACCACACTTATGAAATAGTACAGAAAGGGTGAAAAGTACAAAGTTTGTTGAAAGTTTAGATAGAAAGGCTAATCACACCAACTCTATAAGTAATTATGGTAGATTCATAAGTTTAGATACATCACTGATGACTGTATTGAAGGAGAGAAAAATGATTTTATCTCTCTAAAGCAAACAAGTCAAGTCCATTTTCCAATATGGATTGGGAAAGATAAATGGAAAGGAAAGATTTGCAAGCAAGATATTTTAAGAAATTGGAATAGTAAACATGATTGACAAGGACACGAGTTAATAAGAAGAATTTTAGAAATTCATAGTTTTGTATGGGTCAAGATCAATAAGCAAAAAGAAGGAATCAGGACATAAGGACAAGTACATCCTTATAAGGGACATTGTGTGTCTCAAGATTCAAAGGAATCAAGAATAGATAAAAAAGATGGCTTCTACCCATCAAGGAGATAGTACAAGATCCTCAAAATGTTTAGATGAGATTTAGGTCTTATGTAGAAGATAATGGAACACTTACAAAAAGGTAACATGTTCACATTGATTATCTTTAGATTACGTAATATATTCAGATACATATCAATAGAGTGACATTACAAACATGATCTTACATAGAATATCAAACACAGAACATTAGATAGATTTTAAATGTTATGTCAAGGGAAAATATGCTAGAGGAGAAGATAGAATGGGATATATGTAGTTATAATGCATGAGAAGGCAGTCAGTTCACTACCTTCTAAGATGGATTCTAGCATACATCCCATAACTCCTTATTGCATATATGCCACAAAACTATCCTAGACATATGCGGAAGACAAGGGAACTATTGGTAGACAATTAGCAGGTTCACTTAGAATGTCTTCAGATTGCATGTGTGTAAGGTGGAAGATCCACATAGTTTATAGAATTTGAAGAATTATCAAGGTTTACTAAGACCAAGGCTAGAATTATCAAAATTTCCCATAAGAAGAAAGAGGTGACACGAGATATTCTAGAACAAATGTTATATAGGAGAATTGCATGTAGAACTAGTTCGCTCTAGAGTATTTGGTATCTTGGAAGGGTTTCCACTCTCAGTCTCTTCTTGAATCATTGAGTACAATGATCTCTAGAAGGGGGAAATAATGTTAAACATAGATCGAAGCCCGATCATATATCAGTGTGTGTTGGAAAACGAGCATGAGTTTGCTAAGGTTCCTAGCTCGGGGGTTATCCTAAGGTTCCACCTTATAAAGTAGAGTGAGTGTGCATGATGGTCACATTGTCACACTAAACCACTTTAGAAGCTTTCTAATCTTGGCGCAAGAGGATAAATAGGATGGGAGGAGAGTAGCATACATGCCATTTGCAAGGATCTTTCTGAGAAGTTTCTAATAAATGTAGTTTTGATTTCCAACTGACGTACATTCCTACCATGATGAGGTGCAAGTGCACATATGCTATGAAAAGTCATCATTTGGCACATGGGAGAAAATATCTCATCAAAATCAATACCTTTCTCTTGAGCATAACTTTTGGCAACAAGACCACCCTTATACCTATTACATATTTCACCCAACTTATGTTTCAACTTGTATAACCATTTAGTGCGAATGGCCTTTTTTCCTAAAGGAAAAACACAAAACCCCAGCATCAAATTTTGTTACATAAAAGCCATCCAATTTTTTGAATTCAATGCTTCATCAAAAGAAATAGGCTCATTCTCATCACAACGACTAGAGATAGCCATTGCATAACAATTTGATGCAAAGCAAGCACTATCAAAGCTTGAACGAGTACAATAGGACAAAGGTGCATCTGATTTTCTATCCCTCAAGTCTGCACTAGCCATTTAGGCATAGATTTTGACTCTTCTACGTCGGACCTCTCATCAACAAGTGCATCATGTAAATCTGCATAAAAAATGGCATGATGTGCATCATCATTTGAAACTTGTAAAGGTTGCAAAATTACCTCATTCGGACAATCACTTGATTATCCACCTATAAAAACAGGCAACAAAGTGTCATACACATCCTTCTAGCTAACCAATGTCTCCTTGATACATGAAAGTAATATTTGATTTGCATCTTCCACAAAAACAAAATACGGATAACCAAATTGCATTTAGTACCCAACAAAAATATATTTCAATGCTTTATCATCCAATTTTTGCATTATTCTTTGTTTTTCAAGAACTAATGCATATGTTAGATAACCAAAGACACACAGATGAGCAATGCATGGCTTGTAACCATGCCAATCCTCATATGGAGTGATAGACTATAATGCTTTAGTGGGACACCTATTAAGCACATATGTTGCACACATAACAACTTCAAGCCAAAAGCTATGTGGTGAAGCTTGACTTTTGACCATACACCTTGCCATTTCCATAAAAGACATTTCTTGCTTTCAACAACTCCATTTTTGAGGTGTATATGGCACTATACACTCATTTTTATCCCATGCATATCCAAAAATGCATTAAACTCAAAAGACATATATTCCTCCCTCGATTAGCATGGAGCATGCCCAGTTTACATGCTGATAAATTTTCAACCATAACCAAGAATTTTTTAAAGCACATAAACACTTTAAACTTTGCTTTGAATGGATACACTCATGCATCCTTAGAAAATTCATCAATGAAAGTCACAAAGTATAGGTAATTCCCAAAATGAAGGTGTTTGCATAGGAACCATAAACATCATTATGAACAAGATACAAATAATGTGTAGCTCTAATTGAACCATCTTTTGGGAAGGAGGAATGTTGCATTTTTCCCAAAATAAATCCTTTTATTGGAAAATTTCCTTTTAGATGAATTTTATAAATAGGGTTGAGTGTCTAAAATTCACAAGATTACAAGTAATAAGCAAGATATGCTTGTGGATTGAACTTAACACTCAACATAGGTACCCTCAATTTTTTAGGGCTGCATAGAGATAAACCCTGAGAGAGTAAAATTGTGATTTCTCAGAATCTACTCAATTAAGTGCTTTGAAAAATTTGAACACATAAATTAGATAGTGATATCTTTCTAATGAATTCTCATTCATTCAATTTTGAGCTCTCTAGAGAGAGCAGAAGCCTCTGTAAGTTCACTGTTGTTGAAGAAGATGGTGTAGAGAAATGAAGGAGTGACACAATGATGACCCCAAGTGTATGTATATTGCTTCAATGTAATGTACAAGTGATTTGAAGTCTTTATGTGAAATGTATGTGTTCCATGAATTTTGAGAGTGGATTTTTAATTTGAATCAAGGCGGCATAGGTTGTTGAAGAGAATCAATTCACTTTCCTACAATCTAGAAAAAGTGAAGATCTAATCTGATCTATTTTTTGGCGATTGATTAATTTATTGATTATCAAGCTCAACCACCTCAAATTTGTGGAATTCGAGCTCTCCTTTTACAAGTGTAAACCTCTAGGCTTTTAAAGTGGTAAGTGATCCATAAAAAAATCTTAATGAAAATACCATAAAAATAAATATTGATGAAGAAGCTCTCCAAGGGATATCTTTGGTACATCCCACATGATGGTTTGATGAAGTAAAAAAAATCCACCCAAAGCATAGTGTAATCTTGATGTTCCAACATCTCCCCCTCAAGCTAAAGTATGCTTGATTCTTCATTCTCTAATAGGTTGAATGCCTACCATTGATTTAGATCTGCACAACTTTATTCCATCAAGTGCCTTTGTCATCATAGTTGCTACTTGCTTTTTAGTTGGAACAAAAGAAATATCAATCTCTTTTGCCATGAGCTTCTCTCTTATGAAGTGGTAATGAACCTCTATGTGTTTGGTTCTTGCATGGAAAATAGGGTTTTCTCCTGATGCATGGAACTTACATTATCTCCAAACATGTGAGGTTTGGAACTCACAAGTTCTAGATCTGAGTACAATGCTTTTAACCATATTGCCTCTTGAGTTGCTATGGTCAAACCTCTATACTCTGATTCAATTGAGGATAAAGCAACTATTGGTTGCTTCTTGGAACTCCATGATACTAGCTTTGAACCTAGAAATGCTAAGTAACTAGAGGTACGTCTTCTATCATCCTTAGCTCCTGCACAATCTACATATGAATAGATTATGATATCCAAATATGAAGAGTAAGGATATAATATACCTTCATTGATTTTACCTTTGAGGTACTTAAGTACTCTCTTAGCTGCATCCATCTGTGGTCTTCTTAGTGAGTGCATGAATTGACTTAGCACTCCTACACTATATGAGATATCTACCCTTATATGAGTAGTATATATCAAGCTACCTACTAAGATTTGATACTCTTTAATTTCTTCAATTTTCTCACCTTCATAAACACTAAGTTTATGATTCATCTCCAAAGGTGTACATGTAGGTTTAGTCTTATCCATTTTGAACTTAGAAGTAGATCCTGAATGTATCTCCTCTACGTCAAATACATTCCTTCATCTATGTATATGACTTGCATACCTAGGAAGAATGTGAGCTCACCTAAATCATTGATTTTGAACTCCTCTTGCATATGCCTTTTGATCCTTTGTATGTCATTCATGTAATCTCATGTCACAATTATGTCATCTACATATACACTTCATTGTGATCCTTCTTGATGAACAAAGAAGGGTATGCATTGCTTGACTTGAAACCTTGATCCTGAAGATAGGTTACCAATCTAAAATCCCAAGCTCTAGGAGATTGTTTCAATCCATACAACACCTTTTTGAGTCTGCCTACATAAGATGTATAATTAGGGTTTTCAAATATTTGGGGTTGTGACATGTATACCTCTTCACTTATCCATCCATTGAGAAATGCATTCTTCACATCTAGTTGAAGTAGTCTTCAATTTCTTGTAGTAGCTACACTTAACAATGTCCTCATTGTAGTTGTCTTTGCAACTACTGAGAAGGTCTCTTCATAGTCTATACCATGAGTTTGAGCACATCCTTTGGCAACTTATCTATCTTTGTACCTACAAATTGATCCATTTCAATTTATTTTTATCTTATAGACCCATCTACAACTTATTACCTTTTGATTAGTTTGCATTGGAACCAACTCCCAAGTATCCATTTGTTTTAAGGATTCTATCTCCTCTTTCATAGATTTCTCCCAATTAGGGTTACCTTTAGCTTCTTCATAGGTTGAAGGTTCTTCTGAAATTGGCTCTTTTGCCAAGTAAATTGAATGCTTTATAAAAAATTTAGAATCATATCCATACCTTTCTAGTTGCCTCTTCTCCCTTGTTAACCTTCTAGGAGTATGCTTGGAGCATTCTCCACATTCTTGCATCTTAGCCTTTCCTCTTGACTTCCTAAGCTTTTAGTCTCTTTCCTTCTCATCTTGATAATCATCTATATCACTTCTTGGATCTTGGACCTGTGTATCATGCTTGCTACCTAATGGATGGAAATCAGAATCAAGATCATATGGTAGAGTTACCTTCTATTTGTCTTCATCATACCAAGAACTATGTTCTTCAAATACAACAACCCTACTTGTGGTGAATTGCTTCATAGAAGGATTATAAAACATGCAGCCCATCTTAGTTCAATCATAGCCAATGAATACTACTTTGGTTTCCCTTTCATCATGTTTACCTCTTATTTGTGAAGGTACATGTAAAAAAGCTAAACAACCAAATACCTTGCAATGACCTAGACTTGGTTTTCTACCATTCCATGCTTCATAAGGATTCATACCTCAAAGAGATTTGGATGGAGGTATGTTCAAAAGATATGCAATCGTTGAGATTGCTTTTGCCCATAAAAAGACTGTACTCTCACACACCTAACAACCCTATGCACCCCGAATGCACCCACATGCCCACTATCTTACTCACACTCTCGTTTTATCTCCTTTTTCTCGTTTATTTACACATGCGCACAATATCTTTCTCACTCTTATTCTACTCTCCCTCTTAGTCTCCACTCCCTATCACTCTCTCATGCACCTTCCCTAAATGTGTACACGCTCGCATACATATTTTCACCTCTTGATGCTCACACGCGTGCCCTAATACATGCACTCCATTTCACCCGCTCTCTCTCATTCCTTCACACTCACTCTTTTGTGCGTTTTCCACTTGTCCCCTCTTGCACTCTTACGCACGGTTGCGCATGTAAACTCACACACCCACTCACACCTATGCTCGTGCACACACACTTGCGCACACATCTACTCTCACGCACTCCTTTCCTGTACTCTCCTACACATGCACATGCACATGCATTTCAACTCTCCCATACACTTTAACACATCTTCTCAAAGACCCGCATACACAAGCATACCCCTTCATGCACTTCACATGCACCTACACTTCCACGTCCGCTCTCACACACCTTCTTTCTCACTCACAGATCCACACACACATTCACACACTTGCATTCATACACACATAACCATGCAAGCCCTCACACACACCTCTACTTTTGGGCTTCTTCCCTTCCTACTTCACTCTTACTTTTGCACTCACCCCCACCATCACATACATACTTACACACCCCCTACCAACTTGCATGTGTTGGCATTACCACAGAATGAGTTTTCTCAACGTGCCCAAGAACTTCATCCCTATGAACTGGCTATCATATATCACACAAAAACATCCATCTTCTATTAAGTATTGATCAAATGAAGCAGAACATAATCGACATATTAGAATTCCTTCTCAATGTATTCCTATAGACTACAGATGTAGTACCTACATATTAAATTCCCTATCGCATAAAACAAGAGAGTTGTGTGCATTGCTTATACGGTTGAACATTCCCTTATTCAGCAACACTAGTTAGTGGTGTAACACTGAGGAGAAAACTCACAATCAGCAGCATGTAAGGTAGGTTTTCAGGTGACAAAATACACATAATAATGTTTCAGTCGACATTCTCTGATGGATTTTTATCACACAATTAGCATTCATGAATTAACGACATCCATTTGTTGGGAAATGCATTGTAAAACCAATCCATAAGCTCTTGCCCGTATGCACATATATGCCTAAAAATTCATACACTTCCAGTTCTTCTTGAGTTTATGGTTCAAACGCTTTGAGCAAGGAGAAATAAAAGAAAACTAATGCTTGCAACACATCATTTTGTCAAACAATGTTAACAACCACTAATTTCCTCCATCCTTTGTTAAGAGATAGCTTGGTTAATCGCTCGACCATGAAGGGGCTTAGCTGCCTTCCCTTAATATTCACAACTCATCCACATTTTTCGCGCACTTTACAACAGTGGTGAACAGTAATCAACAACAAGCCAAGGCCAAGTTTCCAAAAATTACTCAGAGGTCGTCTTCCTGAGCCACGCACCTTCCCGTCATCCACGGTGTCTTCCAATACTCTTGGGTGAGATCCCAACAACAGACTTTGTGAGACGTCCTTACTGCTTTGTGGTGCTCATTCCATCGATGGTGCTCCTCTCCTCTGTTAGAGGAGCTTCACTTCGTAGGAGTACTGAATCCTCCCAGCCGTCGGGACTCGGGATCCCAAGATATTTGTAGACAAAGAAACGGAGAGCGCAAAACTCTTCTGCACATCAACGAGACTAGGCCTTCCCCTCGACACCTCTTTTAAACAGTGAGAACAGCTCTCTCTCTCTACCTCAGGAGGGTGACTCTCTATTCCTCGATCAAACCCTGTTGGTCCCTCTCTAGCTCAACCTGCAGGTTCCTCTCACTCACTCTAGTGCTCTCTTCTTCTTCAGGATAATCAATCAGCAAAAAAACTAACCAACCCCACTGTTCTTCAACAATTGAGCAGCTAGCCCCTTTTTTGGCAAGGAGCGCCCATTTTATAGAATGGGGAGGGGCAGAGGGGTCAGATACCCTGTTGACCACACGTGGGGGTTTTAGGGATTGCAGGAGTGGGCACCAGGTAGGGGGAGAGTGGGGGGAGAAATTCAATGGCAGTGAAGGCAGTTACAGAATCTGACCACAGTAGAGGAGTGGAACTCACTGGCAGGTGATGGCAGGTGAGAGTGGGGGGAAGTTATGGCAGGGAAGGCAGGTACAAAGCCTGACAATGGTCAGAGGGGGGGTAGTTACAAAGTGAGTGGGGACAACTTCCTAAAAGTTAGGAGGTTGGGCACAATCATAGATGTGATAAGCCAGAGAACCACCACGTGCGATCGTTCTTTGCTTCAACCGAGAGCGTTGAGCTGATAAGACATGCTCATGGTGACCTCTCCTATAATTGTTTGGTTGCCATCCTCAACTAGTCTGCACCCCATCTGTTTGAGTTCGAAGATCTCCCTGACTGTGTTCCTCTCCTCCCAGAAACATTCTTTCATGCGTGAGACAGGCGCCCCTCCTGGTCGGGTAATCTTCAATGTCGTGAGACCATGCTCATATGAAATCAATGAACGTGATGTTGGAAGCCTTGAGCAGCCACATAAGCAAGCAATTGCTGCAGCAAATCCTGTTGCTCCCTCTTCAGCAGAACCTGCACACATTGCTTTGAGCCTCTTGCCAAAGCCACGTGAAGTGGAGTGGCATTCCGTGCATCCCTTACATTCTTATCAACTCTAGAATCTAGTAATATCTTTAACATTTGAGCATTGTTAGCAAAGGCAACACTATGAGTTGCAGTAAAACCCCACTGAATTTCCTTTGCACATGCATTAGCTCCTGCTGACAATAAAAGCTTCACCAATTCTCTTGCTTCTGATTCATGAGCTTTCTTCAGAGCAGCTGCCATGCACAGTGCAGTTCCAGTTCGGCTTGGGATTTCCAATACTTCTGATCTTTCCTCTATTCCAGCCACTTCTATCCACTTCCTACCTTCGTTTCAATGCTTCATTGGGAATGATTCTGCCCTCGCACACGGCACTTATACTGTTGCATGCCTTTATTGCAGCTGAGAAAGTAAATGTGCTTGTCTCGACACACATTTCTTGCATATGCCGAAACAGCTCAAGAGCACTGAATCCCTGAGAGTTGTGTGTATATCCTGCTATCATTGCTCCCCATGTCACCACATTCTTACTTGGTAATGTATCAAACAAATAACGAGCATCTTCCAAATATGTACATTTTGAATACAAACTGATGAGAGTGCTTCCAAGATTAACATCTGCCTCAAGCCCAGTGGCAGTAATTTTATCATGCACAATTCTGCCTTCATCTATACTACCGACAGCAGCGCATGCTTTAAGAACAGATAAAAAAGTGACCACATCTAGAACTATACCGACATCTTGCATTTTAATATAAAACTGGAGCGCCATGTGTGCCTCACCTAATTTCTCACATGCTGGATGATTGCATTCCATGTGAATATGGTCGGTTCCAATGCCTTGTAAAAGACTCTGTTTGCATCATTCAAGCTTCCACAATTGGCAAAGAGACGTATGAGATGATCATTCCAGTATGTGATATGCTCACAGCCGTCCTCAATCATAGCACACTGCATATGCCTTGCTTTCACTAGGTCTCTTATTTTTGGAAAGTTTTTCAACAAGGCTGTACATGATGACATGTTAAGCTGGGAATACTAATAGGGGAATAAATACATAGTCGTCGTAATGCTACTTCAAAATATGTCTGACAACGTCATGTCATGATAGTGCATGAGAAGCAGAGTGTTGTTGTCTTGCTCTCGTTCGTTCTCTTCTTAGCTGCTTACTCAATTCCACCTCGAGAATCGAAATTGATATTTCACACAATGCTTTATGCTTTCGATGTATGTCCTTGGCCTGTACAAGAGGTGCTCCATCCGAAGGAGGCGAAAACACTATCGGCCTCACTGTTGATGCTTGGAAGTGCATCTGTAAAGAATAAAAGGAAAACATTTTGGGACGTTTGTCTCGCTTGTACTGCTGCTTCAACTGTAGCAATTCTATGTGCCCACTTTTCTGAGCACAAGTGGTGATGCACCCGCTACTCAAATGGAAGAACTTTGCTGCATCCAGGAATGAACTAAACCTGAAAAAGATGTATTCCAAGTCTCATACGGACACAGCAGGAAGTTTTCCATCTTGCTGGCAAGATCCATAAAGCGCACACACATTCTGGCACCATATAGTAGACCGACGCAGGGTCTCTAACCGACTTTGAACCCAATCAACGTCCATACCGTCAGGAACCTGCAAACGTTTCACAGAAACTTTGTTTTTGCAACCCGCTGGACCCATAAGCACCCCAGACGGCAAAGCTTCCCGAGGATCCGGTAGCAAATTCCCCCCTTTTGGGCTCTCTGTAGTTGTGGAACTGAGACCCACCCGCTACCCTTGCTTGTTTAATCAATTGTGGAGACTATTTTGCCTTCAATTCCCTTTCTCTCCCATGTTGTGGACCTGCATAACCAAAGAACCAGTAGTCAAACCCCCTCGGCATAGATAGAAGGTTCCCCTCGACCTTCGATTCCCATTGTGCACCTGTACAGAGATAGAAAAAGACCCAGAAGAAAAACGTGCACTCCCAAAACTCGATTCTCACCCCCCCCCAAAAAGAGAGAGAGTGAGAGAGTCAGGGAGAGAGAGAAAAAAGTGGGGAGGATTAGAATTTTTTATTTTCTTATTTTTTCCACTCTCCCACTCCCCTGCACCCTCTCTGACACCCCACTCACATGCACACGTGCACTTTTTTGTTTGTCTTTTTTTTTTTCTTTTCTCTTTTTTCCTTTTTCTTTTGAAGTGTCAGAAGAAGACATGGTTTCTGCGAGGCGTGCATGACAATGAAAAATTAAAACAAAATTGAGAAACCAAACCCCAATTCTCTTGCTCTATGGCTTTATCTACAAGCGACCTAGCCCACGAATTCCCATCAACAAACAGTCGGCATATAAAAAGATCTCTTAACATTATAAAGTGCACCGTTGGTTTCAGACAACTGTTCATATCCCACACCAATGCTCAAACTTAAAATGATATGGATATGCATTAATAAATTCGCAAGAACAATCCCAGTACGATATCGGCCAAATACTAAGCATGACACGGACGGATGCATTCAAATTTGCTCCCTGGTTATGATTCATCATAACATGTTTTATCATGTCCTGAAAACACAACTTATGATTCATCATAACATGTTTTATCATGTCCTGAAAACACAACTGCATATGTGTTTGTCCAAAAAAACCATAAAAAATTTATGATGTGAGTACTCAACCAAGTGAAACATAATCAAAGACACGTTCCATGGTTTCAATTTTGTCTTCTCATCTTCACACCATCTCCGACATACAACAGATCATACAAAAACTCCATCAATCCTTGCATATTATCAACACACATGTACATTTATACCTCACACATACTCATTCCTCGGATGCACATTCCTAATGCAAGCATGCACTCAAGAAGCTCTCCATGCTAAAACATGCTCGTACCCCATGAACATCAATACAACTGTCAATCAATTCTCTAATTAATAAAAAAACATTTTTTGACAACTTTTTTTCATATTCAACATGCTACTAGACTGCCCAATCCACACAACCTTCCTGTGTAACAAAAGGTCTCATCAAAATCAATGCCTCTCTCTTGAGCATAACCTTTGCAACAAGCTAGCCTTATACTTGTCAAAAGTTTCATCAGACTTATGTTTCAGCTAGTATACCGATTTAGTGCCAATGGCCTTTTTGCTTGGAGGAAAATCACATAAAGAATAGTTACCACTCTTCATATGGTGTCATATTTTGATTGCATAGCATCCATCCATTTTTTTGAATTTTGTGCTTCAACAAAAGAAACATACTCGTTCTCATCACAAAGACTAGAGGCAACCATTACATAGCAATATGATGCAAAGGATGCACTATGAGAGCCTAAATGAGGATGATATGATAGAGTGCATCTAATTTTCTATCTCTCAAAGTCTCCACCAACCATTCAGGCATAGCTTTGTCCTCCTCTATATCAGCCCTCTCATCAACAAGTGCATCATGTAAATCCGCATCAGAAATGAAATGATCTACATCATCATGTGAAACCTAGAAAGGCTGATAAATTGCCTCATTTGGACCAACACTTCACTCTCCATAAAAAGAGGCAGAAAATTGTCATACATAGAGCTATAATGGTGATATACTATGATAATGCTTTAATACGGTAGAGGAGGTGATGCTCTAATACCACTATGAGGAGGTGATGGTAGAGTACAAAGATGAGAGAATCTTTGCAACAACCTCCTCTAGATGTGCATAATTCTTGCTTGGACACTCTAGTAAACTCCCTAAGCTTGCAAATGATAGATGAATATAACCATAGTGCTTTGGAGCATTGATCTCAAATATGTGATTCAAGACATAATAGCTTTAAATTTTGAACATGAAGAAAAAAACCTTTTATTTATGGAACAAGGCACTTAAAAAAATGTTTAGTGGTCTTAAAAAAATGTTTAGTGGTCTTATCTTGCTATGAACTTAGAAAAAACATTTTCCATGGCTTCTGATCTCAAAAGGATGTTATCTTCATGCTTCAAGCATTGGATGAGATAATGAGACCATAAGTTCACTTCAACGACTCTAAGAAGTCGGCAGACTTGAATAATAGACAAACAATAATGCATAGTAGCTCAACATGATGACAAAACTTCTATATGTATTACTAAGTAAAGTACAATGTTTGGTGGAGCACTCCAATGGCTACAAGATCATTACAATGACCACTCTCGAAAATAGTGAGAGCTTAATCATCATCCATGACTCCTTCACTAAAGTATATATAATTTTTTTTCCCTTGATTCTAGTTGGTAGGTGTTGATGACTCTCCCAAAAGATTCCAATTACTTTTCAACTATTTATTTGAATTTTGAATTCAAATATGACTCCTAGCTTTTGGTCACTTTAGAATTACTGGGGGTACTTGAGAATTTTTGCCAAAGGAAAAGGGACCCTTAAAAGTGTATACATCAAAGTGTCTGATCATTGATTTAAGAATTGGCCTAAACTTTGGATTTTGACAGGTCTAGCAAGATTCATCCAAGGGCAATCAAAGCAAGGCGAGTGGTGAAGGAAGCAGAGCTTGGGAGCACGACTTCTGGGGCATCAGAACACATTAGGACTGTCGGGGCACTTTTTTCCCTCTTTAGGAGGTTTTTTTCCCCCGGCTTGTATATATGCCTATTGCCCTAATGGGCTACTTATCTTTGTACATTCTCTAGTAATACATTTAGTATTGTGTGTTTGTGCTCCAAGCTTCTTCTTCTTCCTTGTGCTGTTCACGTGCTTCCGCAGGCGTCTATCTCCAACAATTGGTATCAGAGGAGGTCGTCGCTTCATCTAGGGCGCCATCGAAACTCCTCTGTTTGCAATCTCAGAATCGCACGAATTTTGGTGAGCATACTTAGCGTGTTTCCGAGATCAAAACGGCTTCGCTTTGTGGTGCCGAAATCGCGATCTGAGCTCGTTTCGACCTCCGAATGCACTATCGTAGTGCTTGTGCAGGCTATTTCGTCTTTTTGTGCCAAAGGTATATACCTATTTCTGTTTACCAGTTTAAGCGTCTCAAAGTCTTCTACAGGTCTAACAGAACTCGTCTGGGCAATTCTGTTCAACTTTTTGAGATACAATCGATTTTTTGCATCAAGGTATTTTAGTCACCGGCCATGGCTGAAAGCAGTGATGTATTCCGTATGTTGGCTATTGAGGATAAGTTGGATGGTACCAACTACCCATTATGGGCTTATATGATGCGACATGTATTGGTTGCAAAAGGATTGTGGAACATTGTGCAGGGTGTTGAAAGACGTCCTATTATACCTGTAACAACAGGTACTGCAAATACAGGTGCTGGAGCTGATGAAGATGGTGTCGAAGATGATATTCCGAAGATTCTTGTTCCTACTGCTGTTTTTGTTGCACCTACTACAGAGCAAATTCATTGGGATGGCAGAGATGCTCGAGCACATGAATTGATAGCTTTCTTTGTCAAACGTGCTATTATTCCTCACATTCGCTCTTGCAGAACAGCAAAGGATGCTTGGGATACACTTACCACTTTGTACCAGGCTAGGAATGAGGCTCGTGTTGCTTACCTCCGAAAATAGTTGGAGAGTGAGCACATGAATGAAGGTGATTCTATGGACAGTTTTCTCACAAAGATCAAAGACCTGAAGGAACAATTGATTTCTGTTGATGAGGTTATACCAGATAGCTCACTTGTGCAGACCGTTCTGAATGGTCTTCCTGATTCATATCAGAGTTTTGCCTCTACTCTTTGATTGATGATGAAAGGTGTTAGCTCCGAAAATGGTTGATTTCTCTTCCCTAATGTGGTTTTATTTGGCAGGAAACTTGTTTGATTTCAGGTATTGAAGAATGAATTTGATAATTGATGAGAAGCATGTGGAGATATTGATTGCAGGGATGTGGAGAAAAGGTTTCACTTGAAAAAGGCCATTGTGCTTTTGATGTTGGAGGATATTTTATCATCAAGGGTTCTGAGAAGGTCTTGATAACACAAGAGGAGAAGTCCAGAAGGCTTATTTGCACGTCCTTACGTAATGGTAAAGGTTTTCATGCAAGATATCCCTTGGCAAATAAGGGAATGACATCAAGGATTTCAAACGTGATAGTGAGCTTCAAGTATGATGTTGAGAAAGAAGGGGGATTCATTGATGCACCAGAAAAGAAGCCTAATGTGGTTGCTCGGATCCCTTTTTTCAGACCTGAGATAAATGCAGTGGTTTTGCTTCGTGCATTGGGTATAACTTCAGATAGGGAATTGATTGAAATTATTGGTCTGGATGTTGAAGATACCAAGATGTTCGATTTGATTAGGCCGTCTTTAAAATCTGCTGAACTAGAAATGTTGGGCTATCTATGGGATGATGAAAAGAAACGTCCGAGATATGGAAACCAAGACATTAAAGATGCTGCCTTGCTTACTATAAAGAAAAATTTTAACAGCCGGACAGAAGAGTCAGCTTCTCAAATCCTGGACCGATGCCTTTTTCCAGATCTAGGATATAATGACCTCATGAAGGCCATGCATGTGGGGTACAGTATTGAACAGGTTTTGACATGCTGCCTTGGCCGAAGGAAAGAAGACTTCAGTGATAGCCTCAGCATGAGGAGATTAGAATTAGCTGGAGATCTCCTGCTGCTTGAGTCAAAGAGCAAATTGTTCAAATTTCGAAGGGACCTGCAAAGGGCTTTACAGAAAGCCCTTGTAAAAGGAGGAGCCATATGTTTACAGAAACACATTGTACCGTTTTCCCTTGAAAATGCATTCTCGACAGGGAATTGGGCTCAGGCTCCGGGGGTACTAACCCCAAGGGAAGGCGGACTTGTTGTGCCTCTTGATAGGGCCAACCCATTGGCCACACTCAGTCATCTTCGTCAAACTGAACTTCTAGTCAATTCAAGAGCAAAAGTGCTGGATTCACGTTATCCGAACTTGTCTCACTTAGGAAGATTTTGCGTGGTTCAAACATCAGATGGGCAGAAGGTGGGGGGGCAGGTCCGTTTTTTTGCAGGTCTAACGAGCGAAACAGAAAAGGGGGTCGCTTTCTGTTACACACGATCAGGAGGGTGTACAGAGGGCGTCGGGGGGGGGGGGGGGGGGTCCTCCTGGAGGAGCTGTCAATTTTTTTTGTCTTCTTCACGTTTTTGGGGAGGTTCCATTCGTAAAGGGGGGAGTAATGTTTCTAGTGGCACTATCGAGAAAGAACAAAGTTTTTTGGCGAATCATCAGACTCAGTCGGTGTTGATGATTGGATAGAGGACTTGGATTCTAGTTGGCAGCACATGGTCGATGAGGGTCTGGTAAGTGAAGAAGAGAGGGATATGTTCAATGTGCGACTCTTCAGTTTCATGAGGACGCAAAGACTTTCCTGCGATGCCGCTCAGAGGAACTCGTAAAGGGGGGAGTTGGCTAGAGAGCTTATTCGATGGGGTCTGCTGAATGTAACTGCAGGAGCTAATCCTATAGCTGAAAAGTTTCGGAGTAATGTGAAGAAACAACAGCGTCATCCTCGGCTTGTTGTGAGAGCAAACACAAAAGAAATAGTCTTTGATCAGTTCCCGCGTGCTGCTTTTGGAGGCTGGCATTGACAAGCTTGCCGATGCTGATGGGGTTCATATATGATGAGATGGTTGACCTCAGCATAAGTCATCTGCAGGGCCTTCGACAGGAGGTCACAAGTTTGTAATCCTCTCTGTAACGTCTTTAGACTGTGTGAGGCGGCCCGTTCCCCCGCGAGCTGGCTTTCTGTCAAAGCCTAGTGCACTCATATCAGAACGTGTAATTTGCACAGTGCTCGGAAGAGGCTTGTATCTGGGGTGGATGCTCATTTGCAAGCACAGAGATGAACATCACACTAAATGGACTTTCATGTAAATTGATTGAGTACTATTGTGTATTTCATTTGATAAGCACACATGATGCCTGCGTTGTTTTCGTACAACTGTTATTTTCTAAGTATAATGGAAAGGGGAAGCTGATCTTACTTATGAAAGTCAAGGGCAAAGTTCTGTTTACATGGCAAGGAATGTATCTTGCACTCAGGACTGAACAGGAAAGGAGGGGTTGTAGGCATGACAATGTACACAACATATTTGTGCTCCTAGGCAGCTTGTACAGATAGCTTCTACAGTGCTTGTGGCTTTAGGGCTTGTAGGTCTATCATTCCATGTGTAGGGCTTGTAGGTCTAGCATAGAGGGCAAGCAATAGACCATATCAAAGAGTTCAAGTTGCATTTGTGGTGTTGATGAACATTTTGCAAGATCAAAGTTCTTCTGTCCATCAACAAAATTGAATTTCTATGGAAAAGCTGATGAAATAAGCAAACCCGTTTCAGTTCCTACAGCCGAATATTTCCATAGTGACAGAAGTGACAATTATGGAGAGATAACTAATGGACAACATAGAAGTGTGAGTGTGGCTGTTGGTTCCTGGAAAGTTTGACGTCTGTGTCACAAGCTACGAAGTGGCAATCAAAGAGAAATCTGCTTGAAGAAGTTCAGCGAGGAGAGGTTTGGGGAAGCCCTTGAAGGTTGACAAGAGGGAGATAGTGGGTGTGTGCGAGGGTTGTGTGTGGGCATGTTTGGATACATGCGTAAGAGGGGTGTAGGAGTGTATGTGTGTGCACGAGAGTAAGCAAGAGGGGAGGGACAAGGAGAGAAAGTAGATAGGAAGTGTAAAGAGAGAATGTTTCCCAAGGTCCACCGTGGGAGTCGATATCAGGTTTGTATCTTTCCGTTCTTTCTTCTCGGCATCTTTATTTAAGTATTCTCAAGGACTTAGAGGAGGACAAGGAGGCCAATCTCAAGGAAATCGAGCACACTATAAGAGGGTGCGAATCACTTTTCCCTTAGACTGAGAGGGCAAACATTTTGGTGTGTTTGCCGGGAACCATATGAGCTAGTGCATAGCCATACGAAGAATCCATTGCGAGATAATTGTGGGCTCTAGGTGATCCAAGTAAACCGATTGCGAGGAATTTGACCAAAATCAAGTCATGTAAAATCATTTTTTCCTTGGGCTTAGGAGCTTTTCATTTGGTGCGTTTGCCGGGAATAGCTTGGTACGTCTCTATAAGAGAGTGCCATAGGTTCGCCTAGCACCACAGGTTGGCCGAGCTTGCGGACCCCGCGATCTAGTACATGAGCGAGGGGAGCTCATCATTAGGAGCAACACAAACTCAAAGAGAGGAACGCGCTCAGAGAAGAGCCCTTGAAAGAGAAAGGAGAAGGTGGGAACCGCCAGGTGAGTGGACCTCGATTGGTTCGAAGAAATCAGTCAAAAACGTGTACTCCCGTAGGAGAGTCGCGAATCAAGTGCGGAAGTTTGAAGGGGGGATCCTGAAGCCACGTGTGCTAAATTTTTGGGATCGAAGTGATATTGACATCACACCTCTGTTCGAAATGGCTCAGCGGATTTCAGTTCACTTGGGGGACTTCACCAAGTTTTCAGATACTTGGGACGAAGATCCGGATAGTTTTATCCAGTTGTTTGAGGTTACCTGTGAGGCCAATGATGTAGTTGACCCGGATCAAAGGTTGAGAATTTTTCCGGCTATTCTCCGTGATGAGGCAGCAAATTGGTATGGGAATCTGACACCACAAGAGCGTGGAACTTATCAGATGCTCAAGGAAGCCTTCTTGGCAAAGTTTCGACGACAAGGCTTCCAAGATAGATTGGCCCAACAAATGGATTACTTGCGACAAGGAGTCAATGAGAGCATCGATAACTACATTCAAAGAATGGAAACGTTGGTAAGAAAGATGGGCGTGAATGCCCCGAACGATGAGACATTGAAACGAAGATTCATTTCGGGATTGAGAGATCCTACGGCACAGCAGCATATCAGCCTGACAAGACCTGCAACTTTAATGGATGCTAAGGAACAAGCGAGGCTTTGGGAGGAAGTACAATTATGCCAACAAAGGAAGATGGAGCTCTTATACGAGCCTATGGGAGGCCCAGGAAACATACCGATGAAAGATCCTGTCCAAGGAAGTCCTGCATTGACGACCCCAGCTTTTGTAGCTGCCACTAGCACGCCAGGCGAGGCAAAGCCTGCGCTAACCGAAGAACGAATATTGGAGTTGGTCACGCAAGCTATAAAAGCTGCCACAATAACTCAGGAGACATACACAGTAAAACCAGAGGTCACAACAAACCCGAATCAAGTGTTTTGATCAAATACCTGGTGTGGAAAGTGTCATGGTTACGGCCATTTGGCTTTAGAATGCCCTACAGTCTCGAGAGTATTCACAGATAGATCACCACCTAGAATGCGTTGCACTTTTTGTGGAAGAGCCAATCACACAGAGGACCGATGTTACAACAAGAGAGCCTATGAAGAAAGGACCATGAAATCGGGAGATACAAGAGAGAGACCTTACACGGGATTGTCCGCTCAAAGTGTACCACCTACATCTCCTTGGGAAAATAGACCTACTTATGGATATGGTGCTCAGGGTCAAGGAGGAGACTATCCAAGAGGAGCCGCACGTGATCAAAGAAGAGATGGTCCAATCCAGTGCTGGAGATGTCATGGCTTTGGCCATACTCAATCTAGATGTCCAAACGAAAAGAAACCAATTGATTATACCCCACTATGTAGGTACTGTAGTGGGGAGGGCCACTTTGATGAAGATTGTCCAAAACGAAGAGCTGCCGCCGGCAAGGAAAAAGGACCAGTAGGGTCCTCGAATTATGTTGATACTCAAATGCATTCCACATCGAGAGTTCAAGAGCACGTTCCTACGATCGGAGTAGTGTTCAAAACACCGAACCCTCAAGAAGGCTCTAGCTCGTCAATGCACTTTGTGGATGCTTACGAGGCCAAAAACCCACACAAAGATCCAACTGTGGCAGTAGTCACAAGGACTCAAGAGTATTCGAAGAAGAATCCAGGAGGCGAAGGTGAAGAAGGGAGTCAAGAGAAGATAGCTGAACATGGAGAGGTAGAAAACCAAGTTGGAGGACTTGTTGAGCAGCAAGAGTTTGAGGATGGGGAAGAGGTTGAGATTCTTCCACCAGTGACCAAGGAGGTTGTGCCGGGCATAGCACCATTCCCTGAAAGATTGAAAGCTCCTAAGATTAGAAAGGAAAGACAAAGTTCGGAAGAAGTAGATATTGTGAAGTTGCTCGCTGACACGGAAGTCACGCTGGACATTGGCACATTGCTAAAATGTTCACCTGCTTATAGGAAACAATTCTACAACGAATATATTAAGAAGCCGAGGAAAGCTCGAGATAAAAATAGACAAGATAAAGATGTCCAAGGAATCATTCAAAGTATTACGACGCAAATTGATTCGAATGCTCCAGCTGTGACGGTCGAAATTAAAGGATATGCAGTCCCTGGTGCTCAGTTAGATAGTGGAGCCGCAGTCAATCTGATGACTGAGTTCATGATGAAAGCTTTGGGCCTTAACCACATGGAAGAGACGCCGATGTCTTTGAGAATGGCGGATCAAACACAAGTGAAGCCTGCGGGTCTTTTGAAGAATGTAAGCACAGTTGTGGGCGGTCTAGAGTTTAAAGTTGATTATCTGATAGTAAGACCAAGGACCTCAGAGGCTACCTTCTCGATTTTACTTGGACGGCCATGGTTGGTGCAAGCCGAATGTGTGCATGACGGGCGCACAGGTTTTATTTCAATAGGGCCAAAGTCTGATCGGATTCAGTTGCAAGTATCCCCACCCTCGAGCAACAAGAAGAAGACAATAATAGTCGATGAGATGGACAAGAAGGAGAAGGAGAAAGCAAGGCACGAGATTGCACGAGCTAGGTTTTCCTTGAACACGGACGCCTACAAGAATCTGCTTCAAGACGGGTTCAACTTGCAGCTCTTTAAGAATCAAGACACGAAGATGGGAGAGTATCAAAATCCATTGCTCTATACCGACGATTCCGATCAGGAGTTGCTAGGATGGTTGACACATACAAGTGAATTTGAGTGCTACATGTTGAGTATAGACACAAGTAAAAACAAAGTTACTCAATCCCTAGAGAAGGGAACTTCAAGGGAAGAGCTGAAACTAGAGTTAGCTCCGACGATGGAAGTGCAACAGTTGCGAGAAAGAGTTAGAATGCTAGAAGCAGAGATTCTAAAGAAAAGTCGAGAATCGAAAAAAGAAGCGAAGAGTAAGACTAAAGTGTCGGAAGCCATTGCAAAAGTTGCATTAAAGAAATTAGGTTCAATCGAAAGAGAACAAGACAATGATTTACTGGCCAACCATGCACGCGTGATCGGAGAGCACATTCCAATCACAGTGTCATCGAGAAATAAGGACTATTCGCGAGAAGCTCAGTTGGAAAAATGGGAAGTTTTCCCAGAAAAGTTCTTGAGTGTAGGGTCAGAGCTACCAGAGGGAGTACGAGATTGCATTAAAACAACACTCAAAAATTTCAGCAAGGCCTTTGCATGGTCATACAGTGATTTGAGAGGAATTGATCCCCGAATCTGCCAACATTATATAGACTTGGAAGAAGGCACACGACCAATATGTCAACGACTCAGGCGAACGAATCCAGTCTACTCGGAATTGATCAAGCTGGAATTGACCAAATTATTGGAGGCAGGATTTATATATCCCATCGCATCCAGCGAGTGGGTATCACCAATTGTAGTTGTTCCGAAGAAAAATAAGAAAATCCGTATTTGCATAGATTATCGAAAGTTGAACAAGCGCACAAAGAAGGATCACTTTCCCTTGACATTTACTGATCAAATCTTGGACAGAGTGGCTGGCCATAAATTGTACTCATTTTTGGATGGTTTCAGTGGGTACAACCAGATCCAAATCCATGAAGAGGATCAATCAAAAACTACTTTCACAACAGAATGGGGTACGTACGCATATCGTGTGATGCCATTTGGATTATGCAATGCACCAGCCACATTTCAGAGAGCAATGATAGCTGCATATCAAGACTACTTGCAGGATTGGATGGAGATATTTCTCGATGACTTTGCGATCAGAGGCGATGATGAAAACATGATGGAAAGGATCGAAGCGATTTTAAGAAGAAGCATTGAAAAAGGCATCGCATTGAATCCTGAAAAGTGTACATTTGGAGTACGAAGAGGATTGCTTTTGGGACATGTTATTTCCGAAAAAGGAATCGCGGTTGACAAGGATAAAGTGGAAAAAATTGGACAACTTCCACCTCCACAAAACTTGCGGCAACTCAGAGGATTCTTAGGCCATGCGAATTATTATCGGCGGTTTATATTAAATTTTGCATCCATAGCGGCACCACTGACGAATCTTTTGAGGAAAGACCAACAATACCAATGGACTGGAGAGTGTCAAGTTGCATTCGACTCGATCAAGGAGAGATTGATAAATGCACCGATTTTGGTAGCACCCGACTGGACGAAAGAATTCCATGTGCATACCGACGCTTCTCATACTGCGGTTGGAGCAGTATTATGCCAAGTCTATGAAAAGAAGTTGGACCACCCGATTTATTATGCAAGTCGCAATTTAAATAGCACTGAGAGGAACTACACGACTACGGAGAAGGAATGCCTATCGATGATCTTTGCGGTGAACAAGTATCGGCATTACCTGATGGGAAAGCATTTCACGTTTTATGTGGATCATGAAGCCCTTAAGTATATCATTAATAAACCAGAGTTATCAGGGTGATTGATGAGGTGGATGCTACTCCTCCAAGAATTTCAGTTCACAGTAGTAACCAGACCAGGCAAAGCGCATATATTGGCCGACCATTTATCTCAAATTGTTAATGAGGAGCCAATGTCTGGTGTGCCAGACGATGCTCCTGATGGGCATCTATTCCAGGTTGAAGCTAAAGTACCTTGGTATGCCGACTTGGTAAATTTCTTGTGCACTACTAAATATCCGCCAGGAGCAAGCAAGAGAGAGAAGCAAAAACTGTTAGCATTGGCGAAGCACCATAGCATCATTGGGGGGCAACTCTATCGATATTTTGTTCATGAGAGCATTTATCGGAGGTGTCTCGAGGAAGAAGAAGCAAGCCTAGTATTGAGGGCTTTGCATGACGAACCTTGCGGTGGGCATTTTGCTGGTGAACTGACGGCAAGAAAGATTTTATTCGCTGGGTATTGGTGGCCAACGCTGTTCAAAGACTCGTACACATACTGTAAGAAATGTGACAAATGCCAACGAATGGGCAAACCCACATTAGCACATGCTGCTCCTCTTACGCCGGTGTTGGCTCTTAAGCCGTTTAAGAAATGGGGAATTGATTTTGTGGGGCCTATTGATCCTCCCTCACGACGAAGATCCAATAGGTATATCTTGGTATGTACTGACTATGTTACCAAGTGGGTAGAAGCCAAAGCTCTGAAGACTGATCGAGCTGTTGATGTAGCTAAATTTCTATATGAGCAAATTATCACTCGATTCGGATGCCCGTTGGAGATAGTGAGTGATAGAGGGACACATTTTGTCAACGAACTGATCGAAGAATTAATGGAATTATATAAGATCAAACATAGAAAAGCACTCCATATTACCCGAGGCCAAATGGACAAGTGGAGGTTACCAACAAGGTGCTGGAACAGATTCTGACAAAGACAGTAGCTGTGCATAGGCGAGACTGGGATGAGAGACTTTTGGAAGCTTTGTGGGCATATCGAACATCCTACCGAGTGACGACTAAGAGCACTCCGTTCTCCCTAGTATACGGCGAGGAAGCCATCTTTCCCATCGAAAAAGAAGTTCCAACATTAAGAGTGGCCATTGAGGCCAGGATGGGAGAGGAAGAGTCATTAAAGGAGAGGTACATACAACTGGTCAAGCTAGAAGAAAAGAGACTCATCGCACAACAAAGTTTGGAAGCTATTCAGAAGAGACGTAAGGAGAGGCATGACAAGAATCTCAAAACCTATGTGATTCAAGAAGGGGATTTGGTGCTAGTTTATGATAGTAAATATTATAAATTCCCGGGGAAGTTACAGACAAGATGGGCAGGACCGTTTAAAGTGGTGGAACTCAATTCCAATGGTTCCATGCAAATTCAAGATTTAGGAGAAGAATATGCTCCCGTGAAGGTTAACGCGCTTCGAGTTAAACCATATTTCAAGTGATATTAGGACGGGAGAAGCCAGATGAGATTCAAGCAGAAGGACGAAGTAGACTCCTTGTACATACATGTATAGTATTATATATATATATGCGCATATGTAAGCTATGATTTGTGTGTCATAAATATTCTTCCTTGCTAGCTCAAGAAACTTTGGACTTCTAATTATTTTTTTCTTATGTTGCGCAGAGACTGTTAGGAGTTAAGTAACAAAATGGCAGATCAGATAACGCAACTCTACTTGTACGAGCTAAGGATATATTTCTCGGACCAAACATTCGCCCGCATGGACATAGATGTCGACGACCTTGAGACGGAATACGATGTTGAGGAAGCGCATTGGCTGGTATGCTTTATAAATCAGGGTTTGGGTGTTGCATTTTACATTGAGTGTTTTGAGGAATACCTAGCTCGACATGTAGGATGGGCGGGAGATCGATATTACTATTTTGATCCTTCGAGGGAAATGCCTAACAAGGAAAACGATATCACATGGGCTTGGGCAGATGTGCTAACGCTAGGAAGTGATGACGGAGCTCCTGAAGCTGAGCCTGACTCGCCCTAGGGAAGTGGTCGGGATGCGAGTACGATGTGAGACTACATGAGACATTCCGGAGACTCACATTCTAGGACACCTAGAGATAGGTATACGAGGGACTAAGGCATAGCTGGCTGTAGTTACCTAGTGAAAAGTCAACTCGATGAATACATATGTAGTGTCTGTAATTGAGAGAATGGAGTGAAGAGGTGGTTGATCTGTCAAAGGCTAGAGTGTATATGTTTGCATGTCTGTGTGGGAACAGTGGGAAAAGTCCCTTTCTTCCTCTCCCTAATTCTCAGGACTTGGGTGAACTAATTAACTATGAAAAGAAAAACGAAGAAAAGAAAAGAAAAGAAAAAGAAAGTGTGTTGTGTGATCGTACCAATGCGCTATGGTGGGCTAGTAGGTGGGTGGATTTATCCTCGCCGGGTGGTTAGGACCACGAGCCGCAGCTAGTTTCGCCATAGGCTTGGAAGTATGTGTTTGTGTCTTAGCTACGCGCCATGACGGGTTGGTAGGTAGGTGGAGCTATCATGGCTGGGTAGTCACGACCATGAGCCGCATCCAGCTTCGTTATGGGCTAGCTGATATATGTTATGTGTTATCATTGTGTGTTTGTGTGTTGTGCGCTGCATTGCATTGGTAGATGGGTGGAATCAACCTGATCGGGTGGTCAGGTCCACGAATCGCATCCAGTGTCAATGTAGGCCAACGTGTGAATATAAACAAAATCTTCATATGAAGTTATTCCCCACTCCTGAGGGGGAGAGAAAGAGAGGAGAGGGCGATGATCGCCTGGAAGGGAACGTTATTTTCTTGTGTGATTGGTATGTGTTGGCTTGCGATAGATCAGCTCACTTTGAATCAGCATTCTTGAAGGCACGGAGACTCTATATGTACTTATGGATGAGGCTTTAGCGAGGTGATGCAACGGTAGTGCTTTATAACTTGTGTGCTGTATCTGAGGGTTTTTCTGGTGCGTGGGACACTCCAGGGTTTTATGTAGGTCTTGACTTGTACTCGAGTCTCAATGGTTTCTGTAGGACGACGATGGGATTCTTCGGAAGTGTCTAGTCATGGAATCATTGTACATAGCGAATAGTAGGTGCAATAATGGGGTATGCATTTTGGGTATTTTTGCATCTCCGATTGGATTCATTTCAGTTGTTGTTGTTTATTTTGGTATTTTCTTTTTTTTGTTTTCCGTAATGGTAGTTGCATGTGTAAAATATGGAAAGGTATGCAGGTGTTATTTTGGTTGAGACAATTTTTCATAATGGAATGTATGAGCAAATTGATGCATGGCTGAAATGGAATTGCATATGTGTGCATGTTCTTGGATCATTTGGAAGTGACTGATTTGTATGTATTCATGAGTGATTTTTTTAGCACTAATAGCTTCGATGAGTGCAGGTTCAGTGGAAGTGACGGCTCGATGAAAAGGTATGTGAACCAATTGGAAATTGACATGTTCATGGCTGTTTTGATTTTATTGCAGCAAGAGTGACTCGTCGAGGACGACTTCGCAAATAAGAAGAGGGAAGTATGTTAGCTCCGAAAATGGTTGATTTCTCTTCCCTAATGTGGTTTTATTTGGCAGGAAACTTGTTTGATTTCAGGTATTGAAGAATGAATTTGATAATTGATGAGAAGCATGTGGAGATATTGATTGCAGGGATGTGGAGAAAAGGTTTCACTTGAAAAAGGCCATTGTGCTTTTGATGTTGGAGGATATTTTATCATCAAGGGTTCTGAGAAGGTCTTGATAACACAA
Source organism: Ceratopteris richardii (assembly GCA_020310875.1). NCBI lineage: Eukaryota > Viridiplantae > Streptophyta > Polypodiopsida > Polypodiales > Pteridaceae > Ceratopteris > Ceratopteris richardii. The sequence continues at coordinate 69,713,191 of CM035422.1, forward strand.
GAGGAGAAGTCCAGAAGGCTTATTTGCACGTCCTTACGTAATGGTAAAGGTTTTCATGCAAGATATCCCTTGGCAAATAAGGGAATGACATCAAGGATTTCAAACGTGATAGTGAGCTTCAAGTATGATGTTGAGAAAGAAGGGGGATTCATTGATGCACCAGAAAAGAAGCCTAATGTGGTTGCTCGGATCCCTTTTTTCAGACCTGAGATAAATGCAGTGGTTTTGCTTCGTGCATTGGGTATAACTTCAGATAGGGAATTGATTGAAATTATTGGTCTGGATGTTGAAGATACCAAGATGTTCGATTTGATTAGGCCATCTTTAAAATCTACTGAACTAGAAATGTTGGGCTATCTATGGGATGATGAAAAGAAACGTCCGAGATATGGAAACCAAGACATTAAAGATGCTGCCTTGCTTACTATAAAGAAAAATTTTAACAGCCGGACAGAAGAGTCAGCTTCTCAAATCCTGGACCGATGCCTTTTTCCAGATCTAGGATATAATGACCTCATGAAGGCCATGCATGTGGGGTACAGGATTGAACAGGTTTTGACATGCTGCCTTGGCCGAAGGAAAGAAGACTTCAGTGATAGCCTCAGCATGAGGAGATTAGAATTAGCTGGAGATCTCCTGCTGCTTGAGTCAAAGAGCAAATTGTTCAAATTTCGAAGGGACCTGCAAAGGGCTTTACAGAAAGCCCTTGTAAAAGGAGGAGCCATATGTTTACAGAAACACATTGTACCATTTTCCCTTGAAAATGCATTCTCGACAGGGAATTGGGCTCAGGCTCCGGGGGTACTAACCCCAAGGGAAGGCGGACTTGTTGTGCCTCTTGATAGGGCCAACCCATTGGCCACACTCAGTCATCTTCGTCAAACTGAACTTCCAGTCAATTCAAGAGCAAAAGTGCTGGATTCACGTTATCCGAACTTGTCTCACTTAGGAAGATTTTGCGTGGTTCAAACATCAGATGGGCAGAAGGTGGGGGGGCAGGTCCGTTATTTTGCAGGTCTGACGAGCGAAACAGAAAAGGGGGTTGCTTTCTGTTACACACGATCAGGAGGGTGTACAGAGGGCGTCGGGGGGGGGGGGGGGGTCCTCCTGGAGGGGCTGTCAATTTTTTTTGTCTTGTTCACGTTTTTGGGGAGGTTCCATTCGTAAAGGGGGGAGTAATGTTTCTAGTGGCACTATCGAGAAAGAACAAAGTTTTTTGGCGAATCATCAGACTCAGTCGGTGTTGATGATTGGACAGAGGACTTGGATTCTAGAAGGCAGGACATGGTCGATGAGGGTCTGGTAAGTGAAGAAGAGAGGGATATGTTCAATGTGCGACTCTTCAGTTTCATGAGGACACAAAGACTTTCCTGCGATGCCGCTCAGAGGAACTCGTAAAGGGGGGAGTTGGCTAGAGAGCTGATTCGATGGGGTCTGCTGAATGTAACTGCAGGAGCTAATCCTATAGCTAAAAAGTTTCGGAGTAATGTGAAGAAACAACAACGTCATCCTCGGCTTGTTGTGAGAGCAAACACAAAAGAAATAGTCTTTGATCAGCTCCCGCGTGCTGCTTTTGGAGGCTGGCATTGACAAGCTTGCCGATGCTGATGGGGTTCATATATGATGAGATGGTTGACCTCAGCATAAGTCATCTAGAGGAAATCTTCAGGGAAACTTGATCAAAACGACTGCTTCTTGATCTTTACCAAATGTTGATGATAATCGCTGGAGGGTCTTTGGTGAATCTGTGTTCTGTTTGCAGGATGTTTCTTACGAGTATGTGCTTTGCCGGTAGCTTGTGACCATGCAAATAGGGGAAAAAAAAGCTCCAGAATGGGAGGTACGAGACTGTTATGCATGGTGAAACAGTGGTTGGGTGTATTTGGAACAGTGGGTGATGTTAAGTCATGGTGGTAGATCTCATACCATTTTGGAAGGCAACAGGATTGGTTCCAGGTGATTGGAGGGGCCAAGCGGCACTTACAGAGCATGATACCTCTTAAGATTGTCTGCACTGTTCCAGGAGATGTTTGGTCTTCTCAGTGTGTAACAGAACAAGAAGATTGGCTGAGCAGTTTCTGTGGAACGATCATGAAAAGTCGGCCTTTCTACTTTGGCTGCAAGTGAATGATTTGATGGAATTCAAAAATATCAAACCCTTCTGAAAGATTGTCGTCCTGGCTTTATCTTTGGCGGACTTGTCGGAAGGGATCCAGGAACAACAGCTGTGGAAGGACTAGTTCGCTGCGGAGCATGAGGAGGGGCGAGTTTTGGCCATGGAAATAGTCGAGGGAGGACGGCTTTCCATTATACTGGAACGTAAAAGGAACGCTCAAGTTGGAGTAACCAGGTACGTGGTACTTCTTAACAATCGACTCCCTAAGCAAGTTGTCGCTGTCGTAGGACCTTCGGTGATTAGCTCTCTACCTGATGAAAAGTTCCCATGCGTCGTCATCTGATTGAATGCTCAATATTGAATCGAAGGTGATTGATCGGCCAGAGATGGTTGATGTCCATTTCGGATAGATCACCCATAACAGCATTATGCTCGCTTAGCAAGCTTTCAGGTCCTTCTATAGGAGGTCACAAGTTTGTAATCCTCTCTGTAACGTCTTTAGACTGTGTGAGGCGGCCCGTTCCCCCGCGAGCTGGCTTTCTGTCAAAGCCTAGTGCACTCATATCAGAACGTGTAATTTTCACAGTGCTCGGAAGAGGCTTGTATCTGGGGTGGATGCTCATTTGCAAGCACAGAGATGAACATCACACTAAATGGACTTTCATGTAAATTGATTGAGTACTATTGTGTATTTCATTTGATAAGCACACATGATGCCTGCGTTGTTTTCGTACAACTGTTATTTTCTGAGTATAATGGAAAGGGGAAGCTGATCTTACTTATGAAAGTCAAGGGCAAAGTTTTGTTTACATGGCAAGGAATGTATCTTGCACTCAGGACTGAACAGGAAAGGAGGGGTTGTAGGCATGACAATGTACACAACATATTTGTGCTCCTAGGCAGCTTGTACAGATAGCTTCTACAGTGCTTGTGGCTTTAGGGCTTGTAGGTCTATCATTCCATGTGTAGGGCTTGTAGGTCTAGCATAGAGGGCAAGCAAAAGACCATATCAAAGAGTTCAAGTTGCATTTGTGGTGTTGATGAACATTTTGCAAGATCAAAGTTCTTCTGTCCATCAACAAAATTGAATTTCTATGGAAAAGCTGATGAAATAAGCAAACCCGTTTCAGTTCCTACATCCAAATATTTCCATAGTGACAGAAGTGACAATTATGGAGAGATAACTAATGGACAACATAGAAGTGTGAGGGTGGTTGTTGGTTCCTGGAAAGTTTGACGTCTGTGTCACAAGCTACGAAGTGGCAATCAAAGAGAAATCTGTTTGAAGAAGTTCAGCGAGGAGAGGTTTGGGGAAGCCCTTGAAGGTTGACAAGAGGGAGATAGTGGGTGTGTGCGAGGGTTGTGTGTGGGCATGTTTGGGTACATGCGTAAGAGGGGTGTAGGAGTGTATGTGTGTGCACGAGAGTAAGCAAGAGGGGAGGGACAAGGAGAGAAAGTAGATAGGAAGTGTAAAGAGAGAATGTTTCCCAAGGTCCACCGTGGGAGTCGATATCAGGTTTGCATCTTTCCGTTCTTTCTTCTCGGCATCTTTATTTAAGTATTCTGAAGGACTTAGAGGAGGACAAGGAGGCCAATCTCAAGGAAATCGAGCACACTATAAGAGGGTGCGAATCACTTTTCCCTTAGACTGAGAGGGCAAACATTTTGGTGTGTTTGCCGGGAACCATATGAGCTAGTGCATAGCCATAAGAAGAATCCATTGCGAGATAATTGTGGGCTCTAGGTGATCCAAGTAAACCGATTGCGAGGAATTTGACCAAAATCAAGTCATGTAAAATCATTTTTTCCTTGGGCTTAGGAGCTTTTCAAAAGGCAATCCAAATGCCTTGTCATTTGAGGAGTTAGTCTCTGTTCTGTTGCAGGAAGATCAGTCTAGGCAGAACAGGTCCATTATGCATGTTGCAGATCAAGCTTTCCTGGCTAGTCAAAAGGGCAAAGGAAAATGGAGCTCTTCTACTAGTAAGCAGAAATCTGCAAATGCTGCACAATCGAAGAACCAAAATAAAGATGAGAAGAAATCAGAAAAGCAAATATTGTTTTGCAAGTACTGTAAAGGAAATGATCATATCATAAAGAACTGTCCAAAACTGGCTGCAAAAGAGGCAAAGAAGAAAGAGGCTGGAATGGTTGTTGTAGAGGCCTCTACACCAAAAACAAAGTCTGCAAATCTTGTGCAGGAAGAAGAATGGGCGTTTACTACTGTCTACAGTTTTGACCCATCTTCTCATTATCAGTGCATGTCTGCAGTAAACTCAGATGTTTGGTACTTTGACAATGGGGCAACCAAACATATTACCTCGTAGCGCAGTTTCTTCTCTTCACTCGAGCCTGCCCCTACAGGGAATACTGTTACATGCGCCAAAAACTCCTCTTATCCTGTTATGGGAGTTGGTAAGATCATTTTGACTACTACTGATGGTAGTTCTTTCACTTTGTCAGATGCTCTATTTGTGCCAGGGATCAAAAAGAACCTGTTATCAGTTTCTGCATTAGCCAAGATTGGCTTGGTTGTGAAATTTGTTGATGACAGATGTACAGTTCATGATCTATCAAATGGCAATGTTATTATAGCTTCTGGCATTTTATGTCGTGGGCTGTATAAGCTCATAGACTATGAAAGATCTGTGAATGATTCGGCATGTGCAGTTCATGATTCTCAGGCTATGTCAGATGCAAAGCTTTGGCATGCACGCTTTGGTCATCTGAATTTTGCTAGTTTGCTACGCCTACAGAAATCTGAAATGGTGTCCTCTTTGCCCAAACTTGAGGCACCTGGAAAACATGTTTGTGAGGGCTGTATTTTGGGCAAAATGCAGCGTTCATCCTTTCCAAAAGATGGTTCAGTTCGGGCTACGTAGAAATTGCAGCTTGTACATAGTGGTGTCTGTGGTCCTATGTAGACACCCTCTTTTGGAAATTACCTTTACTTCGTGACTTTCATTGATGATTTTTCCAGGCATGCATGGGTATATCCACTCAAAGCAAAGTCCGAAGTGTTCATGTGCTTTAAACAGTTTTTGGTTTTGGCTGAAAATCTGTCAGCATGTAAAATGGGCACCCTCCGTTCTGATCGAGGGGGGGAATATATGTCTTCTGATTTTAATGCATTTCTGGCTGAACGTGGGATAAAACACCAGTGTACAGTGCCGTATACACCTCAACAGAATGGAGTTGCTGAACGAAAGAACAGGTCACTCATGGAGATGGCGAGGTGCATGGTCAAAAGTCAGGCTTTACCACATAGTTTCTGGCTTGAGGCTGTCATGTCTGCAGCATATGTACTGAACAGGTGTCCCACTAAAGCGCTGCAGTCTATCACTCCATATGAGGCTTGGCATGACCGCAAGCCATCTGTTGCTCATCTGCGTGTCTTTGGTTGTTTGGCATATGCACTAGTGCCTGAACAACATCGCAGAAAATTGGATGATAAAGTAGTAAAATGTATTTTATTGGGTACAGTTCTGAAAGTAAAGGCTATCGTCTGTATCATCCACAGAAAAAACGCATTCTCGTTAGCCATGATGTTGTTTTTGTGGAAGATGCAATTCAGCCATTGCTTTCATGTACTAAGGAGACATCTGTGAGCTCCAAAGACATGTATGATACTTTAATGCCTCTTTTTACAGGTGGACAGTCTAGTGTTGGTCCTAATGAGGCAACTTCTCAGCCTTTGCAGGCTTCATATGATGATGCAGATCATTCCATTTCTAATGCAGATTTACATGATGCACTTGTTGATGAGAGAGCTGATATTGAGCAGGCAAAAACTATGCCAAAATGGCTGGTGCAGACTTTGCGTGACAGCAAATTAGATGCACCTTTGTCATATCATACTCGTTCAGGCTCTCATAGTGCCTCTTTTGCATTAGATTGTTATGCTATGGCTGTGTCTAGTCTCTGTGATGAGAATGAGCCTGTTTCTTTTGATGAAGCACAAAATTCAAAAAATTGGATGGCTGCTATGCAATCTGAATATGATGCTATAATGAAGAATGGTACTTGGTCTTTATGTGACTTGCCTCCTGGCAAGAAGGCCATTGGCACTAAGTGGGTATACAAGCTGAAGCATAAACCGGATGGTACAGTTGATAGGTATAAGGCTAGGCTTGTTGCAAAGGGTTATGCACAAGAAAGAGGCATTGATTTTGATGAGACCTTTGCACCCACATGTCGTATGACTACTGTTCGGAGCATCTGTGCACTTGCAGCCCATCATGGTTGGAATGTACATCAGTTGGACATTAAAATAGCATTTCTGAATGGTGACTTGCATGAAGAAGTGTATGTTTTTCAGCCCCGTGGCTTTGTGCAAAAAGGGCATGAAAACCAGGTGTGCAGGTTAAAGAAGGCATTATATGGTTTAAGGCAAGCACCACGTGCTTGGTATGAGAAGATACATGCCTATCTGGTTGCACATGGTTTTGAGAACAGTCCAACTGAAAGCACCTTATATGTTAAGCGTGCTAATGATGTGCTTCTGATCATTGTTGTCTATGTTGATGACATGCTGCTCACTGGTCCTATTGAGAAGCATATTGCTGATTTCAAGGCTGATTTGCATGCCTCATTTGAGATGTCTGATTTGGGGCATTTGCATCACTATTTGGGCATTCAGTTTATGCAGGTTGATGGTGGAATGGCTTTGTGTCAAACGAAATATATTGACACATTATTGCAGCGTTTTGGCCTTGAAGACTGTAAGCCTATTGCCACTCCTATGGAGACAGGTTTACGATTGAGTCTTCATGATGTTGGAGATGCATTTGATGCTGTTCTCTATCAGCAGGCTATGGATGCTTGATTTACTTATGCATTACTCGGCCAGATATTCAGTTTGCTATCTCACAGATGAGCAGGTTTATGCATTGCGCAGGAGTCACGCATTGGAAGGCGGTTAAGCGCATCTTTCGCTACTTGAGTGGTACTCGGCTACTTGGGTTGTTTTATCCCAAGGGGGGATCACTACCGCCAGATTTGCATGCTTTTTCTGACTCAGATTGGGCTGGTTGCTATGACACTCGTGTGTCCACCAGTGGTTTTTGCTTCATGCTTGGTAGCTCATGTATATCTTGGTTAAGCAAGAAGCAGCCTATTGTGGCCACTTCCAGTTGTGAGGCTGAGTATAGGGAAGCTTTCACAACGATTGTTGAGTGTGTATGGCTCAGACGCCTTATGGCTGATTTGGGTGTTGGCCAGTCTTCTGCCACCACCATCTTCACTGACAGTTAGAGCGCATTGGCAGTTGCGAGGAACCCTGTGTTCCATGCTCGCACTAAGCACATTGAGGTGCATTATCACTGTGTCAGGGAGAGGTTCTCTGCTGGGGAGATCAGCTTGGCATATGTGCCCACGCAGGAGAACATTGCAGACCTTTTCACAAAGGCTCTGCCTAGGGAGAAGTTTGAAGCTTTCCGCAAAGCTTTGGGCTTACTTCCTTTTGTGGAGTGATTTCCACATAGCTTGGCACTTCCTTATACATGAGTGCCAGCTCCTTGTTCACCGCATCACTCCCAGGGGGGGATTTGTTGATATATTTAGGTAGTGATGTGTGTGAACACATTAGGACTGTCGGGGCACTTTTTTCCCTCTTTAGGAGGTTTTTTTCCCCCGGCTTGTATATACGCCTATTGCCCTAATGGGCTACTTATCTTTGTACATTCTCTAGTAATACATTTAGTATTGTGTGTTTGTGCTCCAAGCTTCTTCTTCTTCCTTGTGCTGTGTGCGTGCTTCCGCAGGCGTCTATCTCCAACAAGAAGTATTGGTGATTAGAATGTGTATTGAGTGAGCAAGGGAGATAAATTCATGAACCTTAGATCGGGAAAGAATATAGGTAACTCAGATCAACGAAGCCTTAGATCATCAAAAGTGAGTGTAGGAACTACTGCACATTCCTGGGCACAACAATTGAATAGCTACCCTTACGATTTAGGCTCTGATACCCGTGAGTCTAAAATGGCTTATAGCACAAAGAGACATGATGGAGGGTTAATTGTAGCATATTTGGAGAGACTAGAAGGACCCCACAGGGCCCAATTAGAATATGTCCAAATTAACCACCTAGGTGCTCGTATCTACGAGGATGGTTTGAGAAGATCAGTGGTGCAATTGCACAATCCTGACCACCCCGTTGGATTGGAACATCCAATGGTAAAGTTTGAGAGAGATGCATACCTAGACAAAGAAGGAACCATATACATCCTAACAGATCAGCCTAAAAAGTTAATGAGTTTGGTGTACACTATAGTCATTCCTGAGACAGAAGTAGGAACCCAAGGAAAAGAACCATTAGGAGACGAACCTAGGACACCTCAAGGGAAATCCATATTGACAAGAATACCAAACACAGAATGGATCCCTCAAGATAATAGAAGCATTGAATTGTTCCTGAATAAGGACATTGATGAAGCCTTTTGGAGATATAGAATGGAACAACCAAGTGAAGTAGGTTCCATCACCATTTACAAATTCAAGGACCTAGATACACCTGGAAAGGTAGTATACCTGGACAACGCTTCGGAACAACTGTTCATAGTACCCGATCATGCAAGACAAGTGTATACATGGAGAGGAAAACTAGTGTTTCCCCTATCACGAGCGAATGTAAACGCGAGCCACCAAGGTGCTGGGACATCCTCAACCCATGGCTCTCAAAGAGAGAAGAACAAGGAAAGGCCAGAACTGAGTTTTGCTCATCCCATAGGGAGAGATAGACCAACCATGGACACTAATAGAACGAAGAGACCAAGAGAACCCAAATACCAGGAGGTAGGGATGATTTTCCCCTACCTAGACCCTGTGAACATCCAAGAATATTGAGACCTACCCAGTTAGTGAAGTCAATGAAAAATTAATTTGACAGGATAGGAGACCCCTATGACCATGTTGTGGAATTTAAGCAAGTGTTGCGAGCAAAGCAAGTAGAAGACATGTTCACACAATACAATGCCTTTGGACTCACGTTAAAGAACACAACTTTAGCTCGGTTCCAATCGTTGCAACAAAGGCAATTTAGGGACATTCATCACTTGTTAGAGTCATTCATCACTGAATTCTCTAAAACTGGAATCAGGCATAACACTTCCGACAGATCCCTCAAGAAACAGTTAGACTTGCAAGATGTAGATTTAGACAATATATTGAGAGATGCCCAATGCCAGAACTTCCCTCACAAGCAAAGCAAGTGCCTTTGTTTTTGGATGGACTTTTAAGCTCTTTTAGGAGATGTTAATTGGAACTTTCAAAGGTATGCAAAGACTAAGACAAATCCTCTAAATCATCCTCAAAACATTATAGCTCGATAGAAGACGTAGCCGAGAAAGTGGCCTAGAAACTAGGAGTTTCTAGCAAACATATGCCAGGTTAACACTTGTAAAACATTGCTACACTTGTGGTGGTGATCATATGGCAAATGTGTGTCCCAATGTAGCACAACCTCAAGCCCACCCTAGTGGCCAGTACTGCACAATTGAAAGGTGATACACGAATCACATGGCACAAGATTGTCCATGTAGCAAACAAGTAGTGTGATAGAACTACCCCCAAGAATACCCCCAACCAGGTAGGTACCAAGGCCAATACAATTCCTAGCCTCATTACTATAGACCCCCACATAATTACCCTTATTACGCTCAACAGAGACCACAACCCATCTTAGCTCAGCAGCCACCCCCACCCACCAATGCCATTTTAGTCAAATATGCTACCGCAGAAGAGAACTTGAGTAGGGCTTTAGTGCCTTTTTCACCCCTTATCACAGAAGGTGATCTGAATTCAAACAGTTTTGACTCCACCCATGTAGATAGTCCACCAGCATACTACACGGAGTCTCTAGAACACTTGGAAACATATCAATATGATAGTCCACTGTTGGAACCCAGTTGGGAGCCCGACAACCCACGACCCCAATTGAGACAACCAAGACCATAGGGCCCTAAAGGAACATGCTTTAGGTGCCAAGTAGACCATTTCATAAAAGATTTCCCACATCCTCCAATAGCAGGACAGTTGCAATATTATAACATTCAAGGCTTTTGTTCAGAATGTGGTAAAGAGCATATCATAAGAGATTGCCCTAAGAACCCTGCTAATGCCTCAAAAGTGACACCCATTAACGTGATAAGTATTGTTGTGCACACCTTAGATGGATCCAATCCGACATATGTACCTATCCAAGCTATAAGGAGAGCCCAGGTACTGTTGCAAAATCAATAGACTAACCTAGAAAAGGTAGCCGAGACTAGTGAAGTTGGAGAATCTAACAGTAGAAAGACAAAATCTTGGAAGAATTCACGAGAGAGAATAAAAAAAATGGAGTAAAAGGATAAACGATTTCGAAGGAAGCCTAAAGGAAACTAGAGCTAAAATCCTAGAATTAACTTCCCAGGAGTTGAATCAGGAGAGCCTAGCTCAGAAATTAGGATCAATTTTAGGTGAACCCATACCTGAAAAACCTAGATATGATGTTTCGAGCATACCAAACAAGATTAAGAGAAGGACCCCAGATAACTAAACTATGTAAGAACTATCCAAGAGCTGACTTAGAAATTGAGAGAACGAAGCTTTGCATGAAGATGGTAGAATTAGCACAAACCATGTTTGAAGCCTCACGATACATTAATTGGAGCAACATAGCAAGACCAGAGTTACACTTTCAAGGACTATTGGAGAGGCTAGAATATTTTATCGCTAGCAACGAGAAGAGGAATCTGCAGAAGAACCCCACTATCCTAAAGACATAGGAAGGTAATGTACCATCACGGTCTCAAGTGCCAAATACCGAGGTTGAAGACAATCTTTCTTCCATACATAAGTATCCACAAGGGTTTATAAGAGAAATCCAAGAAGAGAAGTTGAGACAAGAGCAAGAAACCCATCCCCCTATTTAAGAGATTGATGACTTGCAGGAACAATTTCCCCAAGACATACCCTCAATCTATGGCGATGTAGAGGACGAGAAATTTAGTGAAAAAATAGAGTTTGAATCTAATTCCTTACAAGAGTTGCCCAAGATCACAGGACCTTGGGAAGCTAAATCTATTAGTATGAGAACACCCACTATAATAGTAAAAATTGAAGAGTCAGTAATCCCTAGAAACACAGAAGTGATCAAGAACACTAAAGTGCAGTGTCATCTCACTTTAGAAGAATTGCTGAAAATCATGCCAGAGTTATGGAAGCACACAGCAAACCAATTCCCTGCGATCGCTTCCACTCACTCTCAGGAAGGTTTACATAAGAAGGTACTAGAAATACCTGTGGAAAGAATTGGAGATATGAGAGAGGGAGAGGAAGGTACACCTATCTTCCAATAACCCATCAGGGCTACACCACTAAACTCATCTTAGATTCAAGAGTCGGAGTAGCTATCGCTACCACTGCTTTATGGAAACATTGGGGTAAGCTAGCACTAAGACCCACTATGATGAAGCTACAAATGGCTAACGGACACATTGAGAGACCATTAGGCTTACTAGAAGGGATATATCTCACCACTTGTGGTGTAGAATTTGAGCACACTTTTGCCATTTGTGATTTTGGGAAAAATCATGCTTACGAGATGATTTTAGGATGACCATTCATGCATCAATTGCAAATTGTAAAAGATTAGGGAACCAATTCCTTGTACTTGCAACATTTAGGAGTAACCACCAAAGTTAATCTCAAGGAGTATTCTCATCGAGATGTACCCCCAATCCAATGGAATACAATTTATAAGACACCCGAAGAAACAGAGTCTGTGCATTCATTAGAATCAGACCCTTCATGGTTGCACAAGAACACTCATTTATGGATGCATAAGGTAGCCAAACAAGAAGGAGAACGATTAGAAGCCAGAATTTTAGGTTCAAAACAACATCCACGAAATTTTCAAGATCCTGCTTATGCACCTATAGTGTTTCCAGACGAGGAATTCGAGCCTTTGGGCAGAGATCTTAGCCACAATGGATATAGCAGTAAATGAAGAATAGTGGACCCCTCATTGTGATGAGGGCGGATACAATATTTCAATCTTTATGATAGAACCCCTAGAGGAGGATCCCATCCTAGAAGAATTCATGGAAGTGTCTCAAGAACCAGACGAGAGTAGTGATGAGGACTTAGAGTCCATTATCATGGAGCCCTTTTGTTTGACACAAGAGGAACATCTTTACTTTATGGAAGCCAAAACCCCTGAGATGGATAAGGAAAATCAAATGAAACAACACGAGTCACTCACAAAAGATACAGAAAGTAAGCAAAACAAGAGAAAGAAATCACTTAAGACGGAAGAAGAAGAAGAAGAAGAAGAACCACTCCTGGAAGTATCAGAGAACTTCAAAAAGTATGAAATAGAAGATAGAAGAATCATGGTACGAATGCCTAAAAGAGAAGCCAACATTGGAGAAGTATATGATAATCGAGAGAAAACCAAGAAAATCATAGTTATCATAGAAGAAGGAGAAGAAAAATGCACATACATAGGGCATGACTTAACGAATGAAGAAGAAGAAGAGTTAACGGCTCTACTGCGCGAATATAGAGATGTGTTTGCTTGGAGTTACAAGGACTTGAAAGGAGTAGACCTAGATATATGCTCCCATAGAATTCCTATGACTCCAGAGGCCAAACCTACTAAGCAGAAACCATACACATATAACGATAACTATGTTGCCAAGATTAGAGGAAATAGATCAACTGATAGAAGCAGGATTCATTTACAAAATTGAGCATACCGAATGGGTATCCCCCATTGTGTTTGTGCCCAAGAATTATGGAAAATTATGTGTGTGTATTAACCTTAAAAAAGTTAATGCTGCCATGATTAGAGACAGTTACCATCTTCCTATGATGGAGCAAGCAAGTCTATAGCTTTCTTGATGGATTCTTAGGTTATAATCAGGTAGCCATTGCTCCTGAAGATCAACACAAAGATGGCTTTTGCCATAGAGTGGGGCATATTTGCATTTCGTGTAATGCTATTTGGGCTCACAAATGCACCCACCACTTTTCAACAACTAATGTGTCACGTTTTTAAGGAATTATTAAGGAAGATTTGGAAGTTTACATGGACGATATATGTGCTCACTCTAACATGAGGTAGACTCATATCCCTGAATTAACACAAGTATTTGACAAATGTCAAGAATATTAGGTTTGCTAAAAAGTGTGTTTTCATGTCATGCAAGGGAAAATTCTAGGACACATTGTGTCAAAGAACGGCATATCTACGAATGAAGAGAAAGTGAAAGTGATTGCAGACCTACCGAGGCCGAGAAATATGAAAGTGTAAGAAAATAACAGCAGAACAGAATAGACCTATAGATAGAGTTGAGAGAAAAACGCAAACAAAATAGACTCAAACTGAGAGATAGAGAACTCAGATTCTCAGATTACCGAGCATAATGCAATTACAATGATGGTGTTGTCCACCCGTGCGCTCCCAATGAGGAGCTTAGATGGCAATCTAAACAGACTCTAGATGAAGGGCTTACTAGTGTGCAATGCTATGTAAAGCTCAACCTGGGCCGTGCTTATATAGCTTTTACAAGGCGGTTCGGTATAGATAAATGTAGTCAAGAGATACAAAATAGTCAGTAAAATATATGATCTGACAATATCTCCACGACCAAAAGTCCTACCGTCTCGGCCCTACGAGCTAGGGGGATAGGCCTCCCAAACCCCGCAAAAGGGGGCAAGCCCCCCTCTGCACTTCCCCCATTAAAGTTCTATGGGGAAACTGCACGATGCCATAGGGCCTTTATTTTCACCTTAAATGGCAACCCAATGGCCTGGAAGTTTATGCCCTACCTAACCTAATGGCTAGGCTCACAAAGATCATCTACAACCATCAACGATCATGCATAGACCTCATCTAACTTGGAAGTTAGGGTTCCACAAATGTCCCGGCTCTCATAATGGCTTCTCCTCATAATGGAGGCCTTACAACTTAGAGCACCATGGATCATTTGTGGTCACATGAGGGTGGAGTATTGAGCATATCTAGTAGAAAGAAGTACAAGCTTTCATGGGACATTGTGGTTGTTATCGACAATTTATACACATGTATGCGATCATAGCAAAGCCTTTGTACTCTCTTTTGACCAAGTTTGAATGGACGGATGAATGTGAGAATTCATTCAATGAACTTAAACAACGCTTGTATTCAGTACCTATATTAACTACACCAGATTGGAGTAAGCCATTCCATGTACATGTGGATGCATCCAATTATGCCATAGGATGTGTGTTGGCACAACCTACAAATGAAGGTAATATGATTCTTCCCATAGCTTACACAAGTAAATAGTTGAATGCAGTAGAAAAAAATTGCACCACGACATATCACAAAGGATTAGAAATGATATACGTGCTAAAGAAATTCAGGCATTACTTATTGGCAAATAAGTTCAACTTTTTCACTGATCATCAGGCATTGTTGTACTTAGTCAATAAGCCTTGTAACATTGGATGATTGATACATTGGTTTCTATTACTAATGGAATACGACTTTGAGGTAGTAGTCAGAAAAGGAAAGACCCACCTTAGAGCCGATCATCTTTCACGATTAACTATGGGAGAAGCCCCTCAAGGAATAGCAGATGAACTACCACATGCATACCTATTTAACCTTGAGATATTAATTGAATGGGCCAAGACTATTATCCCTGTTCTCACATTTGGACCCAAGAATCCTAGGATTAGGATCAGAGAAGGAGAAATTACCAAATCCCATAGATACCAGATACTAACAGGCAGCATATACAATCAAGATGATCAAAAAATTCTTGCTTGTTGTGTAGATGAATTAGAACACAAGAATTGGTTGCAATTAGCACATCTAGGTGCATTACAACAACATTATTCAAAACATCGTACATTGCATACCCTACACATACTAGGAGTATATTGGCCTTCTATGGAAGCAAATGTCTATAGGTTATGTAAAGAATGTTCCTTCTATTGTGAAAAACCCCGAGTGGAACATGCCACTTTGTATCGTGTGTCTCTCACACTAGAATGGAGTGAACCGATGGTGACATACTTGAGGACGAAAACAGTCCCTCAAGGAATGACTTTAGCACGACAACGAAGATGAAATGCCACTGAAACCCATGATGGGAGGACGTGCATTCTCTAAGTGGGGTATAGAGTTTGTAGGACCCATTAACCCCCCTGCCAAAGGTACTCATGCAGAATACATAATAGTAGCGATATACTATCTTACCAAATGGGTAGAGGCAAAGGCCACAAAAAATAATGATGCACACACGACGACAAAATTCTTATTTTAAAATGTCTTTACGAGATATGGATTACCTATAGAACTAGTGAGCAATCAAGGAACTCACTTTCTAAACCAGTTCATTGAATATTTGTTACAAGATTTTATGGTGATTCATAAGAAATCCACACCATATCATCCCCAGGCCAATGGTCAAGCAGAAAGTACTAACAAGATCCTTTGTAATATATTGACGAAACTCGTGAACAACAAACATTCAGATCGGGACAAACAGTTACATCATGTTGTTTGGGCATATCGAGTGGCGTACAACACCGTACTCAATGCAACTCCCTTTCATATGTTTTTTTGTCAAAACGTTGTGCTCCCTTTTGACTTTTTGATACCCACTCTTAAGGTTGCACAAGAATACCATTGGACCAGCCATGAATTATCATCAAGGATAATGGACTTGGAACGATTAGGAGAAACCAGGCTGGAAGCAGTAGCAGGGATATATGCAGCAAAGAAGCAACAGAAGGCTTATTTTGATGCACATGTGAAAGATAAAGGCTTAAAAGAAGGCAATTTAGTCCTAGTGTATATGCTGAAACATCATGCACAGAAGCTAGAGAAATGTGGTTATGGATCTATGATTATTAACAAACTCTCGACAAGTGGAACAATACAATTAGCCACCCTAGAAGGAGAGATAATGCCTAATTACATTAATAGCTGTGGAGTCAAGCTTTATCAGGAACCTCTTACAGAGGATATGCTCAGATGACTCACATTGGCAAAGAAGTGTAAGGAGGAAGAAAAGAGAATACGCGAGGAAGCTCAGGCAGAAGCTCTAGAACGCATTAAACACATGAAACTAAGAAGACAAGGACTATGGAGAGAACACTATAACCATCTTGCAGAAACACAGAGATATCCCATGGTCATGTGTCAAACAAAGTAAACTGCTCATCCTAGCAGAGTGGATAGGAGACCATTCATTACAGTCATGCTAGACCAAGGCAACGTCCACCATGAGCTTAGGGCTTTAATTGATCCAGGTGCTACGACTAGTGTGATTAGGTGGTCTCACTTTAAAGACTCAAGAATAGAAATGCGGCCAATTGAGGCATACCTCATAGGGCTAGGAGGCATGGAAACCCCTCCTGTGGGTGAGGTGGATCTTCCTATCCTCATACACGAAGAGGCCATGACTGTGAAACTCCTAGTGTGCCATGATGAAGACATGATAGAACCGCTAATCCTTGGCCAAGCTTGGTTATACGACCACTCAGTGGATCTAAATCTTAGACAAGGGTCCTTGCAACTCAGGTCCTTAGACCAGCAGCGAGTGATACCGCTTGAATTCCCTAACAATTTCCCACTTGAGGTATGTAACCCCAGACCATATGAAATGACTGCGAAGGAGGATTGAAAGATTTTTGGACAAATCCATCAGATAGACACGCTCCATCCAAAGTCAACCCATGAGAGCTTAGTGATGGATAGTTGCTAGTCAGGAGGATGTCAAGAGATCTTCCTCTGGTCTTCCTTTGCACAGGAAGGGGTTTACATCAGTAGTTAGGTGGGCTACATCAACAGACAAATGGGGACCATAGCATCATGTGTCCCTTCCTCCACACTTCCTGCGGACTAGTCTAGATCTGTTGTACAGAATGCCTCACTTCCTGATGGGCAGGTCATGCAAGTGTTGGACCTCCCTTCTTTTCCAAAGCAAAGAGTCAACGAGACCTCTCAACCACAACCACAAAGCAGTCAACCACGACTAAGGAACCCAAACTGACGACCATACCAGACAAACCAAAAGTGGAAGTAGTATCAACAAATCAACACAAGTGGCACAAAGTAGGTATGGGTGCCAAAAGGTAAGAAAGAACCATAAATTTCTAATAATAGTGCAGGCTATAATAAGAAGTCAAGGCAGAAGCAGAGTCAGTATCCAACCTACCCTCGACCTTATGCTCCACTGACGCGGACCAGACAGATCTGGATTGCCAAAAAGTACCTAATGAGCCGACACACAACCACACAGATCTGGGTATCCAAGAATTGTATTTTAGCTCAAAACACAAGCCATGTAATATACATCCCCTCGACATCATCCCATCCATCGACACCACTATTGCCTGAATCATCTTTTGTACCTTAGCAAAAGAACACCACCCATGCACCAACTCTTAGGAAATGGATGCTGAAACATGTCCAAAAACCTCCACATGATCCTTTGTATAATATAACACCCATCATGACTAACCCTTACCCTTGTAATAATTCACTCACGATCAAACCTTGTAAATTCACCCACACTAACCCCACCGTCACTTGTAATCAAATCTCATCAAGAAATGTATGCAATATCTAAAGCATCTAGGTGCTTAGTTCCCTCTATTAGTTTATGAGAAATCATTCCATAAACCACCTCACAACACAAGGCTACAGGGGTTACACATGGTTATGGAAAGGGATTGCGGTCTCACTTTATTGGGATCATAATCCTTTTGTAGCATATCACCGAAGCACTCATTTCAATCATCATGCAAGCTAAAGGAATTTTCGAGGCTTCCCTAGCATGCTAGTGGTCAATTTGGGTAATTTATTAGCTGATTCTTATCCTACATTACAACCACTAGAATTTCAAGGTTTCATGGGACCGATGCCTATCGATGACCCTGCTCTGGGATGCACTGAGAAAGTTCATAGCAACGCACACTAGTTCCAAGGTCTAGCAGGACCCCTTGCAGATGCTAACTTTATCTATGACGCCATGCTTTGTTTTGATGGTAACATGTGGGGCAGATATCAATTTTTCTCACGTGAATTTGAAGAGCTTCATAACTCACAGGAGTTATGACACATTTGGGCTAGAGATAGTCTCATCGAGTATTTTAGTGACCCTTTTCCAAAACCTGATTTCTATCGATGCTATTACTTGGTAACCACTCTTGAGGCCCCTGAGAGGAAAGAATTGCCAGGCACTTTCATCATGCCCTCTCTTGTGAATGATCTGCCCTATAAGAAGTTTTATCTATCAAAGGACCTCATTCGAGCTGCACTTAAGATCCATGGGACTCACATGCCAATAGAAAGAGAAAGGCTCATCCCTGAGCCCATGAAAAGAGGTGATGCTTTGAAGTGGACTCACATTTCGGCCATCACTCCAGAATTGTCAAAGCCATTGCACATCTACATGCAACATTTTGCATTCTCGGCATAGGATCGCTTCACCATTCCTCAGAAACGCATTTGGTTTGGTTTAAATTTGGCCACCACAAGACCTAAGACTATAGATCTCGCTAGTTGGATTATAGATCAACTATACTTAGCACAGCACAGATGGGAATGCAAGCATGTCATCCACGGATTTTGTGCACTCACCAGAATTGTCTACATGTGTTTGGCCTACGACTTACCCATCAAACGTGCCATGACCAGTGAGGAATTGAAAAGATTTAAGGGGACCACCAAGAAAGCACGAAAGTCAAGCAAAAGCAAGGCAGGCAAGCACATGAGGGGTTCAATTCCATGTCTAAAGATCCCGGAGTCACCCTCGCCACAACCATCCCCTCAACAATCCCCAATGGAACCTCTTGCACCTATACAACCAATATGCATCTGACTCTCACGCCCTGTAATAACAAAAGACACTACTAGTGTAGTGACTCCTCTAGAGGTCTCCACTCAAGCAGCTACTACTGAGGCCGGAGAGATTCCCACCTCCATATATGCGGACGCTTTTACATTTACCATACCTAATCTCAAGGCAGAGCCCTCTAATACAACTTTTGATTTCAAAATGCATGATGCATTTTCAAGTGAATTTCAATATCAGAAGTGCAGTTTTTCTCTCAAGAATATGAACGCCCTAGCTATCCTACTACACCCCCAGACCAACCACAAGAATAGGTAGTATCTAGCTCAAATGTTGAAGATAGGACAGTGACTGATGATGAAGAAGGTGATGATGAAGCTAATCAAACCACTCTCGAATCGCAAGAAGAGGAACACTAGGAACAACAACAACAACAAATGGAATCTCAAGGAGATACGAGCACACATGAAGATGACACATTTGAAGCCGCCACCTATACCCTGGCCATTCAGAAACTCTATCATAATATGCAAGCCATGTGGGCACGTAGACAATTATCCGAGGAACACAAAGTCAAGAAATATTCGAGCAAGAACTTGCTAGCAGAGGATTTGAAGAATCCTTCATTCAGGGTTTTAAGGAACTAGTAAAATCTATGGGAACTACCAAAGCACTCCACTTTTTGAAGAGAAAACCCTTACCACAATTCAACCCTCGAAGAATATGTCTAATGTCCAAACCCGATCAGTAAATCCATGTGCCCATAGAAGGACAATCCTCTAGACATCCAGAAAAAGCATGATTAATACCGGAACCCCCACCCGAACCACCCATAGCAGAAGCTACAATTCATCATTGACTCCCCACCCCAACCATCAACCTCCATACAGGCCACTTTCATTGAAATCACCTCCACTTCCACTGAAATTCCCCCTTCGCCTTTACATTCAACTTCCCTTATCCACCCTTGCTCGCCTCCTGTATCCTCATTCATAGTAAGTGCCACAACAGAAGCCGTAGCACCTCCAGTAACCCAAGCAATACCCAAAATCTTTACCACTGGTACATCAAACCTAATTCCCCCCACCCCAATTAATCCGTTCCTCAAACCATCCTTTCCTCTCCCTCCAAGATATATTTTCCCTTTCCCTCCACCGATGACCTTCTCACCAGTATCATCTCCCATCCCTCCTTTATCACCTTTGACTTCTCCTCTAATTCAAACCATCTATAACACTCAACATGTCATATATTCCTCCTCCTTTGTAAATCCCATTTTCACACCCACTCATGCACCCACCATCACACCACTATTCACAATTAGTTCACTAGATGCCATGTCTAGCGCCATGGACATTTCACCACCTACAACACCACCACTCACACCCACCATTTCACCACCACATCTCGGCACACCACAATTTTCTTTGATCAACACTGCATCCACCCTCCCATTCCCCTTTTCCTTTCCCCCTGCATCTACAACCACACTAGCATCATCCTCACACACCCCTCCATCATTATTATCACCCACCATTGACATTGCATTCCATCAAATGTTTGCTTGTATGACTCAAGTTAGAGAAGAATTTGCATCTCTCAGAAGCAATTACCAGACATTGAAGCAGACTACTACACAACTACAAGTGCAGTTAAATTCTTTAACCATTGAGAACGCTTCCCTGAATGTACGCAATCAGGAATTACATGAGGCTTACCACTCATTAGAGTTAGAATCAAAATAGAAGACTAAAGAAGCCCTCACAAATGTAGAAAATCTTTTACATGCTCAAACAGTACGGAATGCCACACTCACATGCAATATGGGACTATTACGAAGACATCTCGCAGTCGCAAAAGAAGAGAACCAGAGGCTACAAGAGTAGAATCACGAGAACTTCGAAGCGGCAATGGATCGACCCGATGAAACATTAAGTCTCGTCGATTCAAGGCAATCCCCTCTGAAATAATGCAAGTATTATTGGAAGATCATGCGCGCTTACTCGAGGACTATGAAAAAATCAAAGAAGAATATCAAAAGCTACAGGCAGATCACAAAGTCTTCAAGCACAAATTATAGCTCAATTTGAGCCTCCGAGGGCAAATTCCCCGCTAGAGATCCTTGTTGAAGAAGAAATCATTTCCATATCAGTGGAGGACACATACGAAGAGGCATATGAACCACAACCTATCCCAAAAAATCATTGATGAAAGTCACGAAGTAAAGTTAATTCCCAAAAGAAGGTGTCTGCATAGGACCACAGACACCACTATGTACAAGCTGCAATTTCTGAGTAGCCCAAACTAAACCATCTTTAGGAAAGGACGAACGCTGCATTTTGCCCAAAATACAGCCTTCACAAACATGTTTTCTAGGTGCCTCAAGTTTGGGCAAAGAGGACACCATTTTAGATTTCTGTAGGCGTAGCAAACTAGCAAAATTCAGATGACCAAAGCGTGCATGCCAAAGCTTTGCATCTGACATAGCCTGAGAATCATGTATTGCACATGCCAAATCATTTACAAATCTTTCATAGTCTATGAGCTTATACAGCCCATGACATAAAATACCAGAAGCAATAATCACATCGCCATTTGACAGATCATGAATTGTACACCTATCATCAACAAATTTCACAACCAAGCCAATCTTGGCTAATGCAGAAACTGATAACGGGTTCTTCTTGATCCCTTGCACAAATAAAGCATCTGACAAAGTGAAAGAACTACCATCAATAGTAGTCAAAATGATCTTACCAACTCCCATAACAGGATAAGAGGAGTTGTTGGCGCATGTAACAGTATTCCCTGTAGGGGCAGGCTCGAGTGAAGAGAAGAAACTACGCTGCGAGGTAATATGTTTGGTCGCCCCACTATCAAAGTACCAAACATCTAAGTCTACTGCAGACATGCACTGCTCATGAGAAGATGGGTCAAAACTGCAAACAGTAGTAAACGCCCATTCTTCTTCCTGCACAAGATTAGCAGACCCCGTAGAGGCTTCTGCAACAACCATTCTAGCCTCTTTCTTCTTTGCCTCTTTTGCAGCCAGTTTTGGACAGTTCTTTGTGATATGATAATTCCCTTTACAGTACTTACAAAACAATTTCTGCTTTTTTTAATTGTTCTCATCTTTGTCTTGGTTCTTCGAATGTGCAGCATTTACAGATTTCTGCTTACTAGTAGAAGAGCTCCATTTTCCTTTGCCCTTCTGACTAGCCAGGAAAGCTTGGTCTGCAACACGCATAATGGACCTGTTCTGCCTCGACTGATCTTCGTGCAACAGAATAGAGACTAACTCCTCAAATGACAAGGCATTTGGATTGCCTTTTGTCATCAACCGAAGAGTAGAAGCAAAACTCTGATATGAATCAGGAAGACCATTCAGAACGGTCTGCACAAGTGAGCTATCTGGTATAACCTCATCAACAGAAATCAACTGTTCCATGTGCTCACTCTCCAACTGTTTTTGGAGGTAAGCAACACGAGCCTCATTCCTAGCTTGGTACAATGTGGTAAGTGTATCCCAAGCATCCTTAGCTGTTCTGCTCTGATTTGGGGCAATCATCCTTGCTCAATTTCACATATGTGGGTAAAGGTGTACTCAATGCCTTTCCACCCTGCATATTGAACCGGTGAAGTACTTTGGATATGTACTCACTTTGAGACAAGTATATGCATCTTTTACTCCTATCACGAGTAATGTGCATGCCAAGAATATGTTTGGCATCCCCCAAATCTTTCATATCAAATGTCTGACTCAATTTCCTTTTGAGAACTAACAAATCATAAGAGGACTTCCCAACAATCAACATATCATCGACATAAAGTATCAAGCATATCAAGCTGCCATCTGAGCATCTCTTTGTGTAGAGACAATGATCCTCATTGCTTCGTGAATAGCCTTGAGACTTCATAAAAGCATCAAACTTTTGGTACCATTGTCTAGGGGACTCTTTAAGTCCATACAAGCTCTTCTTGAGCTTACAAACTAGACTGTCCTTGCCAGGAACTACATAACCCTCTAGTTGTTCCATATAGATCTCATCGATAAGATCTCCATGCAAGAAAGCAATTTTCACATCCATTTGGACTAACTCTAAGTCCTCCATTGCAACGAATCC
Source organism: Ceratopteris richardii (assembly GCA_020310875.1). Lineage (NCBI taxonomy): Eukaryota > Viridiplantae > Streptophyta > Polypodiopsida > Polypodiales > Pteridaceae > Ceratopteris > Ceratopteris richardii. Next base: position 69,736,266 of record CM035422.1, read on the forward strand.
AAGCAACATGCGCAGGGTAGTCATCTTGACCACTGGAGAGAAGATTTCCTCGAAATCAACACCATGTTGTTGCTTAAAACCCTTTGCAACAAGTCATGCTTTATACTTTGGAGAAGCACTATCTGATGTGAATTTCAGCTTATATACCCATTTACATGGTAAAGCTTTCCTGCCATTTGGCAAAGGTACTAAATCCCAAGTACCATTCTTGTGAATAGAATCCAACTCACTCTTCATGGCACGCTCCCACTTGACATGATCCTCTGTCTGCATAGCCTCTTTGTAGCAAGAAGGCTCACTGGCATTTGCTAGCATAACAAAATCTAAACTTGGAACATATCTATCAGGTGGATGTGAGACACGTGTAGAATGTCTCAATGGTTGCTGAACAGGAACATGTGCAGACTGACCTGAATGGAAATTCTCTTGAACATCCCTATGTGCATCATTTTTATGCATGCTAACTGGAGGACTAGTATCCTCAAACACCACTCTTGTCACTTCAACCTCCTTAATGGGCTGTTTATGCATTTTAGACTCATTAAAAATGACATCACTACTTCTGATCAGTGACCGTGTTTCAGGATCCCATAAGCAATATCCAAATTGTCCTTCTCTACCATATCCAAGAAAAATGCATTTCTTTGACTTATGGTCCAACTTTTGTCTAAGATTCTTGGGTATATGAACATATGCTTCACACCCAAAAACTCGAAGATGATCATAATATGGTGGCTTCCGTGTCCATAACTCTTGTGCCACTTTCAGACCTTTGGCAGTACTAGGTGAAAGGTTAATCACATGAACTGCAGTCAATACTGCTTCTGCCCAAAACCTTGTGAGAGGTTTGCATGATGCAACATAGAGACTACTCTATCTTGAATAGTTCTATTCATCCTCTCAGCTACACCATTCTGTATTGGGGTATAAGGAGCTGTAAACTCTCTACGAATCCCTCTAGACTGACAAAAAAGGTTGAATTCATGTGAGGTATACTCACCCCCACTATCTGAATGTAAAGCCTTAAACTTAGTTCCTTTTTCAGTCTCAACTGAAACAAGCCATTTTCTGAAAGTAGGGATTACCTCATCCTTCGATTTGATAGGATATACCCAGACTTTTCTAGTAGCATCATCTATGAAAGTGACAAAGTAAAGAGAACCACCTAAGGACCTAGTGGGCATAGGACCACACACATCTGTATGAACGAGATCTAAAGGCTGAATTGAAGAGTCAATGTGCATTCTATGCACATTTCTGGTTTGCTTTCCATATTGACAGTGCTCACAAAATGAAAAATCAGAGAAAGATAACAGAGGTAAGTAGCCAGAACAAGAAAGATTTTCCATTCCACTACGAGATATATGGCCCAAACGACCATGCCAAATACAAGCCATAGGCTGTTCAGTAACAGCTAACAAGTGTTCTTTCTGTGATACAAATAAAGGATAAAGTGAGCCAACTTTGCTTCCTTATGCAATAACCATAATGCCCTTTGATATACGAAAAGACTGAGCATAGAAGACCACCTTGTAACCAAGGTCATCAAGTTGACCAACTGACATCAAACTGCGTGATAACTCATGAGGTACATGGTGTACATTATGCATAGTAAATTTTGAACCATCAATGAACTGCACAACCACATCTCCGATCCCCACAACATCACACTGGTAAGAGTCACCAAGTCTCACGGTACCAAGAGACTTGGCTCCATAATTAGAGAACCATTCTCTATGCGGTGTCACATGGAAAGAAGTGTTGGTGATTCACTCACTAATTAGACATAAAGACATGAAAACATATGAAGGAAAAAGAAAGACAAAGAGAAGCAGAAACAAAGCAATCAGAAAATCAAGCCTTAGTGAAGGGACAAATTCATGACTGTAATATAGTTCACAGAAACTTCCAGAATTACGAGTTTTTGAATCTTGGATCAAAAATGTATATAAGAGAGTTGACCAGTGTAGCAAAAGAGGAAGCAGTGGGAGCAGAATAGAATAAGAGATAGAGCTCAGGTAGACAGCTTAGAAGCGCAATTTGTAGTAGATGCAAGTGTGCGTATGTAGAGATGAATAATAAAACCTAAAATGTCGAGCATTCATCTGAGAGAGATGGTAAGGAGAAACTGCTCAGCATAGGAGAGTTCTTGTGGCTATGAGCAAAGTGAGGCCAAGCCATTCTGTACACATCTTCTCTAATAGAAAACACATGTTCATGTGGAAAGGTCTAAGCGCATTCTTCTTGTGTGAAGAAATCTAAATGATTTCATGTTACTGTGAAAGTTAGTTAACAGTTACAGTTTTCTTAGTATACATTTTACAGTACTTCTATAAGTTAGATCTCCCAGTACAATGTAAAGTTTTTCATGAGAGATAGCTCACCTTGAAACCAGTAGCTTCAACTATAAACTGTTCAAAAGAGTTTTGTGAAACGGGACACATACACACAGTATAGTGTCTGACTATAAAGGTATCTAGAACTGGTGAAGTTTTTCTTCAAACTTCCAATAAAGTTCATTCACTAAAGGAAGCTCAGGTATAACTTCCTTACTTCATCTAAAGTCATTTGAAGTAACCACAAACAGAATTGCAGTTGGTTCTGGTAATATTCCAGTAACATTTCGGTAACATTCTGGTGAGATTTCGGTGACAGTGCGGTAGAATTCCGGTGAGTTCAAAACATAATCTTGGTATAGTTAAGTGGCTGAAAGGTTATCTAATAGTAATCAAGCACATAATTGTAAAGGTTGAAGTAAACCAGATCAGAATTGAAGCCTGAAGAAAAGGCGAAGTTTTATGTAAAGTGAATCTTTGAATTTCACTAAACACAGTTGTGAAGTTTTCAGTTTTAGGAAACTTGCTAATCTATTGATGATTATAGAGGTGTTCTAACATCACTTTAGCTTAGTTCTTGTGGCATGGAAAATTCCATAGCTTAGTTATCAAGCTTTTGTCATGCGCATCAACAAGTGGTATCAGAGCTGAAAAGGTTTTGAAGAGAAGAAAGGTTCTCAAGAGTAAACAGAAGTGCAGATACAAGAGAAGTTGAAGAATTCTTTGTTGGAAAGGTGAAAGCTGAAGTGATCAATAGCAAACAGTATCAAAAAAGCGTTCCAAAGTCATTCTCAAGGGTAAAGGTTTACAAAAGGTAAAATCCTTTAACGTTATACTCACCGGCAGTAACAGAAACAAGAAGATCATGGCAGATCACATTTCTATTGACAAATTGGACAGAGGTAACTATCCCGCATGGGTAATGCGAATGGAAGCCTTACTTATGAGTAAGGACTTAATGATATATGTAACAGGAGAAGAAAAGAAGCCTACTTTTGGAGACGACAGTCAACCGAAGAAAGAAGAGTTAGAAGCTTTGAAGTTGTGGCAGAAGAAAGATGCAATGGCAAGAGCTTATATCTACAATACCATTACAGATCATCTATTACCACATATTAGAGGTCTGGAGAAAGCAAAAGATATATGGAGTGCATTGGAAGATCATTTCCAAAACACTACCAAAGCTAGGAAGGCTAGCTTATGGTCAGAATTTACAACATTCAAGAAAAAGAAAAGTCAAAGCATTAGTGATTATGTCACTAAGATGAAGGACTTGGCAGACAGTCTTGGATCCATTGATGAGGATATCGAAGATCACAGGTTAATAGCACAATTGGTTGCAGGATTGAGAGGAGATGAAAGGTGGAAAGCTTTCGTACTCTCAACTAAACTTTCATTAAATCATTTTGTACCAGATTTAAATCAATTGCTTCGACTAATGCTAACATTTGAGCAAGATTTGAAAACAGATGGAGATAAAGGACATAGTTCTGCTATGTACGCAAAGAGTAAGAAGAAATGTGACAAAGGAAAAGAAAAAGATGAAGAAGAGATGACTACTCAAGCAAATTATGCAAGAGGAAGAGGTAATGCCAGAAGTAAAAGCAGAGGTAATACAAAAGGAAGAGGTAATCAAAATAACAACAAGGAGTCTTGTTGGATCTGTGGATTAAGCAATCATTTGGCTCATGATTGCTGGCATAATTCTCAAGGATCAAGTCAGAATCAGAATAACAATAGCAGAGGAAGAAGCGGAAGATATCAAAGAGGTAGACAAAGCCAAAGAGGCGGATATGGTAGAGGTGGAGCAAGAAGTTGGGGACAGAATCAGTCTCACAACACTACCTACTACAACTATGCAAATGATACACAGAATGACAATCATACGACGTTGATGATGAATTCGATAAGCATGTCAGAAAATGAAGACCTCAAGGTATTCTATATGGACTCTGGTTGTTCAAATCATTTGTCAGGAAATATAGAATTGTTATCAGAACTGGAAGGAGGTATTTCAAATCATACAGTACAAACATGTGATAATACAAAACATAATGTGTGGTCAACTGGAAAAGTAAAGTGTAAGAATGGAGCTGACCTACTAACAAATGTTTTGTATGTTCCAACAATCCCAAAGAATCTGATCAGTGTGGGACAGATAGTAGAAAAAGGTTTTCAAGTAAGGTTTACAAATGAAGGAGTATTTGTTGAAGATGTAGAGAATGGATACAATCAAATTGTCCATGGTAAAAAGGAAGGTAGACTTTTTACTCTTAAAGTGCAAGGGAATGTTGGTCAAGCTTTGATCACACATGGTGATAAAGCATTTACAGAATTAGACCTCTGGCATAAGAGATTAGGACACTTTAATGAAAAATGAATCAAAACTATGGTGGAAAAACAATCTGTACGAGGATTACCAAATATGAAAAATCAACATATGATTCACAAATGTGAAGCCTGTCAGATGTGAAAAGCACACAGGTTACCATTTCAAAAGAATGGTTACAAACACGATGGTTTGCTAGAACTCATACATACAGATGTATGGGGACCGACAAAAGAAGGATCTATCAGTGGCTCAAGGTATTTTCTTTTTATTGATGATGCAACAAGATGGATAACTCTTTATGTTTTAAAGGAGAAGTCAGAAGTGTTTGGAGCTTTCAAGCATTTTCATGCATATGCTGAAAGACTTACAGGACAGAAACTCAAAAGACTAAGGTCTGATGGAGGAGGAGAATATTTCTCTCGAGAATTCAATGATTATCTGTGGAATGCAGGTATCAAAAGAGAAATAACTTGCAGGTATACACCGCAACAAAATGGAGCAGCAAAAAGGAGAAAGTGAACTCTAATTGAGTTTGCTAGAGCAATGTTAAAGGAGAAGAATTGTCCAAACTATCTTTGGGCTGAGGCTGTAAATACATCAACATATCTTGTAAACAGATTACCATGTACATATTTGAATGGAATGACCCCTTATGAAGCTTGGTGGGGTAAGAAACCAACACTTGATCATTGCAAAGTGTTTGGATCAGTAGCTTATGCTTATGTACCATCACAACTCAGACATAAGCTTGAACCAAAAGCTGAAAAATATGTGTTCATCGGATATGATGAAAAACAGATGGGTTATAGACTATGGAGTCCTTTAACCAAACAGTTTACTGTTTCCAGAGATGTGACATTTGATGAAGGAAAGAGCTTGTATGTAGATAAAGAGCATAATGATGAAACAATTGAAGAAGAGGTAAGAAGAATTGAAAAAGGTAAATCACATATGCAGGTGAATGGAGATGAAGATCATATGCAGGCAAGTACATCCAGGATCGGATCAACTATGAGAAATGAAGATGGACCGAGATTTGATGAAGACATGTATTCAGATACACATGAAGAGGATGAACCAAGAAGGTCAAACAGAGTAAGGAAACAACCAACAAGGTATTCCTATGATACTTCTTATTTGACTCAGAAAAATTATGCTTACTTAGTAAAGGAGGATGAAGAACCTCATAATTACAGTGAAGCAAAAGGTAAGGAAAAATGGGAAGAAGCAATGAAGGAGGAGTTCAATGCTCTTGAAGAGAACAAGACTTGGGAACTTGTTCCAAAACCAAATGGTAAGAAAGTGATTGGAAATAAATGGGTTTACAAAGTTAAGAAGCTTGCATGTGGAAGAATAGCCAGATACAAAGCTAGACTGGTAGTCAAAGGTTATGCTCAGACGCATGGCATAGACTATGATGAGACATTTAGTCCGATGGCAAAGATGTCAACCATAAGGACAATGATTGCTATAGCAGCATCAAAAGGATGGAAGATAAGTCAGTTGGATATAAAGAATGCATTTCTGAATGGATATATATCAGATGAGGTTTACATGGAACAACCTGAAGGGTTTGTAAGTTCCAGTTACCCAAATCATGTTTGGAGATTAAGAAGAGCACTCTATGGATTGAAGCAAGCTCCAAGAGCTTGGAATTATAGACTTGTAAAGTATCTCAATGAACTTGGATACCAAAGTTCAAAAGCAGATGCAAGTCTACTCATTAAGAGAACAGATGAAGGTATGATCTACATTTGTATTTATGTAGATGACATTATAATCACAGGTACCTCAGATGAAGGAATCAAGGAGGTAAAGAGATTGCTTGAAAAAGAGTTCAAGATCAGTGATCTAGGAAAGTTATCATACTTTCTTGGAATGGAAGTTACATATACAGATCATGGTGTATATGTTTCGCAAGAAAGGTATCTCCTAAACTTAATGAAGAAGTTTAACATGGAGAATTGCAGAGAAGCTTCAACACCGCTTGAAGTAAATCATAAACTCAGCAAATATGATGGTGCAGAGTTTAAAGATATGAGAAAGTATCAATCTTTAGTGGGAAGCTTGATTTATGCTACGATAACAAGACCAGATCTTAGTTATGCAGTAGGAGTTCTCTCACAGTTTATGCATTGTCCGAAGGATCAACATTGGGTTGCAGGACAAAGAGTTCTTAGATATATCAAAAGAACTATAAAGGAAGGATTATATTATCCTTTTACATCAGATATAAAGCTGAGAGTGTACAGTGACTCAGACTGGGCAGGAAGTCAAGATGACAGAAGGTCAACACATGGGTATATGATATACCTAGGAGATAAGCTTGTCAGTTAGTGCTCAAAGAAACAACATACATTGGCTTTATCGTCAACTGAAGCTGAATATAAAGGACTTGTGGAAGCAGCTAAAGAAGTGATATGGATACAGACCTTGTTCAAAAGCATGGGTATTGATCAAGGTATACCTATCATACATGGAGACAATATGAGTTCATTGTATCTTGCAGCAAATCCGGTATTTCATGCAAGAACAAAGCATATAGAGATTCAATATCATTTCTTGAGGGAAAAGGTAATGGAGAAGGAGATTGAAATAGTATTCACTCCTAAAAAAGATCAGATTGCAGATATTTTGACAAAGAGCTTGGATGGAGTAAAGACAAGCAGATTCAAAGAAATGGCAGGAATAAAAGAAAAGAAGAATATATGAAAGATCAGAAGATGTCAATTAGTGATTGAGGGGGAGTTGTTGGTGATTCACTCACTAATTAGACATAAAGACATGAAAACATATGAAGGACAAAGAAAGACGAAGAGAAGCAGAAACAAAGTAGTCAAAAAATCAAGCCTTAGTGAAGGGATAAATTCACGACTGTAATATAGTTCACAGAAACTTCCAGAATTACGAGTTTTTGAATCTCGGATCAAAAATGTATATAAGAAAGTTGAGTAGTGTAGCAAAAGAGGAAGCAGTGGGAGCAGAATAGAATATGAGATAGAGCTCAGGTAGACAGCTTAGAAGCGCAATTTGTAGTAGATGCAAGTGTGCGTATGTAGAGATGAATAATAGAACCTGAAATGTCGGGCATTCATCTGAGAGAGATGGTAAGGAGAAACTACTCAGCATAGGAGAGTTCTCATGGCTATGAGCAAAGTGAGGCCAAGCCATTCTGTACACATCTTCTCTGATAGAAAACACATGTTCATGTGGAAAGGTCTAAGCGCATTCTTCTTGTGTGAAGAAATCTAAATGATTTCATGTTACTGTGAAAGTTAGTTAATAGTTACAGTTTTCTCAGTATACATTTTACGGTACTTCTATAAGTTAGATCTCCCAGTACAGTGTAAAGTTTTTCATGAGAGATAGCTCATCTTGAAACCAGTACCTTCAACTATAAACTGTTCAAAAGAGTTTTGTGAAATGGGACACGTACATAGAGTATAGTGTCTGACTGTAAAGGTATCTAGAACTGGTGAAGCTCATGTATAACTTCCTTACTTCATCTACAGTCATTTGAAGTAACTACAAACAGAATTGCAGTTGGTTCCGGTAATATTTCGATAACATTTCGGTAACATTCTGGTGAGATTCCGATGACAGTCCGGTCGAATTCCGGTGAGTTCAAAACATAATTTTGGTACAATTAAGTGGTTGAAAGATTATCTAATAGTAATCAAGCATAGAATTGTAAAGGTTGAAGTAAACCAAATCAAACTTGAAGCCTAAAGAAAAGGCGAAGTTTCCTGTAAAGTGAATTTTTGAATTTCACTAAACACAGTTGTGAAGTTTTCAGTTTCAGGAAACTTGCTAAGCTATTGATGATTATAGAGGTGTTCTAACATCACCTTAGCTTAGTTCTTGTGGCATAGCAAATTCTGCAGCTTAGTTATCAAGCTTTTGTCACGCGCATCAACAAGAAGCACCAGAATCTAGCAGCCAGGTGTGGGAAAAAGAATCAGCCATAAGCACCTCAATTGGCACAATACTGTCAAGTGTCAGCATCTTCAGAAATAGCATTAATTTCTTCAATCTTCACAGTCGAAGTAGATGATGCAGGTAACTATTTAACATGCCCATCAACATTTTGTCCTTTACCTTTAGCATTCTTTAATGCATAGCAGTCTTTCTTCATGTGTCCTTTCTTATGACAATAATGGCATTCGATATCCCTCTTCCTTGATTTACTTCTACTCTTATTCCATTGACCATTCTTTTCCTTGTTCTTGCTCCTGCCACGTTGTTGATTCTTTCCTTGGTAAGAATCACAAACATTATATGCATCTCCACTCTGAGTGCCAACCATAGATTTTTTGCGAATCTCCTCACTCAAGAGTGCTCCACATATGTCATCATAGACGAGTTTACCACCAGGTGCACTATTGCTAATAGCTATGCAAAACGTATCCCATGATGATGCCATGGTGCATAACAGCAATACTACTTTCATTTCATTATCCATATCCATTTTCTGAGCCTGTAATTGAGAGAATATAGCATCAAATTCATTCAGATGAGCAACAACACTATCTGTGTCCTTCATACGAAGGTCATATAATTTTCTCATCAGATAGACTTTATTTGATGCCGTCTCTTTTTCATATGTATTGCATAACTTCTTCCAAAGCTCCTCTTCACTTTCACAGTCTAATACTGTAAAGTAAACATTATCTGCTAGGTGCAAGCGAATGGTAGACCTGGCCATTTCATCTAACTCATCCCAATCATCTTCATCCATGTCAGCAGGCTTCTTTGAAATTCCATTTACTGGCTTCCATTGCCTCCTTTGAATCAGCACATCTTTAATCTGATTCTTCCATAGAGCAAGGTTTGTGCCATCAAATTTTCGGATCTCAAAATGGTCTTTGCCCTGCAAGTTATAGCTCCTCCTCGGAACACTAGCACTAGACCCTGATCCACCGGATGTGCCTGAGACCTTTGATGCCATGATAGCAGAGAACTGAATAGAATGATAATGGAGCTAGAAGAGTCTGAACACCTACGAATAAGTGTATCAAGGAGTAAATCGACCACTGTATAGTTGACAAAACCAGAAATCTGAAAAAATTTTGCTAGAGTATCCTCTACAAAATGATCGTATGACCAGTGTCAAAAATATCATAAAACTGCAAGTACTGACATGTTTTCCTGCATAGTGAATCACTGACTCCACTGCATATAATAAGTTACCCAATAGAAGCCAACTATGCTTATCGAGCACCTATGAACAGCTATCATACATCTCCTATGGTGAGGCTAGGTAAGTCTTCCACCTGCATCACCAAAGAGACCCCGACATCTGGGTGTCTCCCAGTTAAGAAAACCTCACCATGACCCTCTTTTTTCAAACATAAAAGGCTTTATGCAAAAAACGTAACTGTTATATCAATGACCACATGGACGTACATAAGCGGTATCCACAGAAGCGTACATGGTGTGTATGTGCTCAATATATGTAGTAAAATGACACTAAAAGGCTGAATGCATAGCCCAAAAGCTAGCAAACAACACCTGCAAGTGTCTATCAACTCTGATGATTTAGGCTCAGAAACCTGCATAAATTTGTAGCTGCTGCTCCCACCAAAATTGAAAAACCTCTCGAGAAACCTATAGTTTTACGAGTGTGGCTGAAAACACAGCCCCAAAGGTTGATATTTATTGTCAGAGAAGTAGAAAGAACACTCTTCTTGATGTTCTTGGACCTGTGTGAAGAGAACTATGTGCGGAAGTACTCCAAAATGGCTCCAAAAGACACCCAAAAATGCTTCAAAAATAGGCTTTGAAAGCAAAAAATGAAGCTTTGAGGGACCAAAACATGTTCAAGGTAATGTCAACCTTAGTCTTTCCCCTTATTCAGACACCACAAGAGTGTAGCTTAGTGGCAAGAGATTGCCACGGTTAAGCGAGCTCCGGGGGGAACAATACTGGGATGGGTGACCTCCCGGGAAGTACCGGGAACCTCTATATTCCTTGATCGTTGAGGTCCTCCCTCGCGTGCAGCCAACGGCACCAACGGTGACTTCGGTGACTCAGATGACAATGTATACCAAGGTCTATGCCTTGGTCGCCGCCTTAAGTCGTAAGCCTTGGAGAAAGCCTTTGGGGGGGGGGGGATGCTCGCTTCACTCGCACAAAGGGAACAAAGCTTTTGCCTCGAACTGCTCTGATACCAGTGAAGGATTTTGATGGCAATGCACCACAGTGTGCTCTCCTTCTCTAGAGCTTTGCGATGATATGCTCGGAGTAGAAAACCGAGCTCTTAAGATCGCACATAGTACTCCGCACAGAGGCTGCAGAATACGCAGAAAACACAGTACATAGGGAGCTCGAAGATAGACTTATTAGGTCTTACAAATGCGGTCAAACTTACAGTCTGTAACTGACCAGGCCACTATATGTTTTATTAAAGAACATATACAAAGAAGTGTCCTGTGACCACTTGGCCTTTCACATGGACACTAACGGTAACACTTCTCTAATACCGATTGTTGGAGTTAGACGTCTGCGAAAGCACGCGACAGCACAAGGAAGAAGAAGAAGCTTGGAGCATAGCACACAATACTAAATGTATTACTAGAGAATGTACAAAGATAAGTAGCCCATTAGGGCAATAAGCGTATATACAAGCCGGGGGAAAAAAACCTCCATAAGAGGGAAAAAAGTGCCCTGACTGTCCTAGAGTGTTCACACACATCACTACCTAAATATATACATCTACATATACACATACTCATACACATACACATATACAGATACACATACACATACACATACACATATAGATGTGTATGTCATGATACACATTGTCTGCTTGCTGTCACTTTTTTAGTGCTCGGATTTAGAACTTTGATTGGGTCACCATCATAAAGGACTTGCTTCTATGTTCTAATGAAAATCTTGGTTCCTTAAAAAGACATATACCATATAAAAAATTGATTCTTCTAATGAAAATCTTGAGTCCTTAAAAAGACATATACCATATAAAAAATTGATTCTCAAGGCTTTTATTCACCTTGAGAATTGGTTTTGCATAGTTTGCCCTTCGCTTTGGATGTCAACACTCTTTTTGTCTCTTAGGTGTACTTGACATTGATAAATTTCTAATTCTTGTAAGTACTCTTTGTTATTACATATATAGTCCCACTATAAAGAATAAATCCCTTGAAGGAATCGGAAGCTACCAAAGCTTTAGATTCACATGAGACAAATAGTTCCTTACTTGAGAAACAAAACTTTCCATGTGTTTTTGGGGATTGGACTTCTAAAAAGAGTCCTTTGGCTTTCATATTTGATTCATTTTTTTAGTGAATTTTGGTCTTGGAAGTGTGTATAAGAAGTAAAATGTGCACTTCCTCACAAATGATCACTTTATTATGACCACAGAAGGTTGTGATGAACGCTTTATAGGAGCTATTGACAATCTTCATGGAAAGAATGCCTAGTACAAAGTGTGGAATTCCTTCGATAGTCCTCAAACGTATTACTTGAAAACTAAATCTTGAGGCCTAATAGTTAAACTTGAGAATTTCCCTCAAGTGCGTAGACCTTTAAGGGGTTTTGTCCTTGTATAAATTGGAAAGGATGAAATGTCTTAAATGAAATGGTATGAGGAAGATGTTCTTGTGCTTTCTTCTTCTTGAAATTTTAGATATTCTAAGCCTCACTTTCAATGTTTTTTATTGGGTTTCTCTTGAGTCCCATGTACCATTTTATATAGAAGATTCATATATAAATAGGCTTCCATCGTATCCTTCAAAAGGCAATGCTTGGTGCCATTAAAATGTTTATCTTCTGGAACGGTCTTATGGGTGAAGGATGGAAGAGATAGAGAAGTGGATGAAGAAGCATCTAAACTTGAGATTGAAAATAAACTTTGTAGATTTTAAGATGTTGATATTTTGATGTTCTAATTTTGAGTGTCATGGAAAGAAGAAACTAATGGTCTTCAATCCTTTTCAAAGAAGCCATAGGTAAAGAAAGCCTTTGCTTTCTTTGTCACTCTTTCTTACAAACTTTGTATTGACATATTTGTATTATCATAAGATGAACCATGTACTATTTGTAAACACTCAAAATGATGAGATGAACCATGGATGGCACCAAAATGACCACCAAAGTATTAAGAACTATCATAACCTAGCAAGATAAGATTGAAGGTTTGGAAAGTGAGGTCGAAAGGGGATTGAGTTCATGAGTAAATAACATTAAAAAATTCTTCTTAAAAATGAGGATGATGAACAAAACCCCTCGTTGTTGACAAAGAAGCATCAACACCAAAATAATGTCACCAAAAGGACCACCAAGACTATTAGCCATGCTATGATATTGTGAAGAGAGTGTACATGTACAAAAGAGATGGAAATCAAAAGAGAGGGTAGATCATGAAACGAGAGAGCTTGCATATGTATTAGAGTGATCTTATTAGAGCATGAATAGGGCCCCAAGCTCCAATTTGCGTGTACAAATAATAAATGGACCTCACAAATAAATACTATACCACTTCCACAAGGCTATGAGGAACCCAAAACAATTGAAAATCGATGATAGCATGGAGAATACCAAGAAAAGAAATAGGTCAATGGAAAGATTTACTACTAACAGGAAGATATATTATGAGAAGCGAGATGTGTAAATCTGTATGTGGAGAGTAATATACTACAAAGATCACCACACAAGATGAATAGAAGCAAAACTGCCAAGGGAGATGGTGAACCTATCAAATCATAAGCTACCATTAGACTATTATAAACACTCAATATGATGAGAGGAACCATGGTTGGCACCAAAATGACCACATACACTGGTAAAGGTACAAGTAAATATGCCAAAGGAAAAGGGAAGAAGTTTGATGAGGAAGCAAGTACCTACCAAGCTAACTTTGCATGTAGATGTAGAAGTTCAAGAGGAAGAGGTAGAGGAGGTAGAAAAGGTCGGGGGAGATCTCAAAGCTCCTCAACTTGCTCCATATGTGGACTTACAAACCATAACACTAAGCATTGCATCAAGAATTCAAGAAACCAGAGAGGAAGAGCTTACAACAAAGGAGGACAAGGAGATCCTAGAGGTAGGTCCAACAACAAATATGGCTATAATGGAAATCATAAACTCAAAATAAACTATCAAGGAGTTTATAAAGGAAGGAGAGACTACAACAATTATACTAATGATCAATCACAAGAAGACTCTCTTCTACTCATGAATATGACTATGAAAGGAGCTAAATTAGATGAACATATATTCTATATTGATTTTGGATGTTCAAATCATGTAGTGGGGAATCTAGCACCATTGTCAAATTCGGAAGACCCCAAGAACAAGCATGACGTGCAAACATGAGATGAAACAAGGAACCTTGTGGAGAAGACTGGAAATGTGAAGACACCAAATGGTAAAATGGATTTGTTGAGTAGAGATCTCTATGTACCTCGCATCACCAAGAATATGATAAGTGTAGGTTAGATTAGGAAGAAAGGATTGTAGGTGAGATTTACAAGGTACGAAGCCTATGTAGAAGATCCATACCAAGGATTCAAGAAGATTTCCAAAGGTGAAAAGACCACCTTTGAACTCCAAGACAAAAAGAACATAGCATTGTTCAATTATGGTACACAAACTCTATCAAAGTTGGAAGTTTGGCACAAAAGGTTAGCTCACATTTGAGAGAGGACATTGAAGCAAATTAGTAGATATCAAAATTTACGTGGACTACCAAATATCACAAAACAACATATGATTTATAAATAAAGTGCATTCCAATTTGGTAAGTATCATAGGCAACCTTTCACAAAAAAGGGATACATACATGGAGACATCTTGGAACTTGTCCACACTGATGTGTGGGGACCAAACAAGGAACCATCTATCTCGAGGTCAAGGTATATGTGTCTTTCATTGATGATTGTAGCATATGGACTATACTCTATTTCATGAAGCATAAGGATGAAGTATTTTCATGTTTTAGAAAGTGTCTTGCACTCGTAGAAATTCAAACAAATAGAACATTGAAGAGGCTAAGGTTTGATGGAGGGGGAGAGTATTTCTTCCATGAGTTTGATTCTTTCTTGCAAGAGAGAGAAATCAAAAGAGAGATTACAACCAAATACACACCTAAGCAAAATGTTGTAGCAAAAAGGAAAAATAGGACCATTCTGGAAGTAGCTAATTCAATGCTTAATGAGAAGAGGTTTCCCAATTACCTATGGGAAGAGGCAGTATCCACTTCCACTTACCTTATAAATAGGTTAACCTCAAATTCCTTGGAAGGAATGACATCGTATGAAACTTGGAATGGAAGAAGACCAAGCTTGGATCATTGTAGAATATTTGGATGCATTGCATATGCACAAATACCTTCACAAATTAGAAGGAAGCTTGACCTGAAATGGGTGTTCAAAGGCTATGGGCTAAATCAAAAGGGCTATAGAATTTATAATCCTAGCGCTAAAAGATTCATGGTAAGTCGACATGTAGTATTGATGAAAATAAGTCTTGGTTTGAAAATGACTGCAGAAACATCAATTTACCTTATGACTTGGAGGACGATTTTCCAACATTCTCTAAAGCATTATGGTCATATTTATGTATCATATGCAAGATTAGAGATTCTATTATTGTGTTCAAGCAAAAATAGGCTAGCTTAGAGCAGATTTTTGCAAAGACCCTCTCACCTCTCTACTTTGTCATCACCTCCTCACAAATGTGAGATACATAATCTGTAGTAGGGAAAATGAGAGTGTCAATGCTTTGTGTTTTTTGACATATAACACAAACAAAAACAACTGATTATGACCGTTGGTCACATGTAGAAGAGAGTTTTCTACGTGGCGAAGAAGAGACATATCACTTCCATTAAGGCAAGAGGGAACTTGCCCTACAATGACAACCACTAATTTAGAAATATCATTGAGCATTTAACTAAAAGGAAAAAAAATAGAGAAGAAAAACGGATCACTCCCATTGGTGATAGAACTTTGCAACCAAAGTTGAGGATCTACCATTAGATATGATGTTGCAAATTGGAAATGAAATTCCCACCAAATATTGTCACCAAGTGAAAAAAAACTTATCAAGAGGAAATATATATATATATATATATATATATATATATATATATATATATATATATATATATATATATATATATATACACACACACACACCCCCCAAAATATCTACACTAGAGGCTTGCGTGTCCAAAAGATGCTAGCTAGTAATATATATATATATATATATATATATATATATATATACATATTCAAATATATATACAACCATATTCAAATACGAATTAACTATATGCACCAACCTATGAGCTCATCAAATAGTACGTTGATTGTGCTCATCAAATAGGACGTTGTTTGTGGAGAACTTTTTAAATAAGCCATATTAAGCTTGAGCCGCTCCGGTAATCCTTGAATGCCATATGCCCCTTATCCTTCTATAAATCGTAATGGACAATACAAATTTAAATTCACTCTTTGAAAGAAACATAACAATGGAATACTTGTCCCGGTTCGCTGGCTTGGTGGTTGGGCCTCTCGCCTCTTGAGGCGGGGGCGAGGGTTCAATCCCTGGCAGCAACATGTAGGGACATATGAATCTTAGAAACTGTGGTATGTGGCTGTTGGCCACAGTTTCACCATCTCCGCGGTAGTTGTGACCGCCGTTCAACCCAGTCTTGTAAACCCTGTTCTTGTGGGATAAGTGGGGTCCCATGGGTACTATGCCCTTCCTTGTACAGTTGCAATTTCAAAGTTAAAGTCCGGAGGAGTAGTCCTCGGCCGAACCTCCATTAAAAAAAAAAACAATGGAATACTTTTTTCTCTTTTGAATGGAGACTTAATGATTAAAGTCCAAGACCTTTTCAAGCACGGCTCGAGCTCCAGAATAATTGTGGGGGACTCAAGTGCATATATATATATATATATATATATATATATATATATATATATATATATATATATATATATATATATATATATAACCACATTTTCTTGATAATAAAGGAATACTTTGTCCGGGATGTAGTGATAAACATCTAGTCCTTTGCATTGAAGGTCCAAAGTTCAAGTTGTGCAAATGGCTTGGCATTAACCTTTGAAAAGTGTCAACGCTTGCTAGTTCGAGTGGTTTGGGCTTTTGCCTCTTGAGGCGGGGGTATGAGTTCAATCCTTGCTAGTTGCGGGTGATATTTGTTTGGCCTTAGGCTAGTGTTAAACCATGTTTTCTTACCACCTTTGGGCCGTAATCGATGCATCGCCTTCGGACAGTCTAAGCCCTTCTTTGTGGAATACGAAGGGTCCCCATGGGTACTATGTCTGTTCACTTGTAACAATTGTTCTTTCAATCAATTCAGGCAAAAGGAGATTAGGCTTTGGTGGAACTTCCTATTAAAAATCGAGGATAGAGGGATCCCCAAAATGTGTGCATCGTTCTTTGAAAAGTGGAGGATAGAGGGATCCCCAAAATGTGTGCATCGTTCTTTCTAATTTGAAGCAATATGGAAAAGTAGATATGCTACCTAACTTCAAAAAAAAAAAGGAATACTCTACAAAAGATGTGCACTACAAAAATAGATAGTTAAATAAAAGAAGCACAATCATGATAGAAAAGACACTATGTTTGTTGAATATGGATCCACCATTGTGTAACTTTGGACAAAAGAAGTGCTTCTTCCCTTTGGGAAATCAGCCTAAGTGGGTCTATCCAAACACACTACTCTGTTTTGCACTCCAATAACATTGCTTTATGTGCATGAGATGACCAAGCTTTCTTCTTTTTGTCACCTTTTTCTGCACATTTGTCACTTCCTCCCCACATCCTTTTTTCTATAGTGGTTAATTCATACATTCATACCAAACCCTATCCTTGTATCGGCTTTATGAGTTTCTGCGTGTCCCACTTGTCTTCCCAACTTCTGGCTCGAAGCTGTTACTCCCATGTGTCTACACAAAAGTGGAGGCAGAGAGACACAGTGGCTATGCCAATGCTCCACGAAAAAAGGAGTATTTAATATTTCAAACCACACCGGAATCTTCAGTGCAGACGAAGCTTGAGGTATCTTTCAAATAACATTGGTTTTTCTGCCTACGAAGCACGCCCATCACGGAGCTCGAAGGCACGAGGAAGATGAGCGACTCAGAGGAGTCGGTAAGCGGTTCGCTCGCTGGATACCCGACTCTGCATCGTCTTCTTGCTGCTCACTTGCCTCCAGCTGCTCTGAAGGTCCCAGTTCTCTAACTATTCTGTAGAAAACTATATGTCGTGAGCTCGTATGCGTACCGATCCTACGTTTTCAGTGCAGGAAGCTAACAGATTACTTAGAGGTTACAATGGAGGGGACCTAGTCGAAGAATTGCAGCTCCCAGAGAGACTAGTCTCCTTGGCTAAGAATTCCAATTTCGATTTGCAGGTAGTTGGGAATAGATATGGCAATGATCTTATTTGTATTCTGTTCGATTGTTTATGTTTTTCAAGCTGGAAACTCATACATCTTCGTTTTGAATCGCAATTTCGGTTCTCTGTGGACGCGTTTTAGCACGATCATTTTAGATTTGATTATGTTTCTCCCTGCCAGCTGCCTACTTCCTGCCTGCCTGAGACCTTCTTCTTGTTTTATGCGTGATATCATTCTTGTTATTCATTCATAAGACCTGCAAAAGCATTTTCCATTTTTTTGCTACCATACCTTGGAAAATTTAACCGTATCTTCTCTCTCTCTCTCTCTCTCTCAGCTCTCCGTGACCTCTTTGAATTGGTATCAAAGCCCTTGAGCGACAAAATTGATTCAAATACGTACTCCTTCAGCCGACAATAAGTTGAAAGTATTTTCTTGCATCGTGTAACCGAGAATAAGTTGAAAGTATTTTCTTGCATTTGCGAGAATTTTATCACGAAAAATATTCATTTTTTGTGATAAAAATGTCGCATTCCAAGGATTACTTCGGCCCACTACAAAGCTCAAGCAAGTTTTTAGCTTGGAGAGTTTCATCGTGGAAAGCCTCTTCTATTGTGCTTTTATTATGTCCACATGCCGATTTCAGAATTCACGCTGTTGGATTTCCATTTAGAGGTTCTTTATTGTAGAGACTTGTTTTTGTTTCAAGCGGGAGTTTATGTATTAAATTTTGTTGGAGTTAGACGTCTGCGGAAGCACGCGAACAACACAAGGAAGAAGAAGAAGCTTGGAGCTCAACACACAAGACTGAATGTATTACTAGAGAATGTACAAAGATAAGTAGCCCATTAGGGCAATAGGCGTATATACAAGCCGGGGGAAAAAAACCTCCTAAAGAGGGAAAAAAGTGCCCCGGCGGTCCTAGAGTGTTCACACACATCACTACCTAAATATATCAACAAATCCCCCCTGGGAGTGATGCGGTGAACAAGAAGCTGGCACTCATGTATAAGGAAGTGCCGAGCTATGTGGAAATCACTCCACAAAAGGAAGTAAGCCCAAAGCTTTGCGGAAAGCTTCAAACTTCTCCCTAGGCAGAGCCTTCGTGAAAAGGTCTGCAATGTTCTCCTGCGTGGGCACATATGCCAAGCTGATCTCCCCAGCAGAGAACCTCTCCCTGACATAGTGATAATGCACCTCAATGTGCTTAGTGCGAGCATGGAACACAGGGTTCCTCACAACTGCCAATGCGCTCTGACTGTCAGTGAAGATGGTGGTGGCAGAAGACTGGCCAACACCCAAATCAGCCATAAGGCGTCTCAGCCACACACACTCAACAGTCGCTGTGAAAGCTGCCCTATACTCAGCCTCACAACTGGAAGTGGCCACAGTAGGATGCTTCTTGCTCAACCAAGATATACATGAGCTACCAAGCATGAAGCAAAAACCACTGGTGGACACACGAGTGTCATAGCAACCAGCCCAATCTGAGTCAGAAAAAGCATGCAAATCTGGCGGTAGTGATCCCCCCTTGGGATAAAACAACCCAAGTAGCCGAGTACCACTCAAGTAGCGAAAGATGCGCTTAACCGCTTTCCAATGCGTGACTCCTGGGCAATGCATAAACCTGCTCATTTGTGAGACAGCAAACTGAATATCTGGCCGAGTAATGCATAAGTAAATCAAGCATCCAACAGCATGCTCATAGAGAACAGCATCAAATGCATCTCCAGCATCATGAAGACTCAATCGTAAACCTGTCTCCATAGGAGTGGCAATAGGCTTACAGTCTTCAAGGCCAAAACGCTGCAATAATGTGTCAATATATTTCGTTTGACACAAAGCCATTCCACCATCAACTTGCATAAACTGAATGCCCAAATAGTGATGCAAATGCCCCAAATCAGACATCTCAAATGAGGCATGCAAATCAGCCTTGAAATCAGCAATATGCTTCTTAAGAGGACCAGTGAGCAGCATGTCGTCTACATAGACAACAATGATCAAAAGCACATCATTAGCACGCTTAACATATAAGGTGCTTTGAGTTGGACTGTTCTCAAAACCATGTGCAATCAGATAGGCATGTATTTTCTCATACCAAGCACGTGGTGCTTGCTTTAAACCATATAACGCCTTCTTTAACCTGCACACCTGGTTTTCATGCCCTTTCTGCACAAAGCCACGGGGCTGAAAAACATACACCTCTTCATGCAAGTCACCATTCAGAAATGCTGTTTTAATGTCCAACTGATGTACATTCCAACCATGATGGGCTTCAAGTGCACAAATGCTCCGAACAATAGTCATACGGCATGTAGGTGCAAAGGTCTCATCAAAATCAATGCCTCTTTCCTGCGCATAACCCTTTGCAACAAGCCTAGCCTTATACCTGTCAACTGTACCATCAGGTTTACGCTTGAGCTTGTATACCCACTTAGTGCCAATGGCCTTCTTGCCAGGAGGCAAGTCACATAAAGACCATGTACCATTCTTCATTATAGCATCATATTCAGATTGCATAGCAGCCATCCAATTTTCTGAATTTTGTGCTTCATCAAAAGAAACAGGCTCATTCTCATCACAGAGACTAGATGCAGCCATAACATAGCAATCTGATGCAAAGGGGGTACTATGAGAGCCTGAACGAGTACGATATGACAAAGGTGCATCTAATTTGCTGTCACGCAAAGTCTGCACCAGCCATTTTGGCATAGTTTTTGCATGTTCAATATCAGCTCTCTCATCAACAAGTGCATCATGTAAATCTGCATCAGAAATGGAATGATCTGCATCATCATATGAAGCCTGCAAAGGCTGAGAAGTTGCCTCATTAGGACCAGCGCTAGCCTGTCCACCTGTAAAAAGAGGCATCAAAGTATCATACATGTCTTTGGAGCTAACAGATGTCTCCTTAGTACATGAAAGCAATGGCTGAATAGCATCTTCCACAAAGACAACATCACGGCTAACCAGAATGCGTTTAGTCTGTGGATGATACAGACGATAGCCTTTACTTTCAGAACTGTACCCAACAAAAATACATTTTACTGCCTTATCATCCAATTTTCTGCGATGTTGTTCAGGCACTAATGCATATGCCAAACAACCAAAAACACGCAGATGAGCAACAGATGGCTTGCGGTCATGCCAAGCCTCATATGGAGTGATAGACTCCAACGCTTTCGTGGGACACCTGTTCAGTACATATGCTGCACACATGACAGCCTCAAGCCAGAAACTATGTGGTAAAGCCTGACTTTTGACCATGCACCTCGCCATCTCCATGAGTGACCTGTTCTTTCGTTCAGCAACTCCATTCTGTTGAGGTGTATACGACACTGTACACTGGTGTTTTATCCCACATTCAGCCAGAAATGCATTAAAATCTGAAGACATATATTCCCCCCCTCGATCAGAACGGAGGGTGCCCATTTTACATGCTGACAGATTTTCAGCCAAAACCAAAAACTGTTTGAAGCACATGAACACTTCAGACTTTGCTTTGAGTGGATATACCCATGCATGCCTGGAAAAATCATCAATGAAAGTCACGAAGTAAAGGTAATTTCCAAAAGAGGGTGTCTGCATAGGACCACAGACATCACTATGTACAAGCTGCAATTTCTGCATAGCCCGAACTGAACCATCTTTTGGAAAGGAAGAACGTTGCATTTTGCCCAAAATACAGCCTTCACAAACATGTTTTCCAGGTGCCTCAAGTTTGGGCAAATAGGACACCATTTCAGATTTCTGCAGGCGTAACAAACTAGTAAAATTCAGATGACCAAAGCGTGCATGCCAAAGCTTTGCATCTGACATAGCCTGAGAATCATGAACTGCACATGCCGAATCATTCACAGATTTTTCATAGTCTATGAGCTTATACAGCCCACGACATAAAATGCCAGAAGCAATAATCACATCGCCATTTGAGAGATCATGGACTGTACACCTGTCATCAACGAATTTCACAACCAAGCCAATCTTGGCTAATGCAGAAACTGATAACAGGTTCTTTTTGATCCCTGGCCATAGTTGCAACGCAACGCGTTGCGTAGCGTCTGCAACGTTCGCAACGCAACGGCGTTGCGTTGCGACGTACGCAACGCGTTGCGTTGCAGACAAAAAAATTTGCCCCCTCCTTTGAGCCCGAAACGGGCTCGCGGGAGAGGGCATTTCTCATTTGCTCTTGCCCTTGCCCTGTAGCGACTGCGAGCACATACTGCACAGCGCAGTTGGAGCGGCTAGTTTATTGCCACTGCAACTTGCGTCTCTTGGAGAGCGGCGGACATACAGGAGATGTGAGGGAGGTCAACGTGGACACAGTAGATATAGAGAGAGTCAGAGATATTCCAGATATTCCTCCAGAGGATCTGGACTTATATACTATGCTGTACCATGAGTTGACCTTACCTCAGCATGATACCAGATCATCTCGGAGCCGCAGAGGACCTAGTGGTAGTGGTGATGCATCCACTAGTAGCCGACCACATACCACTACTACTAGGGATGATGATGATGATGATGATGATGATGATGATGATGAGAGTGATGATTTGTCATCTGACACCATGTCAGAGTGACAAAGTTTGTATATTGACATTTGAGGCTTTGACATTTCATGTTTGACATTTGGTATTTCATGATATGTACATTTGGTATTTCATGATATGTATCATTTGCCACTTATGATTTATGTATCATTTGGTATTTCATGATATGTATCATTTGCCACTTTGTCATAGTGATCTCTATTGTTTTATTTTGATGTATGAACGATGATATGATCATGACACATGTGACATGTATGATGCCAGGTGACAGGTCTTATCATTTATGTTATAAATCATGATGTTTATTGTAATTTGTTAAAAGTTAGAAGTTAGAACTTAGAAACTAGAAACTTGAAAGTTAAGTGTTATGATCATTATGTTGTTAGAATCTAGAATCTAGATGATGATGTTATGATTATTGATGTTATGATTGTATTTGAATTTTGATACAATGATGATGTATTAGATTGATAATCTCTATTATTTATGATATATCTTATATTGTAATAAGTATTTTATGGTATATATAGTCATATCCCACCTTATTACATATCATATGACCCAAAATATGTGAAAAAAACATATAAAAATTTTGAAAAATAAATCACTTTATCGCAACTCCTAGGTCTAGACGTTGCCCTCGTTGCTAACCCGTTGCTAACCCGTTGCCGTTGCCGTTGCGAAAACGTTGCTTTCCACTATGTCCCTGGCACAAATAAAGCATCTGACAAAGTGAAAGAACTACCATCAGCAGTAGTCAGAATGATCTTACCAACTCCCATAACAGGATAAGAGGAGTTATTGGCGCATGTGACAGTATTCTTTGTAGGGGCAGGCTCGAGTGAAGAGAAGAAACTGCGCTGCGAGGTAATATGTTTGGTTGCCCCACTGTCAAAGTACCAAACATCTGAGTCTACTGAAGACATGCACTGATCATGAGAAGATGGGTCAAAACTGCAGACAGTAGTAAACGCACATTCTTCTTCCTACACAAGATTTGCAGACTCTGTTTTTGGTGTAGAGGCCTCTGCAACAACCATTCCAGCCTCTTTCTTCTTTGCCTCTTTAGCAGCCAGTTTTGGACAGTTCTTTATAATATGATCATTTCCTTTACAGTACTTGCAGAACAATTTTTGCTTTTCTAATTTCTTCTCATCTTTATCCTGGTTCTTCGATTGTGCAGCATTTGCAGATTTCTGCTTACTAGTAGAAGAGCTCCATTTTCCTTTGCCCTTCTGACTAGCCAGGAAAGCTTGATCTGCAACACGCATAATGGACCTGTTCTGCCTGGACTGATCTTCCTGCAACAGAACAGAGACTAATTCCTCAAATGACAAGGCATTCGGATTGCCTTTCATCATCAATCGAAGAGTAGAGGCAAAACTCTGATATGAATCAGGAAGGCCATTCAGAACGGTCTGCACAAGTGAGCTATCTGGTATAACCTCATGAGCAGAAATCAATTGTTCCTTCAGGTCTTTGATCTTTGTAAGAAAACTGTCCATCGAATCACCTTCATTCATGTGCTCACTCTCCAACTGTTTTCGGAGGTAAGCAACACGAGCCTCATTCCTAGCCTGGTACAAAGTGGTAAGTGTATCCCAAGCATCCTTTGCTGTTCTGCAAGAGCGAATGTGAGGAATAATGGCACGTTTGACAGACAAAGCTATCAATGCATGTGCCTGTGCATCTCTGCCATCCCAACGAATCTGCTTTGCAGTAGGTGCAACAGAAACAGCAGCACGAACAGGAATCTGCGGAATATCATCTTCGACACCATCTTCATCAGCTCCAACACCTGTAGTTGCAGTACCTGTCGTTACAGGTGTAACAGGACGTCTTTCAACACCCTGCACAATGTTCCACAATCCTTTTGCAACCAGTACATGTCGCATCATATAAGCCCATAATGGGTAGTTGGTACCATCCAACTTATCCTCAACAGCCAACATACGGAATACATCACTGCTTTCAGCCATGGCCGGTGACTAAAATACCTTGATGCAGAAAATTGACTGTATCTCAAAAAGTTGAACAGAACTGCCCAGACGAGTTCTGCTAGACCTGTAGCAGACTTCGAGACGCTTAAACTGGCGAACAGAAACTGGTATATACCTTTGGCACAAAAGGACGAAATAGCCTGCACAAGCACTGCGATAGTGCGTTCGGAGGCCGAAACGAGCTCAGATCGCGATTTCGGCACAATGGTTGAAAGCCATTCCCAACAAGTTGGTGTATAAAATCAAGGCCATTTATGGGATACCCAAGTATGAAGCAATGCTGATTGCAAAAGGATATGCCCTAGAAATAGGGCATAGGCTTCCAAGAAGTCTTATGTCCTACAGTGAAAATGACCGCATTACATGTGTTCTCTCACGGCGGCATTGGATTTAGAGCTCTATTAAATGGATGTAAAAACAGTCTTCTTACATGGTGATCTTGATAAAGAGCTCTACATGAAACCTCCTGAATTTATATGATTCTTGGAATAGAATACCTTGTAAGCAAGCTGAAGAGAAGCTTGTATGGGGTCTGGGCTGAAGCAAAGCTCGTAGACAATGGTACAAGAAATTTGATGCATTTATGGCATATGCTCAAACATGGGTTCAAAAGAAGTCATGCTGATTACTTTTTGTACCAAAAAAGAAACAAAATGACAGTCCAATAATTTTTGTGCTCTATGTTGATGATACGTTGTTGGCTGGGAAGAAAAGGAGCAGCTGCATGCTGCATTCTTCCTGGAAGACCTTGGGGAAGCTGAACATATCATTTAATGGAGAACCACCCTTTGAAAGCTTGATGTATGGCTGTAGTGGCACTTCAAGAGGCTTTAGCCATATTAGATCTTTCCAGCACTTTTTTAACGTATCTTTATTGAGCCAAATACATGAACCATATGCATCAGCTGCTGGATCACTTATGTACGTAGTTGCTACCAGGCCGGACAATGCTCATGTAGTGGGAATTGTAAGCCAATACATGGCTAATTCAAGCAAAGCACATTGGCATACAATTAAGTCTATTATGAGATACTTAACCAAAAGCAAATGCCCATGTTATCGAAAGGGTCCACTGGAACTGATGGGATTTTGTCACTCTAAATGGAAGGTGATGTGAATATACCAAAATCCACAAGTGGTTATGTATATACACTTAATAGGCAGTGCAATTTCATGGTCCTCTAGACTTTGGAGGATACTACAGTGGCTGAATATATTTCAGCAAAACAAAGGCGTTCAAGAAAGCCATATGGTTAGTATGCCTATTGAGTGAGTTTGGTTTGCATGACAACTTGAAAAGGCACCTATCCTTGCTTGTGATAGCTGGAGTGTCATGTGTTTGGCAAAGAATGCCATGTTCCATGCACACACAAAACATATTAATGTGCCGTATCACTTCATCGGAGAGGTGCTAGAGGATTGCCTGATTACTTTGATCGAGGTCAACACATCACAGAATCCAGCAAATGTTCTCCCCAAGTCTTCCAAAGACCCAACATGAGCTATGCATACAAATGGGATTTACCTAGCTTAAAAGAGCTCCCTTGGCCCTTTAAATGGGGGGTTGTTGGAAATAAAGGACCAACAGACTCTCCTCACTTATATGAAGAACTTTTATCAAAGTTGTACATTCTTCTTGGTCTTCTCTTTCTTCAATTTTCTTCACAAACCTAAGCTTCCATAACAAGCCTTCTTCTTTTCTTAGCAGCTGCCCTTTGCTTTAATGCTCACAAAAGTGAGATAAGCTGAATAGTGACAACGAACTCCACCTAGCCCAAGATCACATGCAAGAAGATTCTAAGAAACAGCTCTTGGCAAAAATTTCTAAATGAAAAGAATGAGATTGTACAAAATAAACCATCTGGGGCATTCAATATATAGTTGTTGGAAAAGCAAAGCTTGAAAAGTTGAAATTCGACTCCTAATTTTCTACGAAAATACCAGCTTTTGGGCAAGAAATGTCGTCACCTAGCTTTTCTAATGCTACAATATTCTTCTATTCAGCAAAAAAATCTGCTTTTGATCATGAAACACCTTCTTGTAGATCACACCCAAGAAGGCTCTAAAAAGCAGCTCTTGGTAAAAGTCTCCAAAATAAAGAATAAGTTTGTACAAAATAAGCCATCAATGGCATGCAATACATAGGTGTTAAAAAAGCAAAGCTTGAAAAGCTGAAAATTCAATGCCTAATTTTCTACGAAAATGCCAGGTTCTGGGCAAGAAATTTAGTCACCCAGCTTTTCTAATGCTACAAAACTTTTTTATTTAGCAAAAGTCTGTTTTTGATCTTGAAACGCCTGCTTTCCATTCGCAAAAACTCCAATCTTCTAAAAATTAACGTCCTTAACATTCTAGACATCAGTTTAAGCTGAAAATTCGAGAGTTCAGTCACCTTGGAATGTGTGATCCGTAAATCCAACCCTTTGACCAGCTTTTGACCTCACTTTCCTTCATAAATAGGTGTCCAATTATGGCCAAATTTACATGTGTATAAATTCGAACTGTTCTTATACAAAAGGTCAATTCCATAGCCAGTAAGCTTCAAAGTATGGTCTTTGAGATGTCATGGATCTGCATTCCACTGATGGGAGCAACAGTTACAATTGCACACGTGTTGCTCTTTTCCCATTGCTTGAAACATATGCTCCCATTTATAACTGTTTGTCCATGGCTGCTCTACATTGGTATAAAGCTTGAGACTTGAAAGTGGGGGTGTTTTTATATATTGATTCTTATGTGAAGCATTCTTATGCATCATGAGTTTGTCAATTACTGCCAAATTACCCTCTTTTCTTGTTCTATGGTGTACCTTGTGTTGAGGCTCTCTCTCTTTTCCCCTTTTCTCCCCCCTTGTTTAATTGGTAAGTGCACAGCCAACTTGCGTAATGAGAAAAGACTAGATCATTTTGACAAAGTTAATACCATGTTGAAGAAAAGTTCCAATAAGTGTATGAAATCCTGAAAGTCTATTTCTGAAAAAGGTGGGATGTCTAGCATGTATAGACAGGAACCAAGACATTATACGATACAAAGTTTGATCCAAGTATTATGGTAACTAAGTCTTTTATACCATAAAATACTTTTCTTATTTTCAATATTAAGCTTGTGAAACCTGTCAGGGCTACAGTTTCACAGCAGCAAGGGAGGAGATGCGTGAACCACATGTGGTGCGTGCTGCCCTTGTTCAAAACAAAATTGTGCTGCCAACAACATATCCATTTTTGGAGCAAAAGAGAGCAATCATGAGTCGGGTAGAAACATTAATTGATGCAGCTGCCAGTGCTTCAGTGAACATCCTCTGCCTTCAGGTTTGTTCAAATAGAATATTCTGGCTGTGACTAGTTTTTATTTTCTTGATAGACAGGATCATCATAGTGATTAGCTTTGCAGGAGGCATGGACCATGCCTTTTGCTTTCTGTACAAGAGAGAAAACTTGGTGTGAATTTGCTGAGAGTGCTGAAGAAGGCGAGTCAACTAAATTCCTTCAAGGCCTTGCTAAGAAGCATAATATGGTGATCATAAGCCCAATACTGGAACGAGATGAGAATCATGGAAATATTTTGTGGAATACTGCAGTGGTAATTGGTAATCATGGAAATGTCATTGGTAAACACCGCAAGGTAAGTTTCCTATGAAGTGCAATTCATGCAGAAGGCAATGCCAAAAACTCATTTGACACTGCGTTTTTTGCAGAATCATATTCCAAGAGTAGGTGATTTTAATGAGAGTACGTATTACATGGAAGGGAATACAGGCAATCCTGTTTTTGAGACGGTCTTCGGGAAGGTGGCTGTGAATATTTGTTATGGTCGTCACCACCCGTTGAATTGGCTTGCATTTGGACTGAATGGGGCTGAAATCGTTTTCAATCCGTCTGCCACTGTTGGTGACTTGAGTGAACCAATGTGGCCCATCGAGGTCTGTCATTTTATCCTTAAAGATGTGTGCTGTTACAAATTGTTCCGATTCTGAATGTTTAGATATTTCAGGCTCGGAATGCTGCCATAGCCAATGGTTACTTTGTGGGTGCCATCAATCGAGTAGGTACAGAGGTCTTTCCAAGACCATTCACATCAGGTGATGGAAAGCCTGAGCATGCGGACTTCGGTCATTTCTATGGATCAAGTTACTTCTCATCTCCGGATGCATCCTGCACACCTTGCCTCTCAAGATGTCAGGATGGCTTGATGATTGTGGATATGGATCTCAACCTATGTCGTCAAGTGAAAGATAAATGGGGTTTCCCCATGACTGCACGTTATGACAAGTATGCTCACCTTCTGAAAAATTATGTTAGAGAGGATTTCAAGCCTCAGATAATCAAAGATCCCCTGTTGCCTTGATTTCAACCTATTGTGGATATGGATGTCAACCTATGTCGTCAAGTGAAAGATAAATGGGGTGTCCCCATGACTGCATGTTATGAGAAGTATGCTCATCTTCTGAAAAATTATGTGAGAGAGGATTTCAAGCCTCAAATAATCAAAGATCCCCTGTTGCCTTGATTTCTGGTGTACTTACTGCAAGTTTGTACGATCTTTTAATTGCTTTGAAATAAATCTTTTGTAGCGCATCTATAATGAGAAGTCCAGAGAATTTGCAATTAAAATCAATCCATATTATTTATAATGATGAGGCCAGACTTTTAGCAGTTGGGATCGTATTTGGGGTAAATTATTCTTACAAATCCAATATTGTGGCTGTTTTCGGCTTTCCAGTAGTATGTTTTGATGATATTGCGCTGGATTGATGTTTTACTAGAGGGGCTCAATACATGAGGTCCGTTCAGTGCCAATGGCATTCTATCCTTAAAAAGAATAATTTAGCGTGCTAAATATTATGCTTCCTAGTGATAGTTCCATGATCTTCCGCAGAGTCATTTATACATTATTCAACACTTTTTGAAAGTGCATTATCAAATATATATACACACACACACGCACCCCCCCCCCCCCAAAAAAAAAAAAAAAAAAAACACACACACACACACACAGACACACACACACAGACACACACACACAGAGAAGGAAATTTCGTACTATTCACATGCTTAATCGGTCCAAGATCCATAGAATCCACTCATCAATGACACATGTCAGAATTTATTGTGAATATGTTTACGTTTGCTATATTCGTACCAAGGATGGTAGACAACTCTTGCATTTGTGATTTGAAACTAACATGTGAAGATTCATCCGGGTGTTGCGTAGAGGGAAAAGGGGTTCCGGTCTCATATTCTTTTGACTATGCATTTGAAGGATTTTCCCTTTTTTCATGCATCCAACAGGGATTCTCTGTAAAATAATTTATTGTGCAGAAGTTGTTTATGTTTGAATGATCCATCACTTATTTGCCTCATGTAGTCCCACCTCTTATAAGAAGCACTGAAACTCGTCTTTCTCTTGGTTGTGTAATAAAAAAAATTATGTTTTATGCTTTAGCGATTGTTCGATCAGACAAAGAGATCAAGCTCGTATCTTTGTGGTCTTAATGTCCAGGGGGGAGGTCATAGTGTTCATACAGATTGATTCACTGGATCTAGGAGGGTTTGCACGTTTCTTCAATGCAAATCTCCTTGATACTTTAAAAATATTCAACACAAAAGTTTTCCACAATCCTTCATTTATCACTCCAGTTCAGATGGGCAACCATTATTTTTCACGAGGGATGTAGTTGTTTTGAGTTGAAGCTTCCAAGTGTGAATAAGATAAATTATTCCAATATTACAACTCTCATGTATTTGTATGTTGCACATTTCCCAAATCGATTATTTGTTGAAGATGAGGTGCCAGCTATGATTATTTTTCAGAATTGATTGAAGAACACACATGATTGGAGATGCATAACATCAAGAGTCACTACTATGATGGCGTTAGGGAATTTTAGAGCTCTCCTTCAAGCCCTGTAAGACATATCCAATTTTTCCTATGTTTTGCGTATCTCTTACGAGATAAAAGTCATTATCGAGGCACTATTTCAATATTTCATGTGGGGTTCGTTGGCACTATGCCCATTCACATGTACAATTGTTCTTTCAAAGTTAAAGCCGGGGGAGTAGGTGATTGCAGAACCTCCATTAAAAAAAAAAATACTTTTTCAATCACATGCATATTATTTTATTATTTCATATTATTTTATTATTTCAAAGAGGACTCCATCATCCCCACATTGATCTTGATGAAGATTATTCACCATTCCATGATAAATAAAACAAGATTAAGCTTAGTGCTTTCTTGACACTCAAGTCTTGAAATAGGGTTTTGAGATATTGCAATAATATTCAACTAAACAAGGCTCCAATCTATTATAAAAGCATAAAAAATTGGAGAAATATTGCATATTCTTGATAGATGTGATTTTCTAGTTGAATGGCATATGGTAGCAGGCCTTAAGACTTTGAAGTGTATATACAATATATGCAAAGAAGGAATACAAACTATCATTGTATATATTGCATCAAACTCGTGAATAGATTGGATGTAAAGTGGTGGAAGCATGCACCTGATAGGGAACAAAGAGAACCATAATTTAGACCCATCTTGCCTATCTCTTTGACAAACATCCACATTTGTATATTATATGCACTTTGTTGAACTGTAGAGAAGCTTGTTTGTCTCTATATTGACTTCTTGTGGAGCATGAAGCCTAAATCTTGTAGTAATGTTGCTATCAATAAACTAGAGAGAGTGCTAAATGAAATTGGAGTGCATGGAGAAAATTTGAAACATAATGAAGGATAAAAAACTACCCACCAATGTCAGAGATATTCCTTGCAAGCCATCTATTGGTCGTGTAAAGGAAAAAGATTATTCTCCTTTACTTCCAAAAGAGATACATCTCGTATTAAATAATCAGGATGGAGAGAAATATACAATGCTATAAAGGACCATGAAAGTAATGGCCTTTTGAGGATGGCAAAGCTAGAGGTGTGGGAGTGGCTGGACATTGTGTTGGATATTGTAACAAGACAAAGTTTCCAAAACGAGATATCCTATCAATTGAGAATAAACTTGAAACATTTGGGCATGCTATTAGAGAAGCATGGACAGAATACAATATAAGTCATCATATGGTACTATCATTCTAATTATAAATATCTTTATATATGTTTTATAATATGGATTTGCAACACATTCTACACAATCACCTACCATTTTTCATCAAAACTTACGGTTGTCTTTCTGTATGGCCCACCCAAGGTCTTGAAAAGTCACACTACCTTACGCATAATTTTTTAGACACACAACATTTTGGTGGGGCATCGAAAGACAACATTCTGCAAGAAATTCTCCATTTGTTCTATTGAAAAATATTACAAAGATTATGATCAAAGAAGAACACAGAGACAAATATACAAAAATCCTTAAATCTTTTACGATGATATAGATAGAGGCAAAAATACATTGAATCGAGTGACATGGAATGCCATAGAGAATAGAGGGCTACAAAGAGTTTTCACATAAAAAATGGAAAGGATAAAGATGTGAATCATAAAAAGAAAAGGTATTTCTTCTTGTTAATATAAGTACAATTAAAACATTCTAAAAATTGAAAAATTGAATACAACTTTTTGCTTTCCACTTCTTCTACTTTGCTTGCTCTGTATCTTTACTTGTGGTTCTTATGGATGGGCTTATGTGATGGCCAGCCAAGATTCTCTAATCAAGGGCATGCCAAAATGTAGTAGACATGTTTTTCCATATGGCTTGCATAGTCCAGTATCATCTCATTTATAGCTTAACGCATAGGTCACATAGTTCAAAAAGTAAATTGGTTCTTATTGCCTCATAGCTAGGGTAGTAGCTTAAAGCATCGTCTTCTTTTCCAGGAGGATGACTGTCTGCACTAAGTTGCATTTGATATCCCCAAGAATCATGGTTAACTTCTTCAATAGTATGAAGCGTATATTTACCATCTTGAGTAATTTTACCATGTAATTTGAGAAGGTCACTAGTCTCTTCTCCTTGCTACCTCTTTTTCGTATGATAAAATTGTTGCATTTGATATCCCCAAGAATTATGGTTAACTTCTTCAATAGTATGAAGCGTATATTTACCATCTTGAGTAATTTTACCATGTAATTTGAGAAGGTCACTAGTCTCTTCTCCTTGCTACCTCTTTTTCGTATGATAAAATTGTCATCTTCTAAATAAAGATGCAAACAATAAGAAAGAATACTTTTAGATTACTATGAGGTCTTCGGAAACTTTTGAGTGTATATGTGAAAAGACAATCACCTACTTGCTTGTCGACCGCATGGGCTTCAAGGATGTTATACCGCCACAGTGAAATGCTTGAATTCTCTAGAAATTCCAAGCGGAGGTGCTTGAGGATTGGATTGGAAGTTCATCTCCCTCTTTATTTGCTTTTAGGAGATTGGAAACATTTTTTGAGGCATTATTCTCCTTCTTTTAATTCAATATTTGGGGAAAAGTTTTTTTTATGATGCCTATCTGCTTTTCTCACATATATGTCTACGAGATCCTTGCTAGGGCTTCATCCTCCCTTATATTGAAAAATTCTTGTAAATTGGAGAACATAATTGAAGCTCTCCAATGGAAGTGTGGGGAGGGTCAACGAAATAAATGTTTTTTTGCCTCGTGAATGTGTGATATACCTATGTCATAATTCAAGAAGACCAGATTGGTCTCAAGAGCTCTGTGAATGTGTGATAGACATATATCAATGTTTTTTGCCTTGTGAATTTGTGATATACCTATATCAAAATTCATGAAGACTAGATTGGTCTCAAGAGCCTCCTGCTCTTCAAATTATTTATTAATTTTATCTCAGATTTTTGACATCATGCCACTTGATTGGCATAAGATGTCATCGTCCTGGCATATCCTCTCCTTGATAACGAAGCCTTTCTCCATCTTGAACCTATCCTCGAGCTCAAGGTCCTTCTCTTATGGGGACATCCCCTTAGTGAGGTTTTCAAGGTCCTTCTTATGACCAAATCTCCCTTGCTCGAAGGGCTTCTCCCACTCAAAGTTGTTGGCTTAATAGACCTCCTATTGGATGTCGAGACTGGACTCAAAGGCCTTCGTTATCGTTCTTTTTTTATGACATCTATAGGTTTCTTTGAAGGTCTCCTTAAAATTTTCATACATTTCATACATCAATTTTGACTTAGCCATACCCTTGGCTATTGAGGATAGATGGAACATTCACTTTTCGTTGATCTTTGTTGTGCCCTTTTTACTCTCCTTCCATAATCTTGCTAAATTTCTTGAATCATAGGCATTTGATACTTCAACATCTTTTGGGAATTTTCTATTTGGATGGGCATTCCATAATAAAAATGGAAGTCTTTTGCAATTCCTTGATTGATGAGATATTAAGAAGTTTCATGTATGGATCCTCATCCATAAGTATTGCTATAAAAGATTTCGACATCAACATTGGGCACTTTGCATCTATAGAGATTTAAAATTTTTTAATTATTTTTTTGTATTAGGATAAAGAACACCATTGCAAGGAGTTGGGAATACTACTACACTCACACAATTTCCTTAGTTGCCAACACTTGCTCAATTTCCTTAGGCATTAAGACTCACCCAAGGTTCTTGGCAACCAAACTCTTTGGACACCAAGACGATCGGAAAGCTTTGACAAGGTAGGTGGTTGATAGATTTTGAAAAATTCTGACATGGAGAATCAAGGTAGTGGAAGTCAAGACGAGTTGGGCCCCAACCATCGAGTCTGGCCACAACCATGGGGCACCAATACTTGAAAAATTTTGGCATCTCACATTTGACAATTGCAACTACCCAGACAAGGACAATCGTGGCCTTAAGTTCCCCATTACTCTTGAAACAGACTCTTTTAATCTCTTATCCCTTGTTGCCTATAAAAAGGGAGTTCTTCAAAGTTCCAAGGATGTGCATATCTAGATAGAGATACTAAGATAGAGGCATGGTAGAGAGACAACAAGTATTAAGAGAGCTCCTACAAACAAATGTCACATTAAGAGAATCTGAAGTGGTGGCCATAAGGATTGAGGAAGCAAGAGTTCATTTCGGAACTCACTAAGATAAGGTCTCTTCCTCAAATGAAGACATTGTATCAAAATTACAAAAAGAATGGGAGGCTCAAAAACTTCAAAACAACTTGGGAGAAGAAACAAGCACTTCAGATGACCTTGCATGGATACCAAAACAACTAGACGAATTGAGAACATCAAAGGAGGTAAGAAGTGGACTTTGGTATTCTCTATGCACTAATCAAGAACACACCTCCAAGGAGTGCTCGAGGCAGGTGAGCTATGAGTTTTGCAGAAAAGGAGACCATGAAGGAATGATATTTTATGAAGGATATAGGAACCCAAAATATAATACAAGGACAACCATGAGCTATTTAATGGGTAGGAACAACTCTCAGTCTTGTCTCTTAGGGAAACCTCTTACAAGAGTATCCCCAATTAGCACCTTCTATACTGACTAATGGCAACAGAGACGAGGAGGAAGGCATCGATAAAATTGTCATCCTATGCCTATAATTTGCTTTCGTAGTGGGGAATATGGCCATTTCCAAAGTGATTGCACATTACTTGAAGATGGCTCACCATGCAAGAACTCTCCTAACACCAAGGATCACTATACTAAAGATTGTCCATAATCATCCCTATCTACTAGCAACCAAGGAATCTCTTGTCTGTTGCATAAATCCAAGTAACTATGGGTGGGAACACCACTAAGTCCCCAAGTGCATAAGTGGTCCAACTCGAGGATCTTCCTAAAATTATGACATGATCACAAAAGAAGAAGGCAATATCTAAGGACACAATAAATAGAAACTCAGTTCCAGTCAGTCCGAGTGAAGAAAGAAAGGTGCAAGATCAAAAGAAGACAATGAAGGTTCTAGAATGATGAAGACTAACATATGCAATAAGCAAGTATTGCAATATAGAATCCAAGAAAAGGAACAACATGATAATTTTCTAGAACACCCTATTTACAAGGCATACACACAATCTAAAGATGTTGGAGTTTGAGGTTTGCGGAAGCACCCAAACAACATAAGGAAGAAGAAGAAGCTTGGAGCACAACACATAATACTGAATGTATTACTAAGTGAATATACAAAGATAAGTAACCCGTTAGGGTTATAGGCATATATACAAGCAAGGAAAAAAAAGAAACCTCCTAAAGAGGGGAAAAGTGCCTTGGCGTTCCTAAGTGTGTCCACATACATCACTACCAAAATATATCAACAAATCCCCCCTAGGAGTGATGTGGTGAACAAGGAGTTGGCACTCATGTGTAAGGAAGTGCCAAGTTATGTCGAAAGAGATCAATTCAAAAAAGGAAGTAAGCCCAAAGCTTTGCAGAAAGCTTCAAACTTCTCCCAAGGTAAAGCCTTTGTGAAAAGATATATAATGTTATCTTGTGTGTGCACATGTGTCAAACAGATCTCTCCAGTAGAGAACCTCTCCCTGACATAATGATAATGCACCTCAATGTGCTTTGTGCAAGCATGGAACACATGGTTCCTCACAACTGCCAATGTGCTCTGACTAGTGAAGATGGTGGTGGTAGAAGACTGACCAGCACCCAAATAAGCCAAAAGGCATCTGAGCCACACGAGGGGAAAAAGTGCCTTGGCATTCCTAAGTGTTTCCACACACATCACTACCAAAATATATCAACAAATCCCCCCTAGGAGTGATGCGGTGAACAAGGAGTTGGCACTCATGTATAAGGAAGTCCCAAGCTATGTGGAAAGAGATCAATCCACAAAAGAAAGTAAGGCCAAATCTCTAAGGAAAGCTTCAAACTTCTCGCAAGGCAAAGCCTTTGTGAAAAGATATCTAATGTTATCTTGTGTGGGCACATATGCCAAACTGATCTCTCTAGTAGAGAACTTCTCCCTAACATAATAGTAATGCATCTAAATGTGCTTTGTGCAAACATGGAACAAAGGGTTCCTTGCAACTGCCAATGCGATCTGACTGTCAGTGAGGATGGTGGTGGTAGAAGATTGACCAACACCCAAATTAGCCAAAAGGTGTCTGAGCCACACACACTCAACATCATTGTGAAAGTTTCCATATACTCTATTGATATATTTTGGTAGTGATGTGTGTGAACACACTTAAGACTACTGGGGGCACTTTTTTCCTTCTTTACGAGGTTTTTTCCCCTTGGCTTGTATATATGCCTATAACCCTAATGGGTCAATTATCTTTGTATATTCACTTGGTAATACATTCAGTACTGTCTACTATGCTCCAAGCTTCTTCTTCTTCTTCTTCTTCTTCTTCTTCTTCTTCTTCCTTGTGATGTTTGTGTGCTCCCATAGACCTCAAAATCCAACAATTGGTATTAGATCAGGTTGCCACTTCATCTAGGGCATTGTTGATGCCCCTCCGATCATAGTCTCACAATCACATGAAATTTGGAGGGCATACTCAAAATAATTAGAAGCTCAAAATTGCTTCACTCTGTGGTGTCAAAATTTTGATTTGAGCTCATTTTGGCCTTTGAACACACTATTGTAGCACATTTGCAAACAATTTTGTCTTTTTGTGCCAAACATATATACATGCTTTAGTTCACCAGTACAAGCGGCTCGAATTTTGCTACAGGTTTAGCAAAACTCGATAGGATAGACTTGTTCAACTATTTGAGATAATTCATTTTTCTACATTTGAGTATTTTAGTTAGTGGCCATGGATGAAAGCAATGTTGTATTATATGTTGGATGTTGAGGATAAGTTGGATGGTATCCATTATCCATTATGGGCATATATGATGCATCATGTATTGGTCGCAAAAGGACTACATAATATTGTGCAAGGTGTTGAAAAACAACCTAATACACTTGCAAAGACAATTATTGAAGGTGATTCAGATGGTGTTGAAGATGATGATCTTTAGGTTCCTATTGTAGCTATTGTAGAGCA
This sequence comes from Ceratopteris richardii, assembly GCA_020310875.1. Taxonomy (NCBI): domain Eukaryota; kingdom Viridiplantae; phylum Streptophyta; class Polypodiopsida; order Polypodiales; family Pteridaceae; genus Ceratopteris; species Ceratopteris richardii. The sequence goes on from CM035422.1 coordinate 69,773,794, forward strand.
ACTTTTCTATGATGGCAGAGATGCTCAAGCATATGCATTGATAACTTTTTCTACCAAACATGCCATTATCCCTCATATTCACTCTTGCAAAACAATGAAGGGTGCTTGGGATACACTTACCACTTTGTACCAACAGTTGGAGAGTGAGAATATGAATGAAGGACATTTCTATGGATAGTTTTTTGACAAAGATCAAAGATTTGAAGGAACAATTGATTTTTTACTGATGAAGTCTTACCAGAAAGTTCACTTGTGTAGACCGTTCTTAATGGTCTTCCATATTCATACAAGAGTTTTGCTTATATTCCTCGATTGATGATGAAAGGCAATCCAAATGCCTTAACATTTGAGTAGTTAGTCTCTGTTTTGTTGTAGGAAGATTAGTCCAAGCAGAACAGGTCCAATATACATGTAGCAGATCAAGCCTTCTTAACTAGTCAGAAAAGGCAAAGGTAAATGGAGCACATCTACTAGTAAGCAAAAATCTGCTAATTTTGCATAGTCCAAAAAGGAAGAAAAAGATGAGAAGATCTACTGGAAAAATTAGTTTGGCGTACATGCCTACAGAGAATAACATCGTAGATCTTTTCACAAAGGCTCTACCTCTGGAGAACTTTGAAGCTTTCCACAAAGTTTTGGGCTTACTTCCTTTTGTGGATTGATCTCTTTCCACATAGCTTGGCACTTCCTTGTATATGAGTGCTAGCCCTTGTTCATTGCATCACTCCCAGGGGGGATTTGTTGATACATTTTGGTAGTGATGTGTATGAACACACTTAGGACTGTTAGGGCACTTTTTCCCCTCTTTAGGAGGTCTTTTTTCCTCGGCTTTTATATATGCCTATATCCCTAATGGGTCACTTACCTTTGTATATTCACTTGGTAATACATTCAGTACTATGCATTGTGCTCTAGGCTTCTTCTTCTTCCTTGTACTATTCGCGCGCTCGCACAGACCTCAAACTCCAACATACTCAGTCTCACAAATAGAAGTGGCCACAGTAGGCTGCTTCTTGGTCAACAAAGATATGCATGAGCTACCAAGCATGAAGGAAAAACCAACTAGTGGTCGCATGAGTGTCATGGTAACCAACCTAGTGAGAGTAAAAAAAAGCATGTAAATCTAGCGCTAGTGATTCCCCCTTGGGATAAAACAATCCAAGTAGCCAAGTACCTTTCAAGTAGTGAAAGATGCACTTAACATCCTGCCAATGATTGACACCTAGGCAACACATAAACCTACTCATATGTGAGACAACAAACTAAATAGCAGGCCGAGTTATGCATAAGTAAATAAAGCATCCAATAACATGCTTATAGAGAACAACATCAAAGGCATCTCCAACATCATTAAGACTCAACCGTAAACTTGTTTCCATAAGAATGGCAATAGGTTTGCAATCTTCAAGGACAAAATGTTGCAATAATGTGTCAATATGTTTTGTTTGACACAGAGCTATTCTATCATCAACTTGCATAAAATGAATGTCCAAATAATGATGCAAATGGTCCAAATCTGACATCTCAAATGAGGCATGCAAATCAACCTTAAAATCAACAATATGCATCTCATTAGGACTAGTGAGCAAGATGTCATTAAAATCATTGCCTCTTTCTTGGGCATAACCTTTTGCAACAAGCCTAGCCTTATACTTGTCAACTATTCCATCAGGCTTACACTTCTCTACTATAACACATAACTCACTTGAGAAGAATTTTGTGTGATCCATGAGTCTTCCATATAGAGACTTGAGAGGTTGAAACACAAAGAAATAAGGAACTTCTGATATCTCACCTAATCAACTAACTATGTTCAAGCGTTTACGTTTACTTAATGGTATTAGCTTCTACGCTAGTTTTCGGTAGCGAAGGCTTCTAGCCTATGTCGTGTTTAGATTCCTATTGATCGTGATAAGTGGAGAGATTGTTTTAAAACAAGAGGGGAAACAATAATTGACAATGCCACACAATCATCACATCTTAAAAAATAAGAAAGTAAAAAATTAGCATGTCATATCACATGGTGGAACTAGGTCTCTATATTAAAAAATGCGAGGGAGAGAATCCCCAAAGAAGTCCATGCTTTCACCACATCTTAAAGCACAAGGCAAGGCCGATCTAAGATTCCATCTCTTGGGCAATAAACTATGCTTTAAAATGCAAGGATTATGATATGCTAAATTCAAACCTACCACTGTGAATTTTAAAGTGAAATGCTTTTTGAGGTCTCTCTCTCTCATCGAGCAACAAAAAATATATTTATTCTTACCTACTTGATGAGCTCTTTCTCTTATATTATGCTTGCATACTCTCTACATCTATCTCCCTCTCACCTCACACACACACTCTCTCTCTCCTTTGACTAATGCTATAACAATCATCTTTTCTATCCATACCCTCTATAGACGGTAAATTAGTGTGTGGGTGTAGGGAATGAAAAATGTGCTAGTCTTGGGATACCTAACCTAGTTTTTACTACTCAATAACAACAACAAGTACTTAGAAGGATTAAAAAACCCAATAATTAGACTTCAACTCATTTAGCAACCAAGGGTGTTTACAACAAAATCTTATAATAGGCATACAACTCACTAATTACTACAATAAAACTTTGATGAAATAAGCCTAAAAAGCACCCTAAGGACTCCAACCACAATTACCCTCTTTCGAGAACCTACTAGCAGGGGCTTCATGCAAGGACAAGGAGGTTCTTAAGGAATACAATGACTTGAGTGCTAAATGAACTTACCGGAACCTCATTGGGAGTTTCTTTGAAGATGTAGCAACCATCATGGAGGACCTTGAGGAGGAACACGTTGACATGCAAGGATAAGTCTCTGAATGGGATATCATATGATCAAACTTCAGTGGATTGACATAAGTGGGTGGAATTGTAGTGTGTGTAGGATATTCTTGTGCATGTTGCACTTGTTGTGATTGTAGAGGAGTAGTGGAAGATGGCGTGAAAGTGGGAACCACATTGAATGCAACAAATATGTTTGGACATGATGTGGGTTGGATGGGAGGTGGAATGGGAGTAGATATATTAGATAAGATTTGGCATGTGTGAGATGATGCCTGAGGTGAGTGATGGCTAGAAATGGGTGTTGTAGTATAATGAGTGTGGTGGGAGGGAGAGAGAGAGGTGTTTAAATTCTAGGCTTTGATTGACAATGATGAGTAGAAGAAGAAGACAAATGTGATGTCCATAGGGATCTGGTACTTTGTGGAGATGAACCAACATGAGGCTATGGAGATTGCATGCATTCTAGGCATGAATCATGATGATCCAAAGTGGTTGTACTATGAGGAATATCCTTGCTTTTCTTAACTACCACATAACTGTGCCCATGTCACAAAAAAGAAGCAATTTGCTTTGTTGAATGCTTTTGCACATGGGCTCTTGCGCTTCGACATGAAGATCCTACTATAGATGCATGTGTTTGCTGAGTAGAGCATGGGTTAGGAGAGAGCCATAGGCATAATCTGTTTACCTAGAGCATCATTGAAGCATCAAAGAGTTGGAATGTCTAGGCCTTCTTGTTTTTTTATTGTATGTATTGCTTTCATCTTTCAACCACACACTTGAGTAAGTGTTTCACTAATAATTTTGTTGAAAAATTAACCTATTGTCCATGAGTCTACAATAAGTTCAGTTCCAATGGACACAACTAATAACTCATGTGTAACCTTCCCATCGGGGTTGGAAATTTTTTCAAAAGTGACAAGATCTCATATCTGACATATCTATTTTTATTGAAAGGTCACCTTGAATTTCCAAGAGCATATCTATAGCTTACGATGGACTGGAGGCAAGCTTTGCATCTATGGTTGCTTTCTTTTGGGAGTTCTTATTTGCACAAGTTTCCTTTTGTTTCCTCTTGTAGGCTGGAAAGGTTAGATGAGGCCTCTTTGGATGATCTATAAATGAGGTTTCTTGCTTCCCCACTAGGTGAACTTGCTGTGCCCTCTTTGCTTGCCTCTTTAATTTAATTGGATGTGACCTCCATTATCAATATAGAAGATTTTGTGCCCATGGAATTGTCATTGGATTCTTAATCAATAAAGTTATGCTCTTCATCAACTGATGCATTCGAACCTACACTAGACAAATCCTCATCATTGGTCCAGAACCTTGAGGCATCCTACCTACTTACATCATTAGAAGAAGCAATTGTTGTGGACCTTGTAATACCTTGGAATGGTATTGAACTTCATAAGAGGCAGTAGGATGTGTGTGTGATCTTTCTAAAGGAGGAAGATGTGCATGAGGAGGTGGTAGCCTTGTTTGGGAAGAATTGTTTCAAACATTGCGTAACAATAGGAGGTGGTGGTTTCCAATGTTGTAGTTAAGCTTTTGATGATGTGTGAAGAAGCAAAGAGAGACTAGGGAAAGAGGATTTTTAAATGATTGAAAGTGAGGACTATAGAGGGATTAGGGTTGATGTTGGAATGGCGAGGATGTGGAGTAGAGTGTGGGTAGAAAGAGGATGTTGATAGAGCAATTATAGGATGTTGAAGAAGGAGATGGTGAGTAGGAATAGTGGTTTGAGGTTGAGGGGAGCTCAATTCAACTTGACGTTAGGAGGTGTTCACCAAGAATACCTTTTTAGATGTTCACCAAGACGCCATGTAGGAATAATGATGTGAGATATATGGAGCAACAATGTTAAATTTTTTCTTGATTGAGAAAATGGTTGAATGTGTTGAGCATAGATAGTAGTGCCTGATACATGGAGCAACAATTGGTTGATAGCACTTGTATCTCTGGAGCACAACACCTAGGTAGCAGCTAGTCCAGAGCACACCAACATGGATGGCAATAATTGCAACAAGGAGGATAAAAACTATAGTTGATAGCTGGCAAAAGTAAGAATCATGAATGTTTTTAGGGGTCACCCAAAAGGTGGGGAGTTTTGTATACGAAAGAGCATTTAGCATAAGAAGCAACCAATTGCATAAGTATTAGAACATATAGGATGATGGAGGTAATTTGCCTTGGCATGATGGAGGATTGGATAGTGGATGTCAACTTATAGATGATGCATGATGAAAAGAAGAGTGGTGCTAGTTATAGTGATGCAAAAAAGTAGGTCATTAATAGGTTGGTCACTTCCCAATGTGTGGCTTATTTGTGTTTTAAGGGGCACCTAAACTTAAAATATTGCAGGTGGCTTCTATAAGGATCACATTTAGTTGTTTATAGATGGTAAGGTATATAGAGAAGGAATTTTCAGAGGATGCCCAATAAGTTGACGTGGATGGTTACCTTGTGGACAAGGGAGAGTATATGGTTGCATATGGGGTGTGGAATAGGGTGTTTGCCTATGGTCAAATCGGACCTATGTGGTCACCCAATCTACCTACAGTTGAGAGGCCTTGAGGGTTTTCACCTTAGGAGGATAGAGAATTGTAAGTGAGGGTTGTTATTTTTAAGGAGGGAAGGGATTACCAACTAGAAGGAGGATGAGGGGGTGATTCAAATGAATTTTTTGGCTTAGGGAAAAGTAGTACGTGATTGGATTGGAGGTCAAGGTGGACCCATAAGAAGGCAATAGGAGTCTCCTACCAAATGGGAAAGGATCTGTTAGAGAGTGGGAATTTAGTGTTTTAGATGGTGTGGATGAGGTGGTAAATGTGTCTTCTAAGAGGAGTGATGGAATTCAATTGGTCACATAGGTCTAGTAAGAGAACATGGTGAGTTGTTCTCTATGTGGTTGCCTAAGTATGGAATTGGGTGGTTGTCTATGATTAAGCGATGAGTTGATAGTCTCAAGGTGTTCACCTATGAGAAGGTTGATGGATGCAATGGTCTAACAAATAAGGGAAATTAAATGTATATTTTCTTATAATAGATTTTAGGACAAGTGATTTGGGTAGAGGGTTGGGTGGTTGTTGAGGGGTATGGGAGTGTGTGATAGGACATGTGAGAAAGGAGATGGATGGGTGGTGTCCTTCAGACTAAATGAGACTATTAGTCACCTAGTATGAGTCAGAGGATATGGTTGGAGTGGTCACCTAAGGGTTAGGCTTTTATAGGTTGTTGCCTAAGAATAAGGGTTTGGGGAGGGAAATCACAGTTTTGTGGTTGGTAGTGGTATGGTTGCCCTTTTCTAGGAAAGTATGTGGGGTTCTAAAATTGGGAAACCGTCTTTGAAGTGTGCTAGCCCACTCCCATGTAGCACTATCTTCTTAACTATATTTCTAGCTTACTAGGGACTCTTTTATATGAGTGAATCCTTGTCTATTTCTCTTGAGTGTGTAGAATGCTCTCAAGCTCATGTAGAATAGATTGAATAGAGATAGGCTCTACTACCTCATTATTGTCAGATTAACCCAGCCTTTTCTTAAGCTGGCTAACATGGAATACGGGATGAATCTGGTTACTCTCTAGAAGTTGGAGTTGGTAAGCCATCTTTTGTATTCTCTTAAATATTGGGATCTTGAGCTCTCCTAGTGTTGTCCTTAGCAAGCCTAAGCATATCACTCATCTCTTCCAAGAAATCCTTTCTAGCTTGGACTTTTTCATGTTGCAATCCTACTGCCTAAGGAGCTCTGCACTGAAACCTATACATACGAATAAATGGACTATGCCCTATGGAAGAGTGTTTGGTACTATCATATGAAAAATTGTCACTCACCTTGAGTGTCAACAAAAATCTACTATAGGTAAGTAGTCTTCCCAATCATTTTTCCTTTCATTCACATATGCTCAAAGCATATCTTCTAGGATTTGGTTAACCCTCTCTATTTTCCCATTTGACTGTGGATGCTCAACCATACTCATGTTAAATTTAGTATCCAACCTTTTGAAGACTTCTCTCCAAAATTGGCTCATGAACTTCCTATCTTGATAAAAAACAATGTCTAAAGGAAGACCATGTAACTGGTATAGGTTCTCCACAAATAACCTAGCAACCTCAGGTATTTTCACTATACTATGGGTCAAAATAAACCTAGACATTTTGGTTAACCTATCCACAATTACCCAGACTGAGTCATGCCCTCTTTGTGTCTTAGGTAATCCTACTATAAAATCCCTGGAGATACTCTCCCACTTCCCATTGGGAATATCCAATGGTTGGAGTAGTCCTCCAATCCTCAACCTCTTAGCTTCATTGACTTGGCATTTAATGCACTTAAGCACATACTCTAGGACTTCCTTATGAAGTCCAAACCAACAAAAAAACCTCTTAACAAGATCACATGTCTTTTTAACTCCTACATGTCCCACACTAGGTGTTTCATGACCCGCATACAATATATGTCGTTTTCCAATTTTACCCAAGATATTGGAAGAAGAGGGTATTGCCAAATATCAAGAACAAAATGCATCTATGTTATTTAGTGCATGCACTCTGAGAATCAACCATCTTTAGAAGTTTTGGGCATCAGAAATCTTCATTTTCCAAAGCTCTAAACAAAAATCCTAGGTAAGATTCTATTTTCTCGCCTCCACTCCAACCTATGTCTACACCCTCAACTTCAATGAGGCACTCTAATGACACCAAGAAGATCATTTTTGGACACCTTTTACTGGTAAAAAATTCTCTACTAATTCTTTGCAAAAACTATGAACAAATTTTGGAGCCTCGTTTGGACAATATATAGTCCAAATTCTATTTTCTCACTTGGATATGATTGTTGGAGATAGACGTCTGCAAAAGCACGTGAACATCACAAGAAAGAAGAAGAAACTTGGAGCACAACACACAATACTGAATGTATTACTAGAGAATGTACAAAGATAAGTAGCCCATTAGGGCAATAGGCGTATATACAAGCCGGGGGAAAAAAACCTCCTAAAGAGGAAAAAAGTTCCCCGGCAGTCTTAGAGTGTTCACACACATCACTACCTAAATATATCAACAAATCCCCCCTGGGAGTGATGCGGTGGAGAAGTAGCTGGCACTCATGTATAAGGAAGTTCCAAGCTATGTGGAAATTAATCCACAAAAGGAAGTAAGCCCAAATCTTTGCAGAAAGCTTCACACTTCTCCTTAGGCAGAGCCTTCGTGAAAAGGTTTGCAATGTTCTCCTGCGTGGGCACATATGCCAAGCTGATCTCCCTAGCAGAGAACCTCTCCCTAACATAATGATAATGCACCTCAATGTGCTTAGTGCGAGCATGGAACACTAGGTTCCTCGCAACTGCCAATGCGCTCTGACTGTCAGTGAAGATGGTGGTGGCCGAAGACTGACCAACACCCAAATCAGCCATAAGGTGTCTGAGCCACACACACTCAACAATCGCTGTGAAAGCTACCCTATACTCAGCCTCACAACTGGAAGTGGCCACAGTAGGTTGCTTCTTGCTCAACCAAGATATACATGAGCTACCAAGCATGAAGCAAAAGCCACTAGTGGACACAGGAGTGTCATAGCAACCATCCAAATTAGAGTCAGAAAAAGCATGCAAATCTCACGGTAGTGATCCCCCCTTGGGATAAAACAACCCAAGTAGCCGAGTACAACTCAAGTAGCGAAAGATACGCTTAACCGCCTACCAATGCTTGACTCCTGGGCAATGCATAAACCTGCTCATCTCTGAGACAACAAACTGAATATATGGCCAAGTAATGCATAAATAAATCAAGCATCCAACAACCTGCTGATAGAGAACAACATCAAATGCATCTCCAGCATCATGAAGACTCAATCGTAAACCTGTCTCCATAGGAGTGGCAATAGGCTTACATTCTTCAAGGCCAAAACACTGCAATAATGTGTCAATATATTTCGTTTGACACAAAGCCATTCCAGCATCAACGTACATAAACTAAATGCCCAAATAATGATGCAAATTCCCCAAATCAGACATCTCAAATGAGGCATGCAAATCAGCCTTAAAATCAGCAATATGCCTCTCATGAGGGCCAGTGAGCAGCATGTCACCAACATAAACCACAATGATCAGAAGTACATCATTAGCACACTTAACATATAAGGTGCTTTCAGCTGGACTGATCTCAAAACCATGTGCTATCAGATAGGCATGTATCATTTCATACCAAGCACGTGGTGCTTGCTTCAAACCATATAATGCCTTCTTTAACCTGCACACCTGGTTCTCATGCCCTTTCTGCACAAAGCCATGGGGCTGAAAACATGCACTTCTTCATGCAAGTCACCATTCAGAAATGCAGTTTTAATGTGCAACTAATGTACATTCCAACCATGATGGGCTGTAAGTGCACAGATGCTCCGAACAGTAGTCATACCACATGTAGGTGCAAAGGTCTCATCAAAATCAATGCCTCTTTCCTGTGCATAACCCTTTGCAACAAGCCTAGCCTTATATCTGTCAATTGTACCATCAAGTTTACACTTCAACTTGTATACCCACTAAGTGCCAATGGCCTTCTTGCCAGGAGGCAAGTCACATAAAGACCAAGTACCATTCTTCATTATTGCATCATATTCAGATTGCATATCAGCCATCCAATTTTTTGAATTTTGTGCTTCATCAAATGAAAGAAGCTCATTCTCATCACAGAGACTAGATGTAGCCATAGCATAGAAATCAGATGCAAAAGAGGCACTATGAGAGCTTGGTCGAGTACGATATGACAGAGGTGCATCTAATTTGCTGTCACGCAAGGTTTGCACCAGCCATTTTGGCATAGTTCTTTCCTGGTCAATAGCATCTCTTTCATCAATAAGTGCATCATGTACATCTGCATCAGAAATTGAATTATCTACATCATCACATGAAACCTGCAAAGGTTGAGAAATTGCCTCATTAGGACTAGCACTAGACTGTCCACTTGTAAAAAGAGGAAGCAAAGTATCATACATGTCTTTGGAGCTAATAGATGTCTCCTTAGTACATGAAAGCAATGGCTGAATAGCATCTTCCACAAAAACAACATCACGGCTAACCAGAATGCGTTTAGTATGTGGATGATATAGACAATAGCCTTTACTTTCAAAACTGTACCTAACAAAAATACATTTTACTCCTTTATCATCCAATTTTTTGCGATGTTGTTCAGGCACTAATGCATATGCCAAACAACCAAAAACATGCAGATGAGCAACAGATGGCTTGCGGTCATGCCAAGCCTCATATGGAGTGATAGACTACATCGCTTTAGTGGGACACCTGTTCAGTACATATGTTGTACACATGACAGCCTCAAGCCAGAAACTATGTGGTAAAGCCTGACTCTTGACCATACACCTCGCCATCTCCATGAGTTACGTGTTCTTTTGTTCAGCAACTCCATTCTATTGAGGTGTATACGTTACTGTACACTCGTGTTTTATCCCACGTTCAGCCAGAAATGTATTAAAACAAGAAGACATATACTCCCCCCTCGATCAGAACGGAGGATGCCCATTTTACATGCTGATAGATTTTCAGCCAAAACCAAAAACTGTTTGAAGCACATGAACACTTCGGACTTTGCCTTCAATGGATATACCCATGCATGCCTGGAAAAATCATCGATGAAAGTCACGAAGTAAAGATAATTCCCAAAAGAAGGTATCTGCATAGGACCACAGACATCACTATGTACAAGCTGCAATTTCTGAGTAGCCCGAACTGAACCATCTTTTGCAAAGGAAGAACACTGCATTTTGCCCAAAATACAGCCTTCACAAACATGTTTTCGAGGTGCCTCAAGTTTGGGCAAAGAGGACACCATTTCAGATTTCTGCAGGCATAGCAAACTAGCAAAATTCAGATGACCAAAGCATGCATGCCAAAGCTTTGGATCTAACATAGCCTGAGAATCATTACTGCACATGCCAAATCATTTACAGATCTTCATAGTCTATCAGCTTATACAGCCCACTACATAAAATGCCAAAAGCAATAATCACATCGCCATTTGAGAGATCATGAACTGTACACCTATCATCAACAAATTTCACAACCAAGGCAATATTTGCTAATGCAGAAAATGATAACAATTTCTTCTTGATCCCTGGCACAAATAAAGCATCTGACAAAGTGAAAGAACTACCATCAGTAGTAATCAGAATGATCTTACCAACTCCCATAACAGGATAAGAGGAGTTGTTGGCGCATGTAAGAGTATTCCCTATAGGGGCAAGCTCGAGTGAAGAGAAGAAACTGCACTGCGAGGTAATATGTTTGGTTGCCCCACTGTCAAAATACTGGCAAACATCTCAGTCTACTACAGACATGCACTGCTCATGAGAAGATAGGTCAAAACTGCAGATAGTAGTAAACGCCCATTCTTCTTTCTGCAGAAGATTAGCAGACTCTGTTTTTGGTGTAGAGGCCTCTGCAACAACCATTCCAGTCTCTTTCTTCTTTGCTCTTTAGCAGCTAGTTTTGGACAGTTCTTTATGATATGATAATTCCTTTTACAGTAAATACAAAACAATTTTTGCTTTTGTGATTTCTTCTCATCTTTATCTTCCTTCTTCGAATATGCAGAATTAGCAAATTTTTGCTTACTACTTGAAGAGCTCCATTTTCCTTTGCCCTTCTGACTAGCCAAGAAAGCTTGATCTGCAACTCGCATAATGGACCTATTCTGCCTTGACTAATCTTCGTGCAACAGAATAGAGACTAACTCCTCAAATGATAAGGCATTTGGATTGCCTTTCATCATCAACCGAAGAGTAGAAGCAAAACTCTGATATGAATCAGGAAGACCATTCAGAACGGTCTGCACAAGTGAGCTATCTGGTATAATCTCATCAGTAGAAATCAACTGTTCCTTCAAGTCTTTGATCTTTGTTAGGAAACTGTCCATAGAATCACCTTCATTCATGTGCCCACTCTCCAATCATTTTCGGAGGTAAGCAACACGAGCCTCATTCCTAGGTTGGTATAATGTGGTAAGTGTATCCCAAGCATCCTTAGCTGTTCTGCAAGAGCGAATGTGTGGAATAATTACATGTTTGACAGACAAAGCTATCGATGCATGTGCCTGGACATCTCTACCATCCTAGCGAATTCGCTCTGCAATAGGTGCAACAGAAACCATAGCACGAACAAGAATATGTAGAATATCATCATCTTTGACACCTTCTACATCAGCTTCAGTACCTACAGTTGTAACAGTTGCAGGTGTGATAGGACATTTTTTGACACCCTGCACAATGTTCCACAGTCCTTTTGCAACCAACACATGTTGCATCATATAAGCCCATAAGGGGTAGTTGGTACCATCCAACTTATCCTCAACAACCAACATACGGTATTCACTACTTTCATCCATGGCCGGTGACTAAAATACCTTGATGCAGAAAATTGATTGTATCTCAAAAAGTTGAACAGAACTGCCCAGACGAATTCCACTAGACCTATAGCAGACTTTGAGACGCTTATACTGGTGAACAGAAACTGGTATATAGCTTTGGCACAAAAAGACAAAATAGCCTGCACAACTTGAAGTAGAAACTTGAAGACTTTTTTGGTGTTTTTTTTGCTTCTCAAAGCGCCCAAATGCCAATTAAACATTTTGAATTCATTTTTGAGACTGGAAAGCATCAAGAATAGTGACTAAAAGCTTAGAAGATCCTTTCAAACTTGCTTCCAAAGCTTTGGAGAACATTAGGGAAGTGTATTTGAGTTATTTTTCTTTCCCTTTCAATACTTTAATTGCTTCTTTTGGTTTCATATTCAATTAGTATTGTTCATACATGGAAACTATAGAAAAGCAAACTCAAAATCCATCTTTAGATACTTCTTAGGATATTGAAAACAAAAAAAAAGGGTAGAAACATAAGAAAAACCAAAAAAGTTAGAGATGCATGATTTTGAAGAGGAAGTTGATTTATATAATGATTTCATCGTGTAAGTATACAAACTATACCTCCCATGTGATGGGCATGTTACACTATATACAAGTAATTATGTAAGATCATGAATGAAGTAACCCCCATCAAGTGACAACAGTGTTGAAAGTTATCCTATGGTAGAGCTTTAGTCAAAGCATATGCAGCATTATCTCGAGTACGAATCTGCTCAAGAATAATGCACTCAGTGACTAAGTAGTCTCTAATGAAGTGATACTGCACCTCAATGTGCTTAATCTTTGCATGATAGACTGGATTCGTAGCCAATGCAATGGCACTCTAACTATCACTAAGAAAACGAGGTACGTGCTGAGATGAACTCATATCACAAGAAAGACAAGAAAACCGCAATGCTTCCTTACATGCCTCACTTGCTACAACATACTCTCCTTGTGTGGTGGAAACAGTTGTATATTCTTAAAGATGAGATCTCCAAGAGATAGCACCTCCAGCAAAATGAAAAATGTACCCTGATATAGACTTATGATTGTCTACAAAACCAGCATAGTCAAAATCTGTGTAACCAATAGTGGATGCTTTCCCTCTACCAAAGCATAGACACTTGTCCTTAGTGCCACTCGGATATCTCAAAACAATCTTGGCTACTTCCCAATGCTTCTTGCTAGGATTAGACATATATCTACTCACAACTCCCGCCCCAAAAGCAATGTCTGGTCTCGTAGCTACCATAACATACATGGGACTACCAACAAGAGAATGATAAAAAATTTTGGTCATGAATTTGTTTACCTCATTTGATTTGGGGCAATCATCCTTGCTCACTTTCACATATGTGGGTGAAGGTGTACTCAATGCCTTTCCACCCTGCATATTGAACCTGTGAAGTACTTTGGATATGTACTCACTTTGAGACAAGTATATGCATTGACCAACTATTAGAAGCCTTCATCACTAAATTTTCTAAGAGTGGCATCAGGCACAACACCTTATCACTGATACATGGCTTCAAAAAACACCTCAATAAATATTTTGACTTGTAGGAAGATGGTTTAGATAGTACTTAGAGAGATGCCATGTTCCAGAGTTACCCACACTAGCCAAACAGGTGGCTTTATTCCTAGATGGTCTGTTAAGTACCAAATTGAGATCTTACTTGTACTTGATGGACCCTAGATCCATAGAACAATGTGTATACATGTGCAAAGACATTGAGGATAATATGGGTGACGAATTAGAGGTTTCAAAAATCTATAAAGGTTCAGATAGCAGAAAACAAAAAGCGTAAACCAAATCTTAGAAGATATGCTTCAAACATATGTAAATGAATGGAAAACTAATTGGGAACAGTATTTACCTATAATAGAGTTTCATATAATAGTGCCAAGCACTCTTCCATAGGACAGTCCATTTATGATTATTATGGGTTTGAGCCAAGAGCTCCTTACGCACTTGGCATATAAAATGACAAAGCACTAACCGCAAAGGATTTCTTGGAGGAAATGACTTAGATTTGCTAAAGACAGTATTAGGAAAGCTTGGGATAGAGCTAGAGACTATGATGATCCTCAAAGGAGAGAAATCAACTTTGAGGTAGGAGAGCAAGTCTATGTTAGAGTTCCTTCTAGGTCTGAAACCATGAAAACAAGACCTTGTCTTAGTTATCTCCTAGATATTTTGGTCCATTCCCTTAAGAGAATACGTCAGATGGATTACCAGCTCCAACTTACGGAAAGAAGTCACATTCATCCAATATTTCATGTTAGTAGGTTAAAGAAAAGATTAGGCGAATCTAACAACCGCATTCCATATAGTGAGGTAATAGAGCCTATTTTTGTTCAATTTGTTCCACATGAGCATAAGATCATACTACGTACTAGAGAAACATGGATGAAAAGTCATTTGTATAAGGATTACCTAGTTAAGTGGAAAGATAGTTTAGACGATAATGCTACTTGGGAGCAGGTCAGTACCCTTCAAGGATCGTTTCCCACCTTTATGAAGACTTTACAAGAGTCTTCCTAAGGGGAAGGATATGGGGAAACACTATGGAAAATTGAGCATGTACACCATGTACATGGGCTTCAGTAGGAACATCACATATATTCTTTCTCTTTCTCACCTATGCCTTCCATGACTAGGTTTGAGGACAAACCTGAACTTAAGGGGAAGGAAATGTTACAAAATGATTTGGTGTGAACCACCTCTTGTGGTGTTTGAGGGCATGAGCTCACATGGCTCTTATGCAATGGTTGTATGGAGAGAGTAGAAAGCTATTTATAGTGTTGTGAGGTTGGGAGGTGAATCCAAGAGTCTCTCATGAGTTCTTTATCGATTTTGCATTGCCTAGTTATTTTAGACGCTAGCTAAAGGATATAGAACATACTTGTTTGAATCGGTCATTGTGCTCATCCCAGTTTGGACCACATGAATTATTCAAGATTTGTGGTAGTGTTTATGGGTCTGCGGTGAGAAAATGATAGCTGACTCTACCACACATAACCTCATAAATTATGTTCTACTCAAGGAGTTGAAAATTCCTCAATACCCTAGTGCACATAAAAACATAGAATCTATGATGCAAGGGGAAGATAAAAGGATATGGGATACTATGGTATCCAATTTGGAAGTCTAGATATAGGGATACTCTAACCATGTAGACTTTCGAATAATGGATATGGAGAGGACAGACCTTGTCTTAGGTAGAGAGTGTCTATGGGGATTGGGAGACACATTTAAATGTAGATATCAAAACAACAGTCTTGAATTTATGCAAAATGGATGTAAATTTTGTATATTGGGAGAGAGTGAGATGTACCTAATGCAGCTCTCATTTCATTTCTAGAGTTGTATAGTCTATTTCATTTTGAGCATGTACATGAGATCTTTTTATTGTATATTCATGATCTTGAGAATTGTGGAAGAACCTCATCTGATGTATATTTTCATGTCACTAATGTAAATAAGGACAAGACTTTCTATATTAACTTTTGTAAGAGTGTGTAGTTAAAATTTTTAAAGATATTATGTTTGAGTTTTGAGATGTTTTTCCCCCCAGTGACTTACCTAGAGGGCTACCAGCTAAGAGAGGGGACATTGACCATACCATTGAGGTGGTTACTAAAACTAACCCTATTTGTAAGCCACCTTAAACGCTTAGTGTATCCCAGGATGAGGAGCCAGATAAGTGTTGGAGCAAACCAATCACAAAT
The DNA here is from genome assembly GCA_020310875.1 of Ceratopteris richardii. Lineage (NCBI taxonomy): Eukaryota > Viridiplantae > Streptophyta > Polypodiopsida > Polypodiales > Pteridaceae > Ceratopteris > Ceratopteris richardii. The sequence continues at coordinate 69,789,747 of CM035422.1, forward strand.
TGGTGATTATACAGATCTTGGAGAATACTTATGGTCAGAATGAAGCAAAGGAAGAAGGTTGCAAAATAAAGAAGAAGTCAGAATGTTGTCTTGTACACATATGTACATTAGCATAGTCATAGATGACTTAGATCTTTTGTTCAGTAAGAATTATGTACAAATTATCTATAAATACCTTGAGAAAAGTCGGGGCATAGAGGAGAGAGCACATGAGAGCATATGTGACATTAATCAGAAGTCAAGAGATAGAGGAATGTGAAAATGTGTGAGCTCTCATTACTCAGTTGTAAATTTCTGAGTTAATGAAGAAAAATTGCGCCCGATCTTTTCGTGTCTGCTCCTTCTGTGTTTGATCATTTGTGAAATCCTTTTGAGGATATCTAAGTTGTTAGTTAATGAGCCTGTGACCTGAATTTCAGAGTCCAATTGTAAACAGGCTAGGAGAATTGTGAATAGGAACATTCATATGTGTTGAATGTCTACAGTTCTCTGAAACAGGCGCAAATTTCGTGTTTAATCTTTTGGTCAGTGCTCACTCCATAGTTTAAAGTTTTGTGCAAGCAAGCACTTAATCTTTAAGTTGGAAGGTGATCTACTCGTGGCTAAAAGCATTTGGCAAAACGGGTTAGATATTGTGAGAATCAAAGTTAAGAAGTTAGGGGTGTCTGAATCGACTTCTCAGAAGTACAGTTTCTGACATAGGTAACTTGAGAAGTTGATTTCTCAAGCTATACTTAATCTTTTGGAGTAATTCAACTTGGAATAGTTGCGCAATCTCTAGGAGATGATTCGTACAAAGTTTCATCAAAAACTTTACACGTTTGATAAGTCAATATAAGGAAATAGTGCAGCAGACTTTTCTGTGTATCACCTTCTTCACAGATTTGTTCATCTTTTGATAATTAGAAGTTGATCCTCTAAATGTGTGAAAGGTTTTGACTTATTCTTGGTATAGAGGTGCTCTAATCACAAGAATAAGTTGTTCTTTTGGAGATTAACATTCTCCATCAGTGGTATCAGAGCAGGAGACATCAATTTGAAGAAAAGGAGGATCTCGACTGCTGCAGATTCAAGAGATTCAACATTTGAAGGATCAAGAAGTGAAAGCTTGGAGCCAAAGCTCGAGGAGAAGACAAATTGACATCAAGAAAGGCAAAAGGAGTTCAATTCGAAGTAAAGGTACATACATTGTTTGTAAAGCTTGAAGATTTCAATACACAGGTGGATACAAGATGGGAGAAAGCTTGCAGATTGATAAGCTAGATAGGGAGAACTATCCAGCATGGTCCATGAGGATGGAAGCACACCTCATGAGCAAAGATCTTATATCATTCATTACAGGAGATGAAGAAAAACCAGAATTTGCAGATCCAAGTATTCCTACTAGAGAGGAACTTGCAATGTTGAAGACTTGGATGAGAAAGGATGCTCAAGCAAGGAGCATCATTTACATGGCTGTAAATGATTACCTTCTACCTCACATCAGAGGTTTAGAAAGTGCTACAGATGTTTGGAATGCCTTGGAAGAGCATTTCCAAAATACAACTAAGTCAAGGAAGTCCTCACTATGGGCTGAGTTCACAACATTCAAGAAGAAGAGTTCACAATCAATTTCAGATTATGTGGCAAGGATGAAAGATATTGCAGATAGCTTGGGAGCAGTGGATGAAGATATTGAAGAGGAAAAGTTGGTAAGACAAATACTTACAGGTCTAAGAGGTGATGAGAAGTGGAAGCCTTTTATATTGTCCATAGAGTTGTCACTTGATCACTTTACTCCTGACCTTAATCAATTGCTAGGACACATGCTAACCTTTGAGCAGGATCTTAAAGGAGACAATGATAGAAGTACAAGTCAAGCTATGTACTCCAAAGACAAGAAAAAGAATGGCAAGGGAAAGCAATCAAATGAAGATGAAGGGAATTCAAATCAAGCCAACTTCACAAAAGGAAAGACAAATTTCAGAGGTAAAGGAAGAGGAGGTAAGAACAAAGATAATGCTAAAGCTTGTTGGATTTGTGGCAGAACAAATCATTTGGCAAATGATTGTTGGTATAACAATCAAAGTGGAGGATACAACAATCAGAATTATAGTCAAAGAGGTAGAGGAGGCAGAAACCAAAGAGGCAACTTCAGAGGAAGAGGAGGTAGGACAACATATGGAAGAGGAGGTGGAAGAAACTTCCAATCTCAGTCCTACAACAATAATTATTACAATTATGCATCAGATCAGAAGGATGACATGACTCTTATCCTGAATGCAACTCATGAATCAATGGGAGATGATCAAAGAGTGTTTTATATTGACTCAGGGTGCAGCAACCATCTGAGTGGGAACCTATCCTTGATGACTGATATGGAAGCAAGGGTGAATGGACATACAGTTCAAACAGGTGATAATACCAAACATAAAGTGGAGAGCATTGGATCAGTGAAGACAAAGAGTGGAAGTACACTTCTGAGCAAGGTACTTTATGTCCCTACTATTCCTAAAAATTTGATAAGTGTAGGGCAAATTGTGGAGAAAGGTTATGAAGTAAAATTCACAAATGATGGTGTCTATGTACAAGATCCAAATCAGGGATATAGAACCATAATTGCAGGTAAAAAGGAGGGAAGATTGTTCACTCTCAAGGTCCAAGGTAATGTGGGACATGCACTATTCACCTATGGAGGACAAAAGGTATCTGAATTAGACCTATGGCATAAAAGGCTAGGTCATTTCAATGAGAGAGCTATAAAGGAAATGTCAAAGAATCAGGTGGTGCTTGGATTGCCAAACATTGAAGGGCAACATATGGTGTACAAGTGTGAAGCTTGTCAATTAGGTAAAGCACATAAAAGTTCTTATAACAAATCAGGGTACAAGTATTCAAATATGCTTGAATTGGTTCATACAGATGTATGGGGTCCCTCAAGGGACTATAGCATAAATGGATCCAGATATTATGTGTTGTTTGTTGATGATGCAACCAGGTGGATTACTTTGTATGTAATCAAGGACAAATCAGAAGTCTTCAAGACATTCAAACATTTCCATGCTTATGCAGAAAGGATCACAGGACAAAAGCTAAAGAGGTTAAGATCAGATGGAGGGGGAGAGTATTTCTCAAAAGAGTTTGATGATTATTTGTGGAATGCAGGTATCAAAAGAGAAGTAACTTGCAGGTACTCCCCTCAACAAAATGGAGTAGCAGAAAGGAGGAATAGGACTCTTGTAGAGTTTGCAAGAGCCATGATGAAGGAAAAGAATTGTCCAAATTACTTATGGGCAGAAGCTATTAACACTGCAACATATCTTGTGAATAGGTTGCCTTGCAAAGCTTTGAATGGAGGAACCCCTTATGAAGCATGGTGGGGTAAGAAACCTAGTCTTGATCATTGTAAAGTATTTGGATGTATTGCATATGCTTATGTTCCTTCACAATTAAGACATAAGCTAGAACCAAAAGCAGAGAAGTATGTGTTTATTGGATATGATGATAGACAGATGGGTTACAGGTTGTGGAGTCCATCCACAAAGCAATTTCTTGTTACTAAAGATGTAACATTTGATGAGCAAAACATGTGGTATACAGGATCACCAAATGAGTATGCAGGTGTTGAAGAAATTCAAAGGAAAGGAAAGGCAAAGGTAAAAGTATGTGAAGAAATTGTTGATGAAGTTGACTCTAGATGTAGAGTGCAGGATCATGTAGAAGAAGGGCCAAGATTTGATCCAGAATCAAATGAGGCTGAAACATCAAGAAGTGCAGAAATCAGAAGATCTACAAGGGAAAGGAAAGAGCCTATAAGGTATAGCTATGATACATCTTTCCTAACAACAAAAGATTATGCTTACATTGTGAAAACAGAAGAAGACCCAATTACTTTTGAAGAAGCCAAAGGTAAACAGAATTGGGAGAAGGCAATGCAAGAAGAGTATGATGCTCTACTTGAAAATGAAACTTGGGAATTAGTACCAAGACCAAAGAATCAGAAGGTCATTGGATGCAAGTGGGTATACAAAACAAAGAGGTTTGCAGATGGTAAGGTGTCTAGATATAAGGCTAGACTTGTGGTCAAAGGTTATGCCCAAACTTATGGGGTAGATTATGATGAGACCTTTAGTCCTGTTGCTAAGATGTCTACAATTAGGACATTGATTGCTATTGCTGCTTGCAAAGGATGGAAATTATCACAATTGGATGTGAAGAATGCATTTCTTAATGGTTACATTGCAGATGAAGTGTATATGGAGCAACCAGAAGGTTTCATGGAGTCAATTGGATCAGATTATGTGTGTAAGCTCAAGAGAGCTTTATATGGGTTGAAGCAAGCCCCAAGAGCTTGGAATTACAGATTGGTCAAGTTCTTGAATGAATGTGGTTTTCAAGCATCAAAGGCAGATAGTAGCTTGCTAGTGAAGGCAAGTGAAAATGGATATATTTACATGTGCATTTATGTTGATGATATTATTGTTACAGGAACAGATGCTCAAGGAATCAATGAACTCAAGAAGCAAATAGAGAAGGAGTTTAAGATAAGTGACTTGGGAAACTTATCTTATTTTCTAGGAATGCAGATTGTGTATACTCAACATGGAGTATATGTTTCACAAGAGAGATACTTGAAAAATCTTTTGATCAAGTTTAACATGGAAGATTGCAAGACCTCAACCACTCCATTGGAGGTAAATCATAAATTAAGCAGGTATGGAGGTGAAGAGTTCAATGACATGAAGAAATATCAGAGTTTGGTAGGTAGTCTAATCTATGCTACCTTGACAAGGCCAGACCTATCATATGCAGTAGGTGTGTTGTCACAATTTATGCATTGTCCAAAGAAGACTCATTGGATTGCAGCCCAAAGGGTACTTAGATATATCAAAGGAACCCTAAGTGAAGGTTTGTACTATGGTTTCACTTCTGACACAAGAATCAAAGTGTTTAGTGATGCAGATTGGGCAGGTGATTCAGATGATAGAAGGTCTACTCATGGATATCTATGTTATGTTGGAGACAAGTTAGTGTCTTGGTGTTCAAAGAAGCAACACACAGTTGCTTTATCATCCACAGAAGCTGAGTATAAGGGAATGGTAGAAGCTGCAAAAGAAGTCATATGGTTGAAGACCTTGATGAAAAGTTTTGAGATTGATCATAGTACTCCAATAATTTTTGGAGACAATATGAGTTCTTTGTATTTGGCAGCTAACCCTGTTTTTCATGCCAGGACCAAGCATATAGAGATACAGTATCATTTCTTGAGGGAAAAGGTACTTGATAAAGAGATTGAAGTGATGTACACTCCAACAAAAGAACAAGTGGCAGATATGATGACAAAAAGCTTGGATGGACCTAAGCTACAGAGATTCAAGGAAATGGCAGGAGTGAAGAAGAATGGAATAATCACAATTAGTGATTGAGGGGGAGCTGTTGGAGCAAACCAATCACAAATTGGTGATTATACAGATCTTGGAGAATACTTATGGTCAGAATGAAGCAAAGGAAGAAGGTTGCAAAATAAAGAAGAAGTCAGAATGTTGTCTTGTACACATATGTACATTAGCATAGTCATAGATGACTTAGATCTTTTGTTCAGTAAGAATTATGTACAAATTATCTATAAATACCTTGAGAAAAGTCGGGGCATAGAGGAGAGAGCACATGAGAGCATATGTGACATTAATCAGAAGTCAAGAGATAGAGGAATGTGAAAATGTGTGAGCTCTCATTACTCAGTTGTAAATTTCTGAGTTAATGAAGAAAAATTGCGCCCGATCTTTTCGTGTCTGCTCCTTCTGTGTTTGATCATTTGTGAAATCCTTTTGAGGATATCTAAGTTGTTAGTTAATGAGCCTGTGACCTGAATTTCAGAGTCCAATTGTAAACAGGCTAGGAGAATTGTGAATAGGAACATTCATATGTGTTGAATGTCTACAGTTCTCTGAAACAGGCGCAAATTTCGTGTTTAATCTTTTGGTCAGTGCTCACTCCATAGTTTAAAGTTTTGTGCAAGCAAGCACTTAATCTTTAAGTTGGAAGGTGATCTACTCGTGGCTAAAAGCATTTGGCAAAACGGGTTAGATATTGTGAGAATCAAAGTTAAGAAGTTAGGGGTGTCTGAATCGACTTCTCAGAAGTACAGTTTCTGACATAGGTAACTTGAGAAGTTGATTTCTCAAGCTATACTTAATCTTTTGGAGTAATTCAACTTGGAATAGTTGCGCAATCTCTAGGAGATGATTCGTACAAAGTTTCATCAAAAACTTTACACGTTTGATAAGTCAATATAAGGAAATAGTGCAGCAGACTTTTCTGTGTATCACCTTCTTCACAGATTTGTTCATCTTTTGATAATTAGAAGTTGATCCTCTAAATGTGTGAAAGGTTTTGACTTATTCTTGGTATAGAGGTGCTCTAATCACAAGAATAAGTTGTTCTTTTGGAGATTAACATTCTCCATCAATAAGAAACTTTAGGACTATCTAGACAAAGGCTTCATTAGACCTAGTAACTCACCTTGGGCATCAACAATGCTCCTAGTCAACAACACACAAGTATGGATCTATAAGACTTTGTATAGATTGTAGGGCATTAAATAAGGTAATGATAAAAAAAAAGTTTCTAATGCCTAGGTTGGAAGACCTATTTGATTAGTTACATCAAGCTACATATTTTACCAAGCTTTATCTTAGGTCAATATATCATCATATTAGAATTAGGGCAAATGATGTCCATGAAACTGCTTCTAAGACTAGATATGGGCATCATTAGTTCATAGTGATGCCTTTTGGTTTCACCAATGGTGCAGCTCATGAATAGTGTACCGTGGACATATCTAGGCCAGTTTCTAGTAGAATTTTTGGATGGTATTTTGATCTATAGTAGGTTAGAACAAAAACACTTGGAACACTTGAGAAAAATATTCCAAGTGTTGTAGGAAAATTCACCCTTCACCAAGGAATCAAATGGTGAATTTTTCAAAATAGATGTTAGGTACCTTGGACATATAGTCTCCCAAGATGGAATCTAGATGGATCCTAATAAAGTATGGGCTATTATGGAATGGCCATATCCCATGAACTTGGAAGAGCTTCATATCTTCCTAAGTTTACCAGGTTTCTATTGAAGATTCATTAGGAACTATGCCAAATTTGCTGTCGGATAATGGAATAGCTTAAAGGGAAAGCGAAGGCCTTTCGTTGGGTAGACAAACTAAAGCAAATTATGGCAAATCTGAAGGTAGCAATTGCTACAGATCCACTTTTACATATTGCAGATCCCCTTTGTGGTTGAGACTCATGTGAGCGATTTTGCTATAGGAGTAGTTCTAGTTCAAAATGATCCACCAATGGCTTTTGAGGGTAAAAACTAGAACTCACTCAGAAGAATTACTCCGTCTATGAGGAGTTGTATGCAATTATCCATGCTTTGAAGAAGTGGCATCATTATTTATATGGTGCCAAAGTTACAATATTGTTTGATCAAGAGATCATTAAGTGACTCTCTAATCAAATAGACTTTAACACTAGTGTTGTACTTGGACACTTTAGTGTCCTTAAAAAGAGACATTATATGACGGATTTTCTAGATTTCTAGAAGCAACCATTTATAAATGTAACTATAGAACATGTTAATACAAGGGTTGAATATTTCTAAAAAAATAAGGATAAAAAACATTAAGATTTACTCACTAATTTTATGATGCTAATTTTAGTATTGGCACAATATTACAATGATGTCAATAAGTGTTGATATTTTATCAAAATCATGATCTATCAATTTCATTGTTTTAAATGCAATAAAATCTCTTAGTTTATGTAGTTAAATACTTTTCTATCCATAGTTCAAGATTGTTAACAATTTTTACTAGTTTTTTGGCATAAAATGTATCTCATATGTGCCATGATAGTGTTATCATATATGAATTATCTTGCAAATTGATGGTATGAATATGAATCATTTTTTATTATCAAAATACTTGTTGCAATTCTTAAAGCTGGAAATATTTTTTTAACAACCTTAGGATTCAAATCTCTATGTCGTTCCTTCAAGTTAAATAATACTATTGTTTTGCTATGCTAAAAAAAGCTCATTTGATGAGAAAATATTGCATATGCTTCATGATTAAATCTAATATGCTAGATTTTTTCTATATAGAATAGTTTATAATGTTTATAGAACTATTTTGACTGATATTATATACTTTATATAATTGAGAAAAGCTAATTTTCTAGGATAAAATTTTATTATCGATAAAGTGGAGTATGGCTATTCAATGAAATATTGAGATGGTTAGTGATATGTGAGATAACTACATAAAATATTGGTTCAAAGACATGTAGCATATTTGTATGATACTATATGATGGATTTTGAAATAAAACACCAATCATTTTAGTGTTTTAATGCATCAATATCATATAAAAGGATCCTACAGTGCATAATTATATAACGAGCACCCTATATTATAGTAAATTTCATATTTTTTTAACCTCCCTTCTGAAGCTATGCCTTCACTCTTCTTCTCCTCCAAGAACCTAATTCAGCGCACATGCAAGGATTTATCCCACATGCCCTTGTTGCAAAAGCTCAAGAGGGGTTCAAATAGAGCACTAGAAATTCACTCCCCTCACTTGAGGAGAGAGGGAGGTTAGGAGCCAAAGCTCCTTGGATTCTTCCTCATGTGGGCACTTGCGTGGGCAGTGGCATGGATGCTTGCATCATGTGATGGCTCTCCGTCTCCTAGGCACCTCTTTACATGGATTTGTTCTCAACATTTTTTGTCTCCATTTGGCTCTAATACCAATGTAGAAGCCTACCTACTGATGACCTTATCGTGGCTTTTTGGTTCATGAATTTCTCATAATGCTATTCGAGGGAGGTTTCAAAAAATAACTCGTGTCTTAAAATAACTAGGTGATGCAAACTTGATAAACAACACACGAGAGACTCTTGGATTCACCTCCCAACCTCAAAGCACTAAAAATAGTTTTCCACTCTTTCCATACAACCATTGCATGCGAGCCATGTGGCCTCATGCCCTGAACCATCATAAGAGGTGGTTCACATCCAATTGTTGTTGATATATTTAGGTAGTGATGTGAACACAATATAGTAAAATTGATTGACCATTATGGTGGCATGAAAGGATAGCCGAATGAGAGCTAGTGACCTCTTTATATACAAAATGGGCAAAATCCATGCTATGTGGGATTTCTCAACTCAAAGGAGAATGAATCTCACTTATTGGCTAGTGTGGCACTCACACACACCTATACAAGAGTGCTTATTAGAATAATTTAAAAGTAGAAAAAGATACAAATGGTGATGAATAAGAGTGGATCCAAGAAATATATGTTGTGTTGTCAATAGATGCACACATGGTGCACATGTGGTCATTGGGTGTGTCGAGGTTAGTGTAGGTGCATAGGTAGCACACAAATTATATGTTCACATTAGTTAAACGGCATCATAAGATATACAAAGAGTTGGGAAGCATTTATTCGAGAGAGTGAGAAGGTGGAGATAGTGGGAAAGTGGGTTGCATTTCCAAGGCCAAGATCTTGGAACACATGGGAAAAGCAGTAAAGTGAAGTATACATATGCACAAAGTACTTGGAAATCAAACAAGGTAGTCATCAAGCAAGAGAAGAGAGAGTGAGCAAAGCATATGCTAAGAGTGTAAGCATAGAAAATTTGCTATTGAATAGTGTCTAAGAGTTGTTGATATATTTAGGTAGTGATGTGTGTGAACACTCTAGGATCGCCGGGGAACTTTTTTCCCTCTTTAGGAGGTTTTTTCCCCCCGCTTGTATATACGCCTATTGCCCTAATGGGCTACTTATTTTTTGTACATTCTCTAGTAATACATTCAGTATTGTGTGTCATGCTCCAAGCTTCTTCTTCTTCCTTGTGCTGTTCGTGTGCTTCCACAAACGTCTAACTCTAACTATTGGTATCAGAGCAGGTCGTCGCTTTATCTAGGGTGCCATCGACACTCCTCCAGTTGCAGTCTCAAAATTGCATGAATTTTGGTGAGCATACGTTCTTAGATGATACTTACACACCCCTATTAGAGTACATTTGAAGAAACAAATAGAACCTTGAAATTAGACCTAATCCCAATGGACAAAGAATAGGAAAGACATAAAGAGAACAATCGAACACTAAAAATTCTATACTCCGAGCATGTGAGTCCTACACCCATGGGAGGTAAGAGCAAGGATAGTGGTGTGTAATAAAGTGATAGGTAGGAGATGGTTGAACCAAACCCTTGATAGATAGGAGATGGTTGAACTACACCCAAGAGAGAGGATTAGGAAGTGATCCTCAACCATGGCTCTTGGGGCAAGTGGTTAGCCCATCACATTCCTAACCAAGAGGTTGTGAGTTCAATTCCTTGCATGGTGGAACCTCTTTGCATCAAGTGAAAGATCTATAAGTACAAGCTTACAAGCACGCAAGCTAATCCAACACACAAATTACCTAGATAGGGTCAAAGCTTCCACAACAATGGAACGAAAAAATGTCAATTGTAGTATGAGTGAGTGTTTGGACACCTTTAATAAAAAACTAGTCCCAACCTAGTTGTAATCAAATGCAATATGTAGAAATGATGGAAGGCACATTGATAATATCCCCTTTCAACCTCTAGTGCACACAATCATCCCAAAGTGCACATGATTATCTCACACAAATTTTTCAAAAGAGCATGTCATGTGATCTTTTCACAAGATCATGCCACACAATCTTCGCACTTGATCATTTCATGTTATCTTTGGTCAATATCACTTCACATGATCTTTGCACTTGATCATGTCACACAATCATCACAAAACATATACTACATGATCAACAATTAAAAGTCATCAACTCCAAGTGAGAAAAATTGTTTAAACATAGGTGATTGAGTGACAAAATCCATTCACTAAGGTGTTCATCTCTCTCTCTCTCTATACTTGACCAAATTATGCCAATCATAGCTATAAACGATTGTGATCAGTTATGTTCTCATGCCCATTGAGCAACATCCCTACTCATGCATGTGTCTGTCTGCCCAAACATGGCACCCATGTGCCTTGTTATTCCCTCATGGACGGTCTCCCATGCAATCTATCATATCGAGCTTCTTCAACCCATCATTTTGTCCATTGTTCCCTCTCTTTCTAAAGTGTTTACCCCTCCTATAGCACCACACAAACCAATAATTTTGGTGTAATTTCCTGAAATAAAATTTGTACACCATGTTCTCATGGGTTTTTCTTGTTCCATGTGCACTTATTGCCTTATATTCTTGCTTTCTCTTTGCATCTACATAAGATGAACATAGTATGAAGCAAGGGAATATTTTCTCCTTTCTCTTGGTGGATGAGAGTGTAAAGAGTACATGCCCCAAAGCAAAATGAAAAGAAGAGTGTTCTCACAAAATGAAAAGTGTGAGAAACTCAACGTGAGTAGACCAAAAATGGTCAACTCACATGGATTAGAAATGAGCTTGCCAAGAGCATGAGTAGGCTCTAGAAGCTTCTAACCAAGTACAAAGGGGGAGAGTCCCTCCTTATATAGATTTAGAGGAGTCTCTCCAAACTACATCATATGTGGGATAATTCCCCTTGAAGGAGAATCAATTCAATGGTAGAAGCAAATGGTGAGGTACCCAATACAATGAGATACAACTAAAATAATATGAAATGGAGTGTCTCTTGGATACAAAATGGAGATCCACTCATGTGGATACAAATGGAAATGTAGTACAAGAATTCATGTCATCAATATCCCCTCTATAGCTCCATTTTCAAGCAGATGAATGTTGCAACAGTCCACCAAGCACTAGAGCAAAATTGGAGGTAAAGCCTTCGTGAACATGTCTGTTAGGCTCTCTCGAGAGGTGCACTGCTTTAGATTAATCTCCTAAGATATGAGCTTCTTGTGAATGAAATGATATTGGATCCCAATGTGCTTGGTGTGAGCATGGAACACTAGATTGTTGGTGATGGCCAAGGCAGGCTCGCTCTCAGTGTGGATGCATGTCCAAGTAACCTACAAATTACCAAGGTTAGATAGTAAATATTGACACCAGATGGCCTCACATGCTACAAAGCTAGATGCTCAATACTCGTCCTTGGTGGATGACAGAGCAAATGTAGGCTATTTCTTACTTGCCCGAGAGATAGGCCCTGAGCCAAGCAAGAATATGTACCCAAAGGTAGACCATTGAAAACCAAGATCACTTGTCTTATTTGAGTATGACGATCCTCTGAGATCAATGGCCCCTCTATACCAAATATCATAATGTTGAGTGAGGGAAAGGTATCATAGTAGTCTCTCAATAGCATCCTAATGTGCTTGATGAAGCTCATGTGCAAACTGGCTCAATATATGGAACTAGATAGGCAATATTTGATCTCTTGTTGGATAGTTAAAGTAAAGATCCACCAACATGTCGATAAGCATGCACGTTCGCTAGTGATGATGAGGCCTCCAAAGTGAGCTTGATGTTTGGATCAAGTGGTGTAGATATTGAGAAAAATTGGTCCATGTTATATCTGGAAAGAAGATAAGAGCAGTACTTCTTTTGTGAGAGGAATGTGCCTTCTTTGTCACACTTCCATGCCTAAAGTAGAACAAGATATGTCATCTACTCAAGGTCAATTTGTGTGATGATGAATTGGATGCATTCTTCATTTGGATCTATCAAAATCAATTCATCTACATAAAGGATAATTATTGCAAGTAATGATACTTTGTGGTAGATGTATAAGTTAGCATTAGTAGTGCTCCTTTGAAATCATTTAGCTTTTAAGAACTTGTGGATTTTTTCATACTAAGCCATAAAGTGCTTTTTGTTTGTATACATGATTTTTTTTGGTCTTTGATCTTCAAAACTTCAATCTTCTCTTATGCCTCTTCTTGAAGATCACCACTGAGGAAGGCACTTTTGATGTCGAGTGGGTAGATGGGCCATTTAAAGTGTGCATTTAATGCAAAAATGATTCTTATAGTTGTAAACCTTGTAGTAGGGCCAAAGGTTTCTTCATAATCAATGTCATGCATTTGCTTAAAACCCTTAGCTACAAGTCTTTCTTTCTTGTCCAAAGTACCATTTGATTTCTAGTTAACTTTGTACCAAATCCTAATAGTCATCAATTCCAATAAATTGATGACTATTGGGATTTGGAACAAGTGTCCAGGTATTGTCCTTTTTTATTGCATCCATCTCTATTTGCATAGCTTCTTCCCACTTAGGTTGACCTTGAGCTTCTTTAAAATTGGAAGGCTCTGGAATTTGTTGAAGTTGATGCATAAGTGCATAATTAACATATTGGCTTTGTTTTCATGTTGTCACTCTCTTGATGAGCCCCTTTTTTTGAAATACTGGTGGAGTGGTTCTCAAGACCATACAATTTTTCTGCCTTAGATTATTCACTATAGCCAATGAATAGATGTTTCTTGGGCTTAGATGCCAATTTATGTCAATCTTGTTTTGGCACATGTACAAATGCTTTGCTATCAAACACTTGAAAGTAGTTGACATTGGGCTTGCACCCATAGTAGGCTTCAAATGGTGTCTTGTTACTCAATACACTATAGTTCACATGATGTGAACTATAGTGTGTACAACTTCGGCCCAAAACTTGAATGGGAAGGCTTTGTTGTGAAGCATAGTGCATGCCATTTGTAATAAAATGATAGGTAGGAGATTGTTGAACCACACTCTTGACAAGAATGAGATGGTTGAACTACACCCTAAGAGGGAGGATTAGGAAGTAATCCTCAACCATGGGCTTTTGGGGCAAGTGGATAGCCCATCATACTCCTAATCAAGAGGTTGTGAGTTGAAATCTCCTCTAGTTCATTACATTTGTATCAAAGCCTAGGAAGTAAGCTTGGGTGAGGTGGATTGGCCCAATGGCCTCTAAAAAAGGTGCTTGGGCACTTGATCATGTGAAAGGATACTAAAGAGGGAGGTGGTGCTTGCTAGCGAACAAAGATTAAAGTGTATCTCTCAATCGCTAGGTCAGATTGAGTCGTGTAAGATATCGTTGGAAAGATCTTGGAAATGAACTTCCCAAACATATCAAGCTAGATAGGGATTGGGAATCTCTTGGTACACATTGGGTGGCACTGAGGGTTCAAGATACCAAGTTGTAAACAAGGTTCAAGAAAACATGTGACATTGAGGGAATCAATTCAAGGATACCTAGGGAGTTCAAGAATTGATCGCCAAGGCTAGATGGATAAAAGGGTAGATCATTGAGGACAATGACCTACCAAGGGGGAAGAATGTAATAAAGCGATAAGTAGAAGATGGTTGAATCACACCCTTGATGGGCAGGAGATGGTTGAACTACACCCTAAGAAAGAGGATTAAGAAGTAATCCTCAAGCATGGCTTTTGGGGCAAGTGGTTAGCCCATCATACTCCTGACCAAGAGGTTGTGAGTTCAAATCTCCTATAGTTCATTACACCATTTCCATGACAGTGCATATCTTTCTTTAAGCTACTCCATTTTCAGATGGAGTATGAGGTTGAATGACTTGCCTCTTGATGTCGTTTTGTTTCAAGAAGTTTTCAAGTCATGGTTGATAAATCCATCACCTCCATTTTTTCTAATGGCCTTTATTGAACTTGATGCCTTGTTCTCAACTTGATATACCCATTCTTTGAACTTAGAAAATGTATATGCCTTAGACTTGAGAAAATAGACCCATACATATCTTGTTTGATCATCTACTAAGAGAAAAAAGTAGAGTGGTCCACTCAGTAATGGGGTATTCATTGGTCCATAGATATCCATATGGACTAGGGCTAGAGGATTCTGTGCTCGAGTGGAAAGTTCTTTGGGATCAGGAGCCATGTGTTGCCTGTCTTAGGTGTGAGCTTAGCAGACATCATGCACTTGTCAAATCTTGGGTAATCCCTTAACCAATTGAGATGTTGAGATTTTTTTTTAAGTAGGATGTATGTCCATACCTCTAGTTCCACAGAATGGAAAGTGATTCCTTAGTAAGAGAAGAAGAAATGTTACCATTACTTTCCATGTGAAAGGCCAAATGACTACCTGAAATTTCCTAGCTCTTGGATAGATAGTTACACCTGGGATTGCTTGCTGCTATCAAATCAAACTCAAATGGATATTTGGGTCCATTTAATTGAACTATACAAATAGATCTTTCCAATAAGCTACAAATCACTTAATTTGGATAAGTTTGGCCTAAAAACTCAACTAATGAAAATAGACTACTTGTCCACATAGGTATGCAACTGGACTTCACTCTTGGACTAATATCTCACATACTATTAAGTCTTTGAAGAAGATATTTGAGACAAAGTAATAAAATAAGATAATCCCTGCAAAAAGATATAAATCCCATATTTTTTATAAGTTTTGGTTAGAAAATGCAACTTGCCAAGATAGACTACCTATCCACACAAGTATGTTAAAGAATTGTACTTCACCCTCGGACTAATAACTCATAGAATATAGAACTATTGAAGGAAATGTTTGAGACAAAAAAATTACAAAAGTAAAGATTTTCAAAAAGCTATAAATCATATAATTTGGATAATTTATGGTTGGGAAACTCAACTGACCAAAATAGACTACATGTTTGCACAAGTATACTCTGTTGATATATTTAGGTAGTGATGTGTGTGAACACACTAGGACCGTCGGGGCACTTTTTTTCCTCTTTAGGATGTTTTTTTCCCCCGGCTTGTATATACGCATATTGCCCTAATGGGCTACTTATCTTTGTACATTCTCTAGTAATACATTCAGTATTGTGTGTTGTGCTCCAAGCTTCTTCTTCTTCCTTGTGTTGTTCGCGTGCTTCTGCAGACGTCTAACTCCAACACTTGGTATCAGAGCAGGTCGTCGCTTCATCTAGGTTGTCATCGACACTCCTCCATTTGTAGTCTCATATTCACACGAAACTTGGTGAGCATACTCAGGGTGTTTCAGAGATCAAAACATCTTCGCTCTATGGTGCCAAAATCGCGATCAAAGCTCGTTTCAACCTCTGAACTCATTATCGTAGCACTTGTGTAGGCTATTTTGTCTTTTTGTGCCAAAGGTATATACCTATTCCTGTTCACCAGTATAAGCATCTTGAAGTCTGCTATAGGTGTAGCAGAATTCGTCTCGGCAGTTCTGTTCAACTTTTTGAGATACAATCAATTTTCTGCATCAAGGTATTTTAGTCATCGGCCATGGCTGAAAGTAGTGATGTATTCCGTATGTTGGTTGTTGAGGATAAGTTGGATGGTACCAACTACCTGTTATGGGCTTATATGATGCGACATGTGTTGGTTGCAAAAGGACTGTGGAACATTGTGCAGGGTGTCGAAAAACGTCCTATCACACCTGCAATTGTTACAACTGCAAGTACTGAAGCTGATGCAGAAGGTGTCGAAGATGATGATATTCTGCATATTCCTATTCATGTTGCGGTTTCTGCTGCACCTACTGCAGAGCACATTCATTGGGATGGCAGAGATGCCCAGGCACATGCATTGATAGTTTTGTTTGCCAAACGTGCCATTATTCCTCATATTCGCTCTTGCAGAACAGCTAAGGATGCTTGGGATACACTTACCACATTGTACCAAGCTAGGAATGAGGCTCATGTTGCTTACCTCCGAAAATAGTTGGAGAGCGAGCACATGAATGAAGGTGATTCTATGGACAGTTTCCTAACAAAGATCAAAGACTTGAAGGAACAGTTGATTTTTGCTGATGAGGTTATACCAGATAGCTTACTTGTGCAGACCGTTCTGAATGGTCTTCTTGATTCATGTCAGAGTTTTGCTTCTACTCTTCAGTTGATGATGAAAGGCAATCCAAATGCCTTGTCATTTGAGGAGTTAGTCTCTGTTCTGTTGTAGGAAGATCAGTCCAGGCAGAACAGGTCCATTATGCGTGTTGCAGATCAAGCTTTCCTGGCTAGTCAAAAGGGTAAAGGAAAATGGAGCTCTTCTACTAGTAAGCAGAAATCTGCAAATACTGCACATTCGAAGAACCAAGACAAAGATGAGAAAAAAATCAGAAAAGCAGAAATTTTTTTGTAAGTACTGTAAAGGGAATGATCATATCATAAAGAACTGTCCAAAACTAGCTGCAAAAGAGGCAAAGAAGAAAGAGACTGGAATGGTTGTCGTAGAAGCCTCTACACCAAAAACGGAGTCTACTAATCTTGTGCAGGAAGAAGAATGGGTGTTTACTATTGTTTGTAGTTTTGACCCATCTTCTCATGAGCAGTGCATGTCTGCAGTAGACTCAGATGTTTGGTACTTTGACAATGGGGCGACCAAACATATTACCTCGTAGAGCAGTTTCTTCTCTTCAGTCGAGCCTGCCCCTACAGGGAATACTGTTACATGCGCCAACAACTCCTCTTATCCTGTTATGGGAGTTGGTAAGATCATTTTGACTACTGATTATGGTAGTTCTTTCACTTTGTCAGATGCTTTATTTGTGCTAGGGATCAAGAAGAACCTGTTATCAGTTTCTGCATTAGCCAAGATTGGTTTGGTTGTGAAATTTGTTGATGACAAGTGTACAGTTCATGATCTATCAAATGGCGATGTGATTATTGCTTCTGGCATTTTATGTCATGGGCTGAATAAGCTCATAGACTATGAAAGATCTGTAAATGATTTGGCATGTGCAGTACATGATTCTTAGGCTATGTCAGATCCAAAGCTTTGGCATTCACGCTTTGGTCATTTGAATTTTGCTAGTTTGCTACACGTGTAGAAATCTGGAATGGTGTCCTCTTTGCCCAAACTTAAGGCACCTAGAAAACATGTTTGTGAAGGCTCTATTCTGGGCAAAATGCAGCGTTCCTCATTTCCAAAGGATGGTTCAGTTCGGGCTACTCAGAAATTGCAGCTTGTACATAGCGATGTCTGTGGTCCTATGCAGACATCTTCTTCTGGAAATTATCTTTAATTCGTGACTTTCATTGATGATTTTTCCACGCATGCATGGGTATATCCATTGAAGGCAAAGTCCGAAGTGTTCATGTGCTTCAAACAGTTTTTGGTTTTGGTTGAAAATCTGTGAGCATGTAAAATGGGCACCCTCCGTTCTCATCGAGGGGGGGAATATATGTCTTCTGATTTTAATGCATTTCTAGTTGAACGTGGGATAAAACACCAGTGTACAGTGTCGTATACACCTCAACAAAATGGAGTTGCTGAATGAAAGAACAGGTCACTCATGGAGATGGCGAGGTGTATGGTCAAGAGTCAGGCTTTACCACATAGTTTCTGGCTTGAGGCTGTCATGTGTGCAGCATATGTACTGAACAGGTGTCCCACTAAAGCGATGTAGTCTATCACTCCATATGAGCCTTGGCATGATCGCAAGCCATCTGTTGCTCATATGCGTGTTTTTGGTTGTTTGGCATATGCATTAGTGCCTGAACAACATCACAGAAAATTGGATCATTAAGCAGTAAAATGTATTTTTGTTGGGTACAGTTCTGAAAGTAAAGGTTATCGTCTGTATCATCCACAGACTAAATGCATTCTGGTTAGCCGTGATGTTGTTTTTGTGGAAGATGCAATTCAGCCATTGCTTTCATGTACTAAGGAGACATCTCTTAGCTCCAAAGACATGTATGATACTTTGTTGCCTCTTCTTACAGGTGGACAGTCTCGTGTTGGTCCCAATGAGGCAACTTCTCAGCCTTTGCAGGTTTCATGTGATGATGCAGATCATTCCATTTCTCATGCAGATTTACATGATGCACTAGTTGATAAGAGAGCTCATATTGAGCAGGCAAAAACTATGCCAAAATGGCTGGTGCAGACTTTGCGTGACAACAAATTAGATTCACCTCTATCATATCGTACTCGATCAGGCTCTCATAGTGCCTCTTTTGCATCAGATTGCTATGCTATGGCTGCATCTAATCTCTGTGATGAGAATGAGCCTGTTTTGTTTGATGAAGCACCGAATTCAAAAAATTGGATGGCTGCTATGCAATCTGAATATGATGCAATAATGAAGAATCGTACTTGGTCTTTATGTGACTTGCCTCCTGGCAAGAAGGCCATTAGCACTAAGTGGGTATACAAGTTGAAGCCTAAACCTGATGGTACAATTGACAGGTATAAGGCTAGGATTGTTGCAAAGGGTTATGCGCAGGAAAGAGGCATTGATTTTGATGAGACCTTTGCACCTACATGCCGTATGACTACTGTTCGGAGCATTTGTGCACTTGCAACCCATCATGGTTGGAATGTACATCAGTTGGACATTAAAACTACATTTCTGAATGGTGACTTGCATGAAGAAGTGTATGTTTTTCAACCCCGTGGCTTTGTGCAAAAAGGGCATGAAAACCAAGTATGGAGGTTAAAGAAGGCATTATATGGTTTAAAGCAAGCACCACGTGCTTCGTATGAGAAGATACATGCCTATCTGATTGCACATGGTTTTGAGAAGAGTCCAATCGAAAGCACCTTATATGTTAAGCGTGCTAATGATGTGCTTCTGATCATTGTTGTCTATGTTGACGACATGCTACTCACTGGTCCTATTGAGAAGCATATTGCTGATTTTAAGGCTGATTTGCATGCCTCATTTGAGATGTTTGATTTGGGGCATTTGCATCACTATTTGGGCATTCAATTTATGCAAGTTGATGGTGGAACGGATTTCTATCAAACGAAATATATTGACACATTATTGCAGCGTTTTGGCCTTGAAGACTGTAAGCCTATTGCCACTCCTATGGAGACAGGTTTACGATTGAGTCTTCATGATGTTGGAGATGCATTTGATGTTGTTCTCTATCAGTAGGCTGTTGGATGCTTGATTTACTTATGCATTACTCGGTCAAATATTCAGTTTGCTATCTCACAGATGAGCAGGTTTATGCATTGCCCAGGAGTCAAGCATTGGCAGGCGGTTAAGCGCATCTTTCGCTACTTGAGTGGTACTCGACTACTTGGGTTGTTTTATCCCAAGGGGGGATCACTACCGCTAGATTTACATGCTTTCTCTGACTCTGATTGGGCTGGTTGCTATGACACTCGTGTGTCCACTAGTGGCTTTTGCTTCATGCTTGGTAGCTCATGTATATCTTGGTTGAGCAAGAAGTAGCCTACTGTGGACACTTCCAATTGTGAGGCTGAGTATAGGGAAGCTTTCACAGCTACTGTTGAGTGTGTGTGGCTCAGACGCCTTATGGCTGATTTGGGTGTTGGTCAGACTTCTGCCACCACCATCTTCTCTAACAGTCAGAGCGCCTTGGCAGCTGTGAGGAACCCTGTGTTCCATGCTCGCACTAAGCACATTGAGGTGCATTATCACTATGTCAGGGAGAGGTTCTGTGCCGGGGAGATCAGCTTGGCATATGTGCCCATGCAGGAGAACATTGCAGACCTTTTCACGAAGGCTCTGCCTAGGGAGAAGTTTGAAGCTTTCCCCAAAGCTTTGGGCTTACTTCATTTTGTGGAGTGATTTCCACATAGCTTGGCACTTCCTTATACATGAGTGCCAGCTCCTTGTTCACCGCATCACTCCCAGGGGGGATTTGTTGATATATTTAGGTAGTGATGTGTGTGAACACACTAGGACCGTCGGGGCACTTTTTTCTCTCTTTAGGACGTTTTTTTCCCCCGGCTTGTATATACACCTATTGCCCTAATGGGCTACTTATCTTTGTACATTCTCTAGTAATACATTCAGTATTGTGTGTTGTGCTCCAAGCTTCTTCTTCTTCCTTGTGTTGTTTGTGTGCTTCTGCAGACGTCTAACTCCAACATAATCAAGAACTAGACCTCACTCTCGGAATTATAATTCATAGAGTAGAAAAGATTTGCAAGAGATATTTGAGATAGAAAAATTAGACAAGATAAGCTTTCAAAAACGTTTTTAAACACAAGAAATGGTTATATACACAATGAGAGATGAACCTCACAACATGACTATGTACAAAGTGATGTGCGGTTAGAAACACTCTATGAGAAGACAAAATGACAAAATGGCTTCTAAGATCAAATCCAAATATTGGGGGCTCTTACCTCTTTCTCTTGTTGTTGAGAATGTGCTCCCACTCCACTTTTATAGCCAATGAGAATGTAAAGAATGTTGTGCCTTCTTCTTAACTCACCACTTTCATACCTTTACCTTTATATTTGGCAAATTTATCCAAGCATAGCACATGTGAAATGGAGCTTGCATATTTATCTTCAACACTCCCCCTCAAGCTCATTTGGGAGTTATCTTCAACATTGTCCTGCAAATTTATCACATCCTCTAAACCTTTGAGTTTAAAAGCATCTAGGAATTTTGTAAACATGTCTGCAACTTGCTCTTTGGTTCTGATGAACTTTATCTCCACATATTTGCTCAGCACCTTCTCCTTTACATAATGGTAGTGGACCTCTATGTGTTAACTCCTCGCATGAAACTTGGGATTACTGGCCAAGTAAATACTTGACATGTTATCACCATATATAGGAGTGGTTCCAACTTACACTTCAAGATCAGCCAAAATCTCTTTAATCCACATTGCTTCAATGTGGCAAATTCTAATCCTCTTTATTCAGTCTCTATGGATTGAAGTGCAACAATAGGTTGTTTCTTCAAGCTCCATGTGATAGTTTTGCTTCCTATCATGAACACATAACCAAACTTCAAACTTCCTTCAAACCTGCCCAATTGACATCATTAAAACTTTATATCTTCCTTCAAACTTGCCCAAATCGGCATCATTAAAGCCTTTGACCTAAAGTTCTTCATCAAACTTTTAAAACAAAGCATGATTAATTGTATGCTTTATGTATATCAACACTCTTCTAGCTCAATTTAAATGTTCTCTTATCGAAGCTTGCATAGACTGACAATGTACACCAACAACATAAGATAGATCAGTTCTTGTAACATTTGCATAGATTAATGATCCTACAATGCTTTTGTGTGTCATTACATCTTCCAATAGTTCTCCATCATTTGAGAAAATCTTTGTATTTGTGTCAATGGGCTAAGAGAGTGGTTTGCATTCACTCATTCCAAATATAAAAAGAACATCCAACAAGTACTTCCTTTGCATCAAGCAAATGCCACCTTTCCCATAAACAACTTCAATAATTCCTAAAAAATATTTTAGCTCTCCAAGATCTAAAATTTAAGCTTTCTTTTGATATCTTTAATCCATGTAATATCATTTCCTATTTGATGAGATCATCAACATATATGTAGATATATACCTCTTTATTTTCTTCCTTCTTCATGTACAATGAAGGATCTGCACTACTTGGGTTGTATCCACACTTAGTTAGATACCCTGCCAATCTCTGATTCCATGCTCGTGGTGCTTGCTTCAAGCCATAAAGTGCCTTCTTCAACGTGCAAACAAAGTTTGGATGGTTTTCATCTTCAAATCCAATTAGTTGAATCATGTATACCTCTTCTTGTAGTTCACTGAGAAAAGTATTTTTTATGTCGATTTTTTATGTCGATTCGATATAATGGCCACCTCCTTGAAGTAGTGATTGCTATTAAAGTTCTTATTGTTCCCATCTTTTCAAATTGACTCGAACTTTTCTTGATTGTGTTCAACTCATTCTTGAGTTGAAGTTTTGTAGCTTTTGTATTTGTCGAATACATCCTTTCAAGAGCTTCCAAGCATCCTTAGTTGTTTCTAGATGTTGAATATGCCCTATCATGGCATTAGTAATGACTTCTAAAATGAGGAACATGATTCTCCTATTCCTCTCTTCCCATTCTTTTGCTTGCCTCCTTTGGACTTTGATGGCTATAGCTTGATTGATTTGAGGTTCAACATCATCTTTTCTCATGATATCCCACAAGCCTTTGTGCATTAGGTAGTTAATCATTCTAAACTTCAACATGGGATAGTTATCCTTATCCAACTTCTCTAGTTGTTGACCAAATCCATCCATTGAAGACTATCAAAAACTTTTAGAGTTACCTCGACTAGTTACATAGTCCTTTGCTCTTGATTTTGTGAAGCTCCCCCTTTATTTGTAGCTCCTCTTTTCCTTTGCTTAAGCTCTAGCCTTGTTGATGAAGCTTTTGCACTAATTTTTCTCGGATACCAATTGTGGAGAATGAACTCTCCTTTGTACAACAAGAAGCGTGTAGTAAGCCCTTATATGTCCAACACTTGGATAGATAGCTACTCCTTGGATTGCTTACTTATCTCAATTCAAATCCCAAAATGGAGCTATGGGTTTATTATATATAACTAGATAAAGAGAGCTTTCCAATAAGCTATAAATCACTTAATTTGGATATGTTTTGGTCCAAATATGCAATTGCCAAAAATATACTACTTATCCACACAAATATGTTGAAGAACTAGACTTCACTCTTGGACTAATAACTCATAGAATATAGAGCCTCTGAAAGAGATATTTGAGACAGAGAAAGCACGTAAGATAATAAATAAAGAAACTACACAAGATAAGCTTTTGAATAAGCTATAAGTCATGTAATTTGGATAAGTTTTGGTTGGGGAACTCAATTGACAAAAATAGATTACCTGTTCACATAGGTATGCTCAAGAAATAGACTTCACTCTTAGGCTGATAACTCACAAAATATAGAAGCTTTGAAGGAGATATTTGAGACATAGAAATTAAACAAGATAAACTTCCAATCAGTGTTTGAAGCAAGAATTTCTTACATATGCACTGAGATATGAACCTCACAATATGACTGTGTACAAAGTGACTTGCGACTAGAAATAGTCTATGGAAAGACAAAACGGCAAAATGACTTCTAAGATCAAATCCGACTATTGGGGGCTCTTCCCTCTTTCTCTCCTTGTTGAGAATGTGATCCCACTCCACTTTTATAGCCAAAGCGCATGTGAAGAAGTTTGTGCCTTTTTCTTAACTCATCACTTTCATTTGATTGCACACGACATGCCATGCACTACAATGCAGTTATTATATATTTTATGCATCATGACTTTTGATTAGATTTTGTTTTTCTTCCTTAGAATTATATTCATATTTACCTTTACATTTGGTAAATTTATCCAAGCATAGAACATGTCAAAATTATCTTGCACATTTATCTTCAACATTGGGCATCTTTCACAGAGTTAGTATATTGCTGATTATTCATGCTAGAGTAGTCTTAGTGATATTTGTAGACTTGAGATTGTTGCATATGTGTCTTTGGTGATATTGTTGAAGTGGGGATTATCATAAAGTGTTGTATGCATCTAATGTATATCAAAATTTCAGTTATATTATTAAAAGTCATCCATATTAGTGTTGTATATTTACTTGTGTTGGAGCTTGCTTCTATTTGTTGAACATCTTATTAAAACAAGTGAATATTCAGCTCATTGTTATCTATCATAAACCACAATATCAAAACTCTCGTTCATTGTTTAAATATGGCTACAAATGCTTCTACTAGCATTGATACTAAATCCCTCTTTGAAATCAAGAGGTTTGATGGCACTGGCTTTGACCGGTAGAAGGACAGGATGCAAGGTCAGGACTGTGAAGATTCTCAAAACCAAGCTTGAAAACTTAACAGATGCTGATTGGGCTAAACTTAATAAGAAGGCTATTTCATATATCGAAATGGTTGTGTCAAATGATATACTTACAGATATTAAGTATTTGGACATTGCTTATGCTATATGCAAAAAAAAAAATTAAGACACTTATGAAAATACAACTCCCATGAATCAGGTGCATCTTATGCATAAACTTGTAAACATGGAATTGGATGAATCTAAACCAGTATCTAAGCATGTGAATGCTTTCATAGGGATTTTGAGCGCATTACGAGACTTTGTTTCAGATCAAGCTTTCCTGACTAGTCAGAAGGGCAAAGGAAAATGGAGCTCTTCCACTAGTAAGCAGAAATCTGCAAATGCTGCACATTCAAATAACAAAGACAAAGATGAGAAAAAATCAGAAAAGCAGAAATTGTTTTGTAAGTACTATAAAGGCAATGATCATATCATAAAGAACTCTCCAAAACTGGCTGCTAAAGAGGCAAAGAAGAAAGAGGATGGAATGGTTGTTGCAGAGGCCTCTACACCAAAAACAGAGTCAGCAAATCTTGTGCAGGAAGAAGAATGGGCATTTACTACTGTCTGCAATTTTGACCCATCTTCTCATGATCAGTGCATGTCTGCAGTAGACTCAGATGTTTGGTACTTTGACAGTGGGGCGACCAAACATATTACCTCGCAGCACAGTTTCTTCTCTTCACTCGAGCCTACCCCTACAGGGAATACTATTACATGCGCCAACAACTCCTCTTATCCTGTTATGGGAGTTGGTAAGATCATTTTGACTACTGCTGATGGTAGTTCTTTCACTTTGTCAGATGCTTTATTTGTGCTAGGGATCAAAAAGAATCTGTTATCAGTTTCTGCATTAGCCAAGATTGGCTTGGTTGTGAAATTTGTTGATGACAGGTGTACAGTTCATGATCTCTCAAATGGCGATGTGATTATTGCTTCTGGCATTTTATGTCGTGGGCTGTATAAGCTCATAGACTATGAAAGATCTGTGAATGATTCGGCATGTGCAGGTTCAAGATTCTCAGGCTATGTCAGATGCAAAGCTTTGGCATGCACGCTTTGGTCATCTGAATTTTGCTAGTTTGCTACGCCTGCAGAAATCTGAAATGGTGTCCTCTTTGCCCAAACTTGAGGCACCTGGAAAACATGTTTGTGAAGGCTGTATTTTGGGCAAAATGCAGCGTTCTTCCTTTCCAAAAGATGGTTCAGTTTGGGCTACGCAAAAATTGCAGCTTGTACATAGTGATGTCTGTGGTCCTATGCAGACACCCTCTTTTGGAAATTACCTTTACTTCGTGACTTTCATTGATGATTTTTCCAGGCATGCATGGGTATATCCACTCAAAGAAAAGTCAGAAGTGTTCATGTGCTTCAAACAATTTTTGGTTTTGGCTGAAAATTTGTCAACATGTAAAATGGACACCCTCCGTTCTAATCGAGGGGGGAAATATATGTCTTCAGATTTTAATGCATTTCTAGCTGAATGTGGGATAAAACACCAGTGCACAGTGCCGTATACACCTCAACAGAATGGAGTTGCTGAACGGAAGAACATGTCTCTCATGGAGATGGCGAGGTGTATGGTCAAGAGTCAGGCTTTACCTCATAGTTTCTGGCTTGAGGCTGTCATGTGTGCAACATATGTACTGAACAGGTGTCCCACTAAAGCACTGCAGTCTATCACTCCATATGAGGCTTGGCATGACCGCAAACCATCTGTTGCTCATCTGCGTGTTTTTAGTTGTTTGGCATATGCATTAGTGCCTGAACAACATCGCAGAAAATTGGATGATAAAACAGTTAAATGTATTTTTGTTGGATACAGTTCTGAAAGTACAAGCTATCGCCTGTATCATCCACAGACTAAACGCATTCTGGTTAGCCGTGATGTATTTGTGGAAGATGCTATTCAGCCATTGCTTTCATGTACTAAGGAGACATCTGTTAGCTCCAAAGACATGTATGATACTTTGATGCCTCTTTTTACAGGTGGACAGTCTAGTGCTGGTCCTAATGAGGCAACTTCTCAGCCTTTGCAGGTTTCATATGATGATGCAGATCATTCCATTTCTGATGCAGATTTACATGATGCACTTGTTGATGAGAGAGCTGATATTGAGCAGGCAAAAACTATGCCAAAATGGCTGGTGCAGACTTTGCGTGACAGCAAATTAGATGCACCTTTGTTATATCGTACTCGTTCAGGCTCTCATAGTGCCTCCTTTGCATCAGATTGCTATGCTATGGCTGCATCTAGTCTCTGTGATGAGAATGAGCCTGTTTCTTTTGATGAAGCACAGAATTCAAAAAATTGGATGGCTGCTATGCAATCTGAATATGATGCTATAATGAAGAATGGTACATGGTCTTTATGTGACTTGCCTCCTGGCAAGAAGGCCATTGGCACTAAGTGGGTATACAAGCTGAAGCGTAAACTTGATGGTACAGTTGACAGGTATAAGGCTAGGATTGTTGCAAAGGGTTATGCGCAGGAAAGAGGCATTGATTTTGATGAGACCTTTGCACCTACATGCCGTATGACTACTGTTCGGAGCATTTGTGCACTTGCAGCCCATCATGGTTGGAATGTACATCAGTTGGACATTAAAACAGCATTTCTGAATGGTGACTTGCATGAAGAAGTGTATGTTTTTCAGCCCCGTGGCTTTGTGCAGAAAGGGCATGAAAAGCAGGTGTGCAGGTTAAAGAAGGTGTTATATGGTTTAAAGCAAGCACCACGTGCTTGGTATGAGAAGATACATGCCTATCTGATTGCACATGGTTTTGAGAACAGTCCAACTGAAAGCACCTTATATGTTAAGCCTGCTAATGATGTGCTTCTGATCATTGTTGTCTATGTAGACGACATGCTGCTCACTGGTCCTATTGAGAAGCATATTGCTGATTTTAAGGCTGATTTGCATGCCTCATTTGAGATGTCTGATTTGGGGCATTTGCATCACTATTTGGGCATTTCAGTTTATGCAAGTTGATGGTGGAATGGCTTTGTGTCAAACGAAATATATTGACACATTATTGCAGCGTTTTGGCCTTGAAGACTGTAAGCCTATTGCCACTCCTATGGAGACAGGTTTACGATTGAGTCTTCATGATGTTGGAGATGCATTTGATGTTGTTCTCTATCAGCAGGCTATTGGATGCTTGATTTACTTATGCATTACTCGACCAAATATTCAGTTTGCTGTCTCACAGATGAGCAGGTTTATGCATTGCCCAGGAGTCATGCATTGGAAGGCAGTTAAGCGCATCTTTCGCTACTTGAGTGGTACTCGGCTACTTGGGTTGTTTTATCCCAAGGGGGGATCACGACCGCCAGATTTGCATGCTTTTTCTGACTCAGATTGGGCTGGTTGCTATGACACTCGTGTGTCCACCAGTGGTTTTTGCTTCATGCTTGGTAGCTCATGTATATCTTGGTTGAGCAAGAAGCAGCCTACTGTGGCCACTTCCAGTTGTGAGGTTGAGTATAGGGAAGCTTTCACAGCGAATGTTGAGTGTGTGTGGCTCAGACGCCTTATGGCTGATTTGGGTGTTTGCCAATCTTCTGCCACCACCATCTTCACTAACAGTCAGAGCGCATTGGCAATTGCGAGGAACCCTGTGTTCCATGCTCGCACTAAGCACATTGAGGTGCATTATCACTATGTCAGGGAGAGGTTCTCTACTGGGGAGATCAGCTTGGCATATGTGCCCACGCAGGAGAACATTGCAGACCTTTTCACGAAGGCTCTACCTAGGGAGAAGTTTGAAGCTTTCCGCAAAGCTTTGGGCTTACTTCCTTTTGTGGAGTGATTTCCACATAGCTTGGCACTTCCTTATACATGAGTGCAAGCTCCTTGTTCACCGCATGGTTGTGCTCCAAGCTTCTTCTTCTTCCTTGTGCTGTTCACGTGCTTCCACAGACGTCTAACTCCAACATATACATTGCCCAGGTGTCAAGCATTGGCAAGCGGTTAAGCACATCTTTCGCTACTTGAGTGGTATCCGGCTACTTGGATTGTTTTATCCCAAGGGAGAATCACTACCGCCAAATTTACTTGCTCTTTTTTACTTTCACTGGGCTAATTTCTATGACACTTGTGTGTCCACAAGTGGTTTTTGCTTCATGCTTGGTAGCTCATGCATATCTTGGTTGAGCAAGTAGCAGCCTACTGTAGCCATTTCTAGTTGTGAGGCTAAGTATAGGAAAGTTTTCACAACAATTGTTGAGTGTGTGGCTCAGATGCATTATGGTTGATTTGGGTGTTGGTCAGTCTTCTGCCACCATCTTCAATGACAGTCAAAGCGCATTGGCAGTTGCGAGGAACCCTGTGTTCCATACTCACATTAAGCACATTGAGATGCACTATCATTATGTCAAGGAGAGGTTCTTTGCTAGAGAGATCAGTTTGGCATATGTGCCCACACAAGAGAACATTGCAGACCTTTTCACAAAGGCTTTGCCTAAGGAGAAGTTTGAAGCTTTTCGCAAAGCTTTGGGCTTAATTCCT
Source organism: Ceratopteris richardii (assembly GCA_020310875.1). NCBI lineage: Eukaryota > Viridiplantae > Streptophyta > Polypodiopsida > Polypodiales > Pteridaceae > Ceratopteris > Ceratopteris richardii. The sequence goes on from CM035422.1 coordinate 69,818,781, forward strand.
TTTGTGGATTGATTCCATATAAAGATTTGTTGATATATTTTGATAGTGATGTGTGTGAACACACCATGACCGCCGAGGTACTTTTTTTCCATCTTTAGAACGTTTTTTTCCCCAACTTGTATATACACCTAGAACCCTAACATAGTACATTCTTTTGGTAATACATTCAATATTGTGTGTTTGGCTCCAAGCTTCTTCTTCTTTTTGTGTTGTTTGCATGCTTCCATAGACCTCAAACTCCAACAAGGTGTATGTACTACAGAGCAAAAAGGACGTATTGGATGCTTTTAAAAGGTTTCATGCATTTGTGACCATGCAAAAAGGGCTTAAGTTGAAATCTATAAGAACAGATAATGAAGATGAGTATGTCTCAAAAGATTTTAATAAATTTTGTGAGATGCATGATATTAAGAGGGAGTTGACAGCCCCTTACAATCCTATATCAAATGGCGTGGCTGAAAAATATAACCACATACTTTGTGAGAGAGTTAGATGCATGGTCCACAGGTAATCTCCCTCAACAATTTTGGGGAGAGGCTCTTAAGACTCCACCTCATGTATGCAATTGCTCTCCCAATCGTGCATTGAAGATGGCATTTCTGAACACGTTGGTCTGGCAAACCTGCTTCATATGACCATTTGCGTGTCTTTGGATGTGATGCCTTTGTTCATGTACCTATAGAACAAAGGACCAAACTAGATAAGAAATCCATCAAGGGCATCTTCGTGGGATATGGAGATGAAGGAGAGATGGGTTATGAAGTTTGGCTTCCTCAGAATAGGAAGATAGTACACAGCCAAGATGTAGTATTTCACGAGGCAAAGTTGCTAGAAAATGCTACACATGATAATCTTGATAAAAAGAAGGCTAAATTTCAGCATAAACAGCCAGCCATTCAACATCCATTAACTGAAAATTCTGTTCCTTTTGATGTTGAAAATGAGCAGCAACTGATTGTGCTACAATTAGAAGATCATGGACAGCAAGTAGATGAACATGATGGGTTAAGAAAGCAATATGAAGATGCTGAAAACATATTACAGCAACCAGCTAATGATGGTATACATATACCTGAGGATGTAGACCCATTGCCTGATAACATAGATCATTTGATAAGAAGGTGTACATGTTTTAGATGGCAGCCACAGAGGTTTCAACCATCTTTGCACTGCATTTTATTGAATAATGAGGGTGAGCCTCTGACCTTTAAGGAGGCACAGTCATGTGAAAACAAGAGACTGTGGACGCTTGCAATGCAGGAAGAGATGAAGTCTCTATATGCAATTAGCACATCGGAGCTTGTACCTCTACCCAAGGATAGGAAAGCTATTCCAAATAAATGGGTTTATAAAGTGAAATGTATTGATGGAAAACCCAAAGTACAAAGCACGGTTGGTTGCTAAGGGTTATACACAAAAGCAAGGCATAGACTTCCAGGAGGTCTTTTCACCAGTGGTGAAGATGATTATACTCCATGTTTTGTTTGCTCTCACTGCATCCTTGGATTTAGAACTAGTTCAGATGGCTGTCAAAACTGTTTTTCTACATGCTGACTTGGATGAAGAGCTATACATGAAGCGGCCAAAAGGATTTGTTATTCCAAGAAAAGAGCATTTAGTCTGCAAACTAAAACACAGCTTGTATGGGCTGAAACAAGCCCCTAGACGGTGGTACAAAAAGTTCGATAAGTTTACGCTCAGTCATGGATTTAAGCGCAGCCATGCAAATCACTGTTTATACACTAAAAAGGTTGATGATGGAAGTCTTATTGTGCTGGTTTTATACGTGGATGACATGTTGATTGTAGGTAAGAACAAAAGCATCTTGACTGCTCTCAAAAGGCAGCTGAGTTCAGCCTTCTCAATGAAAGACTTGAGTGCAGCCGAGCACATCCTAGGCATGCACATTAGAAAGTGACACTTGTTGTCTCTCTCACAAGACAAGTACATCAGTAAAGTACTTGATAGGTTTAATATGGCTGATGCTAAGCCTCTTGGAGTGCTTTTACCACCACGTACAAAGCTTAGCAAAATTGATCGTCCTAAGGATGATGCAGCTGCTAGTGCAATGAAGGGTATACCTTATGCATCAGCTTGTGGTTCTTTAATGTATGCCATGGTTGCAACTCGACCTGACATTGCTCATGCAATGGGAGTTAGTAGATTCATGTCTAACCTTGGCAAGCCACATTGGGAAGCAGTGAAATGTATCTTGAGATACTTGAAAGGTACACAAAGAAAGTGTATATGTTATTGAAAGGGTACATTAGAGTTGCAAGGATTCTGTGATTCTGATATTGAAGGAGATCTTGACACCAGGGAAATCTACCAGTGGGTATGTCTTTACTTTGGCTGGTGGGGCCATTTCTCGGTGTTCAAGATTGCAGAAAATGTGGCACTGAGTACTACTGAAGATGAGTATATTTCAGCCACCGAAGCTTCTAAGGAAGCTATTTAGCTTGGCCATTTGGTCAAGGATTTTGATCTTTCTTCACGTACTCGAGCACTTGGTTGTGACAATCAGAGTGCAGTATGGCTGGCTAAGAATACAATGTTTCATGCACACACCAAACATATAGATGTTCGGTATCACTTCATTCAATAAGTTTTGGAAGATGGCCTTGTCACATTGACTATCAAGACCCAATATGACCCTACAGATGTTCTCACTAAGATTCTTGCTAAGGTTCAACATGAGCATTGCATCATCTGCATGGGAGTTGGTTAACTTAAAGGTACCACATCGGGCCTTTAAGTGGGAGGTTGTTAGATGTAAAGGCCCTCTTGTACATATGTATATTTATAAGGGTGTGAACACACCTTTATCTTTTTTCTTTTTTTTTCCTTTTTTGGATGAGAGTACAATGAATTGGAAAGACACACACACCCAACCTCGTAAGGTAGAGGCACCCATCTTGGGGAACTCTGAGGCATCTATCTAGCCCTACACAGGACTTGAACCCTGGCCATCTGCCTAGGAGTACAAGGCACATCCGCTAAACCACGCCCGCTGGATACACCTTTATCATGTTGTAGCCTAACATATATAATAAAACATTATTACTTTCTGTACCTATGTATGCAGGTACACCGAACCTCGTAACTTGAGCTGGTACGTGCTGCTGCTGTGCACTAATTCCCTTCCTGTACGATCCTAAAGCGTTCGATTTGCTACAAATAGAACAGAATCATCATAGAACTTCAAAATGATCTTCAAAATTCCATAGCTGGCATTTGTCAAGAAAATTCCAACAAACTCTCCAGAAGATTTAATTCGGTGTGTGCTGGATTATAATATAAAAGTAACCCACAAACTTATTTATAATAGGTAAAGAATGGTAAATGGAGTATTACTACTACGAAAAGCAAAGTTTTTTAATCTGGAAAGCTAAGCTTTAGTACCAACTTTAGTGAAGAGTCTTTGATAAACTAAGATCAATTTTTCATATTGGAAAATTTCATTTTATATCAAGATAAAGCAAAATTAAAACTTCCATCACCAAAAATCTACACTGAAACTAACCCTGATAACTTTTGCCTATATGCATTTCAAGAGTAGATTAGTGTTAAAACCCCTAATTTTCAAATATGTAACCTCCTCGGGATTTAAAAGTGATATGATGAGGTCAATTTTAAGATTTATGGTCCAAACCACTAAAAATGCAACAAATCCTGATTCAAGGACCCGGATATAAACTGATAACCTTCAATTAAAGGTAGACAATAAAAGCAAACCTTTGGCCCTTAAAGATACCTAGACTTCCTAAGAGACCCTACATCCACATCAAGTTTAATCCAAGACATGACTTCAAGCTGGGAAGCAGCAAATCAAATTCCAGAGTCCCTAGGACCTGTCAAACAAGGTGCAAAAATCATTCCTGGTTCAGCCAGCCATTACTTTCATGCCTATAGACTTTTGCCTTGATATAGTAAGAGACAGCTAATTTTCAGATATGCAATCAGCTAGTATTAAGACCGCACTAATTTGGTCAGCTTTGAGATTAACATCAAAGACCCTAAAACTGCAATAAACCTTGATTTCTGAAAACCCTAAAATCAGCTAATGAAGGTAAAGAGTAAAGAGAACCTTTGCCCCTTATAGATACATTCACTTCCTAAGGAGGCCTCCATGCACGCCAAGCTTAATCCAAGATGTGGCTTCTCCTTGGATGCTAGGAGACATCAAATCAAATTCCAGAACCCCTTGGACCTGTTGAATAGGTGGCAAAAATAATTCCAGTTAAACATTACTTCGTGGTATGGAGAAACACTAAGAGTAAAAATGGGATTGCAAAGCCCTTGGTGCCGATGATGCAACACAAACAAGATTAAAAGGAACTGAGCCTCTTTTTCTTTGCCAACCCTTCAGCATAACAATTTATCATCACAAACAAAATGAAGATCTTCTGACATCAAGCCCTTCTATGGATGTATGGGCTCTTCCACCGAACTCTCAAACACACAAGAAAAGAAAGGACAATGTATGACCATCCACTGAAAGGCAGGTGGGCCCACTGACAAAGGATACAATTACAGGCAGTGTAAACCCTGCATCGACATAAAGAAAGAGAAAAGCCAGTGCAAATGAAAGTGACATGTGTATTTTAGTAAGCTGGATGAAGTGAGCAGAACTATATGCTGGATAGGTGTACAATGGCAGAATGGAGTGAGCAAAACTATATGCTATAAAAGTACAATTGTGATAGGTACGCAGGGATTCCTAGCTCCATCCTGGACAAGGTCTGAAAAAGGTATGTGGATAACTCTGCAGGTATCTATAGCCTGATCCTCCAGTTCTCAGGCTCGTGATGCCAGATATATCTGAAACCTGGAACGTATTGAATATTCATCTGTCCACTCTCTGCTACTCTGCCTCTGTTAGTGTTGAGTCCTGTGGGGGATCTATTGTGTTCTCCCTCAAGCTCTAAAACAAATGTTTGTGAGTGAGCTGTTACAATCTACACTCAGAATAAGCTGCACATCTGCAAGTGAAATGATGTTTCCTCCGGAGATAAGTGCTCTAAAGAATATGGCTGCAATGGAAGTCAGCCATATTTAGTAGATCACTTAAGAGCCTAAAAACTATACTTGATGTATAATTAGGAACCTGGTAGAGTAGAGTGACAGTGTAGGCATCCAAAATACCTTGAAATAGAAAGGCCAGGGCAGAGTTAGCATATAAAATCCATCCTGGATACCTAGGTTCCAAGTTCTACAACTCTGGTGCATGTACAAACCTTTTATTACAACTAAAAGTATTTTGTAGCAAAAAAATTAGAGATACACTGTTGGAAAATCAACACCATTAAAGGGCAATAAATGCTTATGAGAATCAACTACAGCATTACCTACTTTAAGAGATTTACTGTCTATAACGAATGTAGTTTCCGTAATTACTTCTCACAATCATATCACTATGTAACAATATACTGATCCTAAATTATTCAAAATTTAAATCTTTCAACTTTTAATAAAGCCTTGGCCCTTACGTAACTGTGTGTGTATATGCATAATAAACCTTTTGTCACTTTCGACCCATGTATGGAAGTTTATATTTATTATTTTAATCTCATACGCTACATGGTACATAGTCATGCACATACTGCATGACACAATTGTTATTATTATAAAAAAGGAAACCAGGGGTTGTGAACACAAACTTGCTCAGATACATACAAAGTTGAAATCATGAAGGCCAATAGGACTGAGTTCATTTCACTTGACATATGAGAACATTTACACATTGCTGTGGCAATTTTTCTCAAACTTAGCAAACATTTGTCTAATACATCTCAGACTGTATGAAAATTCTCATTTCTTAACAACATATGCATTTGTTACATTCAAATTAATGTTACTAAAAAGGACCACTTATTCAGAATTCCTATGGCAGTTCCCTAAATTCTAAAATGACCCATCCATGTAAAGTAGAAAGTTTCCAAGCTAAAAAATTGAATGCTAGTCCTGTGATCATCTGCAAAATAAATGGGTCGGATCACTTGATCCCCATTGTATAAGTTGTTCAAATGCATGTTCATTCTTAGGTCAACATGAAATAAAACTGGGAGATACCAAGATTTGAATCAATCAACATTAGGGTTGAGTACCACTTCCTTCTTGGAAAACAGATGACCAATCCACAAGAACAAGTCTAACATTTAATCAACCTTGCATTTTATTTATATTGAGCAATGAAATTTCTGTCTGTATGGTTACCCCTAAAGAAAAAAGACAGCCATCATAATGAGGCAGTTAAAGAATAGAATTACCAAAACGTTTCACAGATACTGCAAACATTTCGATCTAACAAATGATCCAATCTCTTTTACACCGATTTTCAAAGTCTGCCTAAACTTCATTTTTCATGACAGCCAGAAAGGTATTCAGCGTTATTCACTAAATTTATTAGGAAGAACAGGCAGGTCTGACTAATGAAAGGCCCAAAAGTGCTTAAAGTTTTATGCTTCAGAAAAGAAAAAAATCAGAATAGTTCAGAAAAAAATAAGCAGAATGCTCCATTATAAAGGGGTTTTGATGAGTTTGATTATATTGACAAGAATGTGCACATAGGAGAAGGTTCAAAACAGTAGCAAATCATTGCCTCCAATCATCTGCTAAGTTAGGCATTAGCATTATTCATGAAGACATTCAAAAGATGTTTGTCACATTTCTTCATAAATAATGCTGCCATACCAAAGATATTACATAAAACCAGAAATCCGTGATTTTTATTTGGCTCCAATTTTCAGCAAGACATGAGCTCATTGATACAGATACCTTCATGTGATCATGAACTTTGTGCAGGCAGCAAATCATCTACAATTGGAGATAAATGAATGATGACACCAGTAGTCATACACTTTGTGCATGGACCAATTGGAAATAAATGAACAATGACAGCTGTCAATCAACTCTCTGATATGCAGCACAAGGTTAGCTTTGGCTAGTTACCATGATTGTTTATTAATTAATCCACAACATCCAACAGAAAGCCTTCTGCACACAATGCCCTAAAATCCGTCACCACATTTGAATGACAATAACCAAATCCAAAAGTCCCATTTGTATATTGCCAAATTCTCCCTTCTCGATTATCAGAAGGGAATAATGATTGGAAATCACATGATGATGTGCAGAATATACCACACACCTTACAAAAATCGAAGGGCATCTCCTCTGCCCAAAGAGGCCCAGTATGTATTCGACTCTTGTAAAGAGCTTCTTCAGCTACACAGGATGGAATAACAGACTTTGTTGCAGGTTCAGAAGTCCATAGGACAGACCCACTTCTGGCTGTACCATCAAGATCTTGGACTTTGCGACAAATAATTCCATCCTCATCATCGTAGGAGATAAGCACAAAATCCAGACCAACGGTGTCAAAAAACCCCTGGACAAGAAGTTATGTCAGCTTATGCAAAACTAGATATGAAAGACTTGTAGAAACTAACATCAACCTTCCAAAGTCCTTGCAGAGGTCGTGTTCTTGTCGGGCTTGAATTTACCACTTTCACAAAATGTTCTGGATCTGGAAGACTTCTGCCACTCATTAATGCACGTTCCCTGTCCCTTCTCCTCTGCTTTCTGGCTGCTCTTTCAGCCCGTGAGCGTGTAACCTTGTTAACAATAAACTGATACATCTCATGCTCAAAACTTCCAGGTGGACTCCCAATGCAGCTCTCTGTATCTGAGCTGCTGGATAATGGACTCAATACACTTGATTGACTGCCACTTTTCCCAGATAAGGGACTAAGCTCAAAGTGATTATGGCTTGATCCAAATGCTGCTAATGTTGCTGCTTCTGCTAGCTCATTGGAAACGCCATCTGGCTTCTGAATGATTCCCTCTATCACCAAGTGTTGGTAACCTACAAAATGCACATCTACTAACAGCATACCAAGTTTGAGCAATGCCTTTACATCTAAATCAGACGATGGGATACGGTTAGGAGATAACAGTGATGATATCTGTGGTAAAGCTGCTACTGATGGTGATGAAATGCAACCGTACTCTCTGTTAGAGCAAGAATCAACCGGAATCAATGAAGATTTCAAGGTGGATTTCCCGAGCTTCTTAAAAGTAGGGTCAAGAAGGCATGCGACCTCTCCATTCGGGGAAACAGTCATCCACAAGAAGGGGATCCTACGGACTGCATAAGTATCAAGGCCTGCCGGCAATACTTTATAGCCCACAATAAAGTCTGGTCCCCATTCAAACAGTGCCAAAAAGCCATTCCCAACACCTCTCCAAAATCCGATCAAATGCTCCCACCTGGAAAGAGTGGTGTAAAGCAGCGTAAAAGAAACCTGACCTTTCCCCCAGAGCAAAGGAGATGTAAAGGATCCCCATCGCCGGCAGCACATAGCAGTCCATGCTTTTCCGTCTTGCCTACAAGCATCCCTTAGCCGTTTGCAAACAAGCGAGCACGCCCTCACATCTGCTGGCCGCAGGAAAGAAAGTATACAACACAGCGCATCCTCGGAAAGATCCACCAAGGTCGCTACTGATCCTCCTTCCATCTTTATGATCACCCCATATCCACCGGCTTAGAGAACACTTGTGCTATTCAGATAACACTATATAACGAGGTATTCCATGCCCAAAGGAAGGACACGCAGGGACCAGAAAGCTTAACATGTCGGAGACCGTATAATGCCGTTCATAGGAGATGTCCTCCACCACCACTTAGAGCACTTCATTTCAGTAAGCAAGCAAGGATGCATACAAGTTGCTAGAATAAATTCCACTTCACTGGGGTAAAAGGATTTGACGGAGGCATTCTCATGCACCATTGGTAAAAGGATTTTTTTTTTTTAATGGAGGTTCGGTAAGCGTCTACTCCTCTGAGCTTTAATTGTGAAAGAGCAATCGTATAAGTGGATGGGCATAGTTTCCGCAAGACCTATCGTATCTCACAAAGCCAGGGTTAGACAAGATTACAACTAGTTTAAATTGGCCATAGCCATTACATCTCCAGCCTAGGGGTTGAACACAAGACCTCCGTCTCAAGGGACCAGTGCTTAACCAACCCAGCTACGAAACGTGGACATGGGTAAAAGGATTTGAAGGAGGCATTCTCATGCACCATAATTAGATACTAATTGTGGATATAGAAGTTCTTAAAGATTAGTATCAAAGAAGCCACCACCCAAGGATTTCTATTCAAGATTGCATGATGCTTGGGTGGAGTGCTTGGCGATTAGAGAGGTGAATGCTGGGTCAAGGAAAATAAGGGACTTTTAAAAGGAATATGCAAGAAATTGAGTCATTCACGTTTCCTAAATGCTGTGAAGATTCAAAGTTTTTATATCTTTCATATATAAGAGCCCTAACATTGCATCCATGGTAGAGAGGACCTTGGTCATCTCTTCTTCTCGTGCTTTAGAAGTAGCCTGATTTGGCAATCTCTCGCCAAGATTTTGAACTTAACAAGAAAAATTAGTTGGAAACAAGCTTTACTTGGAGAAACAATTGGTTGCTCTTCAACTGTGTGAAATGCCATCAGAGGGGAAGCATTATGGAAGATATGGAAAGAAAGATGTGCGATCAACTTTTATGGCCATCAGAAAGAGTGGTCGATTGAAAAATCTCTATACATGTTAGGTAAAATAAATATGTAATTGTAAAAAGTCTGTACTTCAGATACCATAGGATGTTTGCCTTGGAAAACAACAAGATTAAAATCAAGTGGGTCACTCACGAAGACGACGAAAAAATCATTAAATTTCTCAGCAAATCTCTTTAGACTATTTGTCTCCTGTTGAATCCTAGTTATCATACCGATTTCGGTGAGTCATAACATTTGGGCCATGATACCCTTGCTTTGTGGGATATAAGGGATCACAGGGGCATTAAACCCATTCATTGTATATTTATTTTTTTATTAATTAAGCATGGGAGAGTAGGCTACAACTAAACTTCCGTTTTTTTTTTTTTTTTTTTTTTTTTAAAGCCCTAACAAACCCTGCGTTAATGGAATGTCCCCCATCCTTGTAGTGAAGCCTTGGATTTATCCATAACATGTGCAACGATGAGGGGGGAAGCTAATATATGGCACAGCTACCCCTTTTTGTGTATAATAGATAAGAGGTTTATGGTTGTCATACATGTGGAAATGCATTGGAAATCACCTTGGGAACTGGTTGATCCATGTTTGAAATGCTTTTTCCTTTTTCCTCCATATTTCCTGTTTTTTTCATAGTATACATGTGGGATTGAGCATGTATAAGCTCTTTTACATTGAAAACAACAAACAAATCATGAAAAGCAAAAGATATAGTACATAACATAATTCTTCTTTGATCATGCGCACAAGAAGCTCTTGGTCAAAAGAAAGTGTGTGAATACATGGTGACTCATATATATTATAAACATTGTTCACTTGCTCACACTTTGGCAAGCTTAGGTGTAAATTATTTCACAAAATTTTGTAGCTTCGAAGTTTTCTGAATATGTTTGAAAATGCATTTGTACATATGGGAAGAGCCTTCTCAAAGTAAACCACAAGAGAAGAGCTAGAATTTGAGTGTATTTTCATACTTTTTGTTTTTTCAAACTTCATGTAAGTGATGCAAGAGGAGGGGGACTATAAATATGCCAAGCCCCCCTCACTAGTAAAGCCTTTTTCCTAGTGCGAGAAAGTGTTACAAAGAACTTGCACCATGCAAATAGATGAAGCTGCATTCTCCTCTCAACCATCTCTTTATATAGCTTTTGGACTAGGGGAGTAGTCTCACGTTAACTTGTGTTAGCATGTGCATGTGTAACCACATTGGAACAAGTATCCTAGACTTCTGGAGTCTACCAGATGAGGTCATGAAGTCATAATGTGTCTAAGTCCACTCAAGTCCATTGTGTGATAAGTCCACCATGTGTCTTAGTCTAATTGAGTCAACTCAATTTAACTCGAGTGGATGCTTTTAAAAAGCTCTAGAGAGTTTTTGGGCAAAACACTCTCCCAATACATTTGTTGCAATTGAACCCAAGACCTCCTCCTTCCCATGCAATGGACTAAACCACTAGGCTAAGCTTATTATTTGTCTATGATTCGAAAATAATATCGTTTTAGCTTGATCTCAACCTTGTCCAATCTACTTTATAATATTTTCCCCCTCGTGAAGAACATTTTCATCCTTGGGGATATGCTTCAAGTTATAAGATATGTAAGAGAATTCCCATGTGCCCATGATCTAAACTATGGAGCATGGTTCTCATCTCTCTAATTCACCTCTATACTTAGAACCAATTCATATCCTAGTCTTGATTTGAAAAAGAGGAGAATATTGATGGCCTAACCCCTACCCAAATCATATTGTGCATCCTCTTGTATTGACCTTGATAATCTCTATCTACCACAAAGTATAGAAGTAACGATAACAGAAGAAAGCATCACTGCCCAAGTCAATGTTTCTATATGGGCTATCTCGGCACCCATATCCGTAGCATAAACATGTGAAGTAGGGAGATCCTAAATATCTTTGGCCAAATTGCTATCTTGGTCCATTTTTGGGCACCATTGTGCATGGACCTAACAAAATGAGCAAATTCTCTTGTGCATACTCACAAGCAGAAAGTTCATCTTGGAAATTTCGCTAAGACAAGATCAATTCTTGAGACATTCATAAGGGATATCATGATCTCAAGTATTCCGAAAAGAGTCACTTATGATTGTGAAGGTTCTTCCTAAACCTTCAAGACTTTTCTTAGAATTGTATAATCTATGATAAACTCCTAATTTCTCTCTTCCAATTTTTCCAAATTCCTTTAGAGAGCATGCTAATTCATCTTTATCAAATGTAATTTGTTATGAGACCTTGCTTTAAGAAATCCCCAATGGATGACAGGATCTTCTGTTTTTACATGGAACATATTTATGATTGTTCAGTGATGGGACATGTGACTGACCATCCATGTCTATTTTATTTTTATCAACTGGGGTCAGTTGCTCGTCAATTGGGAGGCATGTTATAATTTATGGAATAATGGAATGTTATATGGATTTTAATGTCTTGAGGGTTTTAATGTGATTTGTGTTTTGATTTAGTAGGTGAAGACTCATGAGGGTGTGAAATGCACATGGACTTATTCAGATATTTAGAAGAACATTTAGAAGATAGTATTTTAGTTATTTTTTGTAAAAATAATAGATCGTCGACGTATTTGTAAAAATACTAGATCGCTTAAATAAAGAAATTTTTTGTAAAACGCACGCTTTTTGAAGCGCCACCCTCATGTATCTTCTATTCAAGACATAATGAAAAAATACATGCTCTGATAAACTCGTCCATCAGAGTATGTGGGGCGAGATTGTCACCAATCTTGTGTCAATTCTCTTGTCTCTTTCTATTGAATTTATGCTTTTCTGAGATCTCGTTTCTATAGTATCCTCTGTGTACATGCGTCTGTGGGATCCGATCAACATCCTTGCAGCATTTTTTATAAAGAATTACAAATCCTTTGATTGCTTTGAAGCCACTGGCCTACTATACCATTTATAAATATCCATGAATTTTCTTACTTCATAATCTTCCATCTTCATTGGTTGCTAGTCCTTAAGTGATTTCAAATCACATCCTTGACAATCAGGTTATTTAGCTTTTTAACTTCTTCTTGGATGTTTGAATCCCTTTTTGTCCCACTTAAATGTGAGTTCTAAACCGTCTTCAAATGATTCCAAGACTAAAAGATACCCACCATCTCAAGGTTCAATGTCACATACAAACTTTCCTACACATACATGAATACAAGGTCTAGTGTTCCATACCACCATACTTTTTATTCAACACAAATGTGTGGATGGTGTTTATCTTAAATTCTAGGTACATCACTATGTTTGTTTATATACTACCTTTTGATCAAATCCTTGGAAATAAGTTTAATTCAAGGAATTACCTCTAAGTTATATTAGGCTTCTGATGATGCTATCAATCTCATTTTTTTTTTCATCTTTACTTTCAAAAGTTATCTCCATGATCTTGTGCATTTTTTTATTGACTCATGCTTATCCAAGAAGCTTTATGCCCTTTGATGGAATGAACATCTAGTATCTAGTTTTTCTTCCTTGATATATTCAGAAGAAGACTTGTGTAGTTCCAAGTGCCTTGAATTTTCTTAATTCAAGATCTGTTGGTTCTTGTTTAACCAACTTGTAGTGACACAAGATTATCCTTTTCTCTAAATTCTTTTCTTACTAAAGCTTCCAGTATCTACCCTATGGTTTTTTAGGAATCTCTCTACTTCTTAAGTCTAGGAATTCACTAGTGTTTTTTTTAATCTCTAGGAAATCCCTTTATGGATAGGAAAATCTTGATTTTACCTTCCACATACTTAATTCCTTCTACCATGGTTGCATACTACAAACTTGTAACTAAAAACTTTTGTCTCTCTCACTCCTCTTTAGAGAGGAGTATGCTTTGGAATGCTTTTATCTAGCATTGATATCACCTTTTAAAAAAATATATATTCTTAACGTTATCCCAATTTCACCTTAACTTGAGCATGCCATCAAGCTTCTAAGTAAACAACTTCATGCTGCTACTTTCTTGTCAACTTATTGCTTGCTAAACATCCTAAAACTTCATGAGTACTTCAACCCTTCCTTTTTAATGCATGATTCGATATTCATGGAATCAGTTGCCCCAATTTGTGAATTGATGGGTACTTAAACTATATTTGCTCCCCTTTGAAGGAGTTTTTGTGCTTAAAAGTTGAGAGGAAGCCAAAACTTTGCTAAATTCAAATTCAAAGAAAAATATTCAAGTTTTCTAATTCTATGACTTGTGCTCTTTGTCGTAGAACTTAAATTTCAAAGTACTCTTATGCTTGTTCAGACCTTGAGTTTATCCTTTTATTAGAGATGTACTAGAAAAGATTTCTTAGTTATCACCATGTGATAATGTCTTTCTTTAAATACACATCTTCTTTAAGGATGCCATGTTCCACATTTTTGGTGGAGACTTAGAATTACACTTTTCCTAACACAATCATGTGATGAATTTTAGCTGCAGATATTTGATTCTTGGAGCTTTTGGTACCCAAATAATAATTTCATTCTTGGAGGACTAGGAAAAGTAGAGCTCAAGCTTTGGAGAAGTCTTGGTTTCGCTCAAGGCATGAAGTAAGAAAACTTGCTTGCTTAATTTAGGACTTCTGCTTTGAGAACTTGAGAACTTCAAGTCATTTCCATTGAAGCTCTTAGATGTAACTTTCTAGCTTTCGTCATGATACACAAAGCTCTTTAATAGAGATTAAAGCCATGAATCAAGATTACCATGAAACTCCTCGAAGAGGAATGATTCTTCAAAGTCTCTTAAGTCTTGCTTATGAATTGTAACACCCTCTTGAGAACTTAGCTTGTTGAGAACTTATGCATATAAAAACCTTCTTAAGAACTTAGCCTTTTTTTTTTAATTTAATGCACAACATGGGCTTTAACTTAAAGTGCTTCGAAAAGTCTTAGTTTTGATGGTTAAGGTGTGAGCTGGTTTGAAGTTTCAAGAGATATGACTTAGATCTTTTCTCATCACACTCTATCATCCTTCCTTCGGATGAAATTGGATGAAATCCAAAGTTCTTATGAGAAATCTAAGTATAGTAGAAAGGTGATGGGTTGTCTTTGCATTTCAAGTTTGTTTACTTGAATGCAATTGCACTCTAGTGGGAAAAGAGATTTCACTCTTTTGCCCCTTTTCAATGCACTACGTTCCTGATTTCAAGAGGAATAAGTCGATTTCCTTTTCTTATAAAATCCAATGTTTCCTTGACGGTAGACTCTTTGAAACAGCTCCATGAAATCTCCGTAGATTACTAGGCAAGAACACTTTCTACTCATTTACTCAAAAACATTCATATATCAAAGAAACTTAAGGTGCATAGCAATAATAACTGTGCTTTAGTAGATGCTTGAACAAATAATTAAGGTGCATAGCAATAATAATTGTGCTTTCTTAGATGCATGAATAAATGAGCCTTTTTGTATCAAAAAACATGCACTTATGAGAATCTTAAATGCAAGTCATTTACTAAGATTGAAGAAACCAATTTGAAATCAAGAAAAGTTCTTGTGTACTTCCCCGACTTATTTTTGATGTTGAGAATCCATTTTGATTGCATCCTTTTGCTTCCCCTTTTTGTTGATGTACTCTGTGTTGATGACATGAGTTCTTCTACTTCACTTCCGTTTGTATCAAAGTGTGCATCTTCATTTGTATCCAGGAGACACTCCATTTCATATTATTTTACTTGTATTTCATTGTATTTGGGTACCTTGCCATTTTCTTCTACCATTGTATTCATTCTCCTTCAATGCGAATTATCCCACATATGATGTACTTTGAAGACCATCCTCCAAGTCTATATAAGGAGGGCCTCTCCCCTACTTCATTCTCTTCACAAGCTCATTTCTAATCCATGCGACTTTACCCATTTCCTAGTCTACTCACTTAGAGTCTCTCATACTCTTTCATTTTGGGAGTACACTCTTCTTTTCATTTTGCTATTGTGTACTATGTACATGATATCAGAGCGATGGGTGGAGTCCTTGGTGGTGATTTTGGAAGTCTTGGCAATGGTGGTGATTGAGTTTGATGTTGTGGCTTTCTCTTCATTGAGAGATGTTGAAGAATCACTCACAAATTTGACATGCAGACAGACATAAAGACGAAGAAAGACAAAGAGAAGCAGAAACAAAACATTCAGAAAATCAAGCCTTAGTGAAGGGACAAATTCACGCCTGTAATATAAGGTGTAGAAACTTCCAGAATTACGAGTTTGAATCTCGGATCAAAATGTATATAAGAGAGAGCATAGAACCGAAAGAGAATAAAAGAGAATGGAGATGAGAAGAGAAAAGGTGAGAAGAGTGCATATAGACAAAGAAGAAGATGCCAGAGATTGCGTATGTAGAGATGAATAATAGAACCTGAATTGTCGAGTATTCATCTGAGAGAGATGGTAAGGAATAACTACTCAGAGTAGGAGAGTTTTCCATAGCTATGAGCAAAGTGAGGCCAAGCTATTTTGTACACATCTTCTCTAATAGAAAACACATGTTCATGTGGAAGATTGAGCGCATTCTTTGTATGTGAAGAAATTTGAGTAATTTCATGTTACTGTGAAAGCTAATTAACAGTTACAGTTTTCTCAGTAAACATTTTCCGGTACTTCTGAGAGTTAGATCTCGTAACACAGTGTAAAGTTTTTCATGAGTGATAGCTCATCTTGAAGCTAGAAGTCTCAACTATAAGTTGATCAAAAGAGTTTTGTGAAACGGGACAAGTACACAATACAAAGTCTAACCGTAAAAAGGCATCCTAAACTGGTGAAGTTTTTTCTTAAACTTCAGAAAGAGTTCATTTACTGAATGAAGGAAGCTCAGGTATTACTTCCTTACTTCAATTACAAACGTTTGAAGTAATTACAAACAGAATTTATTCCGGTAAGATTATCGTGACATTCCGGTAATAGTCCGGTGAAGTTCCAGTGAACTTATAGTAAGTTCAAAACATAGTTTTGGCACAGTTAAGTAACGAAAAGATTATCTAACTGTAAGCAAATGCAGTAGTGTAAAGTCCGAAGTAAATAGTTTCAGAATTGAAGCTTGAAGGAAACGCGAAGCTTTCTGTAAAGTGAATTTTCAGTTTTCACTAAATACAGTTAAAAAGTCTTCGGTTTCAGAAGGTTGCTAAGCTATTGATGATTATAGAGGTGTTCTAATATCACTCTAGCTTAGTTCTAGTTGAGTCGTGGCAATTTTCCGCAGTTTTGTTAGTGAACAAACTTTTGTCACGAAATCAACAAGTGATATCAGAGCAGAAAGGTTTTGAAGAGCAGAAAAGGTTTCTCAGAAGTAGAAACGGAAGTAAAGATACAAGAGAATTCGAAGAACTCTCACAAGAAAGGTGAAAGCTGAAGTGATCAACAACAAACGGCGTCAAGAAACATTCCGAAGTAATTCTCAAGGGTAAAGGTTTGTAAAAGGTAAAACCTTTTACCATTACACTCACCGGAAGTAACACAAGAAGATTATGTCAGATCATATCTCTATTGACAAATTGGACAGAGATAATTATCCCGCATGGGTAATGTGCATGGAAGCCTTACTTATGAGTAAGGACTTGATGATATATGTGACAGGAGAAGAAAAGAAGCCGAATTTTGAAGACGACAGTCAACCGAAGAAAGAAGAGTTAGAAGCCTTGAAGCTGTGGTAGAAGAAAGATGCAACGGCAAGAGCTTATATCTACAATACCGTTACAGATCATCTACTACCGCACATTAGAGGTTTGGAGAAAGCGGAAGATATATGGAGTGCTTTGGAAGATCATTTCCAAAATACGATGAAAGCTAGGAAGGCTAGCTTATGGTCAGAGTTTACAACGTTCAAGAAAAAGCAAAGTCAAAGCATTAGTGATTATGTCACTAAGATGAAAGACTTGGCGGACAGTCTTGGATTGATTAATGAAGATATCGAAGACCACAGGTTAATAGCGCAAGTACTTGCAGGTTTGAGAGGAAATGAAAGGTGGAAACCTTTCGTACTCTCAACTGAACTGTCTTTGAATCATTTTGTAGCAGATTTAAATCAGTTGCTTGGACTAATGCTAACATTTGAGCAAGATTTGAAGACAGACGGAGAAAAAGGACATAGTTCTGCTATGTATGCAAAGAATAAGAAGAAAGGTGATAAAGGTAAAGAAAAAGATGAAGAAGAAGTGACTGCTCAAGCAAATTATGCAAGAGGAAGAGGTAACGTCAGAAAAAGAGGTAAAGGAAGAGGTAATCAGACTAACAACAAGAAGACTTGTTGGATCTGTGGATTAAGCAATCATTTGGCTCATGTTTGCTGGCATAATTCTCAAGGATCAAGTCAGAATCAGAACAATAACAGTAGAGGCAGAAGCGAAAGATATCAAAAAGGTAGACAAAGCCAAAGAGGCGGATATGGTAGAGGTGGAGCAAGAACTTGGGGACAGAATCAGTCTCACAACACTACCTACTACAACTATGCGAATGATACGCAGAATGATGATCATACGACGCTGATGATGAACTCGATAAGTGTGTCAGAAAATGAAGACCTCAAGGTATTCTATATTGACTCTGGTTGTTCAAATCATTTGTCACGAAATATAGAATTGTTATCAGAACTTGAAGGAGGTATTTCAAATCATACAGTATAGACAGGTGATAACACAAAACATAATGTAAGGTCAATTGGAAAGGTAAAGTGTAAGAATGGAGCTTACCTACTAACAAATGTTTTGTATGTTCCAACAATCCCGAAAAATCTGATCAGCATGGGTCAGATAGTAGAAAAAGGTTTTCAAGTTAGGTTTACAAATGAAGGAGTATTTGTTGAAGATCCAGAGAATGGATACAATCAGATTGTCCATGGTAAAAAGGAAGGTAGACTTTTTACTCTGAAAGTACAAGGGAATGTTGTTCAAGCCTTGATCACACATGGTGATGAGGTATTCACAGAGTTGGACCTCTGGCATAAGAGGTTAGGACATTTTAATGAAACAGGAATCAAAACTATGGTGGAGAAACAATTCATGAGAGGATTACCAAATATGAAGAATCAACAAATGATTCACAAATGTGAAGCCTGTCAGATGGGAAAAGCCCACAGGTTACCATTTCAGAAGAAAGGGTACAAACACGATGGTGTGTTAGAGCTCATACATACAGATGTATGGGGACCAACAAAAGAAGGATCTATCAGCGGCTCAAGGTATTATGTTCTTTTTATTGATGATGCAACAAGATGGATAATTCTTTATGTTTTGAAAGAGAAGTCAGAAGTATTTGAAGCTTTTAGGCATTTTCATGCATATGCTGAAAGACTTACAAGACAGAAACTCAAAAGACTAAGGTCTGATGGAGGAGGAGAATATTTTTCTCGAGAGTTCAATGATTATCTGTGGAATGCAGGTATCAAAAGAGAAATAACTTACAGGTATACACCGCAACAAAATGGAGTAGCAGAAAGAAGAAATCGAACTCTAGTTGAGTTTGCAAGAGCAATGCTAAAGGAGAAGAATTGTCCAAATTATCTTTGGGCTGAGGCTGTAAATACAGCTACATATCTGGTAAATAGATTACCATGTACATCTTTGAATGGGATGACCCCTTATGAAGCTTGGTGGGGCAAGAAACCAACACTTGATCATTGTAAAGTGTTTGGATCAGTTGCCTATGCTTATGTGCCATCACAGCTGAGACATAAGCTTGAACTAAAAGCTGAAAAATACGTGTTCATCGGATATGATGAAAAGCAGATGGGTTATAGGTTATGGAGTCCTTTAACCAAACAGTTTACTGTTTCCAGAGATGTGATATTTGATGAAGGAAAGAGCTTGTATATAGATAAAGAGCATAGTGTTGAAACACTTGAAGAAGAGATAAGAAGAAAAGAAAAAGGAAAATCACATATGCAAGTGAGTGAAGATGAAGATCATATGCAGGCAAGTACGTCCAGGATTGGATCAGGTATGAGAAACGAAGATGAACCAAGATGTGATGAAGATGTGTATTCAGGTACACATGAAGAATATGAGCTAAGAAGGTCAAACAGAGTAAGGAAACAACCAACAAGGTATTCCTATGGCACTTCTTATTTGACTCAGAAAAACTATGCTTACTTAGTAAAGGAAGATGAAGAACCTCAGAATTACAGTGAAGCAAAAGGTAAGAAACAATGGGAAGAAGCAATGAAGGAGGAGTTCAATGCGTTGGAAGAGAACAAGACTTGGGAACTTGTTCCAAAACCAAATGGTAAGAAAGTGATTGGAAATAAATGGGTTTACAAAGTTAAGAAACTTGCAGATGGAAGGATAGCCAGATACAAAGCTAGACTGGTGGTCAAAGGCTATGCTCAGACACATTGCATAGATTATGATGAGACCTTTAGTCCGATGGCAAAGATGTCAACCATAAGGACATTGATTGCTATAACAGCATCAAAAGGATGGAAGCTAAGCCAACTGGATATAAAGAATGCATTTTTAAATGGATATATATCAGATGAAGTCTACATGGAACAGCCTGAAGGGTTTGTAAGTTCCGGTTACCCAGATCATGTTTGCAGATTAAGAAGAGCTCTCTATGGATTGAAGCAAGCTCCAAGAGCTTGGAATTACAGACTTGCGAAGTATCTCAATGACCTTGGATACCAAAGTTCGAAGGCTGATGCAAGTCTACTCGTCAAGAGAACAGATGAAGGTATGATCTACATTTGTATTTATGTAGATGACATAATAATCACAAGAACCTCAGATGAAGGGATCAAAGAGGTAAAGAGATTGCTTGAAAAAGAGTTCAAGTTCAGTGATCTAGGAAAGTTATCGTACTTTCTTGGAATGGAAGTTACATATACAGATCATGGTGTATATGTTTCACAAGAAAGGTATCTCCTAAACTTACTGAAGAA
Source organism: Ceratopteris richardii (assembly GCA_020310875.1). NCBI lineage: Eukaryota > Viridiplantae > Streptophyta > Polypodiopsida > Polypodiales > Pteridaceae > Ceratopteris > Ceratopteris richardii. The sequence goes on from CM035422.1 coordinate 69,839,212, forward strand.
GTTTAACATGGAGAATTGCAGAGAAGCTTCAACACCGCTTGAAGTAAATCATAAACTCAACAAATATGGTGGTGCAGAGTTTAAAGATATGAGGAAGTATCAGTCGTTAGTGGGAAGCTTGATTTATGCTACGCTAACAAGACTTGATCTCAGTTATGCAGTGGGATTTCTCTCACAGTTCATGCATTGTCTGAAGGATCAACATTGGGTTGCAAGACAAAGAGTTCTTAGATATATCAAAAGAACTATAAAGGAAGGATTATATTATCCTTATACGTCAGATATAAAGCTGAGAGCATACAGTGACTCAGACTAGGCAGGAATGGATGGAGTAAAGACAAGCAGATTCAAAGAAATGGCAGGTATAAAAGAAAAGAAGAATATATGAAAGATCAGAGAATGCAAATTAGTGATTGAGGGGGAGCTGTTGAAGAATCACTCACAAATTTGACATACAGACAGACATAAACACGAAGAAAGACAAAGAGAAGTAGAAACAAAACATTCAGAAAATCAAGCCTTAGTGAAGGGACAAATTCATGCCTGTAATATAAGGTGTAGAAACTTCCAGAATTACGAGTTTGAATCTCGGATCAAAATGTATATAAGAGAGAGCATAGAACCGAAAGAGAATAGAAGAGAATGGAGATGAGAAGAGAAAAGGTGAGAAGAGTGCATATAGAGAAAGAAGAAGACGCCAGAGATTGCGTATGTAGAGATGAATAATAGAACCTGAATTGTCGGGTATTCATCTGAGAGAGATGGTAAGGAATAACTACTCAGAGTAGGAGAGTTTTCCATAGCTATGAGCAAAGTGAGGCCAAGCTATTTTGTACACATCTTCTCTAATAGAAAACACATGTTCATGTGGAAGATTGAGCGCATTCTTTGTATGTGAAGAAATCTGAGTAATTTCATGTTACTGTGAAAGTTAGTTAACAGTTACAGTTTTCTCAGTAAACATTTTTCGGTACTTCTGAGAGTTAGATCTCGTAACACAGTGTAAAGTTTTTCATGAGTGATAGCTCATCTTGAAGCTAGAAGTCTCAACTATAAGTTGATCAAAAGATTTTTGTGAAACGGGACAAGTACACAGTACACAGTCTAACCGTAAAAAGGCATCGTGAACTGGTGAAGTTTTTTCTTAAACTTCAGAAAGAGTTCATTTACTGAAGGAAGCTCAGGTATTACTTCCTTACTTCAATTACAAACGTTTGAAGTAATTACAAACAGAATTTATTCCAGTAAGATTACAGTGACATTCCGGTAATAGTCCGGTGAAGTTCCAGTGAACTTACAGTAAGTTCAAAACATAGTTTTGGCACAGTTAAGTAACGAAAAGATTATTTAACTGTAAGCAAATGCAGTAGTGTAAAGTCCGAAGTAAATAGTTTCAGAATTGAAGCTTGAAGGAAACGCGAAGCTTTCTGTAAAGTGAATTTTCAGTTTTCACTAAATACAGTTAAAAAGTTTTCAGTTTCAGAAGGTTGCTAAGCTACTGATGATTATAGAGGTGTTCTAATATCACTCTAGCTTAGTTCTAGTTGAGTCGTGGCACTTTTCCGCAGTTTTGTTAGTGAACAAACTTTTGTCACGAAATCAACAAGAGAAGGCTCTTTAGCCATGAATTGTATGCTCTTTAAGGCCTAAATTTTCCCATTTGCCAACACTCCCACTCTCTTTCATCAATTATCTCACCCTCTTACCCCATTTTTCCCTCCCACCCACCCTCTTTTATGGTGAGCTTTGATGATTTCTTCCATCTTTGTCTTCATTTTGAGAAGTCGCTCATGCATTTCAAGTATTTGTTGATATATTTAGGTAGTGATGTGTGTGAACACTCTAGGACCACTGGGGTACTTTTTTCCCTCTTTAGGAGATTTTTTTCCCTCGCTTGTAATATGCCTATTGCCCTAATGGGCTACTTATCTTTGTACATTCTCTAGTAATACATTCAGTATTGTGTGTTGTGCTCCAAGCTTCTTCTTCTTCCCTATGTTGTTCGCGTGCTTCTGCTAACGTCTAACTCCAACAATTGGTATCAGAGCAGGTCGCTGCTTCATCTACGGCGTCGTCTACGCCTCTTTGGTTGCAGTCTCAGATTTGCACGAAATTTGGTGAGCATACTCAAGGTGTTTCAGAGATTACAATCTGAGCTTGTTTCGACCTCCGAACGCACTATCACAGTGCTTGTGCATGCTATTTTGTCTTTTTGTGCCAAATGTATATACCTGCTTTGGTTCGCCAGTATAAGTGTCTCAAAGTCTGTTACAGGTTTAGCAGAACTTGTATGGGTAGTTCCGTTCAACTTTTTGAGATACAATCAATTTTCTGCATCAAGGTATTTTAGTCACTGCCCATGGCTGAAAGCAGTGATGTATTTCGTATGTTGGCTATTGAGGATAAGTTGGATGGTGCCAACTACCCGTTGTGGGCTTATATGATGCGACATGTATTGGTTGCAAAAGGACTGTGGAACATTGTGCAGGGTGTTGAAAAACGTCCTATCACACCTGCAACTATTACAATTGCAGGTACTGAAGCTGATACAGAAGGTGCCAATTGCCCGTATGTTTGCTATTGAGGATAAGTTGGATGATGCCAACTACCCGTTGTGGGCTTATATGATGTGACATGTATTGGTTGCAAAAGGACTGTAGAACATTGTGCAGGGTGTTGAAAAACATCCTATCACACCTACAACTGTTACAACTGCAGGTATTGAAGCTGATGCAGAAGGTGTCAAAGATGATGATATTCTCCATATTCCTTTTTGTGTTGAGGTTTTTGCTGCATCTACTACAGAGCAAATTCGTTGGGATGGCAGAGATGCCCAGGCACATGCATTGATAGCTTTGTCTGTCAAACATGCCATTATTTCTCACATTCGCTCTTGCAAAACAGCTAAGGATGCTTGGGATACACTTACCACATTATACCAAGCTAGGAATGAGGCTCGTGTTTCTTACCTCTGAAAAACGTTGGAGAGTAAGCACATGAATGAAGGTGATTCTATGGACAGTTTTCTAACAAAGATCAAAGACTTGAAGGAACAGTTGATTTCTACTGATGAGGTTATACCAGATAACTCACTTGTGCATACCGTTCTGAATGGTCTTCCTGATTCATATCAGAGTTTTGCTTCTACTCTTTGGTTGATGATGAAGGGCAATCCAAATGCCTTGTCATTTGAGGAGTTATTCTCTGTTCTGTTGCAAGAAGATCAGTCCAAGCAGAAGAGGTCTAATATGCGTGTTGCAAATCAAGCTTTCTTGGCTAGTCAGAAGGGCAAAGGAAAATGGAGCTCTTCAACTAGTAAGCAAAAACCTGCTAATTCTACACAATCAAAGAGGGAAGACAAAGATGAAAAGAAATGAGAAAAGAAAAAATTGTTTTGAAAGTACTGTAAAGGAAATGATCATATCATAAAGAACTGTCCAAAACTGGCTGCTAAAGAGGCAAAGAAGAAAGAGGTTGGAATGGTTGTTGCAAAAGCCTCTACACCAAGAACAGAGTATGCTATTCTTGTGTAGGAAGAAGAATGGGCGCTTACTATTGTTTGTAGTTTTGACCCATCTTCTCATGAGCAGTGCATGTCTATACTAGACTCAGATGTTTGGTACTTTGACAGTGGTGGGACCAAACGTATTACCTTGCAGTGCAGTTTCTTCTCTTCACTCGACCTGCCCCTATAGGGAATACTGTTACATGCGCCAACAACTCCTCTTATCATGTTATGGGAGTTGGAAAGATCATTTTGACTACTGTTGATGGTAGTTCTTTTGCTTTGTCAGATGCTTTGTTTGTGCCAGGGATCAAGAAAAATCTGTTATCAGTTTCTGCATTAGCTAAGATTGGCTTGGTTTTGAAATTTGTTGATGACAGATGTATAGTTCATGATCTATCAAATGGCAATGTGATTATTGTTTCCGGCATTTTACGTCGTGGGCTATATAAGCTCATAGACTATGAAAGATCTGTGAATGATTTGGCATCTGTAGTACATGATTCTCAAGCTATGTCAGATCCAAAGCTTTGGCATGCACGCTTTGGTCATCTGAATTTTGCTAGTTTGTTACGCCTGTAGAAATCTGAAATGGTGTCCTCTTTGCCCAAACTTGAGGCACCAAAATTGTATTTTTGTTGGGCACAATTCTTAAAGTAAAGGCTATCATCTGTATCATCCACAGACTAAACGCATTCTGGTTAGCCGTGATGTTTTTATGGAAGATGCTATTCAACCATTGCTTTCATGTACTAAGGAGACATTTGTTAGCTCTAAAGACATGTATGATACTTTGCTGCCTCTTTTTACAGGTGGACAGTCTAGTGTTGGTCCTAATGAGGCAACTTCTCAGCCTTTGCAGGTTTCATGTGATGATGCCATTTTTGATGCAGATCATCCCATTTCTGAGGAGGCAAAAACTATGCCAAAATGGCTGGTGCACACTTTGCATGATAGAAAATTAGATGCACCTCTGTCATATCGTACTTGATCAGGCTCTCATAGTGCCTCTTTTGCATCAGATTGTTATGTTATGGCTGCATCTAGTCTCTGTGATGAGAGTGAGCTTGTTTCATTTGACAAAGCACAAAATTCAGAAAATTGGATGGTTGATATGCAATCTGAATATGATTCTATAATGAAGAATGGTACTTGGTCTTTATGTGACTTGCCTCCTAGCAAGAAGGCCATTCGCACTAACTGGGTTTACAAGTTGAAGCGTGACAGGTATAAGGCTAGGCTTGTTGCAAAGGGTTATGCATAGGAAAGAGGTATTGATTTTGATGATACCTTTGCACCTACACGCCGTATGACTACTATTCGGAGCATATGTGCACTTGTAGCCCATCATGGTTGGAATGTACATCAGTTGGACATTAAAACTACATTTCTGAATGGTGACTTGCATGAAGAAGTGTATGTTTTTTAGCCCTGTGGCTTTGTGCAAATTGGGCATGAAAACCAGGTGTGCAGGTTAAAGAAGGCATTATATGCTTTAAAGCAAGTACCACATGCTTGGTATGAGAAGATACATGCCTATCTGATTGCACATGGTTTTGAGAATAGTCCAACTGAAAGCACCTTATATTTTAAGCATGCTAATGATGTGCTTCTGATCATTGTTGTCTATGTTGATGACATGTTGCTCACTGGTCTTATTGAGAAGCATATTGCTCATTTTAAGGCTGATTTGCATGCCTCATTTGAGATGTCTGATTTGGGGCATTTGCATCACTATTTGGGCATTCAATTTATGCAAGTTGATGGTGGAATGGCTTTGTGTCAAACGAAATATATTGACATATTATTGCAGCATTTTGGCCTTGAAGACTATAAGCCTATTGCCACTCCTATGGAGACATGTTTACGATTGAGTCTTCATGATGCTGGAGATGCATTTGATGTTGTCCTCTATCAATAGGCTATTGGATGCTTGATTTACTTATGCATTACTCGGCCAGATATTCAGTTTGCTATCTCATGGATAGGTTTATGCATTGCCTATGAGTCAAGCATTGGCAGGCGATTAAGTGCATCTTTTGCTACTTGAGTGGTACCCAGCTACTTGGTTTGTTTTATCCCAAGGGGGGGATCACTACCACCAGATTTGCATGCTTTTTCTGACTCTGATTGGGCTAGTTGCTATGACACTCGTGTGTCCACCAGTGGCTTTTGCTTCATGCTTGGTAGCTCATGTATATCTTGGTTGAGCAAGACGCAGCCTACTGTGGCCACTTCCAATTGTGAGGCTGAGTATAGGGTAGGTTTCACAACGACTGTTGGGTGTGTGTAGCTCAGATGCCTTATGGATGATTTGGGTGTTGGTCAGTCTTCTGCTACCACCATCTTCACTAACAGTCAGAAGCGCATTGGCATTTGCAAGGAACCCTGTGTTCCATGCTCACACTAAGCACATTGAGGTGCATTACCATTATGTCAGGGAGAGGTTCTCTACTGGGGAGATCAACTTGGCATATGTGCCCATGTAGGAGAACACTTGAGACCTTTTCACAAAGGCTCTGCCTAGGGAGAAGTTTGAAGCTTTCTGCAAAGCTTTGGGCTTACTTCCTTTTGTGGAGTGATTTCCACATAGCTTGGCACTTCCTTATACATGAGTGCCAGCTACTTGTGCACCGCATCGCTCCTAGGGGGGTTTGTTGATATATTTAGGTAGTGATGTGTGTGAACACTCTAGGAGCACCGGGGCACTTTTTTCCCTCTTTAAGAGGTTTTTTTCCCCCGAATTGTATATATGCCTATTGCCCTAATGGGCTACTTATCTTTGTACATTCTCTAGTAATACATTCAATATTGTGTGTTGTGCTCCAAGCTTCTTCTTCTTCCTTGTGTTGTTCGCGTGCTTCCGTAGACGTCTAACTCCAACAGTATTTGATGTACTTATATGCATTTTTTACTTCTATTTTGAGAGCATGTGTTTGGATGGATCAATTAACTCATATTTTGATAGAATTTGTTTCTTCTATTTTGAGATATTAATAGGATTTCAATAAGGCCCTTTGTCATCATTGTACTCCCTCATTAAGGGGTTCTCTTGTAATTTCCAAGAGCAATTTTTTATCCTATCCTAAAAACTCACGCACTCAACTATAAGGAGTTATATTGTATTCACCTAAGGGCTTTAGACCTCAATTTTTGGATCAATGGGCACTAAATTCCCTACTCCTTGTAACATCAAGAATATAAGAAAGAGTCAAGTGCGTGCGTATGCTTAAGGAGGCTACTCTAAGCCCCAAAGGATCTCTCTCTGTACATATTGGGATATTGATCTAAGCCCCCAAAGGGTGTCACTCAGTGCATTTTGGGCTCTTCTAAGCCCCCAAAGGTGTCAACGTGCCCAAAGAACTACTCTAAGCCCCCCATACCATCTCAAACTTTGGTGCCAACTCCATTTCGCAAGTGTGGTGATTCATTTTTGAAGTTCTATTTGCTTCAATGGTGACAATTTCTACCATTTTCAATGCAACGTCTTCAAGAATGTTGTATTTGCCATCATTCACTTCCATGTTCATGCCCAAGGGTGAGAGGTTGAATGGCACAAACTACAATATGTGGAAGGACACGAGTAGGGCTTACTTACACAAAAACTTGTTATATGAAGTAATAGATGTTACTAAATTTGAGCCTGATAAGGATAGTGACTTAGTTGCATGGAATGTTTGGAATGTAAAAAGATAAGAGATCCCTATGTATCGCAATACCTCACGTGTATTGTGTATCATCGGGTCGAGTATTGCGAGGCTTGTGTATCATGTATCATCCCGTGTGTATCACGATACTTGACACGTATCGTGTATTGCAAAGGTCAGTATCGTATCGTGAGTTTCCAATATCGTGTATCATGTGCCATATCATGTATCGCGATACTTCATAAGTATCATGTATTGCCAAAGGAAAAGTATCGTTTGAGTGCAAGTATCCTGTATCGTGTATCGTCCAATGGTTTAGTTCAGATATCATGTATCATCTTGGACCAAGTATCATGTATCATTGCTCTCCAGTATCACCAATACTTCCTAAGTATCGTGTATTGCATGTTCTGAAGCGATCGCAGAGAGGTCCTATTTCCTTGTTTTAACCCCCAAAACCCTGAGCTGGCATAACTTTCTCATATGAAATCCATTTGTTGTGATTTTGGGTTCGTTGGAAAGCTCCTTTGGAGTACTCCAAGGGGACTCCAAACTATTTTGAGCAGTACAAAGGGAAAATTGGAGCTAGAAGACAAATATTATGAACCTAAGATCTGGTAGATACTTAGGCAAGGATAGGCAAAGCATTAGATCATCTGAGGCTAGTGTCAACCATACAACTATGTCTTGGGCACAACAATTAAGTGGTTATCCGTACACACTAAGTTCAGAAACAAGTGACTCAGAAATGTCCTTTAGCATGGAAAGACCCACATGTAGCTCATGTACTGCCTATTTACAGACACCAGAACGCCCCTATAAGACCCAATTGGAGTATATAAGGACCAACCAATTAGGTGCACACATCTATGAGGATGACCTGAAGTGATCAGTGGTCCAACTCAAAAATCTAGATCAACCTTTTGGACTTGAACACCCAGTGGTCAAGTTCGAGGAGGGTTCATACATTGATAAGGAAGGAACCATGTATGTGGTTACCAGTGTACCAGATAGGATGGATGAGTTTGGAAACATCATTCTTGAGAACGAGATAGGAGATCTAGAGAAAGGAGACCTAGGATGAGAACCCAAGACACCTCAAGGTAAATCTGTCTTGACTAGGGAAATTACTCCAGAATGGATTCCCTAGGACAACAAAAGCATAGAACTGTTCTTGAATAGAGAAACAGAGGAAGCCTTTTGGATATCAAGACATATCAACCAAGTAAAATGGGCAGAGTCACCATCTATGAGTTCAAAGATCCTGAGATACCAGGCAAAGTTGTCTATCTGGATAACGCATGAGAGAAAATGTTCTTGGTAACAGAGCATGACAAGCATGCATACACTTGGCAGGGAGAATTAATTCTTCCTCCACCAAGATCTAATATGTCCCATGGCCTCCAAGGATTAGGATAATCCAGGGCTCATGAAAACCAGAGGCAAAGAACTAGAGAGAGACCTGAAGTAAGCTTTGCACATACTGTGGGTAGAGACAAATCAGGACTTGAAAATGAAAGACTTGAAAGACAGAGACATGGAGCACAAAAAGCATCAAAGAGATGATCATAATTTTCCATTGCCTAGACCCCAAGAGCACCCAAGAACCCTTAGACCCTCTCAAGTGATCAAGGCAATGAAGAATTACTTTGATGGGTTTGGAGATCCTTATGATCACGTGGTCGAGTTCAAATAGGTGTTAAGAGCTGAACAGGTTGAGGACTTGTTCACACAGTTTGAGGCATTTGGTTTGACTCTCAAAGGTACTGCCATAGCTTGGTTTCAACCCCTGAATAGTCGTAACTATCGAGAGATGGGTCAACTGCTAGAAGAATTCATTGTAGAATTTTCCAAGAGTGGCATCAGGCATAACACATCATCTTTGATCCACAGCTTCAAGCAGACACCCCAAGAGACAGTGCGACTTGCAAGAAGAAGGTATTACATAGAGTCACCAGAGCATAGTGAGGCTTATTCCTATCAATACGAGACACCACTTATGGAACAAAATTGGGAGCCAGAATACTCCATTGTCCTATACACGAATCCCAACCCCAGGCCCCAACTGAGACAAGTAAGACCTCGAGCCCCTAGAGGACCATGTTTTAGATGTCAGGGTGACCATTTCATTCATGAATGTCCCCACTCACTCACTCTGGGACAAGGATAGAACATCACAATACAGTGCTTTTGTCCAGAGTGCGGCAAGGAACATCTCCTGAGAGAATGTCCCAGGAACCCCTCTAGTGCGCCCAAGGTTACACCGGTTAATGTGGTAGGCTTAGTTGTGGATTCTAGTGCTAGTAGCAGTAATGTGGCTCCGATACAGGTAGTTACTAGGGCACAAGCAACAAAACAGGATAAACTAGATGAGCAATCAGAGCCTAGTAAAAGGAAAACAAGAACATGGAAGGATACCATGGAGAAGGCCAATCGTAAGTGGAATAAAAAGATATCCGAACTAGAAGAAAGCCTGAAAGATGAAAAAAAAAGAAGACATTTCATCTCAAACCCCCTCGCATGCCAAAACTCCATCCACACCACCTCATCCCAACCCACCACACACTGTAAATAGACCACAACCAGGGTCTGTTCTTGCAAATCCAACCCTAGAAGGCTTGGACATGATGTTCAAGACCTACCACACTCAACTTCAAGAAGGGCCAATAGCTACAAACCTAGACAAGAGTTACCCTAGACCATATTTAGAGATTGAATGGACAAAAATGTGCATGAAAATGGTAGAGCTAGCTCAGGCTATGCTCGAGACCAGTCAATCGTTCAATTCGACAAACTCTATCAAACTGGATTTGCATTTCTAGGGCTTACTAGAAAGATTGGAGCAGTTGGTAAACAAGCCCCAGGTTTCTTTACCTCCAGAGGCTCAACCAGTTGTTGAAAGAGAAAGCTCATCACCAACAAAAGTTTATGTTCCTGATTCCATGGATGAGGGAGCACCTCTTTCAATTCAACAATACTCTCAAGAGATCTTGCGGGAAATAGAAGAAGAGAAATGGGCCAAGGAGAAGGGTAATCCCCCTCCTATTCCTGAGATCGATGATCTTCATGATCAATTTCCCCAAGACATTCCATCTATCTATGGAGACCAAGCAGAGCAACAAGAAGATGAAAGACTATATTTTGAATCTAATTCTCTACAAGAGTTGCCACAATTCACAGGCCCATGAAGAAACTATGGTGCAGAGAAGCCAGGTATGTCACAAGTAGGAAGTGGAAAAGCTAATTTTCATGGAATAGTTACTTTGAGAACTCAAAACTGAGAAACTGAAGCTTTTCAAGAAAAACCCATGACCCATAGCCCTTGTCCACAACCCGTATTACATGTATACATCATAGTTTTTCCACAATCTATATCCAAATCATAGAATTTGTTCTCCAAAAATGAAAGAAAACTCGGATTTTCTCTAGTCAATTGAAATGAGGACAATTTCGAAAAAACTAAGAAGGTGGTCATCTACGTGCTGCTTTATCCCACATAGGCACTGGATAAGGAGAGAGCTAAGCATATAATAAAGGCTTTATACCTCTCACATTCATCCAAGAGGATGGGAAGAGGGAGAAAAGGCTACTCCTCTGCGCGTGAGCTCGTCGTTTGTAGCTGACGGCATCCGTTAATTTTGGCTGCCCTCGATACTCGTGTGCCTGCACTCCGATACCAACTGTTGTCTCAAAATTGTTGTCTCAAACGTTTTGGTGCCGTTCCCAATGACATCCCATCATTTTCTTCCTCTCAACAGTGTGTGAACTCAAATAACAAGTTTTTGATGACTTGTGATTTGTGAAGTTATTTGTATTGGATTAATCATTATACCCATCATCTCCAAAGTACATAGTCACTTATTTAGTGTCATTGGAAAGCTAAAGGGGTCTACAACACAAATCTAAAGTTGAAGAAGGTAGGTACAAAGCAGGGATTAGCATTACCAACTCATGTCTAAAGTGTCCATCCATCTTTCCAACATTTTTTGTACCAAACTTATGCATGAATCTCCTCTTTGTCAAGTCAATTACCAATCATCACAAGCAAGTTCTCTTTGACAACACATTTGTGAAGTTTGTTGATCCTATAACTAAGGACATCATAGACCAAGGAGTTGAAGATAAAGGCTTGTACAAACTTTCCTAAAGTGGTGAGTTTGCGATGCACCACGATGGATCCTCCTTTGCGAGAGCTCTAAGATGATGCCCTCACAGTGAACAATCTAGCTCTGGATGGCTGCACATATTTGTAGAAAACATAGAATTATACATTACATAGAGAGCACGAATTCAAACTTCTTAGGTTTTACAAATGCAATAACACCTAGAGTCTTTAGCTGAACAAGCCATTATATGTTTTATTAAGGATCATATACAAAAGTGTGTTGATATATTTAGGTAGTGATGTGTCTGAACACTCTAGGACTCTCGGGGCACTTTTACCCCTCTTTAGGAGGTTTTTTTCCCCGGTTTGTATATATGCCTACTGCCCTAACGGGCTACTTCTCTTTGTACATTCTAGTGGTAATACATTCAGTATTGTGTGTTGTGCTCCAAGCTTTGTTTTCTTCCTTGTACTGATCGCATGCTTCCATGGACGTGTAACTCCAACAATTGGTATCAGAGCAGGTCGCCACTTCGTTTATGGCATTGTCTACATCTCTCCGGTTGCGGTCTCAGAATCGCACAAAATTTGGTAAGCATATTCAGTGTTTCAAAGATCAAAACAACTTTTCTATGTAGTGTCGAAATCGCGATTTGAGCTTGTTTCAGCCTCTAAATGCACTATTGCAGTGCTTGTGCAGGCTATTTTGTCTTTTTGTGCCAAAGATATATACCAGTTTTGGTTTGCCAGTATAAGCATCTCAAAGTCTGTTACATGTTTAGTAGAATTCATCTGGGTAGTTCTGTTCAACTTTTTGGGATACAGTCAATTTTCTGCATCAAGGTATTTTGTTCACCGGCCATGGCTGAAAGTAGTGATGTATTCCGTATGTTGGCTATTGAGGATAAGTTGGATGGTACCAACTACCCATTGTGGCCTTATATGATGCGTCATGTATTGGTCCCAAAAGGATTGTGGAATATTGTGCAGGGTGTTGAAAGACGTCCTGTTACACCTGCGAATACAAGATCTGCAAATATAGGTGCTAGAGCTGATGGAGATGGTGTCGAAGATGATGATATTCTACAAATTCCTGTTTGTGCTGCTGTTTCTCTTGCACCTACTGCAGAGCAAATTCGTTGGGATGGCAGAGATGCTCAAGCAACTGCATTGATAGCTTTGTCTATCAAATGTGCCATTATTCCTCACATTTGCTCTTGCAGGATAGCTAAGGATGCTTTGGATACACTTACCACATTGTACCAGGCTAGGAATGAGGCTCGTGTTGCTTACCTCCAAAAACAATTGGAGAGTGAGCACATGAATGAAGGTGATTCTATGGACAATTTTCTCACAAAGATCAAGGATTTGAAAGGAGAATTCATTTTTGCTGATGAAGTTATACCAGATAGCTCACTTGTGCAGACCGTTTTGAATGGTCTTCCTGAGTCATATCACAGTTTTGCTTCTACTCTTTGTTTTATGATCAAAGGCAACCCAAATGCCTTGTCATTTGAGGAGTTAGTCTTTGTTCTATTGTAAGAAGACCAATCTAGGCACAACATGTCTATTATGCGTGTTGCAGATCAAACTTTCCTGGCTAGTCAGAAGGGCAAAGGTAAATGGAGCTCTTCTACTAGTAAGGAGACATCTGCAAATGCTGCACATTCGAAGAAGGAAGACAAAGATGAGAAGAAATCAAAAAAGCAGAATGGTTTTGCAAATACTGTAAAGAAAATGATCATGTCATCAAGAGTTGTCCACAAGTGGCTGCTAAAGGGGCAAAGAAGAAAGAGGCCAAAATGGTTGTTGCAGAGGCCTCTACATCGAAAACAGAGTTTGCTAATCTTGTGCATGAAGAAGAATGGGTGTTTACTACTGTTTGCAGTTTTGACCCATCTTCTCATGAGCAGTGCATGTCTGCAGTAGACTTAGATGTTTGGTACTTTGATAGTGGGGCGACCAAACATATAACCACGCAATATAGTTTCTTCTCTTCACTCAAGCTTGCCCCTATAGGGAATACTGTTACATGTGCCAACAACTCCTCCTATCCTATTATGGGAGTTGGTAAGATCATTTTGACTACTATTGATGGTAGTTCCTTCACTTTTTTAGATGCTTTGTTTGTCCCAAGGATCAAGAAAAATCTATTATCAGTTTCTGCATTAACCAAGATTAGCTTGGTTGTGAAATTTGTTGATGATAGATGTACAGTTCAGGATTTGTCAAATGGCGACATCATTATTGCTTATGGCATTTTATGTCGTGGGCTGTATAAGCTCATAGAATATGAAAGATCTATAAATAATTTGGCATGTGCAGTACATGATTCTCAGGCTATGTCATATGCAAAGATTTGGCATGCACGCTTTGGTAATTTGAATTTTGGTAGTTTGCTACACCTGCAGAAATCTGAAATGGTGTCCTCTTTGCCCAAAATTGAGGAAAAACATGTTTGTGAGGGATGTATTTTGGGCAAAATGCAATGTTCTTCGTTTCCAAAAGATGGTTCAATTCGGGCTACTAAAAAACTGCAGCTTGTACATAGTGATGTCTGTGGTCCTATGCAAACATCTTCTTTTGGGATCTATCTTTACTTCGTGACTTTCATCGATGATTTTTCTAGGCATGCATGGGTATATCCATTGAAGGCAAAGTCCGAAGCGTTTATGTGCTTCAAATAGTTTTTGGTTTTGGCTAAAAATCTCTCAGCATGTAAAATGGCCACCCTCCATTCTGATCGGGGGGGAGTATATGTCTTCTGACTTTAATGCATTTTTGGTTGAACATGGGATAAAACATCAGTGTACAATGCCATTTACACCTCAACAGAATGGGTTGCTAAACGAAAGAACAAGTCACTCATGGAGATGGTGAGGTGTATGGTCAAGAGTCAGGCTTTACCACATAGTTTCTAGCTTGAGGCTGTTATGTGTGCAACATATGTAATGAACAGGTCTCCCACTAAAGCACTGTAGTCTATCACTCCATATGAGTCTTGGCTTGGTCGCAAGCCATCTGTTGCTCATCTATGTGTTTTTGGTTGTCTGGCATATGCATTAGTGCTTGAACAACATCGCAAAAAATTGGATGATATAGCAGTAAAATGTATTTTTGTTGGGTACAGTTTTAAAAGTAAAGGCTATCACCTGTATCATCCACATACTAAAGGCATTCTGGTTAGCCGTGATGTTGTTTTTGTGGAAGATGCTATTCAACCATTGCTTTCATGTACTAAGGAGACATCTGTTAGCTCCAAAGACATGTATGATACTTTGCTGCCTCTTTTTATAGGTGGAGAGTCTCATGCTGGTCCTAATGAGGCAACTTCTCAGACTTTGCAGGTTTCATGTGATGATGCAGATCATCCCATTTTTTATGTAGATTTACATGATGCAATTGTTGATGAGAGAGCTGATATTGAGCAAGCAAAAACTATGCCAAAATTGTTGGTGCAGACCTTGCGTGATAGCAAATTAGATGCACCTCTATCATATCATACTCGGTCAGGCTCTCATAGTGCCTCTTTTGCATCAGATTGCTATGCTATGGCTACATCTAGTCTCTGTGATAAGACTGAGCTTGTTTCGTTTGATGAAGCAAAAAATTTAAAAAAAATTGGATGGCTGCTATGCAATCTAAATATGATGCTATAATGAAGAATGGTACTTGGTCTTTATGTGACTTGCCTCCTGGCAAGAAGGCCATTGGCACTAAGTGGGTATATAAGCTGAAGCGTAAACCTGATGGTACCGTTGACAGGTATAAGGCTAGGCTTGTTTCAAAGGGTTATGTGTAGGAAAGAGGCATTGATTTTTATGAAACCTTTGCTCCTACTTGCTGAATGACTACTATTCGTAGCATCTGTGCACTTGCAGCTCATCATGATTGGAATGTACATTAGTTGGACATTAAAACAACATTTGTGAATGATGACTTGCATGAAGAAGTGTATGTTTTTCAGCTCCGTGGCTTTGTGCAGAAAGGGCATGAAAACCAGGTGTGCAGGTTAAGAAAGGCTTTATATGGTTTGAAACAAGCACCACATGCTTGGTATGAAAAGATACATGCATATCTGATTGCACATGGTTTTGAGAATAGTCCAACTGAAAGCACCTTATATGTTAAGCATGCTAATGATGTGCTTCTAATCATTGTGGTGTATGTTGATGACATGTTGCTCATTGGTCCTCATGAGAAGCATATTGCTAATTTTAAGGCTGATTTGGATGTCTCATTTGAGATGTCTGATTTGGGGCATTTGCATCACTATTTGGGCATTCAATTTATGCAAGTTGATGGTGGAATGGATTTGTGTCAAACGAAATATATTGACACATTATTGCAGCATTTTAGCCTTGAAGACTATAAACCTATTGCCACTCCTATGGAGACAGGTTTATGATTGATTCTTCATGATGCTGGAGATGCATTTGATGTTGTTCTCTATCAACAGGCTGTTGGATGCTTGATTTACTTATGCATTACTTGGCCAGATATTCAGTTTTGTCTCATAGATGAGTAGGTTTATGCATTGCCTAAGAGTCAAGCATTGGCAGGCGGTTAAGCACATCTTTTGCTACTTGAGTGGTACTTGGTTGCTTGGCTTGTTTTATCCCAAGGGTGGATCACTAGCGCCAGATTTGCATGCTTTTTCTGACAGTGATTGGGCTGGTTGCTATGACACTCGTGTATCCACCAGTAAATTTTGCTTCATGATTGGTAGCTCATGTATATCTTGGTTGAGCAAGAAGCAGCCTACTATGGCCACTTCCAGTTGTGAGGCTTAGTATAGGGAAGCTTTCAAAATGATTGTTGAGTGTGTGTGGCTCAGACGCCTTATGGCTGATTTGGGTGTTGGTAAGTCTTTTGCCACCACTATCTTCATTGACAGTCAGAGTGCATTGGTAATTGTGAGGAACCATGTGTTCCATGCTCGCACTAAGCACATTGAGGTGCATTATCATTATGTCAGGGAGAGGTTCTCTGATGGGGAGATCAACTTGGCATATGTGCCCATGCAGGAGAACATTGCAGACCTTTTTACGAAGGCTCTGCCTAGGGAGAAGTTGGAAGCTTTCCACAAAGCTTTGGGCTTACTTCCTTTTGTGGATTGATTCCACATACATTGGCACTTACTTATAGATAAGTGCCAGCTTCTTTTTCACCACATCACTCCTAGGGGGGATTTGTTGATATATTTAGGTAGTGATGTGTGTGAACAATGTAGGACTGTCGGGGCACTTTTTTCCCTCTTTAAGAGGTTTTCTTCCCCTGGCTTGTATATACACCTATTGGCCTAATGGGCTACTTATCTTTGTACATTCTAGTGGTTATACATTCAGTATTGTGTGTTGTACTCCAAGCTTCTTCTTCTTCCTTGTGCTATTCGTGTGCTTTTGCAGACGTCTAACTCCAACAAAGTGTTCAATGGCCATTTTGCTTTCACACCAACACTAATGGTAACAATCCCTTGCGAAAGGCTTATATGACCAAAGTGACTAGGGGAGAAAGATAAAGAATGATAAAGAATACCTGAGTGTAAGTATACAAACTATACCTCCCACGTGATGGACATGTTATACAATTTACAAGTAATTGTGTAAGATCAGGAATCAAGCAATCCCCATCATGTGACAAGAGCATCAAAAGATATCCTATGGTAGAGCTTTAGTCAAAGCATCTACAACATTAAGTATGAACCTTCTCATGAATAATATGCTTAGTGACTAAACATTATCTAATGACATGATACCTCACCTCAATCTACTTGGAATTTGCATGATAGACTGGATTCTTATCCAAAGCAATGGCACTTTGACTATGACTCACCAAATGAGGTACATGCTGAGGTAGAGCCATATCACAAGCAAGACAAGAAAGCCACAATGCTTCCTTACATGCCTCACTAGTTACAACATACTCTCCTTATGTAGTGGAAACAATTATACATTCTTGAAGTTGATATCTCCAAGAGATAACACCTCCAAAAAACTAAAAAATGTACCTTGATGTAGACTTCTCATTGTCTACACAACTAACATTATCAGAACTTGTGTAACCAATGATGGATGCATTTCCTCTACCCAAACATGAACACTTGTCCTTCATGCCACTTAGATATCTCAAAATCATATTGACTACTTGCCAATGCTTCTTGCTAGGATTAGATATATATTTCATATGCTCAGTCCCATTTTTGAGCAAAGGACACATTGGACCCCATTGGGATCCCCAGAAGTCTAAAGATCACACCATCCTTTAAGAGGCTACATCCAAGATTATCAATAATATCAGGAATCAAATTGTTAGAAGCTTTAAAACCAGTTTTAGCATGATTCACTTTAGAACCACTAGCCAAGCAGAAAGTATCAAGACAATCCAAAAACTTTAAAAGAGAATTAGTGTCAACCTTCAAAACAACATTAGTATCATCGGCAAACATTTGTAAGCACAAGGGAGAGGGGGAGTTGGGGATGGTGATACCTTTAATGAGACCTTCAGAGATAGCATCCTTGGCAAGCCAACCCAAAGCATCACTAGCTATGGCAAACAAGAGAGGAGCTAGAGGACAACCTTGCCTTATGGATCTAACCAACTTAAAGGGCTCAGAGATGTGGCCATTAACAACAACCCTAGAGTAGGCATTCCCAAAAAGAGTGCTGACATACTTGATAAATCTTATGCCCAAACCCAAATCATGTAAGGACTATAAAATGAAATCCCACTCAATCCTATCATAAGCTTTGTCAAATTCAATTTTAAAGAAGTAGAAATCTTGCCTAGACTCAGTGGCAAAATGCATGCCCTCCCAGAGAGAAATGATAGCATCCAGAATGAATCTACCTTTGATAAAACCTTTTTGTTCAGGAAGAATGAAATGAGACATCATAGGACCTAGCCAAGGTGGAAGCAAAGATTTTGTACATAGTGTTCAAGCAAGTAATAGGCCTCCAATTATTGAGGTCTTCCTTGGGCCTTCTCTTATGAATGAGCCTGATAACACCCGTGTTAATGTTGCAAGGGAGAAATCCCTTACTAGCAACCTCTTCCCAGACAAGAGAATATAAGGAGTGAGAAAATCCCTTAAGATAATAAAGCTCTCATTAGGTAAACCATCCAGACTAGGAGACTTACAGGGTTTCAATTTATTGATGGTTTCTTTGATCTCACCAGTAGTGAGGGGCAGGTCCAAAATGGGAACCAGGCTCTAAGGAATCACTTTTTTCTTTTCATGGTAATGGTGGCTCTGACCCTCTGGATGTCCTCCCCCCACTTGGGAGACACAGAGAAAACATCCACAAAGAAGCTTTTGGCCTCCTGTAAAGTCTCCTCAATGTTCATAGTGAGACCACCTTCCCTTTTATTGATGAGAGGGACAAAATCCCTAATTTTCCTTTTCTTCATGAGAGAAAACATATTTTTATTGTTCCTGTCCATGTTCTCACTACAAAATTCTTTTGATTCAGCAAGAGAGTTCCTAGCTTCAAGATATCTCTCCTTACACAACCTCAAAGAGTAATCAATATAATCCTAAGAATTAACATCAAGGGAGTTCAACTTAGACATAATAGAGTACCTCCTTTGAGACCTTAGAGCAAGAGCATGCTTCCTTTGCTGGGTGAATAAAATTTGGATATCCTTAACCGCTCTTTCCTAAGCAATAGTAGGGGTACAAATCTTAGCGAAATGGGTGGAAATAATCTCTTTGGTACGATCCATAATGCAAGGCAGTCTTGGAAGACTAGAGTCAATGTGGGGCCAACCGGACTTATACGAGGGATTACCTTTTCTAAAGGTCAGGCAGAGAGGTGTATGGTCAAACACAAGCAGGGAGTGGTCAATTTTAACACTAATATCCAAACAATCATGGATGATATTGGCATTGGCATAACACCTATCAAGCCAGGCCGATTGTAGTTATTCCCAGCCTGCTTGTTGGACCAAGAGGAACCCGAGTTAAGAGAAATGTCAAAAATATCGTGATGATTACACATATTAATCCAGGAGAGTTTTTCAGCCCCCACTAATACAACTACCTTTCCCCTCCCATCTATCTTTAATATCTGTGACCATATTAAAATCACCTACCAATATGACAAGCCCATTAATATTGCACAGCTCTTCCCAGCAAAGTTTCCTACCAGAACTACAATTAGAAGCATAAATCGACACAACAGTACAGTTATAGGGGGTAGCAAGCTAAACCAAACACCACTGCTGAGAGTTACTTATAGAAATAGAACAGAAAGAATTAACAATAGCATTGGATAAACCGATGACAAGACCTCCTTTACCATTGCAGTGATTCGTGTAATGCCAAGTGAATGTAGAAGCAAGAATGTAAAGGTGTAACCTGAGAGAGGGCCCTCCAATTTTGACTTCCTGTAAGCAAATAACATCAGGCAAGTTGGGTAGCATGTGTAACCAAGAACTTATCATTTTAGGTCTGATTGCATTAGTCAGCCCTTTCACATTAATAGATAAAATATTTAAGCCAAACATAGAAAACAACAACAATTATTTCCTACTGTTCTTAGTAGGCTTAATAGCTGAAATGGATGATTTAACCGAGTCCTTTCTTTTCGTTTTATGGACCGAGGATAGATCTTTTACTATTTCAATATCTTGCAACATGGGGACATACTCACTTGGTTCACCTTCACCATCCATGTTGTCTATAGCATCTTGATCCATAATGTCTAACTCTTGACCAAAATTCTCCAAAAGAGGAGGAGAGGCATTACTTACCTGATGAGAAGAACTAGGGTTACCTTGTACCATATTTTATTCCTGCAGGACTTTATTTTTCCTTCCAACCACTTTCCAACCTCTGTCTGAGTTCTCACTAGAGAGGTTGCCTTCAAAGGTTTTGTTCCCTTCAAGGGGATCACTTTGATTCATCATATTGGGATTGGCATTTTCTTCTTGCCCAACATCACTAACAGAAGCCCCTTGATTAGCTTTATCTGCAAAAGGGTTAGAGATATCTTCCAAAAGAATGTCAAAAAGATTTTCTGATTTAAAACCTTTCCTCTTGTTTTTTTGTACTTGTTTCCTACCCGACAGGTTGGGATCGACATTAGAGACAGGGGGAACTTCATTTTTTTCCTCAGTACTAGGCTGCTCTTGTTTTTGCAAGAGGGGGCAATCCTAAATTAAGTGTCCCTGTTTATAACAATTATAGCAAGCATTAGGAAGGTTTCTATATGTGACCTTCTGGGTATGTAATCAAACTCCTTTGGAATCCTTGATGACAATCTGGGTCTTAATTTCTTTAGCAACATCGATTTCGATTAGAACCTGCAGATCCCATTTTGTATTAATGATGCTATTTCTCGATTTTTGGCCTAAAACTCTCCCAACCCTATTACCTAGTTGCTCAATCCAAGGGTAAAAATCTATAGGCGATTCGGGGAACTCAACCCAGACTGGGATCTTGGTAGGTTTTGGTCCCTTAGGATTGAACCCTATATGCCATTTGAAGAGAGAGATAGGAGTGTTCTTGATGAGCCATTGGCCTTCACTAATCACATGCAGGGCACTATTAGCCTCTTCAAAAAACAAGTGATAAAAATAGGACAATACTGAATATGCTTCACCATTAAACCACGAGTTTCCCAATGATTTCTTAACCACGTTTTCAAGACCTCATGGGGGGGCCTAGGGCCGTGGCAAAGACCTATAACCACCTTGCCCGTCAAATGTTCATGCCAGCTATCCATAGAAGTATGATCAATGACAAATATTTCATCGTCGTCTTCACTATCATAAGCCTCTACCAGAAGCATGTGAGGATGTTTGTCACTACTCACAAAAGCTTTATCAATCATGTTAATAGTCTACTGTTCCTTGGAAGATGGTCAAAAATGAAAGGGGAGGGAAGGGGGTTACATGGTTCTTTAGTGGTATCCATATAAGACCTTGGGGGTGAAAGATTACCATAAACCTGTTGCATGTTGTGGTTGAGGACTGGTGAAGAAGACATGGATCCTTCTACATGCATCCCATTTGACCCGATATTGTTGGTGATGGTGCCTTGAGGAATAGCAAACGACTTACCCAGCAGGTCTGACGCCCTTCTCTCAGCACTGTTGTTCAATGGCCCTTCGACTACAGACATCCCATTGCGCAAGGTCTTAAACAAAGCCATGCACGACAAACACAGACGACAAACGCAGCACAAGGGCTCTCCACAAACACACTAGGACCCCCCCCCCCAACACAGGGGGAAGGGCACGAGAACAAGGACAAAATGCAGAGAGTTCAGCTCATGGTGAACTAGTTTGCACTAGGGTTTGAGTCCTTCTGAATGTGTTGGAAACTTTTCTTGTGTGAATCCCCCGTGACATTCTCCGTAGGCACCGCTTTCTATTATTAGCGCAACTCGAAAGGAGATGGTGACACACTGGATGGTGACTTTTCAGCCTTTGAAGAGACGTTGCTCATGCCTCCTCCAAAGAATCTTTGAGCGCATCGTTCAATCCCTATTTTTGTTCATCAGACATTCAGCAATTTGGATGCAGTCATCATCTGCATTCTCGCATTTTTTCCCTTCCGCTCAATCAATCTAGGCCAGAATTTCCCAATCTAGGAGTTCAGTCAATCAACTAACAAATTGGGGATGCATGATAATGTGGATTCTCAGGAACTCTCTGAACAAATGTTTCCATCGTGTTGAACAGCTTGGTCATACACCATTGTCTTGAAATCAGAGTCCAGAACTTCCTATCTGACTCTACTTTTGACCAGAGCTACTTCAACTTTGCTTGGATACATTTAAGCAACTCCATAGCCTATCGCTGACCATTGCTATGAAACTTCCTCCACTTCAATGCTACAACGGTGATGTGATTATCATCATATGTTGTCATCAAATGAAGATACCATGCTCTCTGCTATGTGAGATTTCCCCTTTTCTTCAACAGCTCGACGCTTACCCTTTTTGTCGAGCAGGCCTTTCCTCTCTTTATCAAGCTTTGTGATACCAATAGGCATCAAGGCACCATCTCCTTTTTCCCATGTGATTGTCTCTTTCTATCTACATATATACTCATGATTGCTTGCATTCTAGAAGTTCCTAATTGTTCAAACTCCATAATTCTATCAGACAATTCATATCTAGTCCATTGTAGGTTTTTTCCTATCCTTAATGTGGGTATAAGGAATTCCATTAGCAAAATTGCATTTTGACCATAAACTTAATTGAAAGGAGTAGTTCCAATTGAGGTTTTATATGCTCATAAGACATGGTGCAGTTGCACATCCCAATCTGATCTTTTGGTATTTACTAGTTTGGAAAGCATAATGCATAGCACTTTGTTGGTACTTTCTGGAAAACCATTAGCTTGAGGGTGATAAGGTCCAGATTTTCTATGTGCGATCATTAATTGTTCTGTAAGGGTTTCAATCACTAGAATTAGAAAATGGGTTCCCCTATCACTTACCAACTCAATTGGTAATCCATAACTAGTGATGATGTATTCATATAAGAATTTTGTAGTTTTATGAGCATCATTCTTTATAATTTCTTTGGCTTCAACCCATTTGGACAGATAATCTATTGCCACTAGAATATATTATGCATGTGAGCTTGTAGCTGGTGGATGTTGTTGGAGTTAGACATCTGCGAAAGCACACGAACAACACAAGGAAGAAGAAGAAGCTTGGAGCACAACACACAATACTGAATGTATTACCACTAGAATGTACAAAGATAAGTAGCCCATTAGGGCAATAGGTGTATATACAAGCCGGGGGAAAAAACCTCCTAACGAGGGAAAAAAGTGCCCTGGCGATCCTAGAGTGTTCCCCCCTAAGAGTGATGCAGTGAACAAGGAGCTGGCAGTCATATATAAGGAAGTGCCAAGCTATGTGGAATCAATCCACAAAAGGAAGTAATCCCAAATCTTTGCAGAAAGCTTCAAACTTCTCCCTAGGTACAACCTTTGTAAAAAGGTCTGCAATGTTCTCCTGTGTGGGCACATATGCCAAGCTGATCTCCCTAGCAGAGAACCTTTCCCTGACATAATTCACCTCAATGTGCTTAGTAGGAGCATGGAACACAGGGTTCCTCGCAACTGCCAATGTGCTCTGACTGTCAATGAAGATGGTTAGCAGAAGCTTGACCAACACCCAAATCAGCCATAAAGCATCTAAGCCACATACACTCAACAGTCGCTGTGAAAGCTACCCTATACTCAGCCTCACAACTAGAAGTGGCCATAGTTGGCTGATTCTTACTCAACCAAGATATACATGAGCTACCAAGCATGAAGCAAAAACCACTGGTGGACACACAAGTGTCATAGCAACCAACCCAATCACTGTAAAAGAAAGCATGCAAATCTAGCGGTAGTGATCCCCCCTTGGGATAAAACAATCCAAGTAGCCAGGTACCATTAAGTAGCGAAAGACGCGCTTAACTGCCTATCAATGCTTGACACCTGGGCAATGCATAAACCTGCTCATTTGTGAGACAACAAACTGAATATCTGGCCGATTCATGCATAAGTAAATCAAGCATCCAACAGCCTCTTGATAGGGAACATCATCAAATGCATCTCCAACATCATGAAGACTCAATCGTAAACCTGTCTCCATAGGAGTGGCAATAGGCTTACTGTCTTCAAGGCCAAAATGCTGCAATAATGTTTCAATATATTTCGTTTGACACAAAGCCATTCCACCATCAACTTGCATACACTGAATGCCCAAATAGTGATGCAAATGCCCCAAATTAGACATCTCAAATGAGCCATGCAAATCAGCCTTAAAATCAGCAATATGCATGTCATGAGGACCAATGAGCAGCATGCCATCAACATATACCACAATGATCAGAAGCACATTATTAGCGCACTTAACATATAAGGTGCTTTCAGTTGAACTGCTCTCAAAACCATGTGCAATCAGATAGGCAAGTATCTTTTCATACCAAGCACGTGGTGCTTGCTTTAAACCATATAATGCCTTCTTTAACCTACACACTTGGTTTTCATGCCCTTTCTACATAAAGCCATGGGGCTGAAAAACATACACTTCTTCGTGCAAGTCACCATTCAAAAATGATGTTTTAATGTCCAACTGATGTACATTCCAACCATGATGAGCTGCAATTGCACAGATGCTATGAACGGTAATCATCACGCAAGTAGGAGCAAATGTTTCATCAAAATCAATGCCTCTTTCGTGTGCATAACCCTTTGCAACAAGCCTAGCCTTATACCTGTTAATTGTTCCATTAGGTTTACGCTTCAGCTTGTATACCCACTTAGTGCCAATGTCCTTCTTTCTAGGAGGCAAGTCACATAAAGACCATGTACCATTTTTCATGATAGCATCATATTCAGATTGCACTGCAGCCATCCAATGTTCTAAATTTTGTGCTTCATCAAATGAAACAGGTTCAATCTCATCATAGAGACTAGAGACATGTGTAACATAGCAATCTAATGCAAAAGAAGCACTATGAGAGCCTGAACAAGTATGATATGATAGAGGTGCCTCTAATTTGCTATCACGCAAACTTTTCACCAGCCATTTTGGCATAGTTTTTATCTGCTCAATATCAGCTCTCTCATTAATAAGTGCATCATGTAAATCTGCATAAAAAATGGAATGATCTGCATCATCACATGAAACTTGCAAAGGCAGAGAAGTTGCCTCATTAGGTTCAACACTAGACTATCCACCTGTAAAAAGAGGCAGCAAAGTATCATACATGTCTTTGGAGCTAACAGATGTCTCCTTAGTACATGAAAGCAATGGATGAATAACATCTTCCACAAAAACAACATCATGGCTAACCAGAATGCGTTTAGCCTATGGATGATATAGACGATAGTCTTTACTTTTAGAATTGTACCCAACAAAAATACATTTTACTACTTTATCATCCATTTTTCTGCGATCTTGTTTAGGCGCTAATGCATATGCCAGACAACCAAAAACACGCAGATGAGCAATAGATGGCTTGCGACCATGCCAAGCCTCATATGGATTGATAGACTACAATGCTTTAGTGGGACACCTGTTAAGTACATATGCTGCACACATGACAACCTCAAACCAGAAACTATGTGGTAAGGCCTGACTCTTGACCATACATCTCGCCATCTCCATAAGTGACCTATTCTTCCATTCAACAACTCCATTTTGTTGAGGTTTATAACACTGATGTTTTATCCTACATTCAACTAGAAATACATAAAAGTCAGAAGACATATATTCCCCCCCTCGATCAGAACGGAGGGTGTCCCTTTTACATGTTGACAGATTTTTAGCCAAAACCAGAAACTGTTTGAAGCACATAAACACTTCGGACTTTTCCTTCAATGGATATACCCATGCATGCCTGGAAAAATCATCAATGAAAGTCATGAAGTAAAGATAGTTCCCAAAAGAAGGTGTTTGCATAGGACTACAGACATCACTATGTACAAGCTGCAATTTATGAGTAGCCCAAACTGAACCATCTTTTGGAAAGGAGGAATGCTGCATTTTGCCCAAAATACAACCTTCACAAACATGTTTTTTGGGTATCTCAAGTTTGGGCAAAGAGGACATCATTTCAGATTTCTGCAGGCATAGCAAACCAACAAAATTCAGATGACCAAAGCTTTGCATCTGACATAGCCTAAGAATCATGTACTGCACATGCCAAATCATTTACAGATCTTTCATAGTCTATGAGCTTATACAGCACATGACATAAAATTCCAGAAGCAATAATGGCATCGCCATTTGACAGATCATGAATTGTACATCTGTCATAAACAAATTTCACAACCAAACCAATCTTTGCTAATGCGTAAACTGAAAACATATTTTTCTTGATCCTTGGCACAAATAAAGCATCTAACAAAGTGAAAGAACTACCATCAACAGTAGTCAAAATGATCTCACCAACTCCCATAACAGGATAAGAGGACTTGTTGGTGCATGTGACGGTATTCCCTGTAGGGGAAGACTCGAGTGAAGAGAAGAAATTGCGCTGCGAGGTGATATGTTTGGTCGCCCCACTATCAAAGTACCAAACATCTGAGTCTACTGCAGACATACATTGCTCATGAGAAGATGGGTCAAAACTACAAACAATAGTAAACGCCCATTCTTCATCCTGCATAAGATTAGCAAACTCTATTTTTTGTGTTGAGGCCTCTGCAACAGCCATTCCGGCCTCTTTCTTCTTTGCCTCTTTAGCAGACAATTTTGGACAGCTCTTAATGACATGATCATTTGCTTTATAGGATTTGCAAATCAATTTCTGCTTTTCTGATTTCTTCTCATCTTTGTCTTCCTTCTTCGAATGTGCAGCATTTGCAGATTTCTGCTTACTAATAGAAGAGCTCCATTTACCTTTGCCCTTCTGACTAGCCACGAAAGCTTGATCTGCAACACGCATGATGGACCTATTCTGCCTAGACTGATCTTCCTGCAATAGAACATAGACTAAATCCTCAAATGACAAGGCATTTGGATTGCCTTTCATCATCAAATGAAGAGTAGAAGTAAAACTCTGATATGAGTCAGGAAGACCATTCAGAAGGGTCTACACAAGTGATCTATCTGGTATAACTTCATCAGCAGAAATCATCTGTTCTTTTAAATCCTTGATCTTTGTGAGAAAAATGTCCATAGAATCACCTTCATTCATGTTCTCACTCTCCAATTGTTTTTGGAGGTAAGCAACACGAGCCTCATTCCTAGCCTGGTACAATGTGGTAAGTGTATCCCAAGCATCCTTAGCTATTCTACAAGAGTGAATGTGAGGAATAATGGCACGTTTGACATACAAAGCTATCAATGCATGTGCCTGAGCATCTCTGCCATCCTAGTGAATTTGCCCTGCAGTAGGTGCAATAGAAATAACAGCACAAACAAAAATATGCAGAATATCATCATCTTCGATACCATCTCCATCAGCTCTAGCACCTGTATTCGTAGGTGTAACAGGATGTCTTTCAACACCTTGCACAATATTCCATAGTCCTTTTGTGACCAATACATGACGCATCATATAAGCTCACAATGGGTAATTCATACCATCCAACTTATCCTCAGTAGCCAACATACGAAATACATCACTACTTTCAGCCATGGCCACTGACTAAAATACCTTGATGCAGAAAAATGACTATATCTGAAAAAGTTGAACAGAACTACCTAAATGAGTTCTGATAGACCTGTAGTAGACTTCGAGATGCTTATACTGGCGAACCAAAATTGGTATATATGTTTGGCACAAAAAGATGAAATAGCTTGTACAAGCACTACGATAATGCGTTCGGAGGCCGAAACGAGCTCAGATTGCGATTTCAGCACAGACAACAAAGTTGTTTTGATCTCTGAAACACCCTGCGTATGCTTACGAAATTTCATGTGATTCTGACACTGCAATCGGAGAGGTGTAGACAACGCCCTAGATGAAGTGATGACCTTCTCTGATACCAATTGTTAGAGTTAAACATCTACAGAAGCACGCGAACAACACAAGGAAGAAGAAGCTTAGAGCACAACACACAATACTAAATGTATTACCACTAGAATGTACAAAGATAAGGTCAAATCTGGTGGTAGTGATCCCCCCTTGGGATAAAACAACCCAAGTAGCCGAGTACCACTCAAGTAGCGAAAGATGCGTTTAACCGCCTTCCCATGCATGACTCCTGGGCAATGCATAAACCTGCTCATCTGTGAGACAGCAAACTGAATATCTGGCCCAGTAATGCATAAATAAATCAAGCATCCAACAGCCTGCTGATAAAGAACAGCATCAAATGCATCTCCAGCATCATGAAGACTCAATCGTAAACCTGTCTCCATAGGAGTGGCAATAGGCTTACAGTCTTCAATGCCAAAATGCTGCAATAATGTGTCAATATATTTCGTTTGACACAAAGCCATTCCACCATCAACTTGCATATAACTGAATGCCCAAATAGTGATGCAAATGCCCCAAATCAGACATCTCAAATGAGGCATGCAAATCACCCTTAAAATCAGCAATATGCTTCTCAATAGGACCAGTGAGCAACATGTCGTCAACATAGACAACAATGATGAGAAGCACATCAGTAGCACGCTTAACATATAAGGTGCTTTCAGTTGGACTGTTCTCAAAACCATGTGCAATCAGATAGGCATGTATCTTCTCATACCAAGCACATGGTGCTTTAAACCATATAATGCCTTCTTTAACCTGCACACCTGGTTTTCATGTCCTTTCTGCACAAAGCCACGGGGCTGAAAAACATACACTTCTTCATGCAAGTCATCATTCATAAATGCTGTTCTAATGTCCAATTGATGTACATTCCAACCATGATGGGATGCAAGTGCACAAATGCTCCGAACAGTAGTCATACGGCATGTAGGTGCAAAGGTCTCATCAAAATCAATGTCTCTTTCCTGCGCATAACCCTTTGCAACAAGCCTAGCCTTATACCTGTCAACTGTACCATCAGGTTTACGCTTCAATTTGTATACCCACTTAGTGCCAATGGCCTTCTTGCCAGGAGGCAAGTCACATAAAGACCATGTACCATTCTTCATTATAGCATCATATTTAGATTGCATAGCAACCATCCAATTTTCTGAATTATGTGCTTCATCAAAAGAAACAGGCTCATTCTCATCATAGAGACTAGACGCAGACATAGCATAGCAATCTGATGCAAAGGAGGCACTATGAGAGCCTGAACGAGTACGATATGACAAAGGTGCATCTAATTTGTTGTCACACAAAGTGTGCACCAGCCATTTTGGCATAGTTTTTGCCTGCTCAATATCAGCTCTCTCATCAACAAGTGCATCATGTAAATCTGCATCAGAAATGGAATGATCTGCATCATCATATGAAACCTGCAAAGGTTGAGAAGTTGCCTCATTAGGACAAGCACTAGACTGTCCACCTGTAAAAAGAGGCATCAAAGTATCATACATGTCTTTGGAGCTAACAGATGTCTCCTTAGTACATGAAAGCAATGGCTGAATAGCTTCCACAAAGACAACATCACGGCTAACCAGAATGTGTTTAGTCTGTGGATGATACATACGATAGCCTTTACTTTCAGAATTGTACCCAACAAAAATACATTTTACTGCCTTATCATCCAATTTTCTGTGATGTTGTTCAGGCACTAGTGCATATGCCAAACACCCAAAAACATGCAGCGCTTTAGTGGGACACCTGTTCAGTACATATGTTGCACACATGACAGCCTCAAGCTAGAAACTATGTGGTAAAGCCTGACTCTTGACCATGCACCTCGCCATCTCATGAGTGATCTGTTCTTTTGTTCAGCAACTCCATTCTGTTGAGGTGTATACGGCGCTGTACACTAGTGTTTTATCCCACGTTCAGCCAGAAATGCATTAAAATCAGAAGACATATATTCCTCCCCTCGATCAGAACGGAGGGTGCCCATTTTATATGCTGACAGATTTTCAGCCAAAACCAAAAACTGTTTAAAGCACATGAACACTTCGGACTTTGCTTTGAGTGGATATACCCATGCATGCCTGGAAAAATAATCAATGAAAGTCACGAAGTAAAGATAATTTCCAAAAGAAGGTGTCTGCATAGGACCACAGACATCACTATGTACAAGTTGCAAATTTTGAGTAGCCCGAACTGAACCATCTTTTGGAAAAGATGAACGCTGCATTTTTCCCAAAATACAGCCTTCACAAACATGTTTTCCAGGTGCCTCAAGTTTGGGCAACGAGGACACCATTTCAGATTTCTGCAGGCGTAGCAAACTAGCAAAATTCAAATGACCAAAGTGTGCATGCCAAAGCTTTGCATCTGACATAGCCTGAGAATCATTTACTGCACATGCCAAATCATTTACAGATCTTTCATAGTCTATGAGCTTATACAACCCACGACATAAAATGCCAGAAGCAATAATCACATCGCCATTTGATAGATCATGAACTGTACACCTGTCATCAACAAATTTCACAACCAAGCCAATCTTGGCTAATGCAGAAAGTGATAACAGGTTCTTTTTGATCCCTGGCACAAATAAAGCATCTGACAAAGTGAAAGAACTACCATCAGCAGTAGTCAAAATGATCTTACCAACTCCCATAATAGGATAAGAGGAGTTGTTGGCACATGTAACAGTATTCCCTATAGGGGCAGGCTCGAGTGAAGAGAAGAAAGTGTGCTGCGAGGTAATATGTTTGGTCGCCCCACTGTCAAAATACCAAACATCTGAGTCTACTGCAGACATGCACTGCTCATGAGAAGATGGGTCAAAACTGCAGACAGTAGTAAATGCCCATTCTTCTTCCTGCACAAGATTTGCAGACTCTGTTTTTGGTGTAGAGGCCTCTGCAACAACCATTCCAGCCTCTTTCTTCTTTGCCTCTTTAGCAGCCAGTTTTGGACAGTTCTTTATGATATGATCATTCCCTTTACAGTACTTACAAAACAATTTCTACTTTTCTGATTTCTTCTCATCTTTATCTTCCTTCTTCGAATATACAGAATTAGCAAATTTATGCTTACTAGTTGAAGAGCTCCATTTTCCTTTGCCCTTCTGACTAGCTTAGAAAGCTTGATCTGCAACTTGCATAATGGACCTGTTCTGCCTGGACTGATCTCCTGCAACTAAACAGAGACTAACTCCTCAAATGATAAGGCATTCGGATTGCCTTTCATCATGAAACAAAGAGTAGAAGCAAAACTCTGATATGAATAAGGAAGACCATTCAGAACGGTCTGCACAAGTGAGCTATCTGGTATAACCTCATCAACAGAAATCAATTGTTCCTTCAAGTCTTTGATCTTCGTTAGGAAACTGTCCATAGAATCACCTTCATTCATGTGCTCACTCTCCAACTCTTTTCGGAGGTAAGCAACACGAGCCTCATTCCTAGCTTGGTACAATGTGGTAAGTGTATCCCAAGCATCCTTAGTTGTTCTGCAACAGCGAATGTGAGGAATAATAGCACGTTTGACAGACAAGGCTATCAATGCATGTGTCTGGGCATCTCTGCCATCCAAACAAATCTGCTCTGGAGTAGGTGCAACAGAAACAACAGCACGAACAGGAATCTACGGGATATCATCTTCGACACCATCTTCATCAGCTCCAGCACCTGTATTTGCAGTACCTGTAGTCAGATGTGTAACAGGACGTCTTTCAACACCCTGCACAATGTTCCACAATCCTTTTGCTACCAATACATGTCGCATCATATAAGCCCATAACGGGTAGTTGGTACCATCCAACTTATCCTCAACAGCCAACATACGGAATACATCACTGCTTTCAGCCATGGCCGGTGACTAAAATACCTTGATGCAAAAAATTGACTGTATCTCAAAAAGTTGAACAGAACTGCCCAGAAGAATTCCGCTAGACCTGTAGCAGAGTTCGAGACGCTTATACTGGCGAACAGAAACTAGTATATATCTTTGGCACAAAAAGACGAAATAGCCTACGTTTGGAGGCCGAAACGAGCTCAGATTGCGATTTCGGCACCACAGATCGAAGCTATTTTGATCTTTGAAACAAGCTGAGTATGCTCACCAAATTTTGTGCGAATCTGAGACTGCAAACGGAGGAGTGTCGACGGCGCCCTAGATGAAGCGACGACCTGCTCTGATACCAATTGTTGGAGTTAGACGCCTGCGGAAGCATGAGAACAGCACAATGAAGAAGAAGAAGCTTGAAGCACAACACACAATACTGAATGTATTACTAGAGAATGTACAAAGATTAGTAGCCCATTAGGGCAATAGGCATATATACAAGCCGGGGGAAAAAAACCTCCTAAAGAGGGAAAAAAGTGCCCTGGCGGTCCTAGTGTGTTCACACACATCACTACCTAAATATATCAACAATTTAACCTCACCAAGCTTAGCTCTTTAGATCAAAATTTATCATGTTTTCTTAAGTCCTTCAATTTTTTCAATTGTGGCAATTTTTTAGAAAATCATGATTCTGACTGAGAATCGTGTTTTTAGGAGAGAATCATGATTTTTATGATGTGGAAGTTTTTAATAATTCTATCTACTTACATTTTTGTATTATTTTTTAGTTTGGTTCAATATTTTTTTCTAGTGAAGAAAATCACTCTTTTGCTCTTATATGAAAAATCATGATTTTGTGCATAAAATCATATTTTTTCTACAAAAAATGCGATTTTGAAAAATCACGATTCTCTATTGAAAATCATGATTTTGTGTCTCAAAATTGTGTTGCTATGTTCACAATCGAGTTTCACGATTTTGAAACAAAAAATATGATTTTGAAAAATCATAGTTTTCTATTGATAATCGTGGTTTTGTGTCTCAGAATCATGTTTTTGTCACTCACAATCATGATTTTTCATGATTGTGAGTTTTTATGATTTTGAGATCAAAATCGTGAAATTTGATGCTCACAATCACGATTTTCAATCACAATCATGATTGCTCACAATCATTAAAAAAAACACGATTTTCATTGAAAATCGTGTTTTTTTGTGTTCACAATCGTGATTCTCAGTCACAATTGTGATTGCTCACAATCGTGAAAAGAAACGCAATTTTCATTGAAAATCATGTTTTCTAAAAATCGTGTTTTTTATCATAGAATCGCAATTTTGTGTGCTTTTTTGCAAAAAAAAAATGTTTAATGTTTTTTTATTTTTTCAACAACAATACAAGCGCCTTTTCAAAAAAATCCCATGCAATAAAAGAAAGTTTGCCAAAACCTCATTTTTTCATCATACAAAGAGATTTACTAAAAATCACGATTTTGTTAAAACATTGATTCTACTCAATTTTTTGAAAGAAAATTATTCACCAACATATTCTACCATCAAATAGATGTATCTTACCTTGGTTTTGATAAATTTTAGCTGCTAAAAAACACGTGCTTGCAAAAACACAATTTCTAAATTTTTTCACTCTCTCACTAGCACTCACAATTGAATTGAATTTTTCTAAGTCTTGTTTTTAATACTTCTTACTCAAAATCACGATTTTCACCTCATGTGTTGGAGTTTAAATTTTCCTTCTTGATTTGAACTTAGTATTATTTCCTTTTTACTTTGGAATCCAAAATTTCTTAAGTTTACCAAAATTTGAATGATCTTACCGTAATCAAGAAATCGTGATTTTTAGCAAAAAATCGTGATCTTGGATTTCACCTTTGTTTTTGCAAAAATTTTCACTTTTTTTGATGATATGCTTTCCTTTGAAGTCCAACACCAACTTTTGTTCCTGCATAGAAAAAAAAATCTTATAACTTTATTTTTCTTGATTTTCTTTGCTCTTTTAATTACTGTTAATTCATTGATATTATTCCTTTGTTTCCCCTCAGTTCCCTTGTTTTATCTTTTTATTTTGTTTTATCTTTTGTATATTTTTTTATTTTCTCCCCCAAACAAAAAGTGAACAACTTATTTAGGGTTTTAGTAAATCAAGCTAAAAGCTGATGAAAGAAGATGGAGATCTTGTAATTTGAGATCTAGAAAACAACATGCAACTCTTTACCTATCCCTCTCAACAAAATGAATTAAGTAATCTTTCCCAAAGATAAACACACTCACCTCTTCATCTTTGCATACTTGATGATTCAAAATGATTTTGTAAAAGTGTTTGTTACCATCAACTTGGAAGATCTAGCAAAAGGTCCAAAGCTCCAATGGTTGATAGCTTTGCTTACTTCCTCAGAAATGGTGCCAAAAATGTTTGTTGTTCTTTGGAGTTGGCCTCTCCAATCATTTTAGTATAAAGGAAATAACAATTTTAAACACTTTAAAATGTCAACCCAAGAAGTATTCTAAGACCACAAGCCTCTTCATTGATGTACTCCAAGATTAATCAACAAATTCAATCTCAATAGAGATTTCACATTTTCGATGAGAAATTCTAGGTTTTCTTGTAAGTAGAGCTAGAAGAAAGCTTTTTTAATGATTCTTGTGCCTAAAGTGTGCCATTTTTTATGAGGAAGAGGTTTGTACCATCAAAACTTAATTTCAATACCTATATCATAGAGATGAGACAATCGCAATTCTGACATAATAAGGTAATGACCTTGAACAGCACCTCGTGAGATTGTAGAGACTTATGATGATGATATAGACATAAACAAGCATGAAATACTCAAAGAATGATTGATCAACAAGACTTATCCATGAAAAACACTCATTAATTCATCAACAAATCACTATTGAAGGCTCAAGACATATAGAGAACATGGACAAGAGCACTCAAGTTCTCATTAATCACTTCAATACAAAATGATCCTCCCAAAAATGAGTCATAAGTTAACTTATATACTTTTCCAAGTGGCCTCTTTCACACTTGAAAATAGGTCCTCTAATCTTCGAATATAATTTTCTACTAACTCGAGAGCACTGAAAATTCTCAAAAAATTACATAAGTTACTTCTACCCATGAGGAAGAGTCTTCCTCATTTTTACATCCATCAGGACTTTTTAGATTACAAAATTACAATTTTACAAAATGTTCTCATAAAAAAGGTCTACTTCCAACATTCTTCAAATACCAGCATGGAATCAAAAGTTTAGGATGTTCTCCCTAATCTATATGGAAGTTCTAAATTACTTGTAAGTAGGACCAAACTAGAGGCAAACTTCTACCTTGTCATCATCATCGATATTGACATGTGGATGAAAATGACTCACCTATGTTTTTTTATTATTAGGGTGTAGTCACTTTCGACATGCTCTCATCTAATACATGCAACACATTCTTCAATTATACCTTTCATGCTTTCATATTGGCCTCATACAACGCAATTAAACTCCTCCATGCCTTCTTCGGAGTTCTAACTTCCTATACATGCCCAGCCATGCTTTCTTGTATACTTTACCTTCCATGCTCCTATGTTTTGATCTTTATATGTCATTTTCATTCTATCATTCTACTTCTTTATGAAAATGGGGGTTTTCATGCTCTCGTTTGATGTACATCTAGTAGCCCTTTTGCACAAAGAAATACATCAATCTTTTTTTTTAATGCAATATCATGAAGGAAATTAGAAAAAAGCATATTACCCTACAAGGGGTTAAGGATCCCCCTTATCCCAACATACATAGGAATGCACATTGCAATAGATAGGATTCGAACTCCGGTACATCCCACGAGACAGGACTCGAACTCTGGTACATCTCACCATACTCGAACTCTGGTACATCCCACTAGACTCGAACTCTGGTACATCCCACCAGACATTCAAGTGCAAACCACTACACCACATCTCCATGAGAAATACATCAATCGTGTATCTCCAAACATGAAAGATTTTTTATCCAACTTACCACTCACAAGTTCACTTCTGTCAGCATTTGCTTTTTTTGCAAAAATGTACAATTTTTCAATTGTTGAAATGATATGATTTCCATACCCTTGTCACATTCCACAATTGGAATGTGCTCACTCAAAAAAACTC
Source organism: Ceratopteris richardii (assembly GCA_020310875.1). Taxonomy (NCBI): domain Eukaryota; kingdom Viridiplantae; phylum Streptophyta; class Polypodiopsida; order Polypodiales; family Pteridaceae; genus Ceratopteris; species Ceratopteris richardii. The sequence goes on from CM035422.1 coordinate 69,874,897, forward strand.
AATTTTTGTAAACGAATAGTAGACAAAATTGATTGAAATTCTTGAAATGGACTATCGTGAAGAAATTGAACAAAATGCACTTCGAGGTTTTGTAAGCTAACATGTTTCGTCTTCAAAGCCCATCTTGTGAACCCCAAATAAAGGTTGAAATGGCCCCAACATGAACATTTGAGTATCCCAAAAATCCCCTTTTTTAATACTAATAAATCTTCACGACTTCTACTAGCACACCATGCCACACCAATTTTCGATGCAATATGAGACTATTGTCAGACGTGTGTTAAATGCACATTCTGATGAATCCCTAATTATTGAGCTTCTTCAAGAGCTCCATTCAATTGTGTTGGGTCTGATACCATGTCAAAAGGAATGAAAAGAGAACAGAGGTCTTCTACACGCACATACTCACAAACAAGAAGAGTGGACCACACAAGATTGGAGGGAAGAACAAAAAAAAACCTACTACAACGTACTATATACATGAATGACTTTTAATACAACATAATAAAATGTTCCAATATATAAAACAAAGGTACATAAGAGAGATCCTAATAGATATTAGTAAGTGAGCTGAGTATGCCATCAGTCTTGATAAGTAAGATATAATGGTGAAGTCCAATAGAAATGTCTCTAAAGCATATCTACATAGACACCACACTCGATTGCATATCGGTGTAACCACCACACATGCCAAGATAGAAGAAAGAGAAATTGAAAAATCACCCTAGAGCATCATGCGTTGAGTTTCATATTTCAACACCAAACCACCAAAACAATGTCATAAATTTCTTTAAGCAAAGAGAAAATCACCACAACAACAATGATACTACAAGCATATGGAATAATACTCCTATATGATTAGATAATGAAAAAGGGATCCTAATATACTACGATGGTCTAAACAGAAAATGAGCAACTAGGGTGAAAAAAGATCCAAGAAAAATGACCATCATTATAAAGAGCCTTGTACTATTGACAATGATACAGTGAGAAATTTGGATAATTACAGCTCAACATGTGACAAATGAAATCAAAGCAACTACCTTAAAGGGCATAATGAGAAAAGACCCTAATAAATCAAAGCAAAATGTTGCATGGAATCTCTAATTCTCTACCCCCTCTTAATGTCACCTACAATTCATACTCTTTTTGTTCTATTGTCCAATACATATTCAAAGATCACGTTGTCTTGATTAGATGTCCAACAACATTCTTTTAGCTCCACTCCGCTACAATTTTTCTACCTCCATATTTCCAATGTCATAGATCATTCACGCCTATCATAAGAACATTTCATTTATCTTGCAAACTTCAAGTTTATCTCTACGTTTTATGTTTCACCATCATATCCATACAACATGACTCTCTCTCTCTCTCTCTCTCTCTCTCTCTCTCTCTCTCTCTCTCTCTCTCTCTCTCTCTCTCTCTCTCTCCCCCTCTCTCTCTCTCTGCTTATGCAGTAACACCACACCAAGAGTCACCACTCATGGGTGCAGTGTGGAACTGCAACAGAGCACTTTGGACATAGCCAGACCGACTGGTGGAGATCCTAGATACGCATGACTTTGCTTGAATCATAGAGACCCATGAGAGCCCAAAAAGAGGCCTTCCCCACATTACAAGTTTTCAGTGGGAATCTACATGCAAGGCCATGGTGAGACAAAGTATGGCACGGGGGTCGAGGGGTTGTCACCATCATATTTAGAAAAGAGATACAAAGCCAGATCCACATCATAAGTAGACGTGGAGGCTCGATACATTTGGGTTTGCATGGAGATAGCACCGGACAATTGGGTCTACATTGCCATATGCTACTTCCCACCAAGCAAATCCAGATACATGCGACATGACCATGGGGGACTGACTCAAGATAGAGATTCACCATATACTGTACTTTCGAATGAGATACTACATTACAACACCCTAGGTGAAGTCTTCCTCATGGGGGACTTCAATGGCTGCACCCAGTCACGTCAATGCGAGCCGTATGCTATGTAGCATCCACAGATCATCAGGGGCAAAGATCCAAACAAGAAGAGGACCAACAGAGTACCAACGGATATGGGTCAAGACACCTTGGGTATGGCATACATTTACTTGAGCTAGGTAGCCAACATCATCTTGTTATATATAACAGGATGCACTGTTGGCCAAGCTCGAGTGGACTTACTTGCTTCCCTCTTCGGGGAAGGGAGGAGGGGAGGCGAGAGCACAATCAACTACATTCTAGGTACCATTTCTGGAGCTTCACTTATTCCTTCACTTAGTATTGCATGACGTCCACTCAATGTTGAATCACGTTCACACTTTCATCTCCTGTTCGATTAAACCCTCCCACACTCATTGAGCCACACACCATGATACACTTCACACACGAGCTCACACATGTTTATGCACACCACTTAGATACTCGTCAACTCTCCCTCGACCCACTATCACTACTAGACACACTCACGTCACAGATCACCACAATCCTACATAACTCAGCTCTACAAAACTTTCCACACCACCATACACACCCTCCATGCACGAGATCCATGCCCCAAAACCGTAGATATGATACAAATTGTCGAGAGCTGAGGAAGCATCTACAAATTTTAGAGTAAAAAGGGGATATTAATATTACATACAGGCAAGCACGATGACGCATGCAAAGCCTTACCCGCCCGAAACAATGGGAATGGAAGAGAGACAGTATTGGGATATCTATCACTTGCTCATGAGTTGAGATAGTGTAGTCACTGTGGCGTGGCGACACCTGAGAGAAAGGAGACAACAAACACCCATTCGAGACCCAAGCACTTGGCATAGCTATGCACAAAGCTTATACGAGATCCCGGACTAGCCTCCCATTCCAAGGCCACATAGCTCACGCCCCACTACCTGTGACTTCTTCACATCGACTATGGGGAGCCATGCCATTGCCCATCCACAGCATGGCAGGGCCCATGACCAGTTCAGTTTACAGGCAGAGCATCTCATCTATAGATGCACAACTCTAGTAGCACTCATTGCACACCTCTTCAATTAAGCATTGGTTGAAGGGTTTCCTCACTCATGGACTAAGCATACGATTGTGCCCATTCATAAGTCAAGCAATGTTATGGATCCAGCCACATACCGGACAATCATGATTGGCCCCATACTAGGCAAGTTATATAGGGCAATGCTAGAGACAGAGTTGACCACTCTCATCGAGAGGAAGGATATCACGGCCCCAAGACAGGTAGGATTCAAACAAGACTACTGTACCATTGACCACATCTTCACTATGAGATGCTTGATCGACCAGACATGAGTGAGAAAGAGGAGATTATATTGTTGCTTTGTGGACTTCCGCAAAGCCTTCGACACAATTCCCAAGGAGCGGCTCTTGAAATGTCTACAAGATATCAAGGATCCAGAGGAGATGATATGGAGGACCTATGCCTTATATGAAAGAGTATCTGGGAGAGTGAGATGCCCCGATGGTCTATCCGATTCACTTGCTAGCACCTTCAAGGTGAAGCAAGGGTACCCCCTCTCACCCACCCTCTTTGGTTTACACATTGATGAGATAGTGGACTTCATATGACAGGAAGGAGAGGGCGTTGAGGTATGAGGGACCACTATCCACATTCTTTTATATGTTGATGATTTTGTGCTTGTTTCAGAGTCTGTAAAGTATCTACAGCATCACCTACATAGCCTAGATAATTTTTATATACAAAGGGTTATCAATGAACCTTGGTTAAAACGAAGGTTCTCATCTTCCATAAATCAGCACAGGTGAGGAGATGCAATTCTTTCACAATAGCAGGCGGACCCATCGAGGTAGTCAAATCATGTCTACTTCGGAGTTACATTCACAACAGCTTCTGGGTTTTCTCCATGTCTCATACAGCCCGTGATCGCATCGCTAGCTTTGATGGAGAGAGAGTGTCACCAAGCATATTTTCAAGAGTCCCCCCACAAAGGGTTGGCTCTTCAACACTTTGGTTACCTCGGCACTCAAATAGGGAGAAACTATATGGGGATTGAGATTAGTTGCATCATCATGGACAACATTGGAGAGGCCACATATTCTCATGATTGCTAGACTCATATGTAGCAAATCTCCGATACCCCATGATATCATCAGAGTAGAGCTTGCTACACCACCGATGCTAGTAGAGGCACTCTTCCAAACAGTATGCCTATTACACAGGATCCAAAGCATGGATACAGAGTGCATCACTTAGACCTTTCCAGTCATCACGGAACATGGCACTAGTAGGAGACACCTCCTCATGGTACGCAAAGACATGTGATTGGCCCTCCATGGTTTTCACATACAAACTACCACCAATGCAGTAAGACTCCCAAGCCCTCACCTATTTGCTCTCCCACTAAGAGATAGATAAGATCATCCGTCATGAGATGGCATACATACATACAGAGGACATGGATCAGCCCAAGGGAGACATTGACGCCGAAAATGCTTCACTATCATGAGCATTTTCTACGGGTCTCAAACTAGGGCTTCATTGAGACTCCGTACTACATGCACACATGCCTACCACAACACCTTGGGGTCGTCATTGGAAAGCTTCGAATTTCATCACATCAGCTCAAGATCGAGAGAGGTCAAGCTAGAGGAGTCCCTCGAGAGGAGAGGTGGTGCCCAATATGCCATACAAAGATAGAGGGTGATGAGCACTTGGTTATGAGATGCCCAACGTACTCGAACCTACAAGCAGAGTTCCAGATAGAGGAGTCACTCCAATTGTGTATGACCACTAAAGAACAGCGAAGGATGGGGCGTTTCCTCATGGGGGCATATGAGAGACGAGATCAATTGCTACAACCTATACACTAGACACGGGTGAGTACCCAACATATTATTACTCAGTTTTTTCAGCGAGTTTGGCCACATCATAGGGACCTACCTCCCAGAGGCATAGGGCTCACACTCCAACAGGGAGCGGCGCACGGAATGCAACGCCGACCACGTATGGCTGGGTATCAACAACCACGACTCAATCAGTGTCAAACATTGGTCCACAGGGACCACTCCATGTGTGTGTGAGACAAGGGCCAGCCATAGCCGATGTCCCAAGCTCAAGGGATATCCTAAGGCATTCAATAGTAATGGGGATGAGTGTTGCATGATGGCCACATGGCAGCACTAGATCATTCCAGATGATTGCTATTTTTAGAATACAAGAGGATATAAAGGATGGGAGGAAAGTTGCACACACATCATTCACAAGCCTTATTTTTAGCTTCGCTTACAATTGGTATGGTTCCAAATCTACAGCTATATTAGTTAAGTGCCAAATTCACTGTAATACTACCATAATTGGCAAATGTCCTCGAAATGGATTGTGATATCATTGTAAAATAACTGTTTTTTATGTTATACACAATGTAATTTATTTCTTTCTGGGGGGTTGAGAGAGGGGGAGGGAAAGGGGGCAGGGGGCTTCAAATCTAAAACAATAGCAAGATTTGTACAAAACCCAATACCTTTAAGAAAGCATCATGCGAATAACCAGTAAATGACAGCCCGTTGTACTGTATTCACAGCCAATCACACATGAGCAGCACATGACAATTGTTTGTTCTGTATTTGTAGTCAATACACGATACTTTTGACCAAGTGAATGGTATGTACCCATTGAGAAGGCTGATAGATGCATGCAATGAACAGGTCTGACACATGCAACCTTCCAATCTTTTTTCTTTATCCACGTGGGTGCAAATAAACTACAATTAACATCCAATTCTAATATTTTGAATGGTGACTTCCATACGAACTGGATCCATCCCACAATGATAATCATCGTAATACGTTACATATGTAGCCTGCAAAACACTTCATGCAACCACTAGAAAAAGGACAGGCTTCAGAATAACTCTTAACAACCAAGAGTGGTAAAAGTCAGATGCCTATGAAACACACACTATCTTAGCTCTGAATAATCAGGAATAGTGGACTTGTTATGAACAGTTTTGAATCAAAGTGGCTTGCCAGAAAGGGGGGGAAGTGAGAGGGAAAGAGGGGGAAGGAAATGGGGAGAGGTCCGTAATGCTTACGTATTGAACTGTAGCTTTGAACTCTTTTACATTTAAATACTTAAGAACCATCTTCATTTGATTTAATTCCTGCAGACATCTTGAGAGGGCTATGCATATATAGCCTTGTTTAACTCCATAAAAACAAAATTTTATGTACTGGTATGAGGTCCCCATAAAGAGACAAGCATAGAATAGCTGGTCACCAGCGATCATCCCTGCCGACTTGATTAAATATAAGCACGGTACACAGGAGAACAAAGAAAGAGGCAAATTCTATATACATTGCGCCAGCTTTGATCAGACCAGCATGGTGCAAGATAGCAGGTATGGCAATGCTGCCAACAGCTGAAAAGCCTGTGAGAAACTTTGCAGCATTTTCCCAGCTGGTAACAAGAGATGAAAGATTTGTATCAAGATATACTCTGTACATGACCGGCTTCACAGCACGTCCTTCACATGATTTATTACTTACTCTCCTGCATCTCTCGAACTTATAAAGTCTGTTGAACCACCCCCAAAGAACAAGCAAGGCATAGGTACCAAGATATACATCAAAACTGCAATCAAAGATAACAGAACCATTTATCAATAGGTTAAGCCCTCTCCCAAATCCAGATTCCACCACCCTCTGGCCCTCAAAATATGTATGCACACACACACACCCCCCCCCCCAAAAAACCCAAAGGACCTTTCCTTACTCCCCTATAATGGAGATCTCCATCCCCGCATTTTTTCCCCTTTTTCCTTTTTAACTTTAGTTGAATACATAGCAGAGCATAACATTAATAATGACCCAAAAAAATAGCTGCAAAAATGAATAATAGATAAAATGAAATGATGAAGGCTGATGAAAGACAGAATAAAGTTGCTTTACCTGTCAGCATAGGCCACCAGTTATTGTAGATAGCACAGGCCTACAAGTTACAACACAGCAGAGGAACTAACTTTATGTAATATCAAGTAAGAACTAAGAAGCAATTCAGTATAATAACGAAAAGAGGAATGCTTGAAAATGATGTAAAATCTTTACTAAGTTTAAGCCTAGAAAAATTATTGCAAAAGCCCTAATCACAAAGAAATGTGCAGCTATTTATAGATTTATCCATAAATTACCTACCGTGCACCGAAATTCAGAAAAATGCTACCACATCCAATCTCTAGATTAAGAATATCCCCTTTCTCACAGCTTGAACGTTCAACTAAAAATCTTGAAAACTATGAACTCCAATATAGAAAGGAAAGACACTGCACTAAATACAAGGAGATGGGTCACTCTTACACACAAAATGTGTGCAGATTATTAATGGGTTGTGGGACGTCTTGTATCATCTCTGGTCCAGTTATTCATACCTATCAATCCCAGGTTGTGGGATGTCTTGTATCATCTCTGGTCCAGTTATTCATACCTATCAGTTCCGGGTCGTGGGATGTCTTGTATCAGCGGGTGTTCTAGAAGTGTATTTCCGAAATCTTGTCTACTATAGTCAAAGAGCACAATCTAGTGCTCCCCTGACATATATGCATTGCACGAGAGTAGAATATCACTTATATCTAGAACATAGAATCTGTATCTTTTGCTTTCAATTGCATAACCAATAATGATGGCTTCAATGGCTTTCACATCAAGCTTACTACGATCCTTCTTCTCAATGTGAACATAAGTTGGAGAACCAAAAATTTTGAAATAACTCACATTGGGTTTCTTCCCATAATAAGCTTCATAAGGCGTAATGACCTTCAAAGCTTTTATGGAAGATCTATTCAGAATGTGATTAGTTGTATGTACTGCATCAAACCAAAACTTGGAAAAAAGCTTTTTGGATGACATCATGCTATGCATAATATCAACAAGTATCATATTCTTCATATTCTTTCTCTCTGCAACATCATTATGTTATTGAGTATACTATATAAGCAATACTTAGCTGATGAGAAATACCTTTGTCCTCATGAAAAGACTTCAAGTTTTTTAACATGTATTCTCCTCTATCACTTCTAAAAATCTGATTTTTTTATTGACTTTCATTTTCAACCATAGCTAAGAACTTCTTGAAAGTAGAAAAGACTTTCGATTTCACTTTAAGGCCATAAATCCGTGAATATCTTGAGAAATCATCAATGGAAGTAAGGAAATACCTGAAATCTTGAATGGAATCTGTTCTCATAGGACCATACACATCTGAATGTATGATCTGCAACTTCCTTGTAGCTTTGATATATCCATGTTTCTTGTAAGGAAGTTTGTGAAGCTTTCCCCCAAGGCATCCTTCACATGATTATGCATCATCTCGTAAAGCAGAAGTAGGCAATCTCTCCACCATACCATGATCTTTGATGTATTTGAGAGCTGTGTAGCTGATACGACCAAATCTAGCATGCAATAACTTCATGTTCTCCTTAGGTATAGAAGACCTAGCAATATTAGCATAACGAATCTTGGATAACACAAACATGCCACTTCTGTTTTCTCCTTGAAGTGGAAATGCTCCTCGTTAGATGAGAGGACCTGACATGAATCTTTCTTAAAAACAGCTTTAAAACCATCTGACAATATTCCATAAGTGCCATTGACAGTATTCCATAAGTCCTTAGATACCAACAGATTCATCAGCATAAATATTAAAATTCCACATTGGATAATTAGACATTTCCTCAAGCTTGTCTTCATTCTCAAGTCTATACTCACTCATCTTGTTAAGGCTGTATGTCAACTATGCTCTGATACCAAATGTTGGAAGTGAGTGGGCCTCAAAACAATATTAATCACATGTTTACAGGATCTTCCAACACATGAACCTAAGCATACACACCTTAATACTCAAAAGTAGGTGAGTGAGAGATAGAGAAAGAGTAGACAAGTTTTTTAAGTGTGCGGTAAGCTAGAATGCTCACCTACACTATTTATATATGAATGTCAAATTACAATGTGTGAATATGAATGTCAAATTACAATGTGTGAATATGATACGAACTGACAATATCTGAATCTAAGCAGAAATAGGGAACTGGATACAAAAAATTATGTGTAAAAAGCCTAAGAGGTATGAACAGTGTGTGTGTGAGGGAATGTAGAAAATATGAACAGTTTGCAACTGTTTTACAGCAAACCCTAATTCCGAAATTAGGGTTTCAAAAACCCTAAATCAAAAACTAGTGACCTAACAAGTAAGGAACTAATATAGACTTGTTACTCACAGTAAATCAGTAAAGATTCTGATGGTCCGATAACAGAATCTCCTCCACACGTTCACCGAGAGTAGAGCACACCTCCTCCTAGCTTGATCACCATTGATGGCTACTTGAATGATGCTTGATCCTCAAGTGATCCATGATGTGATACTCAACAATGAGCCAATGATGTTCTTATATAGGAATTATGGCAGCCCACGATGGCTTTAGCAAAAGCATGCGCAAGTTCTAAAAGCAATTACGAAAAGCTGATTTTTACAAAAATCACTTAAAAATTGCTATAGCTTTTTAGGTTCTATAGATTTGCTTTTTGGATACTTAAATGGCTACGATCAGCAAATCTAGCCATCAGATAAAGTTTTCAACTTGCCTTCCTTGATCTGTGAACAACTTGCCTTCCTTGATCTGTGAACTGAGAGAGTTCAAATGAGGTAAAAAACACTTTAATGATATAAATTAGGGTTAAGGTTTTCTCCTAATCTGGACCTCTGATGACTAAATGTTATATATCAAATGAAAGCCCTCTTCAAGATCTATCTAATAAGCTAATAAAATTTTTCACCTTCTGTATCCAAAAATTGGCTAGGTACTAAAAATTAGGGTTGTTGGAATTTAGGGTTTTGTGCTATTCTGACATTGTTTCCAACAAAAAACGCATCCCCATCCTTCTTTCACAAGAAGAACGCCCTATGGAGACTTACTAGACTCAATAAATCCCTTCTTAAGATAGATTTTTGCTTGTTTGGCAATTTCATCCTCCTCCTCGCTAAATCTATGAAGATTTCAAAAGCCAAGATTATTATCAGGTACAAGCTCTATCCTATGGTCAAGTGCAGACCCACAAGACAATGGTAATCCATCTGGTAAATCGGATGGAAATACATCCACAAACTCATACAACAATGAATCCAAAGTCCCTTTGATCTCCATATCATGGACAAACAAAATACTCACTTCATGCAAACCATGCACACCGAATTGATGATAGAAATAGAATGACAAATGAAAGACTCATCAAACATAAAACAATGAATGTAACAGAAAAATTATGAAATCTCAAAGTAAGACAAGAAACCTTTGGAATCATTATAGGTAAGAAGATTCACGTCAGATATAGTTGTGATATTGGAACAAATATGTCCTTCAACCAAATAGGATATACTATCTAGAACAAATGAAATCCTATGCAAAACAAAATCCAAAGATAGCTTATCTATCTTGTAGAAGAATCAAGGCATGCCTAATGCTGGATACAGAAATCCACCCTCGTATGACCTTGGCCAACCTTTCACTCCCTCGACCCTCCACATAAAAGACCATGGTTACTGGTATGACCTCGGCCAACCTTCCGCTCGCTCAACGCTCTGCATGACAAACGACACATGGATGATCTACGAAGACAATCCCGAATCTTAGTTCCTACATCACACAAAGGAAGATGAAATTATGTGTAGACCCGTTGTCGAATAGCTCTGCTCCAGTCCTACTATTAATCTCTCCTTGGATGCAAAGTATATCATGGGGACCAAATAAGGTGCTCTCTACACAAGAGCTTGGTCATCTATGCATAAAAACATGAAATATCTCATAATCAAGAGAACGCGTACCTGAGTTGATGACATTCACCGCAATGTTTGTCATCCGGATATCATAGGAAGACTGTCATCTCCTTCTCCTCCTCCTTCTTCTTCTTCTTCTTCTTCTTCTTCTTCTTCTTCTTCTTCTTCTTCTTCTTCTTCTTCTTCTTCTTCTTCTTCTTCTAAATGATAAAGACCATGTCCCCATGAACATGACCAATCTCGTGGTACTCTTCACAACACCCCTTGCTCCTACCCTCAAGACTAAGAGCCTTGAAGGTGCTATATGTAATCATCTACATCCGTGGAAGCCCCCTTGACTGAGCTGTTGCTGACGGTGGAGCAGTGAAGCTCTTCACCTTCACCGTGTGACTAGGGATTGAAACTCCCTTTCCCTTGTCTTCTCGCAATATTGCCATGATACTATCATAGTTCGCAAATTTATAGATTTCCTCTAATGGCGCAATTGAGTTCACAATACCTCGTTCTAGTATGTTGATAGTAACCCAAAGATCTACAAAATCTGGAGCCATACATGTGGCTCCTCAAGAGCCATGGTCCTCTAAATGAGGTATGAACTCATGTGAATAAGCATCCACGGACCATAACCCCATCTTGCACTAGAACATCCTTCTATAGGGCTTCATCATGTCATCCAGTGTGCACGAAAGAGTGTCTGAAACTCCTCCCAGCTAGTCAATTGAGGCTTGAGGGAAACCCACCAAGAATATGCTCGTCCTTTCAACATGAGTTGGGATCCACCATACGTTTCTATGAGATGTTTATCTCGTGCATGTGAACTTACCTTATAACATACTAGTTTTTTATTTCCATACAATGCCAACTATACCTTGTAGAATTCTCCATGCTTTGGATGCTTCATCCGCAGCTAACCCTAGAGCACCCTTGCTCTAGCCCCTTTTCCTTCACACCATTTTTCTCGAATATGGAATTCACAAGAACATTCAAAAACTTTACCCCTCTTTTCTTCAAGTACACATTGGCCATAAATGGTAATTACATTCATTATAGTGATTTAAGCTCCTAACATAACATGCATAAATGAGGATCAAATGCATGTCTTCCACAAACTTACCAGAATTTGCATGAGGGCGCCAACAGAGAACATTAGAGCAAGACCAGCAAGCCTGCACGGACAGGTGTATTAATAGACGTATACACGTCTTCCAAAAGACTTATTAAAAGAACAAATCACAATCTTACGCTGAGTAGACGCAGAAGTAGGTCCGCACCGAAATGTCGCACATGCACCAGCAAGAACCAAGAATACCCCGATGAGTCAGAACATAAGCAAAGAAAATTCATGATTGGCAAGCAGTGTAAATTGGCGTCGAGGGTAGCTCGTTTTCGTAAAATGCAACCGATCAAATGACCAGTTATAATAAAAGGCAAAAAACTACGCGCAGGAGAGGGAACTTACTCTGAATATTCATTGTCATTATCCAGTCAGAACATAAGCAAAGAAAATTCATGATTGGCAAGCATTGTAAATTGGCGTCGAGAGTAGCTCGTTTTCGTAAAACGCAACCGATCAAATGCCCAGTTATAATAACAGGCAAAAACTACGCGCAGGAGAGGGAGCTTACTCTGAATATTCATCGTCATTATCCAGGGACCTCCTTGCAGATAAACTATGGAATTGTGGTCTGCCAACGCCTACGCACGTCCCGTCTAAATGATCGATGTTACGCAGGGAACGAGCGACGAAGGCACGATGCAAACTTGCATGTATTGAGCATTTGTTAACATGCGCGAGAAGAGGTAATCCGTTCAACAAAAAAAAATCAGATGGAGGGCACATAGACTAATGTAACAAATTGAGTTTATGTGAAGCTTAAACATGGACGATCAAGGAACTCTTTCGGCGAGTGCATTTGTGTTTTCCGAACTTCGACTTATAAGAAGAGACTAAGAGTAAATAGTAAAACAGAACTCGAAAAATAATATATATATATATATATATATATATATATATATATATATATATATATATATATATATATATATATATATATATATATACACACACACACGGTGCACTTGAATAATGTTTTAGGCATGACGCATATCTCGTGTAAGTGACTTTCGCTATATTTTTTTTCTTTAAAGTGCATATGGAACTATTTTTTTCTTTAAACAAGCCACTTCTACCCATCAAGCTAGGCGCTGCTCGACCAAAGTTATTATCTTCAATATAGTCATGACTTACAAATATGTATTCAATAGAGTGAACATGAAAAGTTCATGAGAGGAATAGGGATGGCTATTTATGCATCTATGGTGCGTGTATGACACACATGGAGTATACCTTTGGAAGAGTGGAGGACATCACCATGATAAAATGGAAGAACATCTTGTATGCCAACTTTTCGATTTGCATATGCATATTGACTAAAACTCGCGATTCTCTAATGGACAGTAAGTATATATTGCATAAACATATAAAAATTAGGTCACAATCCATAAACATATAGAAATTTGAAGTTTTTTAAGTGCATGCATACCCTAAACCCATTGATGTTATTGTGTTACAGTAGTATGGCGAGTCGGCGACTTGCATAGTAGACAGGCCGAAACCATTTATCAGTTTGCTGCATTAAAACACTGCCAATGGCTATATCCGATGCATCTACAAAGACATGGAATGGGCGGTCCCAATCAGGAGGTTGCAAAATTGGAGCCTGCGTCAATAATCCTTTTAGATGATCGAATGCAGTTTGGCATTCCGGAGTCCATTCGAACTGTCGTGGAGTACTAGTCATTAGCCGATTAAGTGGTGTTGCTAAATGGGCTAACCACCGTAGATGCCTGCCATGCCACCAGATTTGACCCAGGAAGCGCATAACTTCTTTTGGCGTTGTAGGGAAAGGTGCTTCCAACACAACTGCAACTTTGTCTGGATCGACTTGGATACCTTGTGCAGATATAATATGTCCAAGGAGTTTACCACAAGAAACCGCAAACACAGATTTTGTTGGATTCAAGCATAACCGATATTCACGGCATTTTTCGAAACAACACCGTAAATGATATAGGTGCGCCATGATCTTGCCGAATAAAGAAAAGTCGTCCAAATAGACTTGCATCAAAGTAGTCAGATAGGGTGAAAAAATTTCTTACATACACTGTTGGAATGTGCTTGGAGCATTCCTTAATCCAAACCAAATGATTGTACAAGCATAAACACCCCAGTTCGTAATAAAAGCTGTTTTGGGTATGTCCTGTTCTGCCATTCGCACCTGGTTATAACCACTGTAACCATCGAGAAAGGAATACATCTCATGTCCGGCCACCCTGTCTAGCATTGTGTCAAGAAAGGGGAGAGGAAATGGGTCAGGCACCGTGGCCGCATTCAATTTCCAATAATCCACACAGATTCGGAGCTGTTTATTTTTCTTTGGAACAATCACGATCGGAGAGATCCATTCAGCGTGTTCGATTGGTACGATGAATCCTACCTTCAATAACCGATCGAGTTCTGCTTTGACCTGTGCTGCATAGTTGGGGTTCATTCGGTAATTGGGTTGTTTAATTGGCTTCGCTTCCGGCTTAAGCACAACTCGATGTTGATAGATCCGCAGATCAAGACCCTTCATATCGCGATAGTCCCAAGCCAAAACATCAGAAAACTCAGGCAGGAGTCGGATCAAGTCATCTTGAAATGCCTCGGACAGTCCTGCCTTAATCTTAACAGGTCGTGGGTTAGCCTCATCACCCAAATTATATGTTACTAACTGATCTTCCGGGACATAAAATTATCGAGGTTTCACCGGATCTTCAGCTGACTGTAACAGTTGATGTAGGGTGGCTCCATCCATAGCAACACTATCATCTGCATCTGCATTTCTGGTCACGGGGACAACTGTACAGGCTGCCGGACTCCAGTTGTTTGCTACAGCTTGAAGATCTATAGTACCTAAGGAAATCAAATCTTTATTGTTCTTCAAAAACGCCTCTTCTTCATCGTCAGATAAGCCATCCAACATGTGGACCGGCTCTGATACATAGGGTCTAGCATGAAGCTCACAGGGCTGAATGGCATCCAGTTTGACAACATATTTACGGTGATTATCTTTGAAAGTCAATTCCTGCGCTGACCAATCCTGTATAACTCTGGCCTGTTTCAACCATGGTCGACCGAAAAGTAGATTATAGTCGCTGGTAGTTCTAAGACTACAAAAGTCATTTTGAACGTGCTACCCTGCAAAGTAATCGGGATATTCCGGACTAGTCCCACCGGATAGACTCGGGATTGGTCGGCCATTCTGACAAAGAATTGGACGGGCTCGATTTGCGTCCATCCCAGCTTTTTGCAGAGAGCTTCAGTTGCTATGTTCACACCCGAACCACCATCAATTAACACTTGAGTAATCTTGTGATTTTTATGCCAAACAGTGATTAAGGGGACTGAATGATCCACCGTAGAATCATTTTCCGGTTGTATTGTTGCAGTCGCCGGAGTACTAGGAGATCCAGGACTGACCTGTTGTTGGAATTGCTGCCTAACTCCGGGCACCAAGGCGAGTAGCTGCCCCAAAGGGAGTGTAGTTGAAGCCTTCGAGAGAATATCCCATACCTGGTCTGTTGGAATTGCACTTTTCACTGATTCTGACGATGATCCTCTTGTTACTAAGGTAGAGGCTTGTTCATGCGCTCTCACCTTTGACAGGGGAGCCTGTGTCACCGGAATTGGATCAAGGAATACAGTTGGTTCTTGAGCGGCCCATTGACTGGCCTTGGTATACATTCGCTGCTGTTCGCGGATACCAGGTTCAAACACCTCAGCTTCTGGTTGCAACTGCTTACCCGATCGTGTCTGGACCACTGCAACTTGTGATTCCACTGGTGAGATATAGACCATGTTGGTCATCGGCTTTTGACGCTCTTTCTTTCTTTTGTTATATTCGGTTGCATCCTTGCAGAATCTCTGGATGTGGCCAAGCTCACCGCAAAAGTGACATCGAGGTGGTGGCAAGGAAGTACCTTCCACTGATGTACCTATCTGCCATCGATTTGTATTGAAATTGGTATTCCGCTGTCCCCGGTAATTTCTGTATCCTTGCGGCTGAGTGTTTCGCATTTGTGGTGGCACGTAGTGGGTTGCTGGCTGCCCTAGTTCTTGTATAATAGAATTTACAGCTGCTCGTCCCTGCACTTTGGCATTATACGCACAATTTTTGGTTGAGTGTCCGGTGGTATTGCAGATAGCACAATACATCTGATTAAGGGCACAGGTAGCACTGGTGTGCCCGGGATTTTTGCACTTAGTGCAATACATCTGTTTAGCCGGATCATCTGTAACGTTTTTACTGGCCTTCAGCCACTACAAGTCTTCGGTGAATCCTCCAACCTTATGCTCTAGTTGCAGGGCCATCGCAATAACAACATCCAGTGTCATAACTCCCACACAGCGGATGATCATGATTTGTCTTAGCTGTGGGGTCAAACCATTAATAAACCACTGGGTTATAACATCATCCGGTAAATTAGCATGTGTCGGAGGCAATTGTCTTAAATGAGTTCTAAATAATGTGGCATATTCTTGAACAGTCTGGTGCGGCTTCTGTCTATTGTTCTGCAAGTAATCGAAAATTTCGGCAGGGTTCTTCTTCAGTCGGAACCTCTGCAAAAACGCATCCCTTACCGCCTCATAGGTAACGAAATGGTTGAAATCGTACTTTGTTAGCCATCTTACTGCTTCATTGACTAATGTTGACTGAAATACGATGGCCTTGTATGCCGGATCGGGTGGATGATTTAGCACTGCATAGCTTATTTCAAAGATGAGTACATGTGCATCAGGGTCGTCACCTGGAAATCCACCGAACTTTGTGTAAGTAACCCCTGTTGGAACCGGTCGAAGTGGGGGTGGTTGTTGCTGTTGCTATTGTTGCTATTGTTGTTGTTGTTGTTGTTGTTGTTGTTGTTGTTGTCCACTCATGGTGTTAGTGGTGGTACCGTGGCTGTCTCCTGAATTCTGCGGAGGTGTTTCTGGTCCTTTGGAGTCTGTGTGGTCAGATTGCTCACCTTCCAGCTTGAAAATGGCGTTCAATCTCTTACGGATCTCCAAATCGAAGAGACTATCCTCAACTTTGATATCCCAAGTAGGTAAGTTTGCCCCAAACAATGGTGTTCGCAGTGAAGATTCACTAGGGAATATCACACTATCGCCGGAAAACTGTAAATTCCCCGAAACTGGTACCGAACTATCACCGGAATTTATCGAACTTTTCCCAAACCAGGGTTTTCCTTCACCGGCAATGATCTCTCTAGGTAACACCACTTTATCCTCAGAAAAGTTCGAATCCTGACCAGACGGTGTCGGGTCAACTGCGCACTGCGTCTTTGTACACTCCAAAGTTACTGTTTCTTCTACAGACTGCACCGAAATTGCACCGGAATCTCTTGGAATTTCCTCATGTGTCATCGGAATTCTACCAGAATCACTGCTAACGAGCTCCGCTCCTTCAACAACTGGGCTTAATTGTTCTATGCTTTTGCCGCCTGGGGGTGTCCCTAACAAATTTGGTACTGTCCAGGGATGCTGGTCTCTCCTGTACTTCGGATACGACTCGCCGGACTGAGTAACCGGCATATATCACCTCTGCACCTCTTGCGTACTACTCCACCTTACTGATTATTCATAGTCTGTGCCACCTTCCCACATACGGCATCAGTGTTAAAATGTGCTAGTGTTAAACGTGTGTTTACGTCACAGGCACTTTAAGTTCTTTATCGGGTTCTTGGGAGTGGTAGGGGTCTGATAAATCAGAGGCCCTGTGTCTTAATTTTCCCAATTAATGTATTCAATTAACAATACATTAATGTTCAAGGCTCTGATTAATACAGATTACTGTCAAAGCTCTGGTTAGACTTAACCCTACGTAATACCGGAATATTCATTACCGTCGCACAAACTTAGTATCCATACTTAACCTTACTGTGTTAATCACAAATTAATGTAATTAAACAAAGGTAAGAACGACAATACTCAGACTTCACGAATACTGCACTACGACGACTCCACAGAACGCAATCGCCTAGACAGACAGTCTGGCGATACTGTTCGTCGTCGCCGGAGAGTCACTGCAATGTCTTTTCATTGATCGATAAACAGATACATCACTTCGCAACGACCTTTCGGTTCGTGCGGTATAGGAAAAATTACAATATGTGAAATTACAATATGCCAATCCGGCGGCTTACACTACTAAGCAGGCTATAATGCTAGTAGCTCCAATTATTACAAAAGTTACAAGGCAAGAAATGTCATTGAGAGTAGTGAACCCAAAACATGCTCTCAATAGTATAACTCATCCATTACTTATTCAAGGTGCCCAAATTATTCAAGTAGATGTGAAGACTGCTATAGTTAGAGTTATGGGTATGGTGAGCTTGATTATAGCCAAGTCTTCCAATGTTTAGCCATAGAATATGGCTAGACCTCATTCCAGACCTACTTCTTAGAGAGATCATCAGTGTTTAAGATGCAATGGGGATCATTTTGTTATAGAGTGCCATGGGCTCAAATTCCCCAATTACCACCCCTACCCGCAAAGAAATCCTTCTATAATGACTATGGAGAAAATCATTTGTGTAAAGACTCTCATCATAACCCAAATAAAGCAAAGCCTTCACCTATTAACTTGGTGGTTGTGATTCCCTCTAAATCTATTAATGAAAGGGAGAAAGAAGTGACGGGCCTAATACAAGTGATCACAAATGCACAAACCAAGGGAAAGCAACAAGATAAGGGCAAGAAGATGCTTGAACCATCAAGCTTAGAGAGCAAGAGGAGCTTCCAAAGGATTCCTAACCTACAAAGGGGACCTAGAACACTCAATGTGGACACATACTTATGCATATACAAACCATGGCCATGACCTAGATCGGTCCTAGATAAGCATCTAACTTGCCATTTAGAAGGATTATTGTGAGCATATCATGATGGATTAAGAGCAAGGCCTTTGCTTGATCATAATGACAAATGTTACCCATTAGGGGATTTAGAAAAGTAATGACTAACCATGTGCCAACAGATGATTGAAGTTGCCCCAAAGTTGCTAGAAAAAGTTCCTAAACTTGTTCTTCTCACACGCATACCTGAAGAACATTTTCAAAAGGGGGTGCAATCCCATCTGGGGATATCCTAATGCACCAACCTCATGAACCACTAAAATCCTAGTGACTATTGTTGAACCATAGCTTATCCAACACATTGATACATTTCTATCACATCATAGGCGTTAGTGGTATGATGAGTTATGGAGGCTAGAGTAATATCTTGCCACTTGGCAATATATTAGAGATTGCCTCATTAGATAGAGAAGGGGGTGAGAAATCATCACAAGGGAGCTCTAAGGAAGGGCAAAAAATGAGCACTATCTTTGTGTGCTTATCATAGTCAACACGAATGAAAAGGTGGATGGTTTGCAACGGTAAAAGAGGCGTGAGGTGGCACCATGTAATACTCAGCACCATGTAATAACTTCCATAAGGAGATATTGTTGTTCTAGACATGGAGGCTTCTTGGCAAAGTGAACTTTGGAATTAGTTTCTAGAGCCAAATGGAATAAGCGGGATCTTATTAACCATGGAGGGTTCTTGCCAAAGTGAACTTTGGAATCAGTTTCTAAAGCCAAATGGAATAAGCAGGATCTTATTAAGCATAAACCTCTAAACATATGAGAAATCAGAGATAAATGACTTACCTCATCAAGGTTATGTAAGTGCAAGAAAACATATCCACACACTTTGAGTACTTGCCTTCATACATTGGCATGGACAAAGTAGCCTCAAAGTGCAAAAAGCTAAATGTGAAGCCCAAAGGACAAAGCAAAGACACAGAGTCACACATACATGAAATCCTTCTAGATAAGATTGGTGATTATAGTGAGGTACATGAGGTAATATGTTATGTCTATCACATATAATGGTGTGACTACCAAAGCTATTGTTGGAGTAGCCATTGCTACCCAAACATTATGGTGATTCAGGTGTTGGAGTAGCCATTGCTACCCAAAAATTATGGGAGAAGTGGGGTAAGCCAGCTTTACAACCCACCAAGATTTGTCTACAATTAGTTGATGGACATATGGAGAGACCCTTAGGTCACTTATAAAATATTGTTTTGACACGTGGTGTGGAATTTGACCACGTGATTTCCATATGTGAATTTGGAGAAGTGAGCAACTATGAACTGCTCTTAGATCGACCATTCCTAATACAATTGAAAATGGCTCAAGAATGGGGAGGAAACACAATTTACATTTAGCATAATGGCACAACTACAAAGATTAATCTGCACACTAATGCATATAGAGACATGTTGCCACTCTAATGGCATGTGATTCATGATGATGAGGATAGAAGCTATGTCAAGAGTAGTAGTTTGAGTCAACCTAGATGTACAAACATATTAGTCTTTGGTTGTGTCATGCAGGACAACAAGAACCAATTCAACAATCAAAATGATCAATTGAAGACCCTGATTATATTCCTTCCTTTAATCTAAGAGAGGATGACTTTGATCCTTTTGGTTGGCCACATATTTTGGGAGTCATCAAGGTAGCAATAAATGAACAGACTCACATGCGTCATTGCGATGAAGATGGCTATGAATTGGATCTATTCTTGGTGGAAGTGGTGAGTCATAAGGATATAGAACCAATTTGTGAAATGA
The DNA here is from genome assembly GCA_020310875.1 of Ceratopteris richardii. Classification (NCBI taxonomy): domain Eukaryota; kingdom Viridiplantae; phylum Streptophyta; class Polypodiopsida; order Polypodiales; family Pteridaceae; genus Ceratopteris; species Ceratopteris richardii. The sequence goes on from CM035422.1 coordinate 69,895,405, forward strand.
TAAGGCCAAGTGAAGGGACTCCCCATCCAGCAAATGATGTTGCATCCACTATTTGTGAATATCCTAGTCTCTATAGGAGGGTTCCTATAGAAATTAAGAAGAATACTTAAATGATGTAGGTACCCTAATGGATCCATCGACCATGGATAAGCCAACACAAACTGAGTCATATCAAACAACATGGTTTGAATTGCAAGAGCATTTTAAGAAATATTGAATGGAGAAAAGGAAAATCGTTGTTGTTATGGCAAAGCACGAACAACCCATGGGATAGAGTTATGATAATAAAAAGGATACAAAAAAAAGTGGTCATAATAGTAGAAGAACACAAAGAGAGATGCTCATATATCGCAAACGATCTATCGAGATTCAAGGAAGTCGATATCTTATGGGAGTATTGAGATGTTTTTGTTTGGACCTATAAGGACCTAAAAGGAGTTGATCTTGACATAACCCATCACATACCAATGGCATTGATGCTCAGCCATCCAAACAAAGACCATATGCTTAAAGCAAAACTTACTATGTGAAGATTAAGAAAGAAACTGATAAATTTCTAGTAGTTGGTTTCATTTATGAAGTAAAGAACATAGAGTGGGTCTCACCCATAGTGGTCGTTCCCAAGAAGGATGACAAACTACGAGTGAAAAGGTATATGCAACCACTATTCGAGACAATTATTCCTTGTCCATTGTAGAACATTTGTTACAAAATGTACCTAGACATGAAGTATGCAGATGGATTCTCATGCAATAATCAAGTGCCCATTGTTGATGAGGATGAAAATAAAATCACCTTTACGACAGAATGGGGTGTTTTCATTTTTAGAGTAATGCCATTTGGATTGAAAAATGCCCATTCCACATTCCAAAGGATTATGTGCCATATTTTCGAGGAATTTCTAAAGAAATGCCTTGAAGTTTATCTTGATGACCTATGTGCATACTCACATGATCAAATGAACATGTTTTGAACTTAAGAAGAATCTTTGAAATGTGATGATTATATAAAGTCTGCCTAAAACCCTAAGAAATGTGGCTTACTTTTATCTCTGAATTATCATGGCCATAGAATGTGAAAGAAGTCGAGGCTTTTATGGGACACTATGGATATTACAAATGGTTCACACATATGTATGCAACCATTGCTCAACCAATGTATGGGTTGTTAAAGAATTTTGAGTGGATGAGTGTGAAAACTTACTCTAAGAACTCAAAAAAATCTTGTGTCAATGCCAATACTAAAGGCCCAAGATTGGAATCAACCATTCCATATCCATGTGAATGATTCTAATTATGAACTTGGATGCATCCTAATGGAACTCAAAGATGAGGGAAATCTGCATTGTTACCATTAGTGTCCATGTGAAAGGCCGAATGGCCGTTGGACACTTTTATATATTTTCTTTAATAAAACATATAGTGGCCTAGTCAGCCATAGACTCTAAGTTCGACCGCATTTGTATGACCTAAGAAATCTGTGTTTGTGGTTTGTGTACTATCTGTTTTCTGTGTATTTTGCACCCCCTATGTGAGTACTATGTGTGGTGTTGGAGTTGGGGTTTCTACAGCAAGGGTATCATTGTGGAGCTCTCAAGAAGGAGATTCTGGTATCGTGCATTGCCAAAGAAATATTTCATTGGTATCAAAGCTTTTTTATGCAAAAGCTTTGTTCCTTTTATGCGAGCGAAGTGAGCACCCACCCGCCCACCCAAGGCTTGTGACTAAGGTGGCAACCAAGGCATATACCTTGGCATACCTTTTCATCCAAGTCATCGAAGTCACCATTGGTTGTGCGCAAGGGAGGACCTCAACGATGAAGGAAGATAGAGGTTCCCGGTACTTCTCGGGAGGTCACCCATCCCAGTATTGTTCACCCCGAAACTCGCTTAACCAACAATCTCTTGCCACTAATCTACACTCTTGTGGTGTTTGAAGAAGGGGAAACACTAAGGTTAAGATTACCTTGAGCATGCTTTGGGCCCTCAAAGCTTCATTATTTGCTTCCAAAGCCTATTTTAAAGCATTTTTGGGGTGATTCTTGGAGCCATTTTGGAGTAGTTTTGTGCATAGTTCTCTTTACACAAGTTCAAGAACATCAAGAAGAGTGCTCTTTGTACTTCTTCAACGATAAATGTTCACCTTTTGGGGATGTGTTTTCAGCCACACTACTAAATGTACAGGTTTCTTGAAAGGTTTTAGTTGTGGTGGGAGCGTTTGGGCTGTGATTTCAGCCTTTCAATGCCATTTTATTGCACATATTGAGCACGTACACACTATGTATGCTTCTATGGATATCACTTATGTATGTTCATGTGGTCATTGATATGGCGGTTATGTTTTTGCATAAAGCCTTTTATGTTTGATAAAGAGGGTCACGGTGAGGTTTTCTTAACTAGGAGACACCCAAATGTTGAGGTTTCTTCGGTGACGGAGGTGGAAGACTTACCCAGCATCTCCATAGGAGATGTACGTAGTTGTTCATAGGTGCTCGATAAGGTTAGTTGGTTTCTTTCAAATGCAGTGGAGTCAGTGATTCGCTATGCAAGTTAACATGTCAGTGGTTCCAGTTTTATGAGATTTTGACACTAGTCATATGCCCATTTTGTAAAGGATACTTTGGCAAAATTTTTCTAGATTTTTTGGTTTTGTCAACTATATAGTGGTCGATTTAATCCTTGATACACTTGCTGGTGTGAGCACATTTATTCTTACATAATCCTTTTGGTTGTTCATTACTATTCACTGATTCATTTGTTTGGGAAAACTGCTAATTTTTTCACAAAATCTGACAATTGGTCATCCTTCTTTGAGCCTTAGTGGTGTTTGAACTCTTCTATCTCCATTATCATTCTATTCAGTTCTCCATCATCATAGCATCAGAGGTCTCAGGCACATTTGGTAGATCAGGGTCTAGTGCCAATGTTCCGAGGATCTATAACTTGCAGGGCAAAGACCATTTTGACATCCAAAAATTTGATTGTATGTCCATGTGGTCATTGATATAGTGGTTATGTTTTTGCATAAAGCCTTTTACATTTGATAAAGAGGGTTGCAGTAAGGTTTCTCAACTAGGAGACACCCAAATGTTGGGGTCTCTTCGGTGATGTAGGTGGAAGACTTACCCTGCCTCTCCATAGGATATGTATGATAGTTGTTCATAGGTGCTCGATAAGCCTAGTTGGCTTCTTTTGGGTAACTGATTAAATGCAGTGGAGTTAGTGATTCACTATGCAGGTTAACATGTCAATTCTTGCAGTTTTATGAAATTTTGATACTATTCATATGCTCATTTTGTAGAGGATACTCTAGCAAATTCTTTCCAAATTTTTTTGGTTTCATCAACTATACAGTGGTCGATTTAATCCTTGATACACGTGTTGGTGTGAGCACAATTATTCTCAAATAATCCTTTTGGTTGGTCATTACTATTCATTGATTCATTTTTTTAGGAAGAATGCTGAATTTTCTCATAGAATATGACACTTGGTCATCCTTCTTTGAGCCTTAGTGGTGTTTGAACTCTTCTATCTCCATTATCATTCTATTCAGTTCTCTATCATCATGGCATCAGAGGTCTTGGGCACATTTGGTGGATCAGGGTCTAGTGCCAATGTTTCGAGGAGCTATGACTTGCAGGTCAAAGACCATTTTGACATCCAAAAATTTGATGGCACAAACTTTTCCCTATGGAAGAATTAGATGAAAGATGTGCTGATTCAAATGAGGCAATGGAAGCCGTAAATGGAATCTCAAACAAGCCTTCTAACATGGATGAAGATGATTGGGATGAGTTAGATGAAAGGTCCAAGTCTACCATTCCATTGCACCTAACAGATAATGTTTACTTTATAGTATTAGACTATGAAAGTGTAGAGGAGATTTGGAAGAAGTTATGCAATACATATGAAAAAGAGATGGCATCAAACAAAGTGCATTTGATGAGAAAGTTATATGACCTTTGCATGAAGGACACATATAGTTTTTCTGCTTATTTAAATGAATTTGATGCTATATTCTCCCAGTTACAGGCTCATAAAATGGATAGGGATAATGAAATGAAAGCAGTCTTGTTGTTATGCACCTTGCCATCATCATGGGATATGTTTTGCACAACTATTAGCAATAGTGCACTTGGTAGTAAACTAGCCTATGATGACATGTGTGGAGCACTCTTGAGTGAGGAGATTCTTAGAAAATCTATGGTTCGCACCCAGAGTGGAGTTGCATATAATGTTCATGATTCTTATCAAGGAAAGAATTAGCAATGTGGCAGGAGCAAGAACAAGGAAAAGAATGGTCAATGGTATAAGAGCATAAGTAAATCAAGGAACAGGGATATTGAATGCCATTATTGTCACAAGAAAGGACACATGAAGAAATATTGCTATGCATTAAGGAATGCTAAAGGTAAATGACAAAATGTTGATGGGCATGTTAAACAACTACTTCCACCATCTTCTTGGACTGTGAAGATTGAAGAAAATAATGCTATTTTTGATGATGTTGATGTGTCTACACTTGACAATACTATGCCCACGGAGGCTCTTATGTCTCATTCTCTTTCCCACATGTGGTTGCTAGATTTTGGTGCTTCTTTCCATGTGACACTACACAGAGAATGGTTCTCTAATTATGCAACAAAGTCTCTTGGAACCGTGAGACTTGGTGACTCTTACCAGTGTGACATTGTGGGGATTGGAGAGGTGGTTGTGTAGTTCACTGATAGTTCAAATTCACTATGTATCATGTACACCATGTACCTTAGTTATCATGTAGTTTGATGTCAGTTGATCAACTTGATGACCTTACTTATAAGGTGGTTTTCTATGCTCAGTCCTTTTGCATATCAAGGGGAATATATGGTTATTGCAAAATGAAGTAAAGTTGGCTCACTTTATCCTTTATCTGTATCAACAAAAGAACACTCATTAGCTATTACTCAATAGCCTATGGCTTGTATTTGGCATGGCCGCTTGGGCCACATATCTTGTAGTGGAATGGAAAATTTTTCTCGTTCTAGCTACTAGCTATGTTAGCTTTCTCTGATTTTCATTCTGTGAGCATTTTCAATATTGAAAGCAAACTAGGAATGTGCATAAAATGTACATTGACTCTTCAATTCGACCTTTAGATCTCATTCATATAGATGTGTGTGGTCCTATGCCCCAAGGTCATTAGGTGCTTCTCTTTATTTTGTCACTTTCATAGATGATGCTACTAGAAAATTCTAGGTATATCATATCAAATCAAAGGATGAGGTATTCCCCACCTTGAGAAAATGGCTTGCTTCAGTTGAGACTGAAATAGGAACTAAGCCCAAAGCTTTACATTTAGATAATGGGGGTGAGTATACCTCACATGAATTCAGCCTTTTTGGCCATTTTATAGGAATTCATAGAGAGTTTACAACTCCTTATACCCCAATATAGAATGGTGTAGTTGAAAGGCCGAATCAAACTATTCAAGATATAAGAGTTTCTATGTTGCTCATGCAAACCTTTCACAAGGCTTTTGGGTAGAAGTAGTATTGACTGCAGTTCATGTGATTAACCTCTCACCTAGTATTGCCAAAGGCCTGAAAGTGGGACAAAAGGTATGGACACGGAAGCCACCATATTATGATCATCTTCAAGTTTTGGGTGTGAAGTATATGTTCATATATACAAGAATCTTAGACAAAAGTTGGACCATAAGTCAAAGAAATGCATTTTTCTTGGATATGGTCAAGAAGGACAATCTGGATATCGCTTATGGGATCCTAAAACATGTTCAATGATCAGAAGTAGTGATGTAATTTTCAATGAGTGTAAGGTGCATAAACAACCCATTAAGGAGGTTGAAGTGAGAAGAGTGGTGTTTGAGGATACTAGTCCTCTAGTTAGCATGTATAAAAATGTTGCACATAGGGAGGTTCAAGAGAATGTTTGATCAGATCAGTTTGCAAATGTTCAGCAACCATTGAGATGCTCTATATGTGTCTCACGTCCACCTGATAGATATGTTCTAGGTTTGGATCTTGTTATGCTAACAGATGTTGGTGAGCCTTCTTGCTACAAAGAGGCCATGGAGACAAAGGATCATGTCAAGTGGGAGCATGCCATGCAGAGTGAATTGGATTCTATTCACAAGAATGGTACTTGGGATTTTGTACCTTTTCCATAGAGCCGGAAAGCTTTACCGTGTAAATGGGTATATAAGCTAAAATTCACATACGATAGTGCTTCTCCAAAGTATAAAGCATGACTTGTTGCAACGCGTCTTAAGCAACAACATGGTGTTGATTTCAAGGAAATCTTCTCTCTATTGGTCAAAATGACTACCCTTTGAATGTTTCTTTGATTCATACTAATTAGAGGAAATAGAAATAAACATATGAAGCTTGATCTTGTACCTCAAGGTGTGAGCCTCAAAGCAATACTTGAATGAATGAAAAGAGGTGAAGTGACGAACTCCTTATATGGAGTAGAGGCCAAAGTACATCCTATGTGTGATAAATGTAACTTTCATGAGAATGTATGAGATCTTAGAGAAGGTCCTTGCATGTGGGATAAAGTGGATGCATCTGAATACAAAAGGGTAGAGCATGGATATCTCAACACCCGCTCCATGTGATGACCCTTTTGTTTTGAATGTGGGGAACTAGTGACATGTGGAATCACTTAGTCCATCAAGTTTTTAGATCTAAAGACATATGGGATCCTAGAAATATCTTGAACATATGACATCCATGTGTGTGACATATGGCATTCCTAGGTTTTCATGGACATATGGCATCCATAGTGTTTGGGGTCTAGGGACATATGGGATCCTTAAACATATGTAGGATTTACATAAAGGCTAGGTGGTGCTTAAAATAGGATGCTCCTTACAAATAGTTGCTTAGGGTGATCCCTTAGAATCTTCATCCTCTCTGTGTGATCAATTTTACAACGATATCTAACCCCTTTTGACAATCCTTCTATGTAACCCCAATTTTCTCCTAGTAAACCTTCTACTACCTCATATGTAATATTTTATATAGGAACATTATAGGAGTTTCTACAAAATAAAGACCTTGAAATTGTTTGAGTTTGAGGTTTGAAAAAGCACATGAACAACATAAGGAAGAAGAAGAAGAAGCTTGGAGCACAACACACAATACTGAATGTATTACCAAGTGAATGCAAAAGATAAGTGACCCATTAGGGTTATAGGCATATAAACAAGTTGAGGGGAAAAACCTCCTAAAGAGGGAAAAAGTGCCTTGATGATCCTAGTTTGTTCACACATACCACTATCAAAATATATCAACAAATCCCTCTTGGGAGTAATGCAACGAACAAGGAGATGGCACTCATGTATAAAAAAGTGCCAAGCTATGTAGAATCAATTCACAAAAGGAAGTAAGCCCAAAGCTTTGTGGAAAGCTTCAAACTTCTCCCTATGCAGATCCTTTGTGAAAAGGTCTGCAATGTTCTCCTGTGTGGGTGCATATGCCAAATTGATCTCTCCAATAGAGAACCTCTCCCTGACATAATGATAGTGCACCTCAATGTGATTAGTACGAGCATGGGATAGAGGGTTCCATGCAATTGCCAGTGTGCTCTAACTGTCAATGAAGATGTTGGTGGTAGAAGACTGACCAACAATCAAATCAACCAAAAGGCATCCAAGCCACACACATTCAATAATTGCTATTAAACCTACCCTATACTTAACCTCACAAGTAGAAGTGGCCACAATAGGCTACTTCTTGCTCAACCAAGATATGCATGAGCTACCAAGCATGAAGCAAAAAGCACTGGTGGACACACGAGTGTCATAGAAACCAACCCAATCAAAGTCAAAAAAATCATGTAAATGTGGCATTAGTGATCCCCCCTTGGGATAAAACAATCCAAGTAGCTAAGTACCACTCAAGTAGAAAAAAATGCACTTAACTACCTGCTAATGTTTGACACCTGGGCAATGCATAAACTTGCTCATCCGAGAGACAGCAAGCTGAATATCAGGCAGAGCAATGCATAAGTAAATCAAGCATCTAACAACCTACTGATATAGAACAACAACAAATACATCTTGAGCATCATGAAGACTCAATCATTAACCTATTTCCATAGGAGTGGCAATAGGTTTGTAGTCTTCAAGGCCAAAATGTTGCAATAATGTGTCAATATATTTTTCTTGACACAAAGCTATTCCACCATCAACCTGCTTAAACTAAATGCCCAAATAATGATGCTAATGCCCCAAATCTGACATCTCAAATGAGGCATGCAAATCAGCCTTAAAATCAGCAATATGCTTCTCATTAGGTCCAATGAGCAGCATGTCATCAACATAGACAACAATGACCAGAACCACATCATTTGCATGCTTAACATATAAGGTGCCTTAGTTGGACTGTTTTCAAAGCCATGTGCAATCAAATAGGCATGTATCTTTTCATACCAAGCACATGGTGCTTGTTTCAAACCATATAATGCCTTTTCAACCTACAAACTTTGTTTTCATGCCCTTTTTGCACAAAACCATGGGGCTGAAAAACATGCACTTCATCATGTAAGTCACCATTTAGAAATGCAGTTTTAATGTCCAATTGATGTACATTCCAACCATGATGGACTGCAAGTGCCCAAATGCTATGAGTGGTAGTCATTTGACATGTGGGTATAAAGGTTTCATCAAAATCAATGTCTCTTTCTTGATCATAACATTTTGCAACAAGCCTAGCTTTGTACATGTCAACTGCTCCATCAGCTTTATGTTTCGGCTTGTATACCCATTTAGTACTAATGGCCTTCTCACTAGGAGGTAAATCACATAAAGGCGAGTTACCATTCTTCATAACAACATCATATTCTGATTGCATAGTAGCCATCAAACTTTTTGAATTTTGTGCTTCATCAAAAGAAACATGCTAATTCTCATCACAAAGACTAGAGGCACCCATAGCATAGCAATCTGATGCAAAAGAAGCACTATGAGAGCATGAAAAAGTACAATATTATAGAGGTGCATCTAATTTGCTATCTTGCAAAGTCTACATCAGCCATTTTGGCATAGTTCTTGCCTCCTCTTTATTAGCCCTCTCATCAACAAGTGCATCATGTAAATCTGCATCAGAAATGGAATGATCTACTCATGTGAAAATTTCAAAGGTTGAGAAATTGCTTCATTTGGAATCGCACTTGACTGTCCACCTATAAAAAGAAGAAGCAAAGTGTCATACACATCTTTGGAGCTAACTGATGTATCCTTAGTACATGAAAGTAATGGTGGAATTGCATCTTCCACAGAGACAACATCATGGCTAACCAAAATGCGTTTAATCTATGGATGATATAGATGATAGCCTTTGTTTTTAGAACCACACCCAACAAAAATATATTTTACTACTTTATCATCCAGTTTTTTGCATTGTTGTTCAAACACTAATGCATATGCCAAACAACCAAAGACATGAAAATGAGCAACAGATGACTTACGACCATGCCAAGCCTCATATGGAGTGATAAACTATAATGCTTTGGTGGGACACCTATTGAGTACATATGCTGCACACATAACAACCTCAAGCCAAAAGCTATGTGGTAAAGCCTCACTTTTGGCTATACGCCTCGCTATCTCCATGAGAGACCTATTCTTTCTTTCAACAACTCCATTTTGTAGATGTTTATATGACACGGTACACTAATGTTTTATCCCATGTTCAGCCAAAAATGCACTAAAATCAGAAGACATGTACCCCCCAATCAGAATGGAGGGTGTCCATTTTACATGCTAATAGATTTTTAGTCAAAAGTAGAAACTATTTGAAGCACATAAACACTTTGAAGTTTGCTTTCAATGGATACCCATGCATACCTAGAAAAATTATCAATAAAAGTCATGAATTAAAGGTAGTTCCTAAAAGAGTGTCTGCATTGGACCATAGACATCACTATGAACAAGCTGCAATTTTTTAGTAGCTCAAATTGAACCATGTTTTGGGAAGGAGGAATGCTGCATTTTCTCCAAAATATAGCCTTCACGAACATGTTTACAAGGTGTGTCAAGTTTGGGTAGAGAGGACACCATTTCAAATTTTTGCACGCATAACAAGCTAGCATAATTGTAATGACCATAGCATGCATGCCAAAGCTTTGCATATGACATAGCTTGAGAATCTTGAATTACACATGGTGAATCATTCACATATTTTTCATAGTCTATGAGCTTATACAACCCACAACATAAAATGCCAAAAGCAATAATAACATTGCCATTTGATAGATCATGAACTAAACATTTGTTATCAACAAATTTCACAAGCAAGCCAATCTTGGCTAGCACTGAAATTGATGACTGATTTTTCTTGATCCCTTCCACAAACAAAGCATATGCAATGTGAAAGAACTACAATTAGTAGTAGTCAAAATGATCTTACCAAATCCCATTATAGGATAAGAGGATTTTTTAGTACATGTGATAGTATTCCCTATAGGGGCAAGATCATGTGAACTGAAGAAACTACACTGCAAGTTAATATGTTTGGTTACCCTATTCTCAAAGTACCAAACATCTAAGTCTATTGTGGACATACACTATTCATGAGAAGATGGGTCATAAGTGCAATGCAAACAATAGTAAATTCCCATTCTTCATTATGTACAAGATTAGCCATCTGGGCAATGCATAAACTTATTCATTTGTGAGGCAACAAACTGAATATCAGGCTAAGTTATGCATAAGTAAATCAAGCATCTAACAGGCTTGTTGATAGAGAACAACATCAAATGCATCTCCAACATCATGAAGACTCAATCATAAACCTATCTCCATAGGAGTGGAAATAGGTTTGCACTCTTCAAGGCCAAAAAATGCTGCAATAATGTGTCAATATATTTTGTTTGACGCAGAGCTATTCCTCCATCAACTGACATAAAATTGAATGCCTAAATAATGATGCAAATGCCCCAAATCTGACATCTCAAAAGAGGCAAGCAAATCAGCTTCAAAATCATAAATATGCTTCTCATTGGGACCAATGAGCATCATATCATCAACATACACAACATATCATCAACATACACAACAATGATCAGAAGTACATCATTAACATGCTTAACATATAAGGTGCTTTTAGTTGTTCTATTCTCAAAATGATGTGCAATTAAGTAGGCTTGTATCTTTTCATATCAAGCACGTGGTGTTTGCTTTAAACCATATAATGCCTTCTTCAACCTGCACACTATGTTCATGCCCTTTCTACACAAATCTATGGGGCTGAAATACATAAACTTCTTCATGTAAGTCAACATTCAGAAATGTTGTTTTAATGTCCAACTAATGCACATTCCAACCAGGGTTAGCTCCAAGTGCATAGATGCTACAAACAATAGTCATTCGGCATGTGGGAGCAAAGGTCTCATCAAAATCAATGCCTCTTTCTTGAGCATAACCTTGCAACAATCCTAACTTATGCTTCAGCTTGGATACCCACTTAGTGCCAATGGCCTTCTTGCCAGGAGGCAAATCACATAAAGACCAGGTGCCATTCTTCATAATAGCATCATATTTTGATTGCATAGCAGCCATCCAATTTTTTGAATTTTGTCCTTCAACAAAGGAAACATGCTCATTCTCATCACAAAAACTAGAGGCATCCATAGCATAGCAATCTCTTGCAAAAGAAGCACTATGAGAGCCTGAACAAGTATGATATGAGAGAGGTGCATCTAATTTGCTATCTCGCAAAGTCTACACTACCCATTTAGGCATAGTCTTTGCCTCCTCTATATCAGTTCTCTCATCAACAAGTGCATCATGTAAATCTGCATCAGAAATGGAATGATCTACATCATCACTTGAAACCTATAAAGGCTGAGAAATAGCCTAATTCATATCAACACTTGACTTTCCACCTATAAAAGAGGTAGAAAAGTATCATACATATCTCTAGAGCTAAGAGTAGTCTCCTTGATACATGAAAGTAATGGCTGAATTGCATCTTTCACAAAAACAACATCACAGCTAACCAAAATGTGTTTAGTCTATGGATGATACAGAGGATAGCCTTTGCTTTCAGAACTATACTCAATAAAAATACATTTCACTGCTTTATCATCCAATTTCTTGCATTATTGTTCAAGCATTAATGCATATGCCAGACAACCAAAGACACATAGATGAGCAACAGATGGCTTGCAAACATTCCAAGCCTCATATGGAGTGATAGACTACAATGCTTTAGTGGGACACCTATTAAGTACATATGCTTCACACATAACAACCTCAAGCCACAAGCTATGTGGTAAATCCTCACTCTTGACCATACACCTCACCATCTTCATGGATGACATGTTCTTCCTCTCAACAACTCCATTTTGGTGAGGTGTATAGATCACTATACAACAATGTTTTATCCCACATTCAACCAAAAATGCATTGAAATCAAAAGACATATATTCTCTCCCTGGATCATAATGGAGGGTGCCCATTTTACATGTTGATAGATTTTTAGCCAAAACCTAAAACTGTTTGAAGCACATAAACACTTTGGACTTTGCTTTCAGTGGATTCACCCATGCATCCCCGGAAAAATCATCAATGAAAGTCATGAAGTAAAGGTAGTTCCCAAAGAGGGTGTCTACATAAGACCACAAACATCACTCTGAACAAGCTACAAATTTTTAGTATCTCAAACTGAACCATCTTTTGGGAATGAGGAATGCTATATTTTCCCAAAATACAACCTTCACAAACATGTCTACCAGGTGCCTTAAGTTTGGGTAGAGAGGACACTATTTCATATTTTTGTACGTGCTATGTGCTTTTATAGCCCACCACATAAAATGTCAAAAGCAATAATAACATTGCCATTTGATAGATCATGAACTGTACATATGTCATCAACAAATTTCACAACCAACCCGATCTTGGATAATGCTAATGTTGATATATTTAGGTAGTGATGTGTGTGAACACTCTAGGACCGCCAGGACACTTTTTTCCCTCTTTAGGAGGTTTTTTTCCCCCGGCTTGTATATACGCCTATTGCCCTGATGGGCTACTTATCTTTCTACATTCTCTAGTAATACATTCAGTATTGTGTGTTGTGCTCCAAGCTTCTTCTTCTTCCTTGTGCTATTCGTGTGCTTCCGCAGACGTCTAACTCCAACAATTGGTATCAAAGCAGGTCGTCGCTTCATCTAGGGCACCGTCAACACTCCTCCAATTGCAGTCTCAAAATCGCACGAATTTTTGGTGGTGCCGAAATCGCAATCTCAGCTCGTTTCGGCCTCCGAATGCACTATCGCAGTGCTTGTGTAGGCTATTTCGTCTTTTTGTACCAAAGGTATATACAAGTTTCTGTTCGCCAGTATAAGCGTCTCGAAGTCTACTACAGGTCTAGCAGAATTTGTCTGGGCAGTTCTGTTCAAGTTTTTGAGATACAATCAATTTTCTGCATCAAGGTATTTTAGTCACCGGCCATGGCTGAAAGCAGTGATGTATTCCGTATGTTGGCTGTTGAGGATAAGTTGGATGGTACCAACTACCCGTTATGGGCTTATATGATGCGACATGTGTTGGTTGCAAAAGGACTGTGGAACATTGTGCAGGGTGTCGAAAAACATCCTATCACACCTGCAACTCTTACAACTGCACGTACTGAAGCTGATGTAGAAGGTGTCACAGATGATGATATTCTGCATATTCATGTTCGTGCTGCGGTTTTTGCTGCACCTACTGCAGAGCAGATTTGTTGGGATGGCATAGATGCCCAGGCACATGAATTGATAGCTTTGTCTATCAAACGTGCCATTATTCCTCACATTCACTCTTGCTGAATAGCTAAGGATGCTTGGGATACACTTACCACATTGTACCAAGCTAGGAATGAGGCTCGTGTTGCTTACCTTCAAAAACAATTGGAGACTGAGCACATGAATGAAGGTGATTCTATGGACAGTTTCCTAACGAAGATCAAAGACTTGAAGGAACAGTTGATTTCTGCTGATGAGGTTATACCAGATAGCTCACTTGTGTAGACCGTTTTGAATGGTCTTCCTGATTCACATTAGAGTTTTGCTTCTACTCTTCGGTTGATGATGAAAGGCAATCCGGATGCCTTATCATTTGAGGAGTTAGTCTCTGTTCTGTTGCAGGAAGATCAATCCAGGTAGAATAGGTCCATTATGCGAGTTGCAGATCAAGCTTTCTTGGCTAGTGAGAAGGGCAAAGGAAAATGGAGCTCTTCAACTAGTAAACAAAAATCTGCTAATTCTGCATATTCGAAGAAGGAAGATAAAGATGAGAAGAAATCAGAAAAGCAGAAATTGTTTTGTAAGTATTGTAAAGGTAATGATCATATCATAAAGAACTGTCCAAAATTGGCCGCTAAAGAGGCAAAGAACAAAGAGGCTGGGATGGTTGTTGTAGAGGCCTCTACACCAAAAACAGAGTCTGCTAATCTTGTGCAGGAAGAAGAATGGGCGTTTACTACTCTCTGTAGTTTTGACCCATCTTCTCATGAGCAGTGCATGTCTACAGTAGACTCAGATGTTTGGTATTTTGAAAGTGGGGCGACCAAACATATTACCTCACAGCGCAGTTTCTTCTCTTCACTCGAGCGTGCCCCTACAGGGAATACTGCTACATGCGCCAACAACTCCTCTTATCCTGTTATAGGAGTTGGTAAGATCATTTTGACTATTGTTGATGGTAGTTCTTTCACTTTGTCAGATGCTTTATTTGTGCCAGGGATCAAGAAGAACCTGTTATCAGTATCTACATTAGCCAAGATTGTCTTGGTTGTGAAATTTGTTGATGACAGGTGTACAATTCATGATCTGTCAAATGGCGATGTGATTATTGCTTCTGGCATTTTATGTCGTGGGTTGTATAAGCTCATAGACTATGAAAGATCAGTAAATGATTTGGCATGTGCAGTAAATGATTCTCAGGCTATGTCAGATGCAAAGCTTTGGCATGCACGCTTTGGTCATTTGAATTTTGCTAGTTTGCTATGCCTGCAGAAATCTGAAATGGTGTCCACCTTTCCCAAACTTGAGGCACTTGGAAAACATGTTTGCGAAGGCTGTATTTTGGGCAAAATGCAGTGTTCATCCTTTCCAAAAGATGGTTCAGTTCGCGCTACTCAGAAATTGCAACTTGTACATAGTGATGTTTGTGGTCCTATGCAGACACCTTCTTTTGGGAATTATCTTTACTTTGTGAATTTCATCGATGATTTTTCCAGGCATGCATGGGTATATCCATTGAAGACAAAGTCCGAAGTGTTCATGTGCTTTAAACAGTTTTTGGTTTTGGCTGAAAATCTGTCAGCATGTAAAATGGGCACCCTCCGTTCTGATCGAGGGGGGGAATATATGTCTTCTGATTTTAATGCATTTCTGGCTGAACGTGGGATAAAACACCAGTGTACAGTGCCGTATACACCTCAACAGAATGGAGTTACTGAACGAAAGAACAGGTCACTCATGGAGATGGCGAGGTGTATGGTCAAGAGTCAGGCTTTACCACATAGTTTCTGGCTTGAGGCTCTCATGTGTGCAGCATATGTATTGAACAGGTGTCCCACTAAAGCACTGCAGTCTATCACTCCATATGAGGCTTGGCATGACCGCAAGCCATCTTTGCACATCTGCATGTGTTTGGTTGTTTGGCATATGCATTAGTGCCTGAACAACATCACAAAAAATTGGATGATAAAGCAGTAAAATGTATTTTTGTTGGGTATAGTTTTGAAAGTAAAGGCTATCGTCTGTATCATCCACAGACTAAATGCATTCTGGTTAGCCGTGATGTTGTTTTTGTGGAGGATGATATTCAGCCATTGCTTTCATGTACTAAGGAGACATTTGTTAGCTCCAAAGACATGTATGATACTTTGCTGCCCCTTTTTTCAGGTGGACAGTCTAGTGCTGGTCCTAATGAGGCAACTTCTCAGCCTTTGTAGGTTTCATGTGATGATGCAGATCATTCCATTTCTGATGCAGATTTACATGATGCACTTATTGATGAGAGAGCTGATATTGAGCAGGTAAGAACTATGCCAAAATGGCTGGTGCAGACCTTGCGTGATAGCAAATTAGATGCACCTCTATCATATCATCATAGTGCCTCTTTTGCATTAGGTTGCTATGCTATGGCTGCATCTAGTCTATATGATGATACTGAGCCTATTTTGTTTGATGAAGCACAAAATTTAGAAAATTGGATGGCTACTATGCAGTCTGAATATGATGCAATAATGAAGAATGGTACTTGGTCTTTATGTGACTTGCCTCCTGGCAAGAAGGCCATTGGCACTAAGTGGGTATACAAGCTGAAGTGTAAACCTGATGGTATAGTTGATAGGTATAAGGCTAGGCTTGTTACAAAGGGTTATGCATAGGAAAGAGGCCTTGATTTTGATGAGACCTTTGCACCTACATGCCGTATGACTTTTGTTCGGAGCATCTGTGCACTTGCAGCCCATCATGGTTGGAATGTACATCAGTTGGACATTAAAACAGCATTTTTGAATGGTGACTTGCATGAAGAAATGTATGTTTTTCAGCCCGGTGGCTTTGTGCAGAAAGGGCATGAAAACCAGGTGTGCAGATTAAAGAAGGCATTATATGGTTTAAAGCAAGCACCACGTGCTTGGTATGAGAAGATACATGCCTATCTGATTGCACATGGTTTTGAGAACAGTCCAACTGAAAGCACCTTATATGTTAAGCATGCTAATGATGTGCTTCTGATCATTGTTGTCTATGTTGATGACATTCTGCTCATTGGTCCTATTGAGAAGCATATTGCTGATTTTAAGGCTGATTTGCATGCCTCATTTGAGATGTCTGATTTGGGGCATTTGCATCCTTATTTGGACATTTAGTTTATGCAGGTTGATGGTGGAATGGCTTTGTGTCAAACAAAATATATTGACACATTATTGTAGCGTTTTGGACTTGAAGACTGTAAGCCTATTGCCACTCCTATGGAGACAGGTTTACGATTGAGTCTTCATGATGCTAGAGATGCATTTGATGTTGTTCTCTATCAGCAGGCTGTTGGATGTTTGATTTACTTATGCATTACTCGGCCAGATATTTAATTTGCTGTCTCACAAATGAGCAGGTTTATGCATTGCCCAAGAGTCAAGCATTGGCAGGCGGTTAAGCATATCTTTCGCTACTTGAGTGGTACTCCGCTACTTGGGTTGTTCTATCCCAAGGGGGGATCACTACCGCCACATTTGCATGCTTTTTCTGACTCTTATTGGGCTAGTTGCTATGACACTCGTGTGTCCACTAGTGGCTTTTGCTTCATGCTTGGTAGCTCATGTATATCTTGGTTGAGCAAGAAGCAGCCTACTGTGGCCACTTCCAGTTGTGAGGTTGAGTATAGGGCAGCTTTCACAGCGACTGTTGAGTGTGTGTGGCTCAGACGCCTTATGGTTGATTTGGGTGTTGGTCAGTCTTCTGCCACCACCATCTTCACTGACAGTCAGAACGCATTGGCAGTTGCAAGGAACCCTGTGTTCCATGCTCGCACTAAGCACATTGAGGTGCATTATCATTATGTCAGGGAGAGGTTCTCTACTGGGGAGATCAGCTTGGCATATTTGCCCACACAGGAGAACATTGCAGACCTTTTCACAAAGGCTCTGCCTAGGGAGAAGTTTGAAGCTTTTCGCAAAGCTTTGGGCTTACTTCCTTTTGTGGAGTTATTTCCACATAGCTCTTATACATGAGTGCCAGCTACTTGTTCAACGCATCACTCCCAGGGGGGATTTGTTGATATATTTAGGTAGTGATGTGTGTGAACACTCTAGGACCGTCGGGGCACTTTTTTCCCTCTTTAGGAGGCTTTTTTCCCCCGACTTGTATATACGCCCATTGCCCTAATGGGCTACTTATCTTTGTACATTCTCTAGTAATACATTCAGTATTGTGTGTTGTGCTCCAAGCTTCTTCTTCTTCCTTGTGCTGTTCACGTGCTTCCACAGATGTCTAACTCCAACAGCTAAAACTAATAACAATTTTTTCTTGATCCTTGGCACAAACAAAGCATTTGACAATGCAAAAGAACTACCATTAGTAGTAGTCAAAATTATCTTACCAACTTCCATTACAGGATAAGAGGAGTGGTTAGCACGTGACAGTATTCCTTGTAAGGGCAGGCTCACGTCAATTGAAAAAACTGTGCTACAAGGTAATATGTTTGGTTGCCCCACTATCAAAGTACTAAACATCTGAGTCTACTATAGACATACACTATTCATGAGGAGATGGTTCGTAACTGCAAATAGAAGTTAAGGCCCATTCTTCATTCTGGACAAGATTAGGAGACTCTATTTTAGGTGTAGAGGCCTTTGCAACAACCACTCTGGCCTCTTTTTTGTTTGCCTCATTTGCAACTAATTTTGGACAACTCTTTATGACATGATCATTTCCTTTACAATATTTGCAAAACAATTTATGCTTATCTATTTTCTTCTCGTCTTTTTATTTCATTTTTGACCATCCAAAATTAGCAGATTTTTTCTTGCTAGTAGATAAGCTCCATTTACCTTTGCCCTTGTGACTAGCTAAGAAAGCTTGATTTGCAACACACATAATGGACCTATTCTACCTGGACTAGTCTTCTTGCAACAAAATAGAGACTAACTCCTCAAATGTTAAGGCATTTGGATTGAATTTCATCATCAACCAAAGAGTAGAAGGAAAACTCTGATATGAATCTAGAATACCATTCAGAACAATTTGCATAAGTGAACTTTCAAGCAAGACTTCATTAGTAGAAATCAACTGCTCCTTCAAATCTTTGATCTTTGTCAAAAAACTGTCCATAGAATCTCCTTCATTCATATGCTCACTCTCCAACTATTTTCAGAGGTAAGCAACACGAGACTCATTTCTTGCCTAGTATAAAGTGGTAAGTATCCCAAGCATCCCTTGTTGTTTTGCAAGAGTGAATGTGAGGGATAATGGCACATTTGATAGACAAAGCTATCAATGCATGTGCATGAGCATTTTTTCCATCCCAATGAAGTTGCCTTATAGTAGGTGGAGAAGGAACCTCAACACGAACATGAATTTGAAGATCGCCATCTTTAACGCCATCTGCATCACCTTCAATAACTATATTTATAGGTGTAGTAGGTCATTTTTAAACACCCTACATAATATTCCATAGTCCTTTCACAACCAATACATGATGCATCATATATGCCCATAATGGGCATGAGTACCATCCAATCTATCCTCAACAACTAACATATGGAATACATCATTGCTTTTAGCCATGGACACTTAAATACCATGATGTAGAAAATGAGTGTAATCTCAAAAAGTTGAATAGAACTACCCTATCAAGCTTTGCTAGACCTGTAGCAAGCTTTGAGGCACTTGTACTCGTGAACCAAAACCTATATATATGTTTGGCACAAAAGGACAAAATTGCCTACATAGGTGTTGCGATAGTGCATTGGAAGGCCAAAAGGAGATCAGATTGCGATTTGAACACCAAAAAGCAAAGTTTTTTTGAACTCCTAATCACCCTGAGTATGCTCACCAATTTCCATGTGATTCTGAGTCTATGATAGGAGGGGTATCAATGAAACCATACCAATTGTTGGAGTTTGAGGTGTGCGAAAGCATGCGAATAGAAAATGGAAGAAGAAGAAGCTTAAAGCACAACACACAATATTGAATGTATTACCAAGTGAATGTACAAAGATAAGTAACCTATTAGAGGTATAGGCATATATACAAGCAAGGGGAAAAGACCTCCTAAAGAGGGAAAAAAGTGCCCTGGTGGTCCTAAGTATGTTCATACACAACACTACCAAAATATATCAGCAAGCTCCACTCGTAGATATTCTATTGATAATCATAGGCCCATAACAACATTTCTCTAGCATTTGAGCATGCTACTTTAGAGTATATACCAAGAATAAATCACTAGCTTTCAGGCCTTTGTTAGAGCTTGGTCAATACATTACACATAAACTTATTCATGCTCTCCACTTGTCCATTCGCTTGTGGGTGGTATGGTGCCAAATATATGATATTTCTATGGCTTGACAATATCTTCATCCTTTGTCTCGATTGTTGGGCTCTTGGGTCCAAATGTGAGTGCACTAGCTGTTTAATCCAATTTGGGACTAACTTCTAGGTTGAAAAAAATATGTATCAAGAAGTTCATATGATACTCCTAGCAATAAGTCTCCTAAAGTGAGTCGAGAAAGGTGATCTGCTTGAAGATGGGTCTCACCTTTTCTAACAACTACTTCGAAATTGTACTCCATTAATAAGAGAAATCATGTTACCAATATTCCTGTATTACAAGGTTTGTTCACCAAATAAAGTAGAGCTTGATGGTATGTAAAGAATTTAAACTTATTTGCAAGCAAATAGTGTCTAAACTTCTTGACCGCATAGAGCATGCCTAAGCTTTCTGTCTTAGTAGTTGTGTAATTCCTTTCTGCTACATTCAACTACCAACTTGCATATGCTATGGGAAATCTATGTTCCCTTCATGCATGAGTTGTGATAGCACACATCCAATAGCGAAATTGGAGCCATCTATATGAATGTGGAATGGCTTGTTCCAATTTTGCAGTGTCAAAATAGGTGCTGAGCACAAGATTCATTTCAGCTCATTGAAAGACATCTCACATTCTTCATTCCACTCAAAATTAGTCAAAAGGTTGTAAAGGGGTTTTGCAATAGTAGCGTACATGTGGATAAAATGTCAGTAGAATCCACAATGACCCATAAAATCTTGTATTTCCTTGACCATCCTAGGTCTAGGTAAGTCTAGTAGTTCTCACTTTCTCTTCATCCATCATTATTCTGTTCTTTGACTCAATATAGCCTAAAATTTTGCCTCTCTTGACCATGAAAACACTTTTTTTTGGGGTTCAAGCAGACTTGATATTCTCTATAGTTGTTAAAGATTTTTTTGAACTATGGGACGTCAGTTTGTCCTATGTGACAATGAGCACACAAGTCATCCACATAGACTTCTAACTTCTTTCACAAGAAGTCCTTAAACACATGACACATGAGCCTTTGGAACATAGCAAGGGCATTGGTGAGCCCAAATTGCATTACATAGAATGCAAAGATTCCCCATTCAATGGCAAAGCCATCTTGTGTTGATCCTCTAGTGTTATTTGATTGTAACCTAAAAATCCATCAAGGAAGCTATAGACTTCCTTGCCCTCTACACACTCCAATAGATGTTCAATGATTGGAATCAGATAACTATCTTGAATAGTGGTAGCATTAACTTTCTTCAAGTTAATGCACACACAACTTTTCATTCTTCTTGGGCACTACCACAAAAGGGTATACCCATTCTATATGTCCAATCTCTTAGATGAATGTTCATCTAGGTTATATCAAAATATCTATGTCTTCCTTTATCTTCACTGCATAATTGTCATTATAGATGTAAGATTTCTGCTTTGTTGTCTTGGCTTGTAAAGTCATCGAGATCCTATGGGAACAAATGTCAAGATCCACTCCTTTCAAGTCCTTGTATTTCCAAGAAAACACATCTCTATACTCTCTTAGAAAATTCATCAATCCTTGTTCTTGTTCTTCACTTACGTCATGTCCTATGTATGTGCATCTATCTTCTCCTTCTTCAATCGTCACTACATTTTCTTAGTTTGTTGCTTATTGTCATAAGCTTCTCCCATGAGAGCTTCTCTTCTTGGAATTCTTTTCATTATCTTTCTATCTTCTACCTCATACTTCTTGAAGTTTTTTGGTACTTCAAACGTGGCTTCTTCCCTATTCTTCATTTTCATCTTGTGTAGGTAAGTTATTCTTTTGTTTCTTTTTCTTAGTCTTTGTGTCTAACTACGTGGCTAACATCACTTCATGCTTACTCTCGTTGTGTCCTTGGGTCCTAACTTATACCAAGTATAGGTACTCTTTTTCCAAAGCAGACAAAGGATCCATACGAATGGACTCTAATTCCATGCCACTGGCTACTTTTGTACATCTATACTAGACTCACACTCTTCAATGATGGGTTCACACATGAATACCAAAATATCATAGCTGTCTTCATCACAATGGGGGGTCCATTGTTCTTCATTCACTACTATCTCCATATTCATTAGGATTTGTGCCCAATCATAGGGTTCAAATTCGTCATCTAGAAATATCATAGGCACATAAACTAGGTCTTGAAGTGATCTATGGTCTCCTGTAGCACCTATGTTTCTATCTTCTAGTATATTTTCCTCTTCAATTGCAACTTGACACAACCATAAGTGCATATGCTCATGTATCCAGGAAGGATATGATCCTATGGAATGCATCGGCTTAGTGTCTTCTTGCATCCTA
This sequence comes from Ceratopteris richardii, assembly GCA_020310875.1. Classification (NCBI taxonomy): domain Eukaryota; kingdom Viridiplantae; phylum Streptophyta; class Polypodiopsida; order Polypodiales; family Pteridaceae; genus Ceratopteris; species Ceratopteris richardii. Next base: position 69,917,747 of record CM035422.1, read on the forward strand.
TGGATAGTATTCCATTGTAGGGGTGGTACATCTCTATGAAAATAGTCCTTGAGATTAACTTCAGTAGTTACCCATAAATGCTACAAGTACAAGGAATTGGTTCTCCAATCTTGCACTATCTGCAATTATCTTGTGAATGGTCTACCCAAAATCATCTCGTAGACATGTTTATTTCCAAATTCACAGATGGAGTGTGCTCAAACTGTACACCACAAGTAGTAAGAGTTATCCCTTCTAGCAATCCTAGAGCTTCTCTATATGATCGTTTGCCATTTACAACTTCATTCTAGTAGGTCTTAATTCTAGCTTGCCCCAACATTTGGTGGCAATGACAACTCTTGCTCATGGGTCTAAGATTGCCTTAATTGTGTATCCTTGGCATATGATATGGAGATAGGTGTTTCCTTCTTCTCCTTTGCTCATGTATCCTATCTTATCTATCGATATTTCAGACACTTTTCTTTGCGGTCCTGCATGAGAGTGGTTATTAGCAACTTTTGATACTTAATTTGCTATATGTTATCAAACTTAGCATCTATGGTTGACTAGGCCACTATATGTTTTATTAAAGAACATATACAAAAGTGTTCAATGGCCATTTGGCCTTTCACATGGACACTAATGATAATAATCTCCCACTAAAGGCCAATATGGCCAAAGTGACTATGGGAGAAAAATAAAGAATGATAAAGAATACCTAAGTATAAGTATACAAACTATACCTCCCACTTGATGGGCATGTTACATAGTATACAAGTAAATATGTAAGATCGTCAATCAAGTAACTCCCATCAAGTGACAACAGTGTCAAAAGCTATCCTATGGTAGAGCTTTAGTCAAAGCATCTACAACATTATCTTGAGTATGAACATTTTCGAGAATAATGCGCTCAGTGGCTAAGCAGTCTCTAATGAAGTGATACCGCACCTCAATGTGCTTGGTCTTTGCATGATAGACTGGATTCTTAGCCAACATAATTGCACTCTGACTATCACTAAGCAAACGAAGTACATGTTGAAGTAAACCCATATCACAAGCAAGACGAGAAAGCCACAATGCTTCCTTACATGCCTTACTTACTTAAACATACTCTACTTCTATGGATGGTGTAGCTCAGTGATGAGTAGCACCTCCTTTAATGTCAATCCGGGAAGACATGAGGATGGTATGAAGACCTCGAGCAAGTGAAGGCACAAATGTGTGAGTGAGAAGCACACAAACATGCACACACATACACACACACGTGCACAAACGGTAAGAACAAAGAGAGTACAACAATGGAATCACTTCTATTATAACCAAGTTCTCATACAAGCTCAAAACTACAAGAAGCCAGCCCAAAAATGAGCTCTCTAGCTCTATTTATAGTTTTTTACTAGCTTTGGCCCTGTCCAGACCTAGTGTCTGGCCTAGTTAAAAATTAGGTTCCATGGCTTATTTGAGGGCTCAAACAAGATCTAAAAAATATGAAAATTGGCAGGCAACTACTTCTAAGGCTCCCCAAGCTCGAGGACTCCTCAACTTGTACAAAATGGAGCTACAAAAAGATGAAACGGTATTTACAAGGGTTTCTAGTGATGAGAATCACTTTTATAATGATGTAAGGTTTGGAAAAATTTCAATAGGTTGCCTTAGTGCTAGATCCGCATGCATGCCCATACTTGGCTTCTTCCCATATGATGCCAACACTCTCCCCCCCCTAGCGTCTGTCGCCTCTGACAGACCTCTGCTCCACGGTTTGATCAATGTACTGTTGTAATACGTCGGTTGCCAATTCTTGTTCTTTAATCCGTAGTCCCCGGACCAAATCTCTTTGCAGGGCATCCCAATTTACTGCTCCAGGCATGTCAGGTTGTGGCGTGGTGTAGAGCTCTGAGTGCATTGTTTGTTCACATGCGAATAGTTGTAGTAGGTGGGTTGGGCGTGGCGCGAACACTTCTGAGTGTGCTTCCCAGAACCCCGTGGTGAACATGTCATCAAACGTTTGCTTGTAGCAAGCAGGGAGATACCTGATTCTTGTGTGCCAAGCATAAGCGACTCGCATGCTCGGGGTTGTGCTCATATCATAAAGTAGGTCATAGTTACCGTTGATGAAGCCTGGAATTGGTGGCTGAATATTACGTACATTTCGAAAAGTCTTTAGCACCACTTGCATCATGTCCAAAATTTTGAGCATCATTTGCGTGGCAACATCGGTCATGGGGTGGACGCGTGGCATCCAATGTCGGATGGTAGCCATCATGTATGATACGGAGGGTGTGCCTGTTGGGGGTGCGATGGAGGGGTAATTTAGCCATTGTTTGCAGTTTGCATTGTTCTGAACCTTGATAGCAAATGCTTTCCATGATCTTCTTCTCTGCACTGGCCCAAAGCAAGGGTTATACCTCAAATGCATGGGAGCGTGATCCCATGTGCATAGCATCTCCGGATAGGTTTCCAATAATTTTTGTCTCCAAATTGGTTGAAATACGGCCCCTTTCTTGGCTTCCTCTAGAATATCCTCTGGTTCGAACTGTGTTGCAAAAGTAGGGTACTTGTTGGTTTTGCGTTTGATTTCCGTGTTGTAGTCTGCCAACAATACAAAGTAGGGCTTATATTGCAACTCTGAATTAGTTATCAGTCTTCTAGAGGCGAGGTGTCTGAAATATTCTGATTGCAATATGGTTTCTTCAATGGTCCTCATGGCCAGCATTTGAGTGGAGATACGTTCCTCATGAGTTGTCCCCATTTCCTCTACTTGTTTCATCCATGCTGCAGGGGGTTCCTCATATGTGTCTTGACCTTCCTCTGTGATTCTGCCTCTTGGAAGAGGTTGAGGCTCATAGGTGTCTTCAAATGTTTCCTCCACTGGGATGATTACTGCTTCTTCTTCTATTGGTTGATCAGGTGGAGAGGGGGGTCGTTCATACTGTAACAACTTGATCTTTAACTCTGCTACTTGTTGTCATAGCTCAAGTACCTCATTGGCTGTGGAAGAGTTTGGCTCTGGTGAAGTAGCAGCATTGACCATCTCTTTATGTTCTAGTGGATGTGGTGTAGGCACTTGGGATCTTTGTAGTTCCTTTACTTGGTCGGCCAGCTGATCATGTGCCTCTAAGAGGTTGGCATAGGTTTCCAATATTTGTTGTATGTTCTCTGAAGGGATGGCCCGGAAGCTAGCAGGGTCGATGGGTGCTCCAGGGGTGTTTTCAATGGCTGCTTCTAAATTCTCTGGTTTTGTTGTTGTAGTCTTCTGTTCTCTTCTTGAGCCGTTGCTAAGTGGCGGCGAAGTAAGGCCATGTTTCTTTGGAGTCTAGCATTGCGGCCCAGCTGATCTCTGAGTTGTTCCTCCATGGCCTTACCCATCTCTGTATACTTGGCTTCCAGCTTTGCCTTTGATTGTTGGAGGGCGGTCACTTCCTGTTGTAGTGTTGTATTACTTAGCTCCAAGGCATTGACGCGTGCCTGGAGTTGAGCCGAGAGATTGCACAGCTCTGTGTTATTCTCTTCCAGTAATTTATACTCTTGCTTAAGTTGTGTGGCCGCTTCGAACATGGTGTCTAGTGCGTGACTAAATGATGTGGATGCAGGGTTAGAGGTGGAAAATGCAAGGGGTCAGGAAATGGGGAAGGGAAAAGTGGATGATGTGCCTATGGGTGAAGTGAAATGTGATGATGTTGGAACAAATGTGGTGGTGGGTGCTCTTGTGGATGGTGAAATGTCCATGGGATCGGACGTGATAGTGTGTGAAGTGTGAATTGTGAATACAGGAATGGTGGGTGGTGTGTTAGTGGTGGCAGTGAATGTGGGGGAGGTGGGTTGGGAAAGGGACTTTTTATTATAATTCTCTATTTGTTGAAGTATATTTACAAGGCTTGTTAAGAATGGAGGTTGGGTGATGGATGTTGGTTCTGAGAAGGTCAAGAGGGGCTCAGTGGTGCGGGGTTGGGAAAGTGGAATAGTATTGGTAGATGGAAATGAGTGTGTTAAGGTTTGGGTAGTGGCAAGTGGCTGTCCGAAGGCTGGGAAATCTGATGGGTGACCTATTATAGCTTGATCGGTGGCGGGGTGACTTATATGGGGTTCAAAAAATTGGATGGAACTAGTGGATGTAGGTAAAGGGAAGGATGGAGAACTGGTGGTGTGTAGAACGGGTTCACTATGGGTGGATACTGGCTGTTCAGGAAGGCTAGTGGTGAGGGGTTCTGAGGGCTAGATGGGAGGTGATGGGGGAGATGGTATCTGAGCATGTACATCTGGTTCATCATTGTTGGTTGGGCTAGCCATGTGAACATCTTCTTGAGTGATAGTAGGCAGTGCGGTAGAGACTTCCATTTGAATCATTTTTCCCCTTCGCGGTCGCGTATCGATCCTTCGTTGGTCATATTGTGGGGTATTACGATATACCATGGTCCTCATGGCTTCCACTATCCCACAGGTCTCTGCCAAAAGATTCAATGATTCTACAAAATGCGGGTCCACATTCTCCGCTTGCAGCATCTGGTTCACCATGCTCTATTTGCTTCCTTTGATAGCCTATGTCTCTTTTGTACCTGCTTGATCATCTTGTATAGCCGTTTGAGTTGGGTCGTGTAGGCAGGGGCCTCTCCCTCACTTTCTTCTGATTCATTCCTCTGCATCTCTCCTTGCCCATGTGTACCTCCCTCCTATGTTTGTTGTGCCTCATCTTCCCAATGCACCCTTCTAGCCGCACTCTGTGCCCGTCCTCTCTGGGATGATGGTTCGGGGCCGTCCGTGTCTGAGAAGAACTCACTCTCAGATAAGTGAGCTGTCTGCAAGAAGCTTTCAAAGTCCAATGATGGATCTTCTGGTAGTGGAGCCATGGATGCAAACTCCACATCTGTGGGTAGTGGGGGGGCTGATGGAGTGGGTTGTACCATGCTTCTTGATTGGGGTCCTTGAAGATGGATTGTGAATGGGGCTACTTGTGCTTCTTCTCTAAGGGAAGCTTCTGTGGTGGCCTCACGAGGAATTAGAACCTGTGAAAGTGATCCACGCATTCTTTTCGCAGGTTGAACCCCTGACTTCCGCCCCTGGAAGAATTCCAATTGTGAATACTTGAGGGCTCGTGCAATTGGCACATCATAAGCCAGGCACCTATAGATGATTCTTGTAATGGCGCAGCAGCCATTCAAAGTAGGCTTCCTCACTCCTCGCTTGCCTGCTTCATATAACTGATCAAGGATCCATACTGGCATTTTCATAGGTAAGCTCTCGGTCTCTGCTAGGTATAACCCATACCAGATCTTCTTATGAGGCTGGGTGAACCGGTCTTGCGCTGGAAATGCGAAGTGTTGAAGGCACATCCGCAGTGGTATGGCGATGTTGGGGGTGAGGGCACACATTTCTTTCAACTTCTTGATTTTGTTGTTCCTCATCGACTCTGGTATCAAAGGATCTCGATCGGAGGGTACATGGGTGCCATACATATTAAGGGCCTCCCTGATTAAAGTGATATTCAACTCAAACTTATTCATTTCTTCCTGGTTTGATAGAGAGGGCACCAGGAATGTGCCTGAATGATCTTTGTCTCCTGTCGCCTTGAGAGTTGCAATCAAGTAGTAGCACCAAAGAAAATCAGGTCTAGGCAAGGCTGCACTAAAATAATCTTGCAATCCCGCTTTTTGCCAAATATCTTGAAGAGGGGCAACATTTTGCAATGCTTCAAATTCTCGTGAGAAGAACTGAAAGGTCCACCACACTCCTCCACATTCCAACTTGGATTCCCAGATATGATCTGCGTCTCCCAAATCTCCTGGCATCTCATTGAACCAATGAGAATGCCCCTATCGAAGCCTCGCACATGGCCATGTGATAACCTAGAGCTTCATGAGCATCAGTCATGGGTTGATCTCTACCTCGTCTCAATTTCATTCGTCGAATGCGTTCTAAAGCTTCAGCCTGTACTTCTTCTCAAATTCTCTTTTCCTCATCCTTACGTTTCTTTGCAGTAACGAGTCGATTGAGCATTTCTTCAGTTAGGGGTTCTTGATATAACTTGACTCTACATCCGCTTATGTAACTTGGTAGTATGTCACCCTCTAGAGTGGCTAGTTGTACTGCTCCACTTGTGGAGATCCTATTGATAATCATTGGTCCATAGCCTCTTTTCTCTAATTTTCATGCATGTTGCTTCAATGTGTAGACTAGGACTAGCTCTCCTGCTTTCAAGCCTTTATCCTTCACATGTGTATCAAAATACGCCTTTTGCCTCTTCTTCGCTGCATAGATTCCTGCTGCAGCTCTCAATCGTGTCTCACCTAGACGTTCAAGATCAAAGATTCGAGAGGAGAGTTCATGGCCTGTCCAGTCATGCTCTTGTGCTACTTTCAATGTAGGTATCAAAAAGTCCAAGGGTAGCACCGCATTCTGACCGAACACCATCTGAAAGGGTGTGGCTTGGAGTACCGTTTTATAGGCAACTCGGTATGCCCAAACAGTGTGGTGTAGCAGTTTGTCCCAATCAGAGCGTTTGTTATTCACCAATTTAGTCAGCACATTGCATAAGATCTTATTTGTGCTCTCGGCCTGACCATTAGCTTGTGGATGATAGGGAGCAGACTTCTTATGTATCACCAAGAATTCTTGGAGAAGGTTTTCTATGACTTCATTCAAGAAGTGTGTGCCTCTATCACTCACCAACTCTATTGGCAATCCGTACCTCATGAACACATTTTCAAATAAGAACTTTGCTGTTGTTTGAGCATCATTTTTTGTAGTGGCTTTCACTTCTATCCACTTGGTTAGATAGTCTGTGGCCACGATGATATACTCAGCATGTGAACCCTTAGCTGGGGGATTAATAGGACCCACAAAGTCTATTCCCCACTTAAAGAATGCACGTCCACCCATCATAGGCTTCAAAGGCATCTCATCCTTGCGTATGGGATACTGGGTTCGCTGACAAACCTCACACCTCTTCACATAGGTATGTGCATCCATGTGAAGGGTGGGCCACCAAAATCCTGCAAATAGAATTGCCTTGATCACCCTATCTGGACCGAAGTGTCCTCTTGCTACACCTTGGTGAGCAGTCTCTAATATCTTGAGGTATTCGCTCTCATGAACACACAGTCTTAGGTAACCATCTTTACCACGTTTGTATAAATTATCACCAATGATTGTGTAATCCAAGGCTTCTTGTTCCAAACTTCTTTGTCTGGCCAAAGTCATATCTTGAGGGAATGTTTTCGTCCTCAAGAAGGCTACTAGTGGTTCACTCCAATCTGGCACTAAAGACACTCGATAAAGAGTGGCATGTTCCACTGGTGGTTTAGTGCAGCAGATTGGGCATTCTTTGCACATTCTATGGACATCAACTTCCATGGTTGGCCAATGCACTCCTAGTCTCCTCAGGGTCTGTAGGGTTCGTTGTTTTGAGTAGTGTTGCTCTAATGCACCTACATGTGCTAATTGCAACCACTTAGCGTACTCGTCCTCTTCCACACAATAGGCCAATACTCCTTGCTCCATATATTTGTACATACTTCCTGCCAAGATATGATACTTTTGAGCTCTTACTATCTCTCTATCTTCTGTGTGCATTACCGGGTGATTAGGACCATATGTCAATACTAGCACTAATGGCTTAGCCCACTGCGGTACAACTTCCAAATTAAACAAGTAAGCATCAGGTAAGTCATCTGACACTCCTTGTGGGGCCTCTCCAGATGTGAGCCTAGAGAGATGGTCTGCCCTCAAATGAGTCCTGCCTTTCCTCACTACTACCTCAAAGTCATATTCCATTAGTAAGAGAAACCATCTTACTAATCTGCCTGTATTACATGACTTGCATAGGCAATAGGAAGATCCATATTACCTTCACCCGTAGGTTGTGCAAGTACACATCCAATAGCATAATTGGAGGCATCCATATGAACATGGAATGGCTTGTTCCAATCTGGTGTGGTCAAGATTGGTGTTGAACATAATCTTCGTTTAAGCTCATTGAAGGAATTCTCACATTCATCAGTCCACTCAAAGTTAGTTAGAAGTCCGTACATGGGCTTTGCAATGACAGCATACATGTGAATGAACCGGCGGTAGTAACCACAATGCCCCATGAAAGCCTATACTTCCTTGACGTTCTTTGGCCTAGGTAGTTCTGCGATGGCTCTCACTTTCTCTTCGTCAGTGGATATGCCGTTCTTAGACACTATGTGTCCTAGAATCTTGCCTGACCATGAAAACACACTTTTTTGGGTTCAGGCAGACTTGATATTCTCTGCATTTATCAAAGATTTGTTTGAGTTCAGGTATATGGGTCTATCTAATGTTGGAATGAGCGCAAAGATCATCAACATAGACTTCCAAATTCTTCCTCAAGAACTCTTTAAACACGTGACACATTAATCTTTGAAAGGTAGCAGGTGCATTGGTAAGCCCGAATGGCATTACCCGAAAGGCAAATATGCCCCACTCTGTGGCAAAAGCCGTCTTATGCTGATCTTCTGGTGCAATGGCTACCTGATTGTAGCCAGAGAATCCATCCAGGAAGCTGTACACTTCCTTGCCTGCTACCCTTTCTAATAGATGCTCAGTAATAGGAAGCGGATAACTGTCTCTAATCGTGGCGGCATTAACTTTTTTAAGGTTAATACACACGCAATTTTCCATTCTTCTTGGGCACAACCACAATGGGGGATACCCATTCAGTGTGCTCAATCTCATAGATAAACCCAGCTTCTACCAATCTATCTATCTCCTCCTTGATCTTAGCAGCGTAGTTATCATTTTATGTATAGGGCTTCTGCTTAGATGGCCTGGCATCTGAGGTCATGGGAATCGTGTGTGAGCATATGTCTGGGTCGACACCTTTCAGGTCCTTGTAGCTCCAAGTGAATACATCTCTGTACTCTCTTAGCAAAGCTACCAACTCTTGCTCTTCTTCTTCCGTCAGGTCATGCCCTATGTAGGTGCATCTTTCTTCTCCCTCTTCTATGGCGACAACTATTTTCTTGGTAGTTTCCTTGCTATCATAGGCCTCTCCTGCTTGTGCCTCACGTTTAGGCATTCTTATCATGACTCTCCTATCGTCTATCTCATATTTTTTAAAGTTTTCAGGGACCTCAAACAAGGATTCTTCTGCCTCCGGAGTGACTTCCTTCTTCTTTCTTTTCTTTCCTCCACTCTTAGTCGCTACTTGTGTGGCTAACCTCACATCATTCGTGATTTCTCCGTGTCTCTGGGGGTAAGCTTCAACTTCATAGAAGTATTCTTCATCTGATGCAAAAGGTGGGTCCATAATGATTGACTCTAAGTCGGAGTCACTTGCATCCTCAAATGTATCAGGGCTAGGTTTGCATTCTTCTAAAACTGCATCTCCCATGATTGGCTCTATTGAGAAGACTGAAATGTCATAGCCATCCTCATCACAGTGGGGTGTCCACTGCTCTTCATTGATGGCTACATCCATTGTTGCTAAAATTTCTGCCCAGCCGTGAGGCTCAAACTCTTCGTCAGGAAAAACTACAGGTGCATAGGCTGGGTCTTGAATTGATCTATGGGTTTCTTTTGCACCTACCTCTCTGGCTTTCTCTCTCTTCTCTTCTTCTACTGCTACCTTACACATCCATAAGTGAGTGTCTTCATGCATCCATGAGGATCCGGATCCTATGGAATGCACAGACTCAGTCTCATCTTTGGCTCTATGGATGGGATTCCATTGAATAGGCGGTACGTCTCTATGAGAGTAATCCTTGAGATTGACTTTGGTTGTAACACCTAGATGTTGCAAATACAAGGAATTGGTTCCCCAATCCTGTACCACTTGCAATTGCCGAATAAATGGCCTTCCCAAAATCATCTCGTAGGCTTGGTTTTTGCTAAAGTCGCATATAGCAAAAGTGTGCTCGAACTCAACACCACATGTAGTGAGAGTTATGCCTTCTAGCAATCCCAAGGGCCTCTCAATATGGCCATCGGCCATATGCAATTTCATTCTCGTCGGTCGGAGTGCTGGCTTGCCCCAACGCTTCCATAGGGAAGTTGTAGCAATTGCAACTCCTGCACCTGAGTCCAAAATTGCCTTGGTTGTGTATCCCTGATGGGTAACTGGGAGATAGGTATTTCCTTCTTCTCCGTCACTCATATCTCCTATCTTATCCAAGGGTATTTCTGGTACTGTTCTGTGGGATCCTACCTGGGAACGAGATTTCGTTACGTTTGGCACTTGTTTGGCTACGTGTTTCCACACTTCTGGCTTAACTTTGAGTAGCTCTTCTAAAGTGAGATTGCACTGCAGTTTAGTGTTCTTTACTACCTCTGTATTCCTAGGTATGATTGAATCTTCGTTTCTTATCATGACTGTGGGTGCTCTCAGGCAAGTAGACTTGGTTTCCCATGGGCCTATGAAATGTGGTAACTCTTGCAAGGAATTAGACTCAAAGTCTAACCTCTCATGAGAGTGGGCACTTTCCTGTTCTTCATAAATAGAAGGGATGTCCTGTGGGAACTGATCATGTGCGTCATCCACGAGTTCAATGGGAGGAGGGACTTCACTCTCCTTTGCCCACTTCTCTTCTTGAATCTCTCTCAGGAACTCTGGTGAATACCTATTCATAGAAGAAGAGGTGTCTGGTTCAGTGGAGTTAGGCACATAAGCTCCCTGGGGAGGAATGCTTATTCTATCACTTGCCCTCTCCTTAGCCTGGGAGGTGGCTCCTTTTCCAGAATTTGCAAGTAACCTCTCCAATCTATCCAATAGACCATCAAAGTGCAATGGTGTTATAATGGAGTTAGAGCCGTTGAACAAGCGACTGGCTTCAAACATGGCTTGCGCCAATTCGACCATTTTAGCACAAAGCTTTGTTCGCTCTATCTCTAGATCGGCTCTAGGGTAACATTTCTCATGATCTGTTACATTGGGCCCTTCTTGGATTCTGGACTGATATGCCTTAAGCATCATGTCTAGATCTTCAGGAGTGGGATCGTAATTTCGACAAAATAGCTTGGTAATTTCAAACGTCACTCATTGTCTTTGCATCCAACATTCAAAAAAATCATAGATTCAAAATTCATTTGAAAATCTTTTGTAACAAGCATATACTTAATTCTTACATATAATTCTTACATATACTTTTCCATATACTTCTTACATATACATTTCCGTGTACCTCTTTTACACATAATTCTTTTTTAATATACTTTCATCTACCTCTTTGAGATCTAGCCAAGACCACAGATGGGTTAAGGGTGGTGTATTGAAAGGTTGGGGAATGGAAGAAGATGGATTGGAGGGTAAAGGGAAAGGTGGTGGAGGGGTGTTGTGAGAGTGGTTTTGAGATGCGAGTTCACTTATCTTTGCTTTGGTTTCTCTCAAGCTTTCTTCAAGTTCGCTCATTTTCTGTGACCATTGTCTTTTCATTCTCTCCCGGCTATCTCTCCATGTTCTTGTCCTTTTCTTGGTTATACTCTCTGTCTCACTAACCTTAGAACTCTTTTCCTGCCCTACTCCTTGAGTTTGCTGCAAGGCTTGGGCTCTAGTGACCACATGTACTGGGGTTGTGGAAGTTATACTTCCCGTAGAGTCTACCACTAACCCAATGACGTTGATAGGAGTGGTTTTAGGCATGTTATTAGGGTTCTTTGGGCAATCTCGTAGGAGATGCTCTTTTTCACAGTCTTGACAGAAACCCTGAATTGTCACTGGTTGGGGTTGTGTAGGGGCAGGCAGTGGACAATCACGTATAAGGTGATCTCCCTGACATCTGAAGCATGGTCCTCTAGGAAATGGGGGTCGTACTTGCCTAGGTTGAGGTCTAGAGTTGGGGTTTGTGTACATGACATTAGCATACTCAGGCTCCCCACTATTTTCACTTGGGTCCTCATAATAGTATGACTCGTTATGCTCGGGTGACTGCATGTAGTAAGTCTGTGGGCTATCAATATGTGTGGAGTCTAAACTATGGTCATTTGGATCACTGTCTGATAGCAATGGGGTGACTGGGACTATGGCTCTGTTCGGATTTTCTTCAGTAGATGCATATTTCACTGGGATCACATTGGTTGGAGCAGGGGGTTGCTGCACTAGGACTGGTTGAGGTCTCTGCTGCCCTTGATAGGGTGGCTGATAAGGTTGTTGTGGTCTATTGTATTGTTGTGGTGGGTACTGATTCTGGTATCTACCCTGTTGTGGATATGGCTGAGGGTAAGTTTGCCTAACAGTTTGTTTGTTATATGGGCAGTCCTGTGCAGTGTGGTTGGTGTACCTTCGCTCTATGGTGCAGTACTGGCTACTAGGATTCACCTGGGGTTGGGCCATAATGGGACATACATTTGCCATATGGTCACCTCCACAAGTGTAGCACCGCTTAACTGGGGCAAATCTTGGAATTTGTTTGCTAGAGACACCTAGTTTTTGAGCTACCTTCTCTGCAAGTTCCTCAATGGATGTGGACTGACCAGATGTGAGACTACTAGAGCTATCCGAATCCTTATAGATTTTTGATAGCTCTAACTCCTCGCCTAGATTATCCTCAATGTCTATGCACATGTGCACGCATTCTTCTATAGTTCTGGGGTCCTTCAAATACACATATGACCTAAGCTTGGTGCTCAACAAGCCATCTAAGAACAAAGCCACTTGCTTGGCTGGTGTGGGTAACTCAGGCATCGGGCACCTCTCTAGGTATTGCCTAAACCGTCTTCCTGCTAGTCTGACCGTCTCTTGAGGTGTTTGCTTGAAGCTATGAATTAGTGAGGAAGTGTTGTGCCTTATTCCACTCTTAGAAAATTCAATGGTAAATGCCTCTAGGAGCTGTTCTATGTTTCTGAAATGCCTCTCGTTTAGTGGTTGAAACCACGTAAGGGCAGTGTTCCTAAGGGTTAGACCAAAAGCATTATATTGTGTGAATAGGTCCTCTACATGTTCAGCTTTCAAGACTTGCCTAAATTCTGCCACATGGTCATAAGGGTCTCCAGTGCCATCGAAGTAATTCTTCATGGACTTTACCAGTTGAGTTGGCCTCAGGGTCCTAGTGTGTTCTCTCGACCTTGGCAAAGGAAAATCATCAGCATTTCTTTGGTTCCTTGGGTCTCTAAATCTCTCGGTTTCTTCTCTATCCATCCCTGTTCTCATCCTTTCTCTTCCTAAGGAGTTGGCAAAGCTTACCTCAGGTCTGTCTCTACTCCTATCTCTTTGAGCTCCATGAGCTTGGGAGGTCCCAGCTCCTTGGTGATCGTAGGACACATTAGACCGAGGTTGGGGAAAAACAAATTCACCCTTCCATGTATAGGCATGTCTGCCATGCTCGGTGACCATGAAGATCCTCTCTGATGTATTGTCTAGGTAGGTTACTTTGCCTGGACTATCAGGGTCTTTAAACTCATAGATTGTGAGAGCACTTACTTCCTGAGGCTGGGCAGGTTTATACCTCCAAAAAGCCTCATCAGTTTCTTGGTTTAAAAGCAAATATATGCTTTTATTATCCTGTGGAATCCACTCTGGAGTCATGATTCTGGTCAAGACGGATTTACCACGGGGAGTTCTTGGCTCTCTCTCTAAATTCCCTTGCTCTATATCACCCATGTCGGTCTCCGCAATCACATTTCCAAACTCATCTGTTCTATCAGGAAGAGTGGTGACTACATATATAGTCCCCTCTTTATCTAGGTATGCTCCATTCTCAAACTTGACTACCGGGTGTTCTAGTCCATGGGGTTGATCGGGGTTCTTAATCTGGACCACAGATCTTCTCAGGCCGTCTTCGTAGATGCGAGCACCTAGACGATTAGTCCTGATGTATCCCAATTGAGTCTTGTAAGGTCCTTCTGGCTTTTCTAGATAAGCCACCCCTAAACTACCTACAGGTCTCTCCATGTTATAGGACATTTCATAATCACTTGTTTCTGATCGGGGAGTGTATGGGTAATCACTCAACTGCTGGGCCCAAGACCTAGCAGTGTGACTGACACTAGCTTCAGAAGATCTGAGGCTTTGTCTGTCTCGGCCTAAGTGTCTGCCTGACCTGAGGTTCATATGCCTAGTTTATCTACCCCCTTGGTCCCAAGTACACCCTCGTTGCAGATGAATTTGTGCCAATCACTTTGTTCCTTTTAGTTGATTAATATGTTAAGCACTTGTTCAAGATCACGTCGTCAGGAATATTTAAGTGAAGTTCGCACTTGATAAGTGATCGATTCGAGTTTACTTTTGTCCCTTAGGGTTTTCGCACTTAAGACTTACTTAATGCTTGCACTTAGTTGATTAGTTCTCTTGGACTTGATTCGTGCCTAACGTTTCCCTAATTAATTACCACACCTAAGTTGTACTTAGCCTAGGCTAGGAATTGACAAAGGAGGGTTGAGAGAACTTCCAACCTCAATCCTCTGGTTGCTTAGACTCCTGCACAAGCCTAGGAAGCCTTCTCCCAAGCTTGGTACACACCCTTGCTAGCTTGCCTTGGAATGCCTTGCTTGCACACAATGTTCCTGCAAAAGTTCTCAAGTTAATATAGCTTCTTTACCACAATGGATTGATTGGCACACATCAGCAATTACAGGCCCCCCTTGGAGTAACTCACTGTACCCCCAAAATCTTATGACCACCTAATTCAACCGAATGGCCAACTTAAAAATACATGTTCTAAAACTCCTCGTATGATTCTTACAAAAACCAGTTGAGGTCCATGTAGGATTCTCAACAAGCTTTCCAACGAGACCAAAATCTCATCAATCGGAGTTTGTATGGTGAAGTTATGACCATTCAGGCACTTACGTGTCAAAACAGGCTCTCAGGGCTCAGGAAATTCCTCCCTGGTTTCTAGGTCTTTTGCCCACTCCTAAGGCTCTAATGTTATCTCAATGTGTCCAAAATTAAGCCCAAACATACCTCAATTCACTCAATTAATTCACTCTAAAATTTCATGCGTTAAGCCCATGTATCGCGATAGGTTGGGTCGAGGTGTCACGATAGGTGGAGGTGTCGCGATAGGTCGAAGTGTCGTGATAGGTGGAGGTGTCGCGATAGGTCGAGGTGTCGCGATACCTGGGAGTGTCGCGATAGGTCGAGGTGTCGCGATAGGTCAAGGTGTCACGATAGGTCGAAGTGTCGCGATAGGTGGAGGTGTCGCGATAGGTCGAGGTGTCGCGATAGGTCGAGGTGTCGCGATAGGTCAAGGTGTCACGATAGGTCGAGGTGTCGCGATACCTGGGAGTGTCGTGATAGGTCAAGGTGTCGCGATAGGTCGAGGTGTCGCGATAGGTCGAAGTGTCGCGATAGGTGGAGGTGTCGCGATAGGTCGAGGTGTCACGATACTTGGGAGTGTCGCGATACTTGGGAGTGTCGCGATACCTCGAGGTGTCGCGATAGGTCGGGATATGGTGAATTTTTCTGTTCTGTCTAGTGATCCTAGGAGCTCTAGGGCTACGCAGTGTCGTGGTGCACTCAGAATCGTGATTGGGGCAACTTTTTGGTGTGTTGCGATAGCTCGAGCTCGACGCCTCGGGGCTTGGCAGAGAGATTCCGTACCTGCTAAGCTTGCTGGAGATGATGATGGAGCTGAAACCTGCAAGAAACATGCAAAAGCACACAAAAACAAGACACACACTCGCTCTCTCTCAAACTCGCACAAAGCAAATGAGGGAAATGATTTGGAAGTGGGAATATAAGGTGGAGAAGGAGATGAGGATGGAGATGAAGATGGAGATGGAGATGGAGAAAAATCAAAAATTTACCTACTACTTACCATTCCAACGCGTCCTCTCTACGTCTTACCATCACACGCTCGTCCTCAAAGCTCGAATCCCCGGCAACGGCGCCAAAATTTGGTGTAGCTCAATGATGAGAAGCACCTCCTTTAATGTCAATCCGAGAAGACATGAGGATGGTATGAAGACCTCGAGCAAGTGAAGGCACAAATGTGTGAGTGAGAAGCACACAAACATGCACACACATACACACACACGCGCACACACGGTAAGAACAAAGAGAGTACAACAATGGAATCACTTCTATTATAACCAAGTTCTCATACAAGCTCAAAACTACAAGAAGCCAGCCCAAAAATGAGCTCTCTAGCTCTATTTATAGTTTTTGACTAGCTTTGGCCCTGTCCAGACCTAGTGTCCGGCCTAGTTAAAAATTAGGTTCCAGGGCTTATTTGAGGGCTCAAACGAGATCTAAAAAATATGAAAATTGGCAGGCAACTACTTCTAAGGCTCCCCAAGCTCGAGGACTCCTCCGCTTGTACAAAATGGAGCTACAAAAAGATGAAACGGTATTTACAAGGGTTTCTAGTGATGAGAATCACTTTTATAATGATGTAAGGTTTGGAAAAATTTTAATAGGTTGCCTTAGTGCTAGATCCGCATGCATGCCCATACTTGGCTTCTTCCCATATGATGCCAACAGATGGAAACAATTGTACATTCTTGAAGACAAGATCTCCAAGATATAGCACCTTTAAATATGCCAAGTACTATTTTTGTCGATAACGTGCTTTCCTAGGAAGGAGCCACTCAGAATTGTAAATGTACATGAAAAATGTACCCTGATGTAGACTTACGATTGTCTAAACAACTAGCATAGTCAGAATCTATGTAACCAATAATGGATTCTTTCCCTCTACCTAAGCATAAACACTTGTCCTTATTGCCACTCAGATATCTCAAGATCATCTTGACCGCTTCCCAATGCTGCTTGCCAAGATTAGACATATATCTGCTCACAACTCCCACTGCAAATGCAATGTATGGTCTTGCAGCTACCATAGCATACATGAGACTACTAACAATGGATTCATAAGGAATTTTGGTCATGAATTCATTTTCATCACCTAATTTGGGGCAATCATCCTTGCTCAATTTCAGATATGTGGGTAAAGGTGTACTCAATTCCTTTCCACCTTGCATATTGAACCTATGAAGTAATTTGGATATTTACTCACTTTGAGACATGTATATTCATCTTTTACTCCTATCATGAGTAATGTGAATGCCAAGAATATGTCTAGATCAAGTTCTTTTTGAGAATTGACACATCATAAAAGGACTTCCCAACAATCAACATATCATTGACATAAAGTATCAAGCATACTAGGCTACCATCTGAGCATCTCTTTGTGTAGAGACAATGATCCTCATTGCTTCAAGAATAGCCTTGAGACTTCATAAAAGCATCAAACTTTTGGTACCATTGTCTAGGGGACTGTTTAAGTCCATATAAGCTCTTCTTCAGCTTACATAACCCTCTGGTTGTTCCATATAGATCTCATCTATAAGATCTCCATGCAAGAAAGTAGTTTTCACATCCATTTGGACTAGCTCTAAGTCCTCCATTTTCTTCATGTGCTTTAATCCTCCATAACTTACTTTCGGGATTGTGTATATCATGATCCATGTTTCACAACACAAAGGACATAAAAGTCAATGGCAAGAAACCGGTGTAAAAGGTAAAGAGACATGTAAATGGGAACTTCTCTAGATACAAAGCTGGGTTGGTAACCAAAGGTTTTGATCAAACCTATGGCATAGACTTTGAGAAGACATTCAATCCACTAGCCAGGTTAACTCCATTAGGAGTTTGATTGCAAGTTCAACTTCAAAAGGTTGGAAGATCTATCAATCGGATGTGAAAAATGCTTTCCTAAATGGAGAGCTTGAAGAGATAGCCTTTATCAAGCAGTCCCAAGGCTTTGAAAGTAAGAAATTTCCACATTATGTATGCATGCTTAAGAACCCTCTTTATGGACTATGCACCCAATGGCTTGGAACAAGAGACTTTTTGGATACTTGATAAATTGTGGCTACAATCAAACAATTGTAGATCCGTCACTCTTTGTGATAAAGGAAGGTAGTAAAAGTGTTTTCATTTGGACATATGTTGATGATTTGATTATTCCAAGGGATCGTGAAGCCAAAATAAAAAACATAAAGAGGAAGCTTGGATGTGAGCTCACGATCTCTAGTTTAGGGATTTTAAAGTACTTCCTTGGGATTTAAGGACTATATAAAGAACAAGGTACACATCTGATGCAAAAGATGTTGATATATTTAGGTAGTGATGTGTGTGAACACAGTAGGACCACCAGGGCACTTTTTTCCCTCTTTAGGAGATTTCTTTTCCCCGGCTTTTATATAGGCCTATTACCCTAATGGGCTACTTATATTTGTACATTATCTTGTAATACATTTAGAATTGTGTGTTGTGATCCAAGCTTCTTCTTTGTCCTTGTGATGTTCGCATGCTCTCACAGACCGCAAACTCCAACAATTGGTATTAAAATAGGTCATCACTTCATCTAGGGCATCATCAAAACCTCTTCGATCATAATCTCAGAATCGCACAAAATTTGGTGAGCATACTCAAGGTGATTAGGAGTTCAAAACAACTTCACTATGTGGTGCCAAAATCATGATCTGGGCTCATTTTGGCCTCCGAATGCACTATCACAATGCTTGTGCAGGCAAATTTGTCTTTTTGTGCCAAACATAAATACAAGTTTTGGTTCGCCAGTATAAGCATCTCGAAGTCTGCTACAGGTTTAGTAGAACTCGAGAGGGTAGTTATGTTCAACTTTTTGAGATACAATCACTTTTTTGCATTAGGGTATTTTAGTCAATGGCCATGGTTGAAAGCAATGATGTATTCTGCATGTTGGCTGTTGAGGATAAGCTGGATGGTACCAATTACCCATTTTGGGCTTATATGATGCGTCATGTATTGATTGCAAAAGGACTATGAAATATTGTGCAGGGTGTTGAATTTTATAAGTCCTTACATGCTTGTGACATTAATAGAATATGCTCTATACTCATCTCATATGTGATATAGCAAGCATAAAGGTTTCCCATATATGAGCACTACTATGCATTTGAGAATTCTTGGAGTTTTGGGTAATCATATCATATCATCTTTTTGAAGAATTCTTGAATCATATCATCCTTTTGAAGAAATCACCACCCATTTTTGTATATAACTCAATGAGAGCTGAATATCATAAAGAATTTTTACTCACTCTAAGTGAGAGGTCTCTTGATGTTGTCTTCTCCTTCATTTTTGTCTTCTCCTTCATTTTTTTTCTTGATTATTGTTTCTATCATGTCTTTTTCAGTGATAAGGAGTGTCCCAAAGTGTTCTATGGGTATGGATGGATCTTACCATGCCATCGGAGGCTTCATGTTCACGTAAAGAGTATTAAAAAATAGGTACATACTTTTTCCTCCACTACCTAGAGTTACTTTTATCTACCTAGGAGTGTTAGTTTGTTTTGATCCTTATTGAGATAGAAAGTACTCATTGATTCGATCATACTGATATGTGATAATAAGGGGCAACTCTTCAATTTTTGAGTTATTTACTATCAATTTTTTTTTGTCTTTTGTTTTCAAAATTCTCTCAATTATTTCTCTAGCTGATTATTTCTATCTCATCTTTGATTTTTGTGCCCTCGATTGGGTATCTAATCAGATGGACAAGTAGAAATTCTTGATTCAATCACTTGATGTTGGTGCTTGTGAAGCATCCGTAGACTATGCAACTCTATAATCAACATCATAGACTTAAGTGGGGAGCTTCTCAAATCAACCAATATTGGCATTAGCAAAGAAAAAAGTATTGGAACAACAATTTACCTTCATCATGGCATCCTAGGCCGCTAAAGAAGGCATTAAAAAGGAAAACCTTTCAACTGCTCTGGAAAATTTAATTGGTCTCTTTGCAACCATATTCACATGGTTTCGGGGGAACCGTTCTTCTATTGGAGCAAACTAAACTAGCAAAAACGATTGTTGAGGTTGATTTCACCATAAGGAAATTAACTTGATGGAATGCCTTGGGGGTTTAGCCCTATGAAAGACAAGAAGAAATTTGGAAAATAAGGCTCTCAAGATGAATTCTCTATTATTGAGAGGAAAACCTCAACAATAAGAGCTTTGACATTGGCTCAACAATCCCTGAGACCTATGGCCATGAAGGCATGATCGAGCCTTGTCAAAGGAAAGGGTATGCTCCTACATTCATGAAGATGTTTAAAAGAGGGGAAAGATGATATTAGGACCTCACTTAATGGCGTGATGCACGAGAAAAAAGAAGAGAAAAAGATATCAACAATCATTGGATCTACACCTTGAACTAGAAACGACCATTCTCTCCAACATTCAAGGTCTCATAGATCCATCAAAAGCATTTGTGGTAAACCAATGGGCCACTCTCAAAAGCCTAAACCCGAATATCATCTACCTCTAAGAAGTTAAAAGTAAAAAAAAAAAGATGAAAAGCAAGCTTTATAGATCTCCTTGCAACACCTTTGCATTCAATGGATCATCCATGTAGGGGTGATGCTTCATTGGGGATAAGACATAGATGCTCAATGCTATTTCGAGGTTTTAGATCTAACTTGTAGCACGTGGGTGTGATAGTCAACCTTAGATGTCCTTAGCCTCTTTTTATTGTCTCAATGTATGCCCCCAATGTTGAGCAAGTATGGTCTAATACTTGGGCTTCCTTGTATTCCTTGGGTTCCCCTACAATTTTGATAAGGGAGTTCAACATGGTGGAACTCTATCTGACCATTGTGAACAAAAGGATAAGGCATTTGAAATACCTAAAAATATTCAATGGGATCTTTTAAATCTTCACCTCAACTTGGTAGAGTTAAAGGACCACCACTTTTCTTATGGTCCAATATATAATGTGGAAGCAAACTTTGAAAATCTTGATTAGATAGACGTTATGCCTCACTAGATATTATCATATTTTGGGTACCTCCTAGGTTTTGTTCTTCAACAACATTGTCCTTTTGGATCAGTACCCCATCGTAGCTTCCTTTAATTTTCCTATTATGTGTAGTAATACCCCTTGGTTTGATGTTATTTATCCTTTGTTGGAACCAAGTGGTT
Source organism: Ceratopteris richardii (assembly GCA_020310875.1). Taxonomy (NCBI): domain Eukaryota; kingdom Viridiplantae; phylum Streptophyta; class Polypodiopsida; order Polypodiales; family Pteridaceae; genus Ceratopteris; species Ceratopteris richardii. The sequence goes on from CM035422.1 coordinate 69,938,585, forward strand.
ATTGTAGAGAGTACACATGCGGAAGAAAAATGAAAAGAAGATTGTACTCACAAAATGAAAGAGTGTGAGACTCAAAGTGAGTAGACCAAGAAATGGATAAAATCACATGGATTAGAGCGAATTTTCCAAGAGCATGAAGTAGTCTCTCCAAGCTTCTAGGCAAGTACAAAGTGAGCAAGAGGTCCTCCTTTTATAGAGTTGGAGGAGGGTCTCCAAAGTACATCATATGTGGGATAATTTCCCTTGAAGGAGAATGAATACAAGGTAGAAGCAAATAAGAAGGTACCAAAATACAATGAGATACAACTAAGATAATATGAAATGGATTGCCTCCTAGATACAAAATGGAGATGCACTCATAGGGATACAAAAGAAAATGGGATACATGAAATCATGTCATGAACCATGTCATCAACACCCCCTCTATAACTCCATTTTGGAGTAGCTTAATGTTGCAAAAGTCCACCAAGCACTCAAGAAAAATTGGAGGCAGAGCCTTCATGAACATATCCATTAGGTTCTCCTAAGAGGTATACTACTCTAGAGTAATCTCTTGAGATACAGTCTTCTTGTGGATGAAGTGGTATTATATCTTAATGTGCTTGGTTCAAGCACGAGAGATTGGATTCTTGACAATGGTCAAGGCTAATTGACTATTGATGTGAATTCACAAATGTTAGATAATAAATGATGAATACATATGGCCTCACATGTTGTAAAATTGGATCCTCAATAATCGGCCTCTGAGGATGAAAGAGCAATTGTAGGATGCTTTTGACTTTCCCAAGAGATAGATCTTAATCCAAGCAAGAAGATGTACCTAGAAGTAGACCGTTGAGAATCAGGATAACCAACCCAATCTGAATTAGAGTATCCTATGATATTGATTCCCCCTCTATACTAAAGACTGTGATGTTGAGTGAATGCAAGTTAATGAAGTAACATTTGAGTATCTTGCCAACGTTTCTAACGAGGTTGATGCGAAAAGTAGCTGATAATACCCATTGCATAGGCAACATCTGGTCTAGTGTTGGATATGTAGATTAAAGCACTAAGTAGTTGTTGATAATCATGCATGTCCATGAGTGATGATGTGTCCTTCGTGTGAACTTGATGTTGGGATCAAGTGGTGTAGATATTGAACTACATTGGTTCATGTTATACTTGAAAATTAGATCAAATCAATACTTCTTTTGAGATAGGAATATGCTTTCTTTCATTTGCCAAACTTCCATACCTAACTAGTGAAGCAAGCCAAGATTTGTCATTGAGTACTAAGCTACTTGATGATAAATTGGATGTGGTCATCATCGGAGCCTATCAAGATTAAATCATCTACATAAAGGATGATGATGGTAGCTAGGTATTCTTTTTAATTGATGTAGAGGTTAGCATCTGCAATGCTTTAATGGAATCCTTTATCTTCAAAGAACTTGTGTATTTTCTCATACCAGGCCTCTAGAGCTTTCTTAATTTCATAAAGTGCTTTGTTGAAGTTTGTAGACATGATCTTCCTTTCCTTTGATTTGGAAACCTTCAAGTTGCTCCACATATAATTCTTCTTGAATATCATCGTTGAGGAAAGCACTTTTTACGTCTAGTTGGTAGATGGGCCATTTGAAGTGAGCACTTAAGGAAAGGATGACTCAAACGATTTTGAATCTTGTAATAGGGGCAAAGGTTTCTTCATAGTCAATATCATGTTTGCTTATATCCCTTTGCTACTAGTTGTGCTTTGTACTTGTCCAAAGTTCAATCTAACTTGTAATTGATTTGTAAAGCCACTTAACTCCTATGACTTGATAATTGGATGGCTTAGGCTCTTTGAACTACATCCATCTCAATCTGCATTGCTTCTTCCCACTCTGGTTGGCCTTGAGCTTCTTTGAAGTTGGAAGGCTCTAGAATTATTTGGATCTGATGCATACATGCATAGTTTACAAAATTAATTTGTTCTCTTTGTTGCTTCTCAATGAGCCTTTGATATCTTCTAGGCTATTGGGGAGCACTTCTTCTGAACTATGCTTGGAAATGAATGTGTCCCCCTTTGAAGTGTAGATGGGTGGAGAAGAAATTGATCTTAAATATTTAGCTAAGTACTTAGAAGATTCATTAAGTACTACATCTTGTGAAATAGTCATGGAGTGGTTTTCCATATCATACAATTTATATGCTTTAGATTGTTCACTATACCCAATGAAAATATGCTTCTTGTATTTAGATGATAGCTTGTGTTGATCTGCCTTGGGCACATGTACAGATGCATCACTTCCAAAGACTATGTAGTTAACATTGGGCTTTGTTCCAAAGTAGGCCTCAAATGGTATTTTATTATGTAGTGCACTTGTAAATCATCTATTGATGATGCATACAATATTGTGTATAGCTTCAACTAAACTTTTTAAGGTAACACTATTATGAAGCATGTTGTCTGCCATCTCCATGACATTATGGAGCTTCCTTTTGGTTACTCCCTTTTGAGATGAAAAACTTTATGTTTTATGCATTTTTGCTTCAAGAAGTTATCAAAGTTGTGATTTATAAACTCACCAAGATAGAATTGTAAAAAGCTACAGACCACACTTGCAAAAATACTTGGAGTTGGCACAAAAGATGGGAAGGGGGGGGTTTAGACTAAACCTATGTGCACTTGAGACTCTTGGTTGGCTTAGATTAGCCAACCCAGTCACATGCACAAAATGATCTTCTTATGCTTCTTAGAGTTACAAAGGTAGGTTGGGCACTTAGTGCCAATTTGTGCCACAAGTGAGGGTTTAACCTCTTGGGAAAATACAGAATAACCCCTTACAATGTGGGCACTTTAATGCGTGGGGGGCCAAAAACAAAAGGGTCTTATGCCAAGTAGAGATGAGAGAGAATTACAAATATATGCTTTTGATGGTGGGTAAAGAGTGGGCTCTTAGTGGCAAAGTGACTAAAAGCAAGGATCTTATATTAAGAGGATATAGGATATCTCGAAGGACTACAAGTATATGATTAAAGAGTGGATCTGGAATTTAATCTTTTATTTTTTTCAAAAAGATATATAACCAAGAATTGAATATTAAAGTATATGCCCTTTTAAACCCATTGTAGTGTATACTTCTAACAGTAAAAAATCCTTAGATAGTATATTAAATTTCCCTTAAAAAAAAAAGAAAAATGGGTTTGTGAATACATGGAGCCAAAAATTAATGATCTTAAATTGAATTCGTGGGATTTAGAGGATTGCAACACGAAGTACCTATAATTCAAAAGTGTTTAGATGTAAGTGCCAACTAGCAATGGAGTCAAATACATCATTTATGAGGTCATACTCATTGTGCATTGAGCCGTAATGATAAGAGTACATCTTTTCCTCATGTGAGGTGCAAATTGACATCACTAATGATGTCACAATCTCATAAGTTAATCACATTAAAAGAGCATACTAATGATGTCAAATCTTTTTTCTCTCAATAACCTCTTTGCACATTTGGCAAATGCAGAGAGTGGTTACTCTTTAGTGTCTCTCTCTCTCACGTGTTTCTTATCAATAGCTGTAGAAGTGCATGAGTAGCAAACATCTTTGAAGTCCATATCATTCAAATTAGATTTTGAGCATGCTTTCCTTGTGAGTAGTAGATGCATGCACAGGAGGCATGAGGAAGATGACCATTTTTTGTTGATATATTTCGATAGTGATGTTTGTGAACACACTTAGGACCACTAGGGTGCTCTTTTGCCTCTTTAGGAGGTTTTTTCCCCCGACTTGTATATACACCTATAACCCTAATGAACAAATTCTCTTTTGCACATTCACTTGGTAATACATTCTATATTGTGTTGTGTTCAAAGCTTCTCCTTCTTCTTCCTTATGTTGCTCATGTGCTTGCATCTGGGGCATAATTGTTGGAGATTCACTCACTAATTAGACATAAAGACCTGAAGATGTATGAAGGATAAAGAAAGACAAAGAAAAGCAGAAACAAAGCATTCATAAAAATCAAAGCCTTAGTGAAGGGACAAATTCACGCCTATAATATACAACATAGAAACTTCCAGAATTACGAGTTTTTTGAATCTCGGATCAAAATGTATATAAATGAGTTGAGAGAGTGTTTAGATATATATAGAAAGAAGAGGCTGAGTGAGCCTAAGATAGCCGGAGAGAGAGGCTTAGAAAGTGCGCATATGTAGAGATGAATAATAGAACCTGAACAACCGGGTATTCATCTGAGAGAGATGGTAAGGAGAAACTACTCAGCATAGGAGAGTTTTCCATGGCTATGAGCAAAGAAAGGCTAAGCCATTTTGTACACATCTTCTCTAATAGAAAACACATGTTTGTGTGGAAAGTTTGAGCGCATTCTTCTTGTGTGAAGAAATCTAAGTAATTTCATATTCCTGTGAAAGTTAGTTAATAGTTACAGTTATCTCAGTACACGTTTTATGGTACTTCTGCAAGTTAGATCTCGTAGTACATTATAAAGTTTTTTCATGAATGATAGCTTAACATGAAGCTAGTATTCTCAACTACAAACTGATCAAAGAGTTTGTAAAACGGGACATGTACACACAGTACTAAGTCTGACCGTAAAGGCATCCAGAACTAGTGAAGTTTTTTCTTCAAACTTCAGATAAAGTTCATTCACTGAAGGAAGCTCAAGTATTACTTCCTTACTTCAATTATAAACATTGGAAGTAACTACAAACAAAATTGTAGTTGATTCCGGTAAGATTACGGTGACAGTCCGATAACAGTCCAGTGAAGTTCCGGTGAAATTCTGATAAGTTCAAAACACATTTGGCACATTTAAGTGGCAGAAAGAATATCCAACAGTAAGTGAACAAAGGATTGTAAAGACTTAAGTAAGTCACATCAGAATTGAAGCTTGAAGGAAAGAAAAGTTTTTGATAAAGTGAATTTTCAGATTTCACTAAACTCAGTTGTAAAGTTTTAAGTTTCAGAAAGGTTGCTAAGCTACTGATGATTATAGAGGTGTTCTAATATCACTCTAGCTTAGTTCTTGTTGTGACGTGACAAAATTCCATAGCTTAGTTTGTTAAGCTTTTTTCGCATCGACGTCAACAAGTGGTATTAGAGTAGAAAAGATTCTGAAGAGCAAAAAGGTTCTCAAAAGTAAACAGAAGTAAAGATACAAGAGAAAGTGAAGAATTCTTCACAAGAAAGGTGAAAGCTGAGGAGATCAACAACCAACGGCATCAAAGAAGCGTTCCAAAGTCATTCTCAAGGGTAAAGGTTTACAAAAGGTAAAATTCTTTAACGTTATACTCACCGGCAGTAACAAAAACAAGAAGATTATGGCAAATCACATTTCTATTGACAAATTGGACAGAGATAACTATCCCGCATGGGTAATGCGAATGGACGCCTTACTTATGAGTAAGGACTTAATGACTACTCTAATCTTTCTAGTAAGCCTTGGAAATGCAAACCCAATTTGATAGAATTTGTTTGATTGAACATTTGACTGGTCTCAAGTGTTGGAGATAGACGTCTGCGGAAGCACGCGAACAGCACAAGGAAGAAGAAGAAGCTTGGAGCACAAACACACAATACTGAATGTATTACTAGAGAATGTACAAAGATAAGTAGCCCATTAGGGCAATAGGCGTATATACAAGCCGAGGAAAAAAAACCTCCTAAAGAGGGAAAAAAGTGCCCCGACGGTCCTAGAGTGTTCACACACATCACTACCTAAATATATCAACAAATCCCCCCTGGGAGTGATGCAGTGAACAAGGAGCTGGCACTCATGTATAAGGAAGTGCCAAGCTATGTGGAAATCACTCCACAAAAGGAAGTAAGCCCAAAGCTTTGCGGAAAGCTTCAAACTTCTCCCTAGGCAGAGCCTTCGTGAAAAGGTCTGCAATGTTCTCCTGCGTGGGCACATATGCCAAGCTGATCTCCCCAGCATAGAACCTCTCCCTACATAGTGATAATGCACCTCAATGTGCTTAGTGCGAGCATGGAACACAGGGTTCCTCGCAACTGCCAATGCACTCTGACTGTCAGTGAAGATGGTGGTGGCAGAAGACTGGCCAACACCCAAATCAGCCATAAGGCGTTTGAGCCACACACACTCAACAGTCGCTGTGAAAGCTGCCCTATAGTCAGCCTCACAACTGGAAGTGGCCACAGTAGGCTGCTTCTTGCTCAACCAAGATATACATGAGCTACCAAGCATGAAGCAAAAACCACTGGTGGACACACGAGTGTCATAGCAACCAGCCCAATCTGAGTCACAAAAAGCATGCAAATCTGGCGGTAGTGATCCCCCCTTGGGATAAAACAACCCAAGTAGCCGAGTACCACTCACGTAGCAAAAGATGCGCTTAACCGCTTTCCAATGCGTGACTCCTGGGCAATGCATAAACTTGCTCATCTGTGAGACAGCAAACTGAATGTCTGGCCTAGTAATGCATAAGTAAATCAAGCATCCAATAGCCTGCTGATAGAGAACAGCATCAAATGCATCTCCAGCATCATGAAGACTCAATCGTAAACCTGTCTCCATAGGAGTGGCAATAAGCTTACAGTCTTCAAGGCCAAAACGCTGCAATAATGTGTCAATATATTTCGTTTGACACAAAGCCATTCCACCATCAACGTGCATAAACTGAATGCCCAAATAGTGATGCAAATGCCCCAAACCAGACATCTCAAATGAGGCATGCAAATCAGCCTTAAAATCAGCAATATGTGTCTCAATAGGACCAATGAGCAGCATGTCATCAACATAGACAACAATGATCAGAAGCACATCATTAGCACGTTTAACATATAAGGTGCTTTCAGTTGGACTGTTCTCAAAACCATGTGCAATCAGATAGGCATGTATCTTCTCATACCAAGCATGTGGTGCTTGCTTTAAACCATATAATGCCTTCTTTAACCTGCAAACCTGGTTTTCATGCCCTTTTTGCACAAAGCCACGGGGCTGAAAAACATACACTTCTTCATGCAAGTCACCATTCAGAAATGCTGTTTTAATGTCCAACTGATGTACATTCCAACCATGATGGGCTGCAAGTGCACAAATGCTCTGAACAGTAGTCATACGGCATGTAGGTGCAAAGGTCTCATCAAAATCAATGCCTCTTTCTTGTGCATAACCCTTTGCAACAAGCCTAGCCTTATACCTGTTAACTGTACCATCAGGTTTACGCTTCAGCTTGTATACCCACTTAGTGCCAATGGCCTTCTTGCCAGGAGGCAAGTCACATAAAGACCATGTACCATTCTTCATTATAGCATCAAATTCAGATTGCATAGCAGCCATCCAATTTTTTGAATTTTGTGCTTCATCAAAAGAAACAGTCTCATTCTCATCACAGAGACTAGATGCAGCCATAGCATAGCAATCTGATGCAAAGGAGGCACTATGAGAGCCTGAACGAGTACGATATGACAAAGGTGCATCTAATTTGCTGTCACGCAAAGTCTGCACCAGCCATTTTGGCATAGTTTTTTCCTGCTCAATATCAGTTCTCTCATCAACAAGTGCATCATGTAAATCTGCATCAGAAATGGAATGATCTGCATCATCATATGAAACCTGCAAAGGCTGAGAAGTTGCCTCATTAGGACCAGCACTAGCCTGTCCACCTGTAAAAAGAGGCATCAAAGTATCATACATGTCTTTGGAGCTAACAGATGTCTCCTTAGTACATGAAAGCAATGGCTGAATAGCATCTTCCACAAAGAAAACATCACGGCTAACCAGAATGCATTTAGTCTGTGGATGATACAGACGATAGCCTTTACTTTCAGAACTGTACCCAACAAAAATACATTTTACTGCCTTATCATCCAATTTTCTGCGATGTTGTTCAGGCACTAATGCATATGCCAAACAACCAAAAACACGCAGATGAGCAACAGATGGCTTGCGGTCATGCCAAGCCTCATATGGAGTGATAGACTGCAACGCTTTAGTGGGACACCTGTTCAGTACATATGCTGCACACATGACAGCCTCAAGCCAGAAACTATGTGGTAAAGCCTGACTTTTGACCATGCACCTCGCCATCTCCATGAGTGACCTGTTCTTTCGTTCAACAACTCCATTCTGTTGAGGTGTATACGGCACTGTACACTGGTGTTTTATCCCACGTTCAGCCAGAAATGCATTAAAATCTGAAGACATATATTCCCCCCCTCGATCAGAACGGAGGGTGCCCATTTTACATGCTGATAGATTTTCAGCCAAAACCAAAAACTGTTTGAAGCACATGAACACTTTAGACTTTGCTTTGAGTGGATATACCCATGCATGCCTGGAAAAATCATCAATGAAAGTCACGAAGTAAAGGTAATTTCCAAAAGAGGGTGTCTGCATCGGACCAGAGACATCACTATGTACAAGCTGCAATTTCTGCGTAGCCCGAACTGAACCATCTTTTGGAAAGGAAGAACCCTGCATTTTGCCCAAAATACAGCCTTCACAAACATGTTTTCCAGGTGCCTCAAGTTTGGGCAAAGAGGACACCATTTCAGATTTCTGCAGGCGTAACAAACTAGCAAAATTCAGATGACCAAAGCGTGCATGCCAAAGCTTTGCATCTAACATGGCTTGAGAATCATGAACTGCACATGCCGAATCATTCACAGATCTTTCATAGTCTATGAGCTTATACAGCCCATGACATAAAATGCCAGAAGCAATAATCACATCGCCATTTGAGAGATCATGGACTGTACACCTGTCATCAACGAATTTCACAACCAAGCCAATCTTCGCTAATGTAGAAACTGATAACAGGTTCTTTTTGATCCTTGGCACAAATAAAGCATCTGAGAAAGTGAAAGAACTACCATCAGTAGTAGTCAGAATGATCTTACCAACTCCCATAACAAGATAAGAGGAGTTATTGGCGCATGTGATAGTATTCCCTGTAGGGGCAGGCTCGAGTGAAGAGAAGAAACTGCACTGCGAGGTAATATGTTTGGTCGCCCCACTGTCAAAGTACCAAACATCTGAGTCTACTGCAGACATGCACTGATCATGAGAAGATGGGTCAAAGCTGCAGACAGTAGTAAACGCCCATTCTTCTTCCTGCACAAGATTTACAGACTCTGTTTTTGGTGTAGAGGCCTCTGCAACAACCATTCCAGCCTCTTTCTTCTTTGCCTCTTTAGCAGCCAGTTTTGGACAGTTCTTTATAATATGATCATTTCCTTTACAGTACTTGCAGAACAATTTCTGCTTTCTGATTTCTTCTCATCTTTATCCTGGTTCTTCGATTGTGCAACATTTGCAGATTTCTGCTTACTAGTAGAAGAGCTCCATTTTCCTTTGCCCTTCTGACTAGCCAGGAAAGCTGGATCTGCAACACGCATAATGGACTTGTTCTGCCTGGACTGATCTTCCTGCAACAGAACAGAGACTAATTCCTCAAATGATAAGGCATTCCGATTGCCTTTCATCATCAACCGAAGAGTAGAGGCAAAACTCTGATATGAATCAGGAAGACCTCATCAGCAGAAATCAATTGTTCCTTCAAGTCTTTGATCTTTGTAAGAAAACTGTCCATAGAATCACCTTCGTTCATGTGCTCACTCTCCAACTGTTTTCGGAGGTAAGCAACACGAGCCTCATTCCTAGCCTGGTACAGTGGTAAGTGTATCCCAAGCATCCTTTGCTGTTCTGCAAGAGCGAATGTGAGGAATAATGGCATGTTTGACAGACAAAGCTATCAATACATGTGCCTGGGCATCTCTGCCATCCCAACGAATCTGCTTTGCAGTAGGTGCAACAGAAACAGCAACACGAACAGGAATCTGCGGAATATCATCTTCGACACCATCTTCATCAGCTCCGACACCTGTATTTGCAGTACCTGTCGTTACAGGTGTAACAGGACGTCTTTCAACACCCTGCACAATGTTCCACAATCCTTTTGCAACCAGTACATGTCGCATCATATAAGCCCATAATGGGTAGTTGGTACCATCCAACTTATCCTCAACAGCCAACATACGGAATACATCACTGCTTTCAGCCATGGCCGGTGACTAGAATACCTTGATGCAGAAAATTGACTGTATCTCAAAAAGTTGAACAGAACTGCCCAGACGTGCTCTGCTAGACCTGTAGCAGACTTCGAGACGCTTAAACTGGTGAACAGAAACTGGTATATACCTTTGGCACAAAAGGACGAAATAGCCTGCACAAGCACTGCGATAGTGCGTTCGGAGGCCGAAACGAGCTTAGATCGCGATTTCAGCACCACAAAGCAAAGTTTTTTTGATCTCGGAAACACCCTGAGTATGCTCACCAAATTTCGTGCGAATCTGAGACTACAAACGGAGGAGTGTCGACGGCGCCCTAGAAGAAGCGACAACCTGCTCTGATACCAATTGTTGGAGATAGACGTCTGCGGAAGCACGCGAACAGCACAAGGAAGAAGAAGAAGCTTGGAGCACAAACACATAATACTGAATGTATTACTAGAGAATGTACAAAGATAAGTAGCCCATTAGGGCAATAGGCGTATATACAAGCCGGGGGAAAAAAACCTCCTAAAGAGGGAAAAAAGTGCCCCGACGGTCCTAGAGTGTTCACACACATCACTACCTAAATATATCAACATCAAGCATAGCTTGAGCGAGTTCTATCATTTTCATGCACATTTTTTTCCATTCAATCTCTAGATCTACTCTAGGGTAGCTCTCATCTAGGTTTGCAATTGTTAGCCTATGTGACAGGAGAAGAAAAGAATCCTACTTTTGAAGACGATAGTCAACCAACGAAAGAAGAGTTAGAAGCCTTGAAGTTATGGCAGAAGAAAGATGCAACGGCAAGAGCGTATATATACAATACCGTTACAGATCATCTACTACCACACATTAGAGGTCTTGAGAAAGCGGAAGACATATGGAGTGCATTGGAAGATCATTTCCAAAACACTACTAAAGCTAGGAAGGCTAGCTTATGGTCAGAATTTACAACGTTCAAGAAAAAACAAAGTCAAAGCATTAGTGATTATGTCACTAAGATGAAGGACTTGGCAGACAATCTTGGATCTATTGATGAAGATATTGAAGACCACAGGTTAATAGCGCAATTGCTTGCAGGACTAAGAGGAGATGAAAGGTGGAAACCTTTCGTACTCTCAACTGAACTTTCATTAAATCATTTTGTACCAGATTTAAATCAGTTACTTGGACTAATGCTAACATTTGAGCAAGATTTGAAGACAGATGGAGATAAAGGAAAAAGTTCTGCTATGTACGCAAAGAATAAGAAGAAAGGTGATAAAGGTAAAGAAAAAGATGAAGAAGAACTCACTACTCAAGCAAATTATGCAAGAGGAAGAGGTAATGCCAGAAGTAAAAGTAGAGGTAATACAAAATTTACAAATGAAGGAGTATTTGTTGAAGATCCAGAAAATGGATACCAATCAAATTGTCCATGGTAAAAAGGAAGGTAGACTTTTTACTCTTAAAGTGCAAGGGAATGTTGGTCAAGCCCTGATCACACATGGTGATGAAGTGTTTACAGAATTGGACCTCTTGCATAAGAGGTTAGGACACTTTAATGAAAAGGGAATCAAAATGATGGTGGAAAAACAATCCGTAAAGGGATTACCAAATATGAAGAATCAACATATGATTCACAAATGTGAAGCTTGTCAGATGGGAAAAGCACACAGGCTACCATTTCAGAAGAAGGGTTACAAACACGATGTTTTGCTAGAACTCATACATACAGATGTATGGGGACCAACAAAAGAAGGATCTATCATGGCTCAAGGTATTACGTTCTTTTTATTGATGATGCAACAAGATGGATAACACTTTATGTTTTGAAAGAGAATTCAGAAGTATTTGGAGCTTTCAAGCATTTTGATACATATGCTGAAAGACTTATATGACAAAAACTCAAAAGGCTAAGGTCTGATGGAGGAGGAGAATATTTTTCTCAAGAGTTCAATGATTATTTGTGGAATGCAGGTATCAAAAGAGAAATAACTTGCAGGTATACACCACAACAAAATGGAGTAGCAGAAAGGAGAAACCAAACTCTAGTTGAGTTTGCAAGAGCAATGTTAAAGGAGAAGAATTGTCCAAACTATCTTTGGGCTGAGGCTGTAAATACAACCACATATCTTGTAAACAGATTACCATGTAAAGCTTTAAATGGAATGACCCCTTATGAAGCTTGGTGGAGTAAGAAACCAACACTTGATCATTGTAAAGTGTTTGGATCAATTGCTTATGCTTATGTACCATCACAACTGAGACATAAACTTGAACCAAAAGCTGAAAAATATGTGTTCATCGGATATGATGAAAAGCAGATGGGTTATAGATTATGGAGTCCTCTAACCAAACAGTTTATTGTTTCCAGAGATGTGACATTTGATGAAGGAAAGAGTTGGTATGCAGATAAAGAGTATAATAATGAAACATCTGATGAAGAGATAAGAAGAATTGAAAAAGGTAAATCACATACGCAGGTAAATAGAGATGAAGATTATATGCAGGCAAGTACATCTAGGATCGGATCAACTATAAGGAATGAAGATGGACCAAGATTTGATGAATAAGTGTATACAGATACACATGAAGAATATGAACTAAGAAGGTCAAACAGAATAAGGAAACAACCAACAAGGTATTCCTATGATACTTCTTATTTGACTCAGAAAACTATGCGTACTTAGTAAAGGAAGATGAAGAACCTCAGAATTACAGTGAAGCAAAAGGTAAGAAAAAATGGGAAGAAGTAATGAAGGAAGAGTTCGATGCACTAGAGGAGACCAAGACTTGGGAACTTGTTCCAAAACCAAATGGTAAGAAAATAATTGGAAATAAATGGGTTTACAAAGTTAAAAAGCTTGCAGATGGAAGAATAGCCAGGTACAAAGCTAGACTGGTAGTCAAAGGTTATGCCGAGACGCATGGCATAGATTATGATGAGGCATTTAGTCCGGTGGCAAAGATGCCAACCATAAGGACAGTGATTGCTATAGCAGCATCAAAAGGATGGAAGATAAGTCAATTGGATATAAAGAATGGATTTCTAAATGGATATATATCAGATGAAGTTTACATGGAACAACCTGAAGGGTTTGTAAATTCCAGTTACCCAAATCACGTTTGTAGATTAAGAAGAGCACTCTATGGATTGAAGCAAGCTCCAAGAGCTTGGAATTATAGACTTGTGAAGTATCCCAATGATCTTGGATACCAAAGTTCAAAGGCAGATGCAAGTCTACTCATTAAGAGAACAGAAAAAGGTATGATCTACATTTGTATTTATGTAGATGATATTATAATCACAGGTACCTCAGATGAAGGAATCAAGGAGGTAAAGAGATTGCTTGAAAAAGAGTTCAAGATCAGTGATCTAGGAAAGTTATCATACTTTCTTGGAATGGAAGTTACATATACAGATCATGGTGTATATGTTTTGCAAGAAAGGTATCTCCTAAACTTACTGAAGAAGTTTAACATGGAGAATTGCAGAGAAGCCTCAACACCACTTGAGGTCAATCATAAACTCAGCAAATATGATGGTGCAGAGTTTAAAGATATGAGAAAGTATCAATCTTTAGTGGGAAGCTTGATTTATGCTACACTAACAAGACCAGATCTTAGCTATGCAGTAGGAGTTCTCTCACAGTTCATGCATTGTCCAAAGGATCAACATTGGGTTGCAGGACAAAGAGTTCTTAGATATATCAAAAGAACTATAAAGGAAGGATTATATTATCCTTTTACATCAGATATAAAGCTGAGAGCATACAATGACTTAGACTGGGCAGGAAGTCAAGATGATAGAAGGTCAACACATGGGTATATGATATACCTAGGAGATAAGCTTGTCAGTTGGTGTTCAAAGAAGCAGCATACAATGGCTTTATCGTCAACAGAAGCAGAATATAAAGGACTTGTGGAAGCAGCTAAAGAAGTGATATGGATGCAGACCTTATTCAAAAGCATGGGTATTGATCAAGGTATACCTATATTACATGGAGATAATATGAGTTCGTTGTATCTTGTAGCAAATCCAATATTTCATGCAAGAACAAAGCACATAGAGATTCAATATCATTTCTTGAGGGAAAAGGTAATGGAGAAGGAGATTGAAATAGTATACACTCCTACAAAAGATCAGATTGCAGATATTCTGACAAAGAGCTTGGATGGAGTAAAGACAAGCAAATTCAAAGAAATGGCAGGAATAAAAGAAAAGAAGAATATATGAAAGATCAATGGAAGCTAATTAGTGATTGAGGGGGAGCTGTTGGAGATTCACTCACTAATTAGACATAAAGACCTGAAGATGTATGAAGGATAAAGAAAGACAAAGAAAAGCAGAAACAAAGCATTCAGAAAAATCCAAGCCTTAATGAAGGGACAAATTCACGCTTGTAATATACAGCGTAGAAACTTCCAGAATTACGAGTTTTTTGAATCTCGGATCAAAATGTATATAAAAGAGTTGAGAGAGTGTTTAGATATATATAGAAAGAAGAGGCTGAGTGAGCCTAAGATAGTTGGAGAGAGAGGCTTAGAAAGTGCACGTATGTAGAGATGAATAATAGAACCTGAACAGTCGGGTATTCATTTGAGAGAGATGGTAAGGAGAAACTACTCAACATAGGAGAGTTTTCCATGACTATGAGCAAAGAAAGGCTAAGCCATTTTGTACACATCTTCTCTAATAGAAAACACATGTTTGTGTGGAAAGTTTGAGGGCATTCTTCTTGTGTGAAGAAATCTAAGTAATTTCATATTCCTGTGAAAGTTAGTTAACAGTTACAGTTATCTTAGTACACGTTTTACGGTACTTCTGCAAGTTAGATCTCGTAGTACATTATAAAATTTTTTCATGAATGATAGCTTAACATGAAGCTAGTAGTCTCAACTACAAACTGATCAAAGAGTTTGTAAAACGGGACATGTACACATAGCACTAAGTCTGACCGTAAAGGCATCCAGAACTGGTGAAGTTTTTCCTTCAAACTTCAGATAAAGCTCATTCACTAAAGGAAGCTCATGTATTACTTCCTTACTTCAATTATAAACATTTGAAGTAACTACAAACAGAATTGCAGTTGATTCCAGTAAGATTACGGTGACAGTCCGGTAACAATCCGGTGAAGTTCCGGTGAAATTCTGATAAGTTCAAAACACAGTTTTGACACATTTAAGTGGCAGAAAGAATATCCAACAGTAAGTGAACAAAGGATTGTAAAGACTTAAGTAAGTCAGATCAGAATTGAAGCCTGAAGGAAAGAAAAGTTTTTGGTAAAGTGAATTTTCAGATTTCACTAAACTCAGTTGTAAAGTTTAAGTTTCAGAAAGGTTGCTAAGCTACTGATGATTATAGAGGTGTTCTAATATCACTCTAGCTTAGTTCTTGTTGTGACGTGACAAAATTCTGCAGCTTAGTTTGTTAAGCTTTTGTCGCATCGACGTCAACAATAATTGATATCCCTCCAATCATAGTCTCAGAGTCAGGGTAGTTATGAGGTTAGAACAACTTCATTGTGTGGTGTTGAAATTTTGATATCAGGTCATTTTGCCTCTAAAGCCACTATCATAGTGACTGTGCAGACAAATTTGTCCTTTTATGCCAAACATATATATAGGTTTTCCTTTGCCGGTACAAGTGCCTAAAAGTTTGCTATAGGTTTAACAAAGCTCAATAGGGTGTTTCTGCTCAACTTTTTGAGGTACAATCATTTTTTTAAATTAGGGTACTAATTCCATATGTTGCTTGTTGAGGATAAGTTGAATGATACTAATTATCTATTGTGGGCATATATGATGCCTCGCATATTGGTAGCAAAAGGGTTGTGGAATATTGTGCAAGGTGTCCAAATATAGATATTGAAGGTGATGCAGATGGAATTGAAGATAATGACCTTCAAATTATTGTTTGTGTTGTGGTTCCTACTACATCTATGATGGAGAGTGTTAATCTCCAAAAGAACAAGCTATCCTTGATGTTAGACCACCTCTATATCAAGAATAACTTTAAACTCCAATCAGATTTGGAAGACAATCACCAAACTATCAAGAAATTAGCTAACTGTGAAGAAAGTCATTTCACAGAAAAATCTGCTGCACATTAATCACTCTTTGATTAATCATTTGTGTAAAGTTTCTGATGAAACTTTGTAGGATGTGTCGCCTAGAGTTTGCGCACCTCCTCCAAGTTAAAACACTTCAAAAGCTTAAGTAGATTATGAGAAATACTTCAAACAATCTACTTATGTCTGAAACTACCTTCCTATAGAGTTGACTTTGACACCTGCAACTTCTAACACATAGTTCTCCTAATCTAAAGCCCATTTAAGAAAATTATTTTAGCCATAGATGGCTTACATTCCAACTTAGATTTTGACTCCTCACTTGTGTAAAACTTTACACTGTGCACTGAGAACTGATCATTTCTTTGAACATCAAAACTACGCTTGTTTCAGAAGACACTCAACACTTTCTCACATATAGATGTTCCTACACAAAATTCTCTCAGCCTGTTTGCAATTGAACTCTCAAACTTTAACCATAGATAGATTAACTATGGACTTAGATGTGTACAAAAGGATTTCTAATAAAATCAAACACAGAAGGAGAACTAGAGAAAAGATCGACCCACAATTCTCTGAATATTCTTCCTATTCAGCTCTTCATACATCTGATGGATGATACATCCAATACACATCATCTATTCATCTATACTTCATCTCACTCTTCCAATATGACCATCTACACGTATCTATATATACATATGAGTATTGATTCGTCATTACTTCAAGTATATTGACGTATTTACAAAGCTAATGTACATATGTTTTAAAGAACTTTACTATATGAATCTTCTCTTTACTTCATGAAGTTGGACTTCAGTCTTTTCTTCATCTCTTCACTTCTAGACTTTATATAATCACCAATTGTTGATTGTCCTGCTCCAACAGCTCCCCCTCAATCATCAATTGTGATTACCTGCATCTTCTTTATCCCTGCCATATCTTTAAACCTTTGCAACTTTGGTCCATCCAAGCTTTTTGTCATCATATCTGCAAGTTGATCTTTTGTAGAAGTATGCATAACTTCTATTTCTTTATCAACAACCTTCTCTCTCAAAAAATGATACTGAATCTCAATATATTTAGTTGTAGCATGGAATACAGGATTTTCTACAAAATATAAAGAACTCATATTGTCTCCACAAATGATAGGAGTACTTTGAACAATATCAAAACTCTTCATAAGAGTCTTTAACCATATTACTTCCTTTGCAGCTTCTACCATGCCTTTGTATTCTGCTTCTGTAGATGATAAAGCAACTGTATGTTGCTTCTAAGAGCACCAAGAAATCAGCTTGTCTCCCACATAACACAAATATCCATGTGTTGATCTTCTATCATCAAAATTACCTGCCCAATCTGCATCACTGTATATTTTGACTCTTGTATCTGAAGTAAATCCATAATACAGACCTTCTTTAAGTGTGCCCTTGATGTACCTAAGTACTCTTTGTCCTGCAATCCAATGTTCCTTTCTAGGACAATGCATGAATTGAGATAAAACTCCAACTGCATATGATAGGTCAAATTTTGTTAATGTAGCATAAATCAGGCTACCCACCAGACTCTGATAAAGCTTCATATCTTTGAATTCTTCTCCTCCATAAGCACTGAACCATTGTTAACCATTTCTTTGATACCTCTTTCATTAAAATGTCCAAGTCTTTTATGCCAAAGATCCAATTCAGACACCTTTTGCTCTCCATATGTGAACATAGCATGTCCAACATTACCTTGTATCTTTAATGTGAAGAGCCTTCCTTCCTTTTTCCCTATAACAATTTGTTTATACCCTCGACCAGGGTCTTCAACATAAACTCCATCATTTGAACCTTACCTCATATCCTTTTTCCACAATTTGTCCTACACTGATCAGATTCTTTGGAATTTTAGGAACATACAAAACCTTACTCAAGATAGTACTTCCATCTTTGGCTTTCACTGAACCAATTGACTTTACTTTGTGCTTTGTATTATCACCTGTTTGAACTGTATGATTGATTGCCTTATGATCTAGATCAGTCATCAAAGCAATATTTCCACTCAGATGATTGCTACATCCTGAGTCAATATAAAATACTCTCATGTCTTCATGTGAGGCTTCACATATTGCATTCATAATAAGAGTTGAATCTTCTTTCTGATCTGATGCATAATTGTAGTAAGTGTTATTATAGGATTGATTTTGGAAGTTTCTTCCTCCACCTCTTCCAAAATAATTCCTACCACCTCTACCTCTGAAGTTTCCTCTTTGATATGTGCCACCTCTTCCTCTTTGATTAAAGTACCATTGCTTTGATTATTATGCCAACAATCATGAGATAGATGATTGGTCTTACCACATATCCAACAAGCTCTGACATTATCTTTGTTATTTCTGCCTCTTCCTCTATTTCTACCATTTCCTCTTCCTCTTAGGAAGTTTGCTTGACTTGGAGTACCTTCATCTTCAACTGATTGTTGCTTTCCTTTGCTATCTTTCTTCTTGTCTTTAGAATACATTGCATGACCTGCACTCTTATCAACATCTCCTTTGATATCATTCTCAAAAGTTAGCATATGTCCTAACAATTGATTCAAATCAGGAGTGAAATGATCTAATGAAAGTTCTGTAGACAAAATAAAAGGCTTCCACTTCTCATCTCCTCTTAGCCCTATGAGAATTTGTCTTACCAACTTATCTTCTTCAATATCTTCATCAACTGCACCTAAAGAATCAGCAATGTCTTTCATCTTTGTCACATAATCAGATATTGATTGTGAAACCTTCTTCTTGAATGTAGTAAACTCTGCCCATAATGAAGCTTTCCTTGATTTGGTTGTATTCTGGAAATGCTCTTCCAAAGCATTCCAAATGTCACTTGCACTTTCAAGTCCTCTGATATGAGGAAGCAAATAATCATTCACTGCCATGTAGATTATGCTCCTTGCTTGAGCATCCTTCTTCATCCAAATCTTTATATCTGCAAGCTCCTCCCTAGTTGGAACACTAGGATCTTTGAACTCTGGCTTTTCTTCCTCTCTTGTGATGTATCCCATCAGATCTTTGCTCATAAGATGAGCTTCCATTCTCATAGACCAAGCTGGATAGTCTCTCTTTCCAACTTCTCAATTTGGAGACTATCTCCCATTCTTTCTTCACCTGTACTATCAAATCTTTAATCCTTATGAGGAATGAATATAACTTAGCTTCGAATGTTGCTCCTTCTGATCCTTTTGATAACCTTTATGTGTCTTCCTTCAGTCTTTCAACCAGACTTTATCCTTTTGAACCTTCAAAATGTGAAATTTGTATATCTGCAGCAGTCGAGGTCTTCCTTTCCTTAATTTTGATACTTCCTGCTCTGATACCACTGATGGAGAGTGTTAATCTCCAAAAGAAAAAGCTATCCTTGATGTTAGACCACCTCTATATCAAGAATAACTTTAAACTCCAATCAATTTTGGAAGACAAT